>CM042038.1:60442771-61692771 GCA_023525975.1 Smallanthus sonchifolius
CGATATATATCAGAAAATTTATCTCTCAGACTGTGTTTTTGGCTTCTCCGCTGATCCTACTAGTACTGCATTTGTTTCAGAAAAGATTGCACATTATCCGTGTCTTGCACATTATCCGTGTCTTCTCCTTTGAAGGAGATTACCTTCTTGTTGAAGCACTTTCCTGTGACAAACACTCTGGATAGATTATGGATAGATAGAGTCTTAGTTTAGTACTTTCATGTATGTATTTGTCTTTGTTTGTAAGTGTCTGTATGTATTAGAGCAGTGGGCACTTTGAAGGAGATTACCTTCTTGTTCAACCACACCCGAGGGACCTACAAGTGGTATCAGAGCATTGCTCTTGATTTTGAGTGTTGTGAGTGAGTTTGGAGAGTTGTCTATAGAGTTTTACAAGCAAAAGTAGGTGTTTTTGTTGATTTTTTTGATAAAATAGGGGTAGCTCTTGAGCACTATTTTAGAAGCAAAAATCACTCAAAAATCGACTTTTGTTGTTTATTTTGAGTGTTTTGAGCATCAAAGGTTGGTTAGAAACAAGTTTCTGACCCTTTGGCTCACTTTGATTGTTCATCCGTCCAATTTTTGCCATCTCCGATGTGTTTTCCAGTGACTGGAATAGTTTGGTGAGAGTTGGTGAAAAGGTGTTCCGCGTACTTACCATATCTGGCAAAAAGTATAGTCTTGTTGCGTACTTACTAAATTCGCAAGAATAATCTCTTGCGTACTTACTAAATACGCAAGACTAATCTTGTGCGTACTTAAGTTATATCCTACGTACTTATCATTTACCCCTGCGTACTTATCAAGTACGCAAGAGCAAATCTTAAATACGCAAGACCATTCCTCTAAGTGCGCAAGGCCAATATCAAGTGCGCAAGTGTTTCTGATTTTTCTGAAATTTGACTAAGTGTTCACCATGTCGAATTTTCAGAACCTTGGAAACCTTTTAAACTATGACAATGAGATCGGTACTCCTCAGAAACCGCCAAAGCTGCTAAATGTAAATGATTATTCTAACTCGAAGGCACGCTTTGAGCATTACATTTCATACACTGATTCTTCGTTATGGATTCCAATTCTAGAAGGCTATAAGCATCCCACACACATTTATCTTGATGATGAACTGCCTAAGCCTATCTCTAAACTCGATGAAGAGGAAAATAAAGCTTATGATCGAGAGAAGAAGGCTCTTAGTTCAATCACTATGGAATTAACTCGGGAGTTGTTCCACAGCTTCAGAGGTTATGACAACTCTACGGATCTTTGGAAGGCGTTACAGAAAAGATTTGAGGGGAATAGTGATATCAAGAAAAGTAAACGGGATCTACTCAGGAAGCAGTATGAATGCTTTAGATTTTTGGAGAATGAGTCTTTAGATGACCTCATCTCTAGATTCTATCATCTGCAGACAGAGTTGAAAGCTTTTGAGCTCAAGTATCCCGATGAAGAGTTGGTGGAAAAGTTTCTGGATGCTTTGCCACCCATGTTTGAAATGTACACAACCCTGATGAGAGACAATCCAAAATTCTATGAGATGACAGTGGAGGAGGCAATTGGAAAGGTTCAAGCTCATAACATAAACCTTAGAAAGAAGGAGAGCTCTGGAAGACCTCAGATACAAGACCCTTCTATGTATCATGGGACGTCATCTACAACCAAATCCCCGGGCTCTGGAATTGCCCTTTTCTCTGGAAACTCTACTGAAGAAGACCACTCAACTGGTTGTGGTGGTCATGCATGCTATGCATCTGGATCAGGTTCTGGATCTCATCAACAACATACCTTAAGAAATCCTCCCACTACAACTTCAGCTAACCAATCAGCTATAGCCAAAATAGCTGAAGATAATGTAGCACTATTTTCATCTTGTATGCTGGCCTACGAGAACTTCATAGGTGGCAAGCTTACAGATCCCGAGATGATTGAAGAAGATTTTAATCAGGTGGATCCTGATGACATGGAGGACATGGATATTCAGTAGAATATGGCCATGATACTGAGGAGAGCCAAGCGTTTCCTGAACAGAACAGGAAGAAATTTCATTGGCGGGCATTCTAATGCCAAGGTTGGTTTTAACAAATCCAAGGCCAAATGCTACAAGTGTCTGAACTATGGACACTTTGCTCGTGAATGTCAAAAAGACAGAGCACCGGCTTCGGGTTTCACCAGACCTAGCCAAGGAAACAGCCATGGCTACAACAACTCAAACAACCACAATCAAAGCCAAAGTGGAACGTCCAATGCACTGGTAGCTCAACAGGACGACAACTTTGATTGGGGTGTTCATCTGGAAGATGCCATCATTGCACAAACTCAAGTTGGTCTCATGGCTGAGATGATGGAGTTGATGGAAACTGAGAAAAAGGAAGCTGAGGAGAAGGAAGCTGAAGAAAAGGAAGCTTCTGTAGCTGATCAAGAGGAATCTACTACTGCTGTTGCCCTCATGGCCATTGGAGAAGCAACAAGTTCATCGTCTGAGGTAGATTCTAATCCTTTTTCTGTTATTTCTTGTTCTAAATGTCTAGGCTTAAAACTTGAAAATTCTAAGCTTCAAGACAAGGTCGAACCCCTTCGCATTGCAGCTCTAAGTTATAAAGAAAACGAAAAACGTTTTAAAGATTCAATTGAAACATAGAAAAAGGAAAAACGTGATTATTCACTAAAAATGAGCGATCAACAGCTTCACTTGGATATTGCATATAGGGGTTAGAGAAAAGGAACAATGAAATTAACAAGCTGCAAAATGAGATCTTGCAGTTGAGAAGTTGAAAAACTCTCGTTTTGTGGTGGAACACTACGAATCTGTAGTGAGGCAAATGAATGGCTTAGGGTTGGGTACGAATGCCATTCCTCCACCAGTTAGCGGGAAGTTTGTCAACAGCTTGGTAGACATTGATCTAACTTGTCTTGATGAGTCCTCAGGAAAGGATGATTCCTCTAAAAGGGATGATTCCTCAAGTAAGGCCAACTCCGCATCTAATGAGGAGTTCTTTACTGCTTCTGATGATGGGTCGGTTAACACTTGCCCTGAAGGAGTAGTATCTGAGGAGTTGTTATCTGAACAGACAGTCAAGAAAAAAAACATTATCACTAATAGTGATAACTGTATTTTAAATGAACCCGATATCATTGAATCTAATGATAAATTAAAGGTAATGCTTTATGGGGGGTATAAAAATCTTAATCAAGTAAAGAAAGAGGCTTTTTTAGCTCACTTTGGGCATGGTTACAAAGAAAATTTGCAAAAATACTATACTCCCAAGAACCAATCTGTATCGGGTCAAACTCCTGTTCACAAACCAACTCCTCCTGCTCATAATGCTGAGTCATCTAATGCTAGATATAATGAGCCTTACAGGAGAACTTACACAGACAAGAGGACTTGCTTTCACTGTGGCTTGGTTGGTCACATTTTTGTAAACTGTCCTTCAAAGAACCAAGGGAAACGGCCTATTGTTTCAAAACCGGTTGTCATCCCTAAGTCACCACAAGTGAACCATCCCAAAAGTCCAAAAGAAAATGTGGTGAAACCACCAGTAAAACCGATGGTAAAGCCAAAGATAACCTCTGAAGCTAAACCATTTGTTTCAAGGAAGGGAAAGCAACCCGCTACACCTTGTGTATCTACCTCTGGTAGTATACCTACTGGTGAGAAACCTGTGGTTAAACTCTCTAAGCCACAGAGGAGGAGAAGGAATAAGAGGTTGAGAAAGCTAGAGCAGCTGACTTCAGTTCAATCAGGTGAAGCTTTCGCAAGTTCACCTGCTGTTGTTGAACCAAAGTCTACTGTTCCGGATAAGAAAAAGAAGAGGTCCTGGACTGCCAAATCTAAAAATTCTCAATCTCCTAGTCCTAATTCTTTTAAAGATTCATCCATTTCGAACAGTCATCACGACTGTGAGTTAAAAGAGGTAGTTTATTTTGAAAAGGAAGGACGACCCAAGACCACTATGGCTTGGGTCTCCAAATATAACTAATTCTTTTTGTGACTCGTGTAGGGACGTCCAAAGGGTACTATCTCTAACCGCTGGTATGTAGATAGTGGATGCTCCCGGCACATGACAGGAAACATGGCCTTGCTTCAAGACGTGAAACCATTCAGAGGTGGCTATGTGGCCTTTGCTGGAGAGAAAGGCGACAGTATCACGTGTCAAGGCGTGGTATCAAATGGTTGTGTTAGTTTTGACAATGTCAACTTTTGCGAGCAGCTGAAGCATAACCTGCTGAGTGTCTCCTAAATGTGCGACAAGGAGTACTCGGTGATGTTTGATAAGAATGAATGCTTGATTCTCAAGCCTGGTTTTGAAGTTCCTAAAGACTGGATCCTGATGAGAGCGCCAAGGACAAACGACACCTATCAGATTGATATGAGCGTGGCAACAATCACCTCATCAGTTGCTACTTGTTTGCTTACCAAAGCGACAGAGCTTGACTCTATCTTGTGGCATAGGAAACTCGGACATATTTCGTATCGTAAAATGAACCATCTTGTCCGAAACGGTTTGGTAACAGGGGTTCCTAAGCTGAGATTTACCGTTGCAGATGACTGTATGCCTTGTAAAAAGGGCAAACAGCAGCGGAAGTCTCACAAGCCTAAGCTCCAAAACTCCATTGATACCCCTTTGGAGCTATTACACATGGATCTGTTTGCCCCATAAGTACCAGGAGTATTGGAGGTAAGTCGTTCTGTCTGGTTGTAACTGATGATTTCTCACGTTTTTCTTGGGTGCATTTTTTAGGTACTAAGGACGAGACTGCTGATATTCTTCAATACCTGATCCTGAGCTTGGAATCTCTTTGCAAGCTGAAGGTTAGAAGAATAAGGAGTGACAACGGAACTGAGTTCAAGAATAATTTAATGGAACTCTTCTGTCTCAAGAAGGGGATCCGTCACGAATTCAGCGCCCCGTATACACCTCAGCAGAACGGAGTTGCAGAACGGAAGAACAGAACACTGATTGAGACTGCAGGGACTATGCTGTCGGATGCAAAGCTTCCTGTCACTTTCTGGGCAGAAGCAGTTAATACAGCTTGTCACGTCTTAAACAGAGTTCTGGTTGTGAAAAGGCACAACAAGACTTGTTACGAGTTGATCAACAATCGACTTCCCAATCTTAATTACCTAGTTCCTTTTGGTAGTCCTTGTTCCTTGTTGCTACAGTACAAAGACCGCCAGTCTAAGTTTCATGCAAAAGCGGTGGAAGGCATCTTCTTAGGATACGTTGCCAACTCGCCTTGCAAGAGAGTGTATAATATAGGAACTCGTACTATCGAGGAATGGTTTGAAGTGGATTGCAGTAAACACAGCATTCCACCAGAACGAACAGGTCCAGCTTGGGGTTTTGATTATGATGCGCTATTCAAGTCATTCAATCTTCGTGATCTATCTGCAGTTGACGCCGCAAATGTTTATGAATTATTGGGTAGTGGAGATGACTCCAGTTTCTCTACTCGTGCTACTGTACCGATTGTAACTCCTGATTCCAATGCTGCATCTGCATCTGGAACTCTTAATGGTGATGACAGTGAAGATATTCATGTCAATGGAGATGAAGCTCAAGCTAATCCTAACACAATTGTAGGAAATGAAGTTACAGCTGATCCAATTAACATTGAATCCTCTTCTTCTGGAACACAAGAAATGGGGGAGTTAAGCACGAATCTCGATTCAAAAATTCAGGAACCGAATGTACCAGAGGTGAGAGTGCATAAGAATCATCCAATTGACAACATTATTGGTGATCCTTTTGCCGGTGTTCAGACTCTTCATCGAACTATCACTGATGTCACACCCCAACCGATGGCGGAAACGTCGGGGCGGGACATGTAGACTATTCATGAGCACAAGGTTGACTAAATTGAAATATATTAATCGTCCAAATTCATTTCAAATATTCAAGACAAAACCAAATCAAACCAAGTACATAAAATGAAATACATAATCCTTTATTAAAATTATCTAGGTCCAAAACTTATGTGTAACAAGTCTTGATCAAAACACACATTAGTACCTGAAACATAAATAAAATAAGGTCAACTAAAAAGTTAGTGAGCATACACAGGTTTATACATAGGTAGCATATAGATTGTAAATAAACAAATCCTTACATAACATGATAAAATAAGGCATTTATGGAGAGCAGCTATCGTGTAACCAAGTACAATCAAACCTTTGTAACTAGCATGCAAAATTGTGTTGTCGGTAACAATCACCCTAATCTGGGTGGGTTTGTCAGACTCAATAGATCTATCATTGTTTACCGTCGGCTTGAATAGTTAATGATTGCACATAAATTACACACAAAAGTTAGCACAACTAGCACTCAGGCATAAAGCTCAAATTGCACACATGATTGTAAAGAGGATTTGTATTTGTGTAGTTTGTGTAAATGTAGGCAATAGTTTGTATAATGTTCATGTTCCACCCCAAAAAGTGTAAAAGAGTAAAAGGGGCTATGTAATACTCACTTGGTTTGAAGGCGTAGCTAACACGAGAGACTAGATAGTAATACGAGGTCCTTGTAATGCACAACGTTAACCTAGAGTGTAATATGTATTGAGTCAATAGTGTGCACAATAGTCTAAGTCTAAGTCTAGGGTTGAATTGGATGTGTGTATAAGGAATTGAAGTTGTAGGTGTTAGTGGTTCGTACTTGAATGATGTTGTATAAAATTAAGGTTTGAGTTTGGGATAACTAAATAATAAAACAAATTATTATTTATTTACTTAGTTATAAAAATAATGTAGGTAGTAGGGGTAATTAAGTATAACCTAAATAAATGATTTTTATTTAAATGTAAATTAAATAAATAATTGTTACCTTATTTATTTATTTATAAAATATGTAACTTAGTCATGTAGTTATAAAATGCATTAGATGTTTTATATTAAATATAAATTTCTTTACTTTATTTTCATAAAGTTGTTTAAATAATTTGTGTAAATAATAATTAAGTGTAGGGTTTAACAATAAATGTAAATTAAATTTTTGTAAGTTTTAAATAAATAATTTCTATTTATTTTAGAATAGAAATTTGATCTTTTTAAATAACGTCAATATAAATCTTTATAAAATCAATTCTTTTTATTTAAAAATTAATCTGAAATACTTATTGTTGTTAAAATATGGAAATAATTATTCTGCCAAGATTTTTCCTCTTACACACGACCGTGCTTGGGACAAGGCACGATCGTGCTAGGACCACGGGCGCGACCGTGCTAGTCAGGGACGCGACCGTGTTAACCAAACAGAAGGCATAATTAGGTCGTTCACTAGGCACGACCGTATCTGGGCCAGGCACGACCGTGTCTAGGGTTTTGAGACATGACCAAGTCTAGTCAAGGGCATGACCGGGTCTGAGTGTGCGAGGCACGACCGCGCTGGTATTAGCACAACCGTGTCTCATGAAGCACGACCGCGCTAGAATACTAGCGCGACCGTGTCTGTTCCAAAACAGAAACGATTTGACAAATTCTTATATTGTTAATGTTGGAATTCATGGGGCTTTTATCCATTAGGTGATTTCGAGTCCATTTGTATAGGTTAATTGTATTTAAAACTTGTACAAGGTATGATTCGATTAAACCATTTTTAGAGTGAACCCCAGATTCGGGTTCGTGTTAAATTTGATATTGTAAGCCCTAATTAGTTTGGGGCTTTTGATCAATAGATTAAATCGACTGCGTAAGAGGTTTGAATTACCCGGAAAGACGGCGAATTGCTGGCAAACGGTAGGACGAGTTCCGGTGGCGATGAGTTTGGTTTCCGGCGTCTTCTGCTACAATTCCGGCTTAACCAGTGTGTCCAGAAGCTTTAGAGAGGATCGATGGATTGTTTGTTGGGAGTGGCACAATTCAGAAAAGATGAATTGTTGGTTCAAGTGAAAGAATTTCGGTTTCTTTGAGGCTAATCGGAATTCTTGGAGTTATTGGACGTAATTGTGGTAATTGCAAGTTTAATTGTCTTTTTTAATGGTAATAATATGGTTAATAGTTACGAATTCGAACGTCCCTGTGATTAAAGCTGTATATACGTTTCAACTGTTGTGAGGCGCGACCGTGCCTAAACGAGGCGCGACCGTGCCAAGGCACCGGGCGCGACCGTTCCAAAGCAAGGCGCGCGACCGTGCCAGAACGAGGCGCGACCGTGCCTATTAGGGTTTCTGGTTATTTATTTATAAAATCAGTCCTTGCAAATTTCAGTATTGACAGATTTGTATAAATATGGACTTATGTATAGTTTAATAGGGTATACTCGTGTAAAATTTGTGGATTTGCATTGGAACATAGTATTTAATTGTTGGTACGAATAGAACAAGTCAGTGTACTAAATTTGAATTTGAAACGTGTCACATTGAATTGAAATACAGATAACAAAAATCATAAATGTTACAACTGAGAACACTAGTCTTTACTCGGAGATACTTGACACTGGTGTCATGGAAACATGTCTGCATGCTGCATTCGTGTCCCAGTTAGAGCCGAAGAATGTGAAGGAGGCTCTCACTGACAACTGCTGGATTGAGGCGATGCAAGATGAATTGTCTCAATTCCAAAAGTTGCACGTGTGGGATTTGGTTGACTTGCCAAAAGGCTTTCAGCCAATTGGAACCAGATGGGTGTTCAAATGCAAGACGGATGATCGTCATGTGGTTGTGAAGAACAAAGAAAGATTGGTTGTTCAGGGTTTTTACCAACAAGAGGGGTTGGATTACACGAAAGTGTATGCCCCAGTTGCTAGAATTGAGTCCATTCGACTGTTCTTGGCTTATGCCACATATGTCGGCTTCAAGGTCTATCAACTTGATATGAAGAGTGCTTCCTATATGGAAAAGTTCATGAAGAGGTCTATGTCACTCAACCTCCCGGCTTTGAAGATCCGCATAATATCAATAAAGTGTATAAGCTCGACAAAGCACTTTATGGTCTTCATCAACCACCGCGGGCATGGTATGAGACATTATCTAAGCATCTACTGTCTAATGGTTTCGACCATGGACAGATTGACTCGACCCTCTTCATTAGGAAAGCAGAAGGTGACATTCTTCTTGTACAAGTCTACGTCGACGACATTATTTTTTGATCTACCAATGAAGGGATGTTTAGGGAACTCGAACAGGTGATGAAGTCCAAGTTTGAAATGAGTAACATGGGTGAATTGTCATTCTTCCTAGGTCTGCAAGGCAGTCAAAGAGAGGATGGGATTTATCTACATCAAACAAAGTATGTGCAGGACATCTTGTCAAAATACAAGATGAATGATAGCAGTACTTATGGCACACCTATCCCAGTCACTCATGGTCTGCATCTTGACAAAGATGGAAAGGATGTGGATTGCAGATTGTACCGTGGGATGATCAGATCACTTATGTATCTCACGGCTTCAAGACCCGATATAATGTTTGCTGTGTGCTTGTGCTCAAGGTTTCAGTCACAACCGAAGGAGTCACACATGATAGCCGTGAAGAGAATTTTCATATACCTGAAAGGGAAACCCCGATTGGGTCTTTGGTACTCTAAGCAGCAGTCATTTGACTTCAAAGCCTATACTGATTCAGACTATGGCGGTTGTAACCTTGACAAAAAATCAACTTCTGGTGGATGTCAATTCTTAGGAGACAGACTGGTTTCCTGGCAGTGTAAGAAGCAGTCAACAGTTTCTGTCTCAACTTGTGAAGCAGAATACATTGCTGCGGCGAACGGTTGTTCTCAGATATTGTGGATTCAGCAGCAATTGAGAGACTTCGGCTTAAACTTCACTGGAACTCATTTATTCATTGACAACAATGCCACCATGTCCATCACAAATAACCCGGTGAAACATTCCAAAACTAAACATATAGAAATTCGCCATATTTCATCCGTGATTGTGCTGAAAAGCATTTAATTGAACTTGTAAAAGTTCACACGGATGACAATCTTGCTGACCTTTTCACAAAGGCATTTGATCGATCCCGTTTTGAGCATCTTGTCAACTTGATAGGAATGTTCAATCTTGAGTGAAAACTTGTTTTCTTAAATCAATTCAATTCATGAAAGTTAAATTTTATTTCCTTTAAATTTTATGTATAGTTCTTTTAATTTTCAAAATATTTTACAAAATCAAAAACAAAATAGAAAATGGAGAAAATTTCAAAGTTAACTTGAGAAAAGAGGAAATGATAGTACATTAGAAATGATCTAAACGTCACAGACTACTCATATGGGAAATGATTGCGTCATGCTTACTTAAGTGTTTAAATTATTATGTTTTTAATCTGCTTATTTACAAGTAATTTGAATTGTCAGTAGGTTGCATGAGTCTTTGAATCACTAGTAGTGTGGAAACTAAAGTCTAAATTACAACTATGATTTGAACCCATGTTTGCTAGTGTGTGTGCGTAAAAGAATAGAAAAGATCATTATCAGATAAAGGATGTTAGATTTTGGCAATAATTTTCTTTTGAGATCAGTTTCGGGTTATGTCGTTAGCACAATTAATGCGGTTCATCGCACTGCCCATACTCACAAGTATGCAATGAGAGGTTGAATCAAGACATGTCTCTACATTAACCGTTGAGCATGTATTCACCCTTGAATCACTCCTGATTCATTGAAATCAAATCCAGATGAAAGTTGGATTCCCTTACCTTATTCTAACACCATACTCATTATCCTAAATCATCATACCGATATTTAATGAAGAAAATCAAATGAAACCAAGGCAAATGAATCACTCGATTCTGAATCTTATGATTCCTGATAATCCTTATGGACTCTGCTTGATTTTTCCTATGCTAATTGATGTAGCTTCATTCTGAATATTTAGTAAATCATTGGGAAAATCTTAGATGCCTTGAGATAGTGCAATTTACATTATTGTAGCATATCAGTGGGGTACACGTTGTACATCTTATAATTAATACCTTAATAAACAAGAACGTGATGCAAAGATGCTTATAGTTTCAAATCTTATAATATTGTCAACTTGAATTACTTGTTTATGCGCTTATTATGTATGAATAAATGGTAATCCATGACATGATCCCATATTCTTTGATGTTTATATTGTATCGTTTTTACTATAAGTTAGTCTGATATGATCCTCTGCTCGTGTCTTTGATCAAAAATAGTTTGTGTAAATGCTTGTATATTTCTATCTAGAAAAGATCAAAAAGATTTTAAGTTTGTGTATAGTTAAATCTTATTCAGAAAAGTCAAAAATATTTGTGTTTAACCTTCCTGAATTGTATTTGAATCCTCCTGATTGAATATTTTTATCTTGTTCGTTATTTGACTTGAAAATCTTCATTTTGCGCACTTAAGGGTTACTGCGTACTTGACAAGTGCGCATGAAGTAAGCCCTGCGTACTTAACAAGTACGCAAGAGTTAAGCCTTGCGCACTTGTAAGTACGCAGGAGTTAAGTCTTGCGCACTTAGCAAGTACGCACGACCTTTTTGTGTTGGGTATAAATACATGACTTAGAAAAATTTTCAGATTTTACAACATTCAAATTCTCAGTCGCCTGTTCGTTTTCCCTCTGCAATTTTACTCAAAAATTCAAGTGTTCCTAACCGATTTCTCGTCCCACCTCTAGTATCATCATCGTGTAACAATCATTTGGTGAGAATCTAGAGGGAATCCATCCTTGTATTCACGATTTTAGACCGATTTGAATTTTTAAAAAACTTAGGGTTTAATTCAAGATTTTTAGTCAAATTTTGGGTTGTTTGGGTAAAACCTTATAGTTAAAACTTGATTAGAATCTGTAATCGACCCTTAATCAGTCCATTTCATCCGTGATTTTGCCATTAGACCCTCGATTGACCATCGACTCATCTGGGCGGTCTTTTAGTTCAAAATTGACCGAATGTAGCAAGTGTTTGGTGTAGATGTTGGTCCCATAGGCTAGAATCATAGATTCTGACCTTGTGGTGACCTAATCTACCCGTTATTTGAACTTCAGTTGAATCTTTAAACTTCTGGAATTTTTAACAAGTATGACTCTTGCGCACTTAGCAAGTACGCAAGAAGTAATTCTTGCGAACTTGTTAAGTACGCAAGAGGAAATTCCTATTTACTTGCTAACTACGCAGGACCAACACTTGGAAAAATTTCTAAGTCTAGAAATTCAGTTCAAAGAGGAACTGCTATACTAAGTCATGTTTATTCATTTCCAATGAAACTTGTTGTTCTGATTATGTTTTCTGTGTGTCTTTGCAGATTATGGCTCGGGCGTTTACTAACGAATTCAATCTGTTAGCTAATACTCAACCGGAATGGAAGGGTGCAGCGCTTCAGTACCGCGAGATAGTTGATTTTTTGAACCGTTCAAGAATCAGCTACGCTATTTCTGCAGACCCGATCGTTTCAAGACCTTATCTGGAGCAATTTTGGGAGACGGCGGAGCATGATTGCACGGTAACCCCCAATGTTATAAGGGATACCGTGGCTGGTCATGACATCGCCTTCTCTGAAGATACAATTAGAAGGGTCCTGCAATTCCGAGATCTCTCGACCAACCCGACAGCCTATCCAGACTACTTTGTGGATGGCTGTTGGAGGCAAAGAATGGGATATGTCGGGGAAAGAGACTATGTTTCATATAAGAAAATGTGGGTGCTTGACCAATGGAGATATTTTGCGCATGTCATGATCATGTGCATCTTCTTAAGAAAAGCTGGAAAGGATGCCATGGGTCATGACCTTGTTGCAGCCATGGTTGGCTTATCTCTCAATAAGGGCTACAACTTCTCATGCTACATCTTAAAGCCATCAATAAGCAGATCAACATAGCTGAGAGGTTCAGGTTCTTATTATACCCTAGGTTTGTGCAACTTCTGATAAACGATGCGTTGCCAAACCTACCTGCTACAGAGGAAAGATTGCAAGCGAAAAGGGTGGACAAGAGGGTGTTCGCACAATTCCTTAAGCCAGGCAGTGTAGATCCTACCCCTGTGCACACAACACTCTTTGGCCACCTTATAAATGAAGCGTACGTGGCACCAGGTGACTAGAGATGGTATAGTCATGATTCAGAGCCAGAATTGAGTGAGCATTCAGATGAACAACAACAACAACAAAAGGAAGATGAAAGTGAAGATGGAAGGAGACGAAGAAGGAGGACATGATGGTGCTGAGGGATCCGACTCGGAAGAGACTAAGTCTGATTCTTCTGATTCCGATGATGCACCATCTCAGGCACACCCAAGGTGAACGACAAAGGTAACCCTACCTGAGTCATCCTCAAAGAGAAAGCGACAAGCTTCAAGCAGTGAATATGAGACAGATTCTGACTCTGACGCTGCTATACAGAGACAACGACGTGAAAGCATTCATAAGAACAGGGGGGGATAGGCAACAACAACCTATTCCTAGTGAGGTGGTGGTGAGTCCTCAGCAGCAAGTACAAGTTTCAGCTGCGAGTTCTGACTCAGCTTCCACCCCACCTTCACAGCAGTTATACCGAAGATGGAGGAGGCCACAGGTACAACCTGATGTGGCAGTCACTTCAATCACATAGGAGGTTCCTGTGATAGTGACCCTCCCTATCACATCTGCCCAGGTGGCGGTGACTACTCCAATTCTCACGAGTCAGTCACCATCACCCCTTCCATAACACCTATAACCGTCATCACATCCACAATCCTAACAACCACCATTGAACCTTTAAGTCAACCCTTTAACTATGGGGAATTTACTCAAGGGTTTGACTTCGACACCATCTTCTCCTCCCCAATTCACAATGACAAAGCGTCATCATCCAGACATCCTGATCCTAATGATGCAGGGATAGATGTTCTGGAAACCCAAGTTGCTGGATTATTGGAAACTATTCGGAAGTCAAAGGAGGAATCTGACGCTCAACAAGCACATGTTAATTCATTGGTGGATGAAGTTAGGATTCTAAGAAGCCAGAGAACGGGGACTGAAGAGAGACTGAAGAACGTCATGGCCCAGAACGAGCTTCTAATCAGGACAAATGAAATGATTCTAGGTCAAAGGTCATCTCTAGAGCTGAGGTTTGATACTCAACAGAAAGAGCATGAGCTGATGGTCAAACTAATTGCCGATCTGACCAAGAAGCTTGATGCTCAGGGGGAGAAAGAGAAGGAGAAGGAGAAAACTACTAGTGATGAGGCTTGTCATCCTGTTGACTTGACTAAGGATGACGACAAAGACAAGGATCCCGAAGCCGGTCCTAGTGGAGGTGAGCACCAAGCTTTAGCAATTGTGCCCATATCTGCTATTCCAATGGCTCAGGGGGAGTCTACTCATCAAGAGGGTGGTGATACCTCTGGTGGTGGTGACAAAGGAAAGTCAGTGGCTGATGTTCTTAAGGATCTATCCGATGATGAGATCTTATACCTAGAGCCTGACTATTCCAAGGAAGCACAGATCGATGCTCTCTTTAATCTAGAAGAAGGAGAGATCGACTCTGGTGATGATTGGGATGAAGATGATGAGGATGTAGTGATAGAAGTTCCCAAGGGTGACGGGGAAGGAGAGTACGAGTTAGAGGATGTAGTGATATGCCTTCTACTTCATCTAAGGGTCCAGCTCCTGTTTGGCAGAAGACGTCTATCATAGACAAACAAGGGGCAACATGGATGATCTTGGCTGTAAGGTTCGAGGAGGATAAGCAGTTGTTCGCAATCAGAAGATCTGGAGGGGTTCAATACTTGAAACCAACCAGAGAAGCGTTCAACTCCTTACCCAAATACGACCTTGTGAACCTAGCAAACCGAGAGTTGCTGGGTCATTCTAATCATGCAGTGGCAATGGGTTTGTGGGTGGTTCTACAGCGGGAAGCAAGATCTGGGAAGTTCGAAGTGTTCAAGCCTCAAGTGCCTAAGAGAGTAAAGGATAAGAAATCAAGACATCCTGTGACTAAGAAATTCTTAAAGAAATTGGTATACAAGCCAGTGCTATGTGAAACTAAGATTCCCCTGAGCAAGTTATCTCAGGATATTCTTGGTGACATGTGGTACTGGTACGTAGATCCAAAGACGGGCGAGGCTGTGGTGATTGGAAAGGTGAGGTCAGAAAGTGGATGCTTAGTGCCGAGGGAACTAATCAGAGTATTTAATGAAGTCTGCTTCATTAACTTCTCTGTGAAAGATCTGGAGGCACTAGCAGACAGGTATTGCATGCATACTGACGAGTGGAAGAAATTCCTTGCTTCAAAATATGACAAGGTGATCAAGTTCTGCCTTGACTATAAGAAGAAGATGGAAGCTAAAGATGCATAGCTGTGAAGACTGAAGACTGAAGACCGAAGACTCAAGACTAAAGATCGAAGATGATCCAGAGCTGTTGTCAAGGGGGAGTTTGTTGAAGCACTTTCCTGTGACAAACACTCTGGATAGATTATGGATAGATAGAGTCTTAGTTTTGTACTTTCATGTATGTATTTGTATTTGTTTGTAAGTGTCTGTATGTATTAGTAATCGAGTTTTATTTACTTTTACATATTGATTGTTGCAACTTTCTCTAAGTGTTTTGCGCACTTGTATGTGCGCAGGAAGTAGTTCTTGCGTACTTAGCAAGTACGCAAGAATACCTTTGCGTACTTGCTAAGCACGCATGAGCAAATTGCCCTGCGCACTTGCTAAGTGTGCAGGCATCAGGTCATGTATAAATAGGAATGGTTGACAAGAGATAAGTACGCAATCATACGCATTCATATTAGCAAATACGCAGAACTTTGTAATCTCAGAACTTCTCTCTGTAACCTTCAAGTGTTTATAATAGACGGACGTTTATAGTGATTATCTTGTCGGTTTACTTTGTTTCATAAGACTCTCCACCTAGTCACGGGTATTCCGCACCCGGTCTGACTAGTAGACCCACTTGCATGTGACGATCCGCCACACCCGAGGGACCTACACTTCTCTTCTATTAAACTGGAAGTTCTAATAGGTCTGTCACTGTTCTCTGTTTTGGCCTCTTTGGCATTTCTCTTGGCTGTAGAATAAGAAGTACCACAAATGTTAGAACCACCAGAAATAAAACCAATTACCTTGGTGTCGGGCAGCAGAGATTTGGCTCTTTGCGGGATTTTGTCGTGATCCCTAACTTGCTTCTTTCATTTGCCTAGAAAATCCTTAAGATATCCCTTGCTCAGGAGATAGCTTATCTCTTTACGTAGGGCAATGCAATCCTTAGTGTTGTGTCCAAAATCTTCATGGAAGGCACACCATTTGGATTTGTCTTTGCCCCCAGTAGTATTTTCGAATTTACGTGGCCATCTAGCTTTGTCTTCAAGATCCTGCATGGCATATAATAAACTAGTTGTATCAAGTGAAAAACAATATTCAGATAACTTAGGATATTCTTCTTCTTCCTCGTCATCCTCCACAACATTGACCTTGTGATTGTCGGGTTTAGAATATGGTTTGGATCTATATGGTTTGAAAGGTGTGGTCTCAGTCTTTCGATTTGGTTGACTGTAACTTGTTGGAGCATCCATCCTTTGCTGAATCTTCTTATCGTCTTCGAGTTTGATGAACCTTAGTGCCCTATTTTTGACTTCGTCAAGATTCCTGCAAGGATTCATGACAAGGTCCTCATAAAACTGAGAATCCTTCCTTAATCCCATTTTGAAGGCTTGGACTATTGTGGCTATGTCGAGATTCGGGATATCCACGGATTCTTTACCAAACTTGTTGATATAGTCTCAGAGGGATTCCCCGGGATTTCGAATTACCGTGTATAGGTCACTGGTCAATCTTTCAATAGTTCTGGTGTAAGAGAATTGACTGTTAAAAAGATTAATTAAATGAGCAAATGAAGTAATAGAGTATGGAGGAACATTAAGTAGCCATTTTAAGGTTGATCCTGTTAAGTTAGAACCGAAGCCCTTGCATAAGCAAGCCTCTTTCTGGTCCAAGGGAATGGGGTTGATCTCCATTCTCTCTCTATATTGCGCCACATGCTCCTCAGGATCCGTTGTCCAATCATACAGCTTCATGTTGGGAGTTTGGAAACACTTGGGGATATCAGCATCACAATTGGGAGGAGTGAATTTGGAAGTCCCGTGGCTGGTAGCGGGCATCTCGGGTATGGGTTGTACCACACCAGGCACACTGGAGATCATCTCTCTTAGCTTCTTTAATTCTTTCGCCATGGAAGGAGTGATCTCTGTATCCTGCACAGATTCGTTAATATTCAAAAAATTATTAAATGTGTTACCCATGCTGGTATCTCTGAGAGATTATCCCGGAGTAAATCCAAGATCTTGACTTGCAGTAACCCTGATAGCCGGAATTGGACCAAGAGTTGTGACTCCAGTCCGCATGGGTAGGACATCTCCCTGATGGACGCCCGAATATCCCGGATAGTCAAAGTTCAGAGCCCTTGGCTGCCATGGAGTTGTCATTTCCACCAGTTTCTTTGAGTCTTTGATTCTTTCAAGATCTCTGAATATTGTTTGATTAGTCTTTTTCTGTTGTTCCATCTGTTGCTTCACTTCGGAGAACACTTTGAGGATTTCGTCATTGGAAGCTAGCACAGGTGGGCTAGCGGTTATTTCAGATCCCGAAAAACCCGCAGAAACAGTCTTTTGAGGCTGATTATCAGTCTTTTTCTGGAATGAAGGAAGGGGAGGAATAGGACTAACTAGCCTAGAGGTTGAAGATGGAGCAGAGACATAAATGTTTTTAGATTGGGACGACATTTTTTAAATTATTTTTGAAAGGTAGTGATTAAACACAAACTTTAACAAGGATTTGAAGATAAAAAGCACCGCTTGCCCCACGGTGGGCGCCAAATTGAGTTGGTTAAAATTATACGAACTAACTTTGTATCCAAATTTCGAGAGTGAGGTAGCGTGCTTGTTAAATCTATGAACAAAAAATAATAAAAATGGCACGCGTGTTTATGAGGAAAATCCTTGATCCTTAATGATCTCCGGCATAAAACCTTGATCGGGAGCCGACGAAAGTCGGGCTGCCTTGATAAATTTTATAAAACTAAAACTGTTGAGTACAAAGAGAACAAATGAGATCGTAGGCTAAGTGTTACTGTTGTTTGCAAGTGTGTTGTTGTGTGTTTCTATACGATCTATTGCGTATTAAATACAAAAATATGCATAGCTAACTATCCGAAATTTTAGTTCTTGACTCTATGTTCTCATATGACCGTTGTAAAGCCTTCTACGCACATTCGACACGTTCCATTTGATTCCACGTCCGAGTCTTTAGGCATTAGTGGTTGCACACATTCTTCCTGCAAATAATAAAGCAATATGCAAGTAGTCGTTAATAATATTCAGAATACTGACCTTATCAGGATACTGGATTTTGAATCATGCATTATTCGGGATCCTTCTCTGAATTTTAACCCGTAACAAAAAGCTTGATGAATATTTGAGACACTTAATTGAGGTGAGCTACTTTAAACTAATTTAAATAAACTGGACACATGTGGTGAAATGGTTTGGGGCTGCAGCCATCTGGAAAATTGATATAGTGTAAGGCCCCAAACCTGGGAGGCCTCACCTGTTGGATTTACTCATTCACAAACAGTTCTTAAATTGAATATCAAATAATGCAGTGGAAACTTCCGTTCAATCATAACGTCAACATAGTCAAACATACGGAAGTGTAACATAGTCTAATACATAAACATAACATAAACTAATCGTAACGGGATGCCAGTCTTCACATCATCCGGGTAACTCTTCAAGCCGCCCAGCATCACCGTCCATCATCATAATATACCTTAACCTGAATGTGCATACTAAAAAGTCAGCTACGCTGGAGAGTTCTAGCTTTACATGAAACCTTAGCATAACATTTGCCAAAAACATAACATTCATCTATTTAACAAAATCGTACGTAAAACATGCAATAACTTAACATCATCAAAACATCGTAACATAGCATCATACCATAAGTCAACATGAACCGAATCTGCGCCTTCTCGTAACCGTCGATTAATACATCGCATACCAGTTGATGAACTTAAGGCTCGTTACCTCTAAGTCATTCGTCACCCAGGTCTCCTAAGGCTCATTACCTTTACGGAGACCAAACATATGTCTCCTAAGACTCGTTACCTCTAGGTAGTCTAAACATACCTTAGGCACTACTTCCCCGCAAGGAATAGTACCTTCCATCGGGATCCCGGTAATCCCATGGGTGACCGTCGTCACCCCCTTCTCAACCAGTTGTACGACTGTTAGCCAGCCACAAAGGCCCCCCATAAAGGTAAGGCCAATACATACATTCATACATACATACCCTAGCTCCTGTAGGAACTCGTGGCAGGTTCGTTCATTCGTGGCTTTCACAAAACCTTTACCTCATTTTTAGTTAAAACATTTGTACATTTTATTAAATAATGTTTCATTCATAAACTTTTTTTGGAAAAACGTTTCATAACATCGTCCTTCATAAACATCATTTCGTAAACCTCATTTCGTAAACATAATTTCGTATGTATGCACACCAGCCCAAAAATATTAATTAAAACATTTAAAAGAAGGGCTCTAGAACTCACCTGAGATAAACAGGGTCAAAGGTCTCTAAAGGATCTTTTAACATGTACGTACACAACCTAATCTTAGCTTCACATACAACTCATTACATTTTACCCTTTACATTCCTGTGAACCTAGGAGTACATGGCTCCTTCCCGTGATCTTAAGTATACACGGCTCAAGGGGAGTTCTCGGGGCTTACCCGTGAACTTTGGCCCGAGAATCCCAGTCGTGATCCCTACTCGGGATCCCAACCGTGAACCCCACTCGGGATCCCAGCCAAGAACCCTACTCAGGATTCCTAGCCGTGAACCCTACTCGGGAAATCCAAATCCGAGCCGTCAACCTTACCCGAAAATACCAAGCTGTGAAACTTACCCAGAAATCCCAAACCGTGAACCTTACCCGGGATCCTAAGCCGTTAACCCTAACTGGGGATCCTAGTCGTGAACCTTCAGTTTCACCCCTAAAACTCTAGTTTTGCATGGGTTCAGATCTGGATCAAGTGATTCGTCAAGTTTGGAACTTTTTACGTTCAAAAGGTGTATTTTCCCCTTGTGATTCCAGATCTATAATCCTTTACTCGATTGGTTAATAAAAACCCATCCTTTTACCAAAAATACCTGAATAAACCCATTTCAAGGAAAACTTATAAAAACGAGAGTTTCTTACCTTAAAATGACTCCTTCCTTCAGCAAAGCTTCTCTCGAGTAGTGTAGCAAGGTAGAGGATCGATCTTTACTTCAATCCAAGTCTTCCTCTCTCTATAACTTTCTCTCTCTAGAAATGGTGTGGAATTTGAAGGTGATTATGGAGAATGTGTGTGGAGGCTAGGGTTTAAACCCCTTTCCCATCTCGACCCATACACGGCCAAACTAGCAGCCCCCAAGCCCTTATCCTTTTCGCACCCTTTTATGTTGAAGCACTTTTGTGTGATAAACACTCTGGATATTGTCTTAACTTTTGTACTTGTCTTGTATATATTAGTCTTTATATGTTAGTGTCTGTATGTATTAGTTATCAAGTTGTAATTACTAATGTATGTACTAGTCGTCTATTTTCTCTAAGTGTTTTGCGCACTTAGCATGTGTGCAGGAATTACTTCCTACGTACTTAACAAGTACGCAAGAATACTCTGCATACTTGTTATGTACGCAGGAACAATTTGCCCTGCGCACTTGTTAAGTGCGCAGAGATCAGGTCTAGTATAAATATGCTAGGTTAACATAAGTTATGTACACAGTCATACGCACTCATTTGTAACATCTCTGTAACCTACAAGTTTTTTAATAGACGAAGTTTGAAAGTGTTTTCGCTGTCGGTTTACTTTGTGTTACTTGATTCTCCACCTAGTCACGGGTATTCCGCACCCGGTCCGACTAGTCACACACCCACATGTAACGATCCGAGACACCCGGGGACCTACAAGTGGTATCAGAGCATAGCTCTTGATTTCGAGTGTAGTGAGTGTGTTAGGAGCATCTTCTACACATCCTACAGAGTTTTACAAGCAAAAGAGGGTGTCGTTTGGTGATTTTTGTGATAAAATAGGGGTAGCTCTTGAGCACTATTTTAGAAGCAAAAAATCACTCAAAAACCGACCTTTTGTTGTGTATTTGAGTGTTTTAAGCATCAAAGGTTGGTTAGAAATGATTTTCTGACCCCTTGGCTCATTTTGTTGGGTCATATCTTCAATTTTCTCTGTCTCCGGTGAGATTCCAGTGACCGGAAAAAGTTGGTGAGGGTTGGTGAAAAAGTGATCTGCGTACTTACCATTTTTGCAAACATGTACAGGCTTCCTGCGTACTTAACAAGTACGCAAGACCATTTCTTGTTGCGTACTTAACTCCCTCCTGTGTACTTGTCATTTACTCCTGCGTACTTGTTAAGTACGCAAGAGCAAATCTTAAGTGCGCAAGACCAAGTCCTTAAGTACGCAAGGCCAGAAATAAAGTGCGCACATTGCTTTGATTTTTCTGAAATTTGACTAAGTGTTTCACCATGGCAAATCTTCAGAACTATGAGAACGAGATTGGAACCCCACAGAAACCACCAAAGCTGCTTAACGTAAATGATTACTCAAACTAGAAAGCACGCTTTGAGCATTATATCTCATACACCGATTCTTCACTTTGGATACCCATTCTAGAGGGTTATAAGCATCCCACATATACATATCTTGATGAGGAAGTTTCCAAGCCTATCTCCAAACTTGATGAAGAAGAAAAGAAATTTTATGACAGAGAGAAGAAGGAATACGGATCTATTACTATGGCCTTGACTAGGGAGTTATTCCACAGCTTTAGAGGATACGATAACTCCAAGGATCTCTGGAAGGCTTTGTAGAAGAGATTCGAGGGAAACAACGACATCAAGAAGAGTAAGAGGGATCTGCTTAGGAAGCAGTATGAGTGCTTCAGATATCTAGAGAATGAATCCATAGATGAGCTTATCTCTAGATTCTATCATCTGCAAACTGAGCTGAAAGCTTTTGACCTCATCTATCCGAATGAGGAGTTAGTTGAGAAGTTTCTGGATGCCCTACCACCAAAATTTGAGATGTATACTACCTTGATGAGAGAGAACTCAAAGTTTGATGAGATGGCAATTGATGAAGCAATCGAAAAGGTTTAAGCACAAGATATGAACCTAAAAAGAAATGAGAGCTCAGGGTGACCTCAAATACAAGACCCTTATATGTATTATGGGACGTCTTCTACAGCCAAGTCATCGGGTTCTAGAATTGCCCTTTTCTCAGGGAACTCTCTTGAGGAAGATAATTCGAAAGTTTGTGGTGGTCATGCTTGCTATACAGCATCTGGATCTGGTTCTGGATCTCATCACCAGAATTCCTCAAGAAATCCTTCTCCCACATTTTCAGCTAACCAATCTGCAATAGCTAAGATAGTTGAAGATCATGTGGCTTTGTTTTCATCTTGTATGCTTGCCTATGAAAACTTTATTGGTGGCAAGCTAACAGATCCTGAAACCATAAAAGAAGACTTTAATCAGGTGGATCTGGATGATTGGAGGACATGGATATTCAGTGGAATATGGCCATGATCTTGAGAAGAGCCAAGCGTTTCCTTAAAAGAACAGGAAGAAAGTTCATTGGTGGGCATTCAAAAGCCAAGGTTGGTTTTTATAAATCCAAAGCCAAGTGCTATAAGTGTCAGAAATTTGGACACTTTGCTCGTGAATGTCAAAAGGACAAAGCACCGGCCTCGGGTTTCACCAGACCTAGCCAAGGAAACAATCAAGGGTACAATAACTCCAACAACCACAATCAAAGTCAAGGTGGTACGTCAAATGCATTGGTAGCTCAACAGAACGATAACTTTGATTGGGGTGTTCATCTGGAGGATGCCATTATTGCTCAAACACAGGTTGGTCTCATGGCTGAGATCATGGAGATGATGGAAGCAGAGGAACGGGAAGCTTCTGAAGCTGATCAAGAAGAGTCTACAACTGCAGTTGCCCTCATGGCTATTGGAGAGGCATCATGTTCATCAAATAAGGTAGATTCTAACTCTTTTGCTGTCATTTCTTGTTCAAAATGTCTGAGCTTAAAGGATGAAAATTCTAAGCTTCAAGACAAAGTCGAACCCCTTCGTATTACAGCTTTAAGCTACAAAGAAAACAAAAAATGATACAAAGATTCAATTGAAACTTTGAAAAAGATAAACGTGATTATTCACTTAAAATCAGTGATCAATAGTTTCATTTGGATGTTGCGTACAAGGGGTTGGAAAAGAGAAACAATGAGATCACCAAGCTGCAGAATGAGATCTTGCAGTTGAAAGGCAATATTGAGAAGTTGAAAAACTCTCGTTTTGTGGTGGAACACTACGAGTCTGTGGTGAGACAAATGAATGGCTTAGGGATGGGTACTAATGTCATTCCTCCACCAGTAAGCGGGAAATTTGTCAACGACTTAATTGAAATTGATCTGTCTTGCCTTGATGAGTCCTCGAGTAGGGATGATTCCTCAAGTAAGGCTAACTTTGCATCTGATGAAGAGTTCTTTACTGCTTCTGATGATGGGTCTGAGAACACCTGCCCTGAAGGAGTAGTCTCTGAGGAGTTGCTCGGTGAACAGAAAGTTAAGAAAAACATTGTCACTGACTGTGATAATTGTATTTTGACTGAACCCGATATCGTTGAATCAAATGAAAAATTAAAAGTGATGCTTTATGGGGGGATATAAAAACATTAATCAAGTTAAGAAAGAAGCCTTTTCAGCTCATTACGGGCTTGGCTATCAAGAAAATAGGCAAAAGTATTATATTCCCAAAAACCAATCACCATCGGGTCAAACTACTATTCACCAAACAACTTCTCCTGTTCATCATGCTGAGTCATCAAACCTCAAATCAAATGAGCCCTACATGAGGACTTACAAAGATAGGAGAACCTGTTTTCACTGTGGTACGATCTGTCACATTATTGTGAACTGCCCGAACAAGAACCAAGGGAAAAGACCAGTTATTTCACAGCCAGTTGTTGTCCCCAAGTCACCACCAGTGAAACAGACCAAGAGTCTAAAGAAGAATGAGGTGAAACCACCAGTGAAACCGTTGGTGAAGCCAAAGACCACATCTGAGGTTATACCAACTGTTCCAAAAAGGGAAAAACTTCCTGCTAAACCTTGTGCTTCTACCTCTGGTAGTGCACCAACTGGTGAGAAACCTGTGGTTAAACTCTCCAACCCACAGAGGAGAAGAAGCAACAAGAGATTAAGAAAGCTGGAACACCTGGCTGGAGTTCAAACAGGTGAAGCTTCCACTAGTTCACCTGCTGCTGTTGAATGTAAGCCTACTGTTCCAGTTAAGAAAAAAAAGAGGTCCTGGAATAAGAAATCCAAAAGTTCTCAATCTCCTGATCCCAAGTCCTCAAAAGAATCATCCATTTTTTACAGTCACGACTGTGAGTTAATAGAGGTTGTTTATTTTGAGAAAGACGGACGACCCAAGACCACTATGGCTTGGGTCTCTAAATCTAACTGATCTATTTTGTGACTCGTGCAGGGACATCCGAAGGGTACTATCTCTAATCGTTGGCATGTAGATAGTGGATGCTCCCAACACATAACAGGTAACATGGACCTACTTCAAGATGTCAAACCATTCAGAGGCGGCTATGTGGACTTTTCCGGAAAGAAAGGCGGTAGTATCACGTGTCAAGGCATGGTTTCAAATGGATGTGTTAGCTTCGACAACGTCAACTACTGCGAGCAGCTGAAGCATAACATGTTGAGTGTCTCCCATATGTGCGACAAGGAGTACTCAGTTATGTTTGACAAGACAGAATGCATGATTCTCAAACCTGGTTTTGAAGTTCCTGAAGACTGGATTATGATGCGAGCACCAAGGACAAACGACACTTATCAAATCGATATGAGTGTGGCAACAACCACCTCATCAGTTGCTACTTGTTTGCTTACCAAAGCGACAGAACTTGACTCAATCTTGTGGCATAGGAAACTCGGACACATTTCTTATCAAAAAATGAATCATCTTGTCCGAAACGGTTTGGTAACCGGTGTTCCTAAGATGAGATTTGTCGTTGCAGATGACTGTATGCCTTGTAAAAAGGGCAAACATCAACGGAAGTCTCACAAGCCCAAGCTCCAAAACTCTATCGATACCCCTTTGGAGCTATTACATATGGATCTGTTTGGCCCCATAAGTATTAGGAGTATTGGAGGTAAGTCATACTGTATGGTTATAACTGATGACTTCTCACGTTTTTCTTGGGTGCATTTTTTAGGTTCAAAGGACGAGACTGCTGATAATCTTCAATACCTTATCCTGAGCTTGGAATCTCTTTGCAAGTTGAAGGTTAGAAGAATAAGGAGTGATATCGGAACTGAATTCAAGAATAATTTGATGGAGCATTTCTGTCTCAAGAAGGGTATCCGTCACGAAAATAGTGCCCCGTACACACCTCAGCAGAACAGCATTGCAGAAAGGAAGAACAGAACCTTGATCGAGACTGCAAGGACAATGTTGTCAGATGCAAAGCTTCCTGTAACTTTCTGGGCAGAAGCAGTAAATACAGCTTGTCACATTTTGAACAGAGTTCTGGTTGTGAAGAGGCACAACAAGACTTGCTATGAGTTGATCAACAATCGACCTCCCAATCTTGACTACCTAGTTCCTTTTGGTCGTCCCTGTTTCTTATTGCTACAATACAAGTATCGAAAATCTAAATTTCATGCAAAAGTAGTGGAAGGCATTTTCTTAGGATATGTTGCCAATTCACCATGCAAGAGAGTGTACAATATAGGAACTCGTACTGTCGAGGAATGGTTCGAAGTGGATTGCAGTAAACATAGCATTCCACCAGAACCAACTGGTCCAGCTTAGGGTTTTGATTATGATGTTCCATTCAAGTCTTTCAACCGTCCTGATTTATCTGCCGATGATGCCGCAAATGTGTACGATTTCTTTAATGACGGTGATGATTCAAATTTCTCCACTCTTGCCACGGTGCCCATTGTAACTCCCAATTCTAATGCTGCATCTGCATCTGGAACTCATGATAGTGATGATGTTGAAGTTGTCCATGTTTATGGAGTGACGCTCTATCTAATCCTAACACTCATGAAGGAAATGAAGCTCCCGATGATCCTATCAACATTGAATCATCGTCTTCTAGATCAGAGGATATGGGGGAGTTGAGCACGAATCTAGACACAAATCTCCAGGAACCGCTCATACTAGAGACGAGAGTGCATAAGAATCATCCAATTGACACCATTATTGGTGATCCTCATGCTGGTGTTCAGACTCGTCATAGAACCATTGCTGAGAACACTAGTTTGTACGCTGAGATACTTGACACTGGTATCATGGAAACATGTTTGCATGTTGCATTCGTGTCCCAGTTGGAGCCGAAGAATGTGAAGGAGGCTCTCGCTGACAACTGCTGGATTGAGGCGATGCAAGATGAACTGTCCCAATTCCAAAATTTGCATGTGTGGGATTTAGTTGACATGCCAAGAGGCGTACAACTAATTGGAACCAGATGGGTGTTCAAGTGCAAAACGGATAATCGTCATGTCGTAGTGAAGAATAAAGAAAGGTTGGTTGTTCAAGGATTTTATCAACAAGAGGGCCTGGATTACACTGAAGTATATGCCCCGGTTGCTAGACTTAAGGCCATTCGACTATTTCTGGCTTATGCCTCCTATGTCGGCTTCAAGGTCTATCAACTTGATGTAAAGAGTGCTTTCCTATATGGAAAAGTTCATGAAGAGGTCTATGTCACTCAACCTCCCGGCTTTGAAGATCCGCATAATATCAATAAATTGTATAATCTCGACAAACCACTTTATGGTCTTCATCAAGCACCTCGGGCATGGTATGAGACGTTATCAAAACATCTACTGTCCAATGGTTTCAATCGTGGACAGATTGACTCGACCCTCTTCATTCGGAAAGCAGGAGGTGATATTCTACTCGTACAAGTGTATGTCGACGACATTATCTTTGGGTCTACAAATGAAGAGATGTGTAGGGAATTCGAACAGGTGATGAAGTCCAAGTTTGAGATGAGCAACATGGGTGAATTGTCATTCTTCCTAGGTCTGCAAGTCAGTCAAAGAGAGGATGGCATCTATCTACATCAAACTAAGTATGTGCAAGACATTTTGTCGAAATACAAGATGAATGATAGCAATACTTATGGCACACCTATCCCTGTCAATCACGGTTTGCATCCAGACAAAGATGGAAAGGATGTGGATTGTAAATTGTACCGTGGGATGATCGGTTCTCTCATGTATCTCGCAGCTTCAAGGCCCGACATAATGTTTGATGTATGTTTGTGCTAAAGGTTTCAGTCACAACCAAAGGAGTCTCATATGATAGCTGTCAAGAGGATATTCAGATACTTGAAAGGGAAACCCCGATTGGGTCTTTGGTACTCAAAGAAGCAGTCATTTGACCTCAAAGCCTATACTGATTCAGACTTTGGTGGATGTAACCTTGATAGAAAATCAACTTCAGGTGGATGTCAATTCTTGGGAGACAGGCTGGTTTCCTGGCAGTGCAAGAAGCAGACGACGGTTTCTGTCTCAACATGTGAAGCAGAGTACATTGCTGCAGCAAGCGGTTGTTCTCAGATATTGTGGATTCAGCCGCAATTGAGAGACTACGGCTTAAACTTCACTGGAACTCATTTATTCATTGACAACAATGCCACCATGTCCATCACAAATAACCTGGTGAAACATTCCAAAACTAAACATATAGAAATTCGCCATCATTTCATCCGTGATTGTGCTGAAAAAGCATCTCATTGAACTTGTAAAGGTTCACACGGATGACAACTTTGCTGACCTTTTCACTAAGACGTTTGATCGAACACGTTTTGAACATCTTGTCAACATGATACGAATGTTCAATCCGGAGTGAAAACTTGTTTTTCTTAAATCAATTCAATTCATGAAAGTTAAATTTTATTTTCTTAAATGTTTTCTGTATAGTTCTTTTAATTTTCAAATATTTTACAAAAATCCAAACAAAATAGAGAACCTAAAAAATTTCAAAGTTCTCTTGAGAAAAGAGGAAATGAAAGTACATCAGACATGATCTAAACGTCTTAGATTGCACATATGGGAAATGATTGCGTCATGCTTACTTGATTGTTTTAAATTGTTGTGTTTTTAATCTGCTTATTTACAAGTAATTTGAATTGTCAGTAGGCTGTAAGCGTCTTTGAATCATTAGTAGTGTGGAAAGTAAATCAATACTACAACTGTGATTTGAACTCATGTTTGCTAGTGTGTGTGCGTAAAAGAATGCAAAAGATCACTATCAGATATACAAGATGTTAGATTTTGGCAATTATTTTCTCCTGAGACCAGTTTCGAGTTAGGTCGTTAGCACAATTAATGCGGTTCATCTCACTGCCCATATTCACAAGTAGGCAATGAGAGATTGAATCAAGATATGTCTTGACATCAGCCGTTGAGCATGTATTCACCCTTGAATCACTTCTGATTCAATGAATTCAAATCCAGATAAAAGTTGGATCCCCTTACCTAAATCCTCAAACACCATATTCATTATCCTGAATCATCATACCGATATTCATTGAAGAAATCACTTGAAACCAAGACAAATGAATCACTAGATTCTGAATCTTATAATTCCTGATAATCCTTATGTCTTGTGCTAATTGATGTAGCCTCATTCTGGAAATTTAGAAAATCATTAGTAAATCTTAGATGCCTTGAGATCAGTGCAAAGTAAGTTCATAGCATAACTGTGGGACACACGTTGTATATTTATAACTATTACCTTAACACACAAGAACATGATACTAAGATGTTTATGGTTTCAAATCTTATAATATTGCCAACTTGAATTACTTGTTTATGTGCTTATTACCTATGAATAAATAGTAATCCATGACATGATCCCATATTCTTTGATGTTTAACTTGTATCATTATTGCTATAGTTTAGCCTGATATGATCCTCGGCTCGTGTCTTTGAACAAAAATAGTGTGTGTGTATACTTGTATATCTCTATTCAGAAAAGATCAAAAAGATTTGAAGTTTACGTATAGTTCATTCTAATCAGAAAAAGCCAAAAATATTTGTGTTTAACCTTCTTGAATTGACTTTGAATCCTCTTGATTGAATATGCTTATCCTGTTCGTTATTTGATTTTGACTTCTTCATAATTTGAGTTGAAATTTGTGAAACACAAGGGTTTCTGCGTACTTAACAAGTGCGCAGGAATTAAACCTTGCGTACTTGTAAGTACGCAGGACTTAAACCTTGTGCACTTGCCAAGTACGCAAGAGTTAAGTCTTGCGCAATTGTTAAGTACGCAAAACCCAAATGCGCGGGATATATACAGGACTTAGTTTTTTTTTTTGAGTTCATCTCATTTCAAACTTTCGACACTGTTGCATACTCCCTGATCATTTTTCACTCAAAAATTTGTGTGTTCCTAAACGGTTTTTCATCCCGATCTTAGTTTCAACATCATCTAACTTGCATTTGGTGAGAATCTAGGACGATTTATTCCATTAAATCTTGTGTTTGGACCAATTTTTTAACTTAGAAAAACTAGGGTTTTGATCGTGATTTTTCAACCATTTTTGGATATTCTTAAGTCAATTAAGCTCTAAAACTGGTTCAAGATCAATAATCGATGCTCTAACACACCAAAATTGTCCATAACACTCATTGATTTTGACTTTGACCGTGGGTTTACGTGGGTCAAAACTTAGGTCAAAATGACCGGGTTATGGTACATTATTAGTGTTGGGATAGGTTACATTGGTCGTAAACATGGTTTTCGACCTAGTGGCAACCATCTTCATCATCAAATTTCACAAGTGACTGATTTTAGATTTTCAAAAATGTGGCTAAGTGTTAAGTCATGCGTACTTAACAAGTACGCAAGACATAAGTCATGCGTACTTGCTAAGTACGCAAGACCTAAACCATGCGTACATGACAAGTACGCAGGAAGGCCAATTCTAAAATTTTTTAAGTCTAGATGTTCAGTTCATTGTGAATGTACTATACTTGGTCATGTGTATTCAATTCCAATGATGCTTCTTGTTCTTATTGTGTTTACTGATTGTTTTTGAAGTGATGGCTCGTGCATTTACAAGTGAGTTCAATCTGCTGGCACTTACTGAACCGGAATGGAAGGGTGCTGCACTTAAGTACCGGGAGATCATTGATTTCTTGAACCGCTCAAGGATAAGCTATGATATTTCAGCAGACCCTGTCGTATCAAGACCATACTTGGAGCAGTTTTGGGATACTGCAGAACATGACTGCACAGTAACCCCCAATGCCATTCGGGCTACTGTGGCAGGTCATGATATTGCCATTTCTGAGGACACCATTAGGCGGATCTTACAGTTCAGAGATCTTGCAACCGACCCAATCTCCTATCCTGATTACTTTATAGATGGGTGTTGGAGACAACGTATGGGATATGTCGGTGTGCGGGATTATTCATCTTACAAGAAGATGTGGGTGCTGGATCAGTGGAGGTACTTTGCCCACATTATGATCGTGTGCGTGTCTTCCAGAAAGGCAGGGAAGGATGCCATGGGTCATGATCTAGCAGCCGCTATGGTTGGGCTATCTCTCAACAAGGGCTACAACTTCTCCTGTTACATCTACAAGGCTATCACTGATCAGATTAACACAGCGGAGAGGCATAGGTTCTTGTTATACCCCAGATTTGTGCAACTCTTGATAAATTATTCGTTGCCTAATCTACCTGCTATTGGGGAGAGATTGCAAGTTAAGCGGGTGGCAAATAGAGTTTTCTCATAGTTCTTAACGCTAGGCAGTGTAGAACCTACCACTGAGCATACTCCACTCTTTGGCCACCTGATCAATGAAGCTTATGTGGCACCTGCAGATTGGAGATGGTATAGTGCAGAGTCTGAGCCTGAACTCAATGAACACAGTGATGAACAACAGGAAGAAGAGGAAGTTGAATCTGAGGATTAAGTGTCTGAAGAAGGAGGAGATGAAGAATAGGGAAGTGAGGGTGCTGAAGAATACGACTCAGAAGCAACCGAGTAAGATTCATCTAATTCTGATGATGCACCATCACAGGCACACCCAAGGAGATTGACGAAGGTGACCCTTCCCGGGTCATCTTCCAAGAGAAAAAGACAAGATACTAGCAGTGAATATGAGCCCGATTCTGATTCGGATGCTGCTATACAGAGACGCAAATGGGAAAGTATCAACGAGCGTCAGGGGGATAGGCAACATCAACCTATTCTTCGCGAAATGGAAGTAAGTGCTCAGAGGCAGGTAACAGTGGCAGCTGCGAGCACTGAATCGACTTCTACTTCACCTTCACAACAGCTTTATCGACGACAGAGGAGGAGGTCATTGGTAACATCTGTTGAGGCTACTACTACTATCACAGAGGAGGTTCCTGTGATAGTAACCCTCCCGGTACATTCTGTCTAGGTGGTGGTAACGACTCTAATTTTGACCGAGTCTGTCACCATCACCCCAACCACCATCCAAACAACCACCATTTCTACCTCAATCCCCACAACCACTCTCCAACACTTCAGTGAACCATTTCCTGAATTGGACTTTACTCATGGATTTGATTTTGATGAAATCTTCACCTTCCCAACTCATCAAGCCGAAGCATCGTCGTCTAGGGGTCCTGATCTTAGAGATGCCAGGATCACTACTCTAGAGACTCAAGTCGTTGGATTACTTGAAATGGAACAGAAATCACATGAAGAATTTGACAAGCAACAGGGCCAGATAAACTCACTGATTGATGAAGTAGCCGCTTTGAAGAAACAACAAGCGGTTGATGAAAAGCAATGCAAGGAGCATGATACTATGGTTAAACTGGTCTGTGACATGGCCAAGACGCTTGCTGCTCAGGGGGAGAGATTGAAAGAATTGTTGGAGATGCAACCACCTAAGCCTAACATCGAAGAGGGGTGTCACTTAGTTGATCTAACTAAGGGTGATGATCAGGACAAGGATCCTGAAGCCGGACCGAGTGGAAGTGAGCAGCAATCGTCGGCTTTGGCGATTGTTCCCATTTCTACCGTGCCTATGGCTGAGGGGGAGTCTACTTGGAGTGAAGGTGTAGGTGATGCTTCGGGTCGTGATAAAGGAAAGTCGATGGCTGATGATTTGAAAGATCTATCAGACGACGTGTCGGACGATGTGATCTTATTATTAGAGGCAGACTATAACAAAGAAGCACAGATCGATGCTCTATGCAATCTGGAAGAGGGAGAGATCGAGTCTGGTGATGACTGGGACGAGGAGGATGAGGATGTTGTGATTGAAGTTCCCATGGGTGACGGGGAAGGAGAATATGAGTTTGAGGATGGAGAGATTTTTGAAGCTCCATTCTTTGAAACTAATCTTGATACAGGTTCAGTCGAGCCTATAAGTACTGTTGAGGCGTCGACTGAAGCCTCTCCTACCGACCCTACACCTGTGGATCCAGAGGATCAGAAAAGCAAACATACACCTGCAAGTTCATCAAAGGATCCGGTGTAGGATCGTGAAATTACAAGATGGTTCTGTTCTTAGTTGAGATTGGCGGAAACAATAACAACTACACAATTATAATCGAGTAGACAGAAAGAATACTGATAAGAACACTGTTGTATTAAGCTTTGAGAATAAGCGATTACAAGTGAAAACTCTAATTCAAAAGCACAAAAAGCACACTTACAATGAAGTGTTTACAGATTATTTATACTCACTTAGAATCAAGACAGCCCCTTGATTCTAAGGATCAGATCTAACACAGACCGTTGATCTGTTGTATCTAGCTAACTATTACACGTTTTGTCTATATCTAGTTAAATTTATAGAAACATCTTCTTTATGCATCATTACTTGCATGCTTGGAGAAGAGCATTGTTGTCCGTCATTGGTTGTGCCATTGAGGTTCCTTCTGCTTTGAGTGTGTCAGTTTCTTTTGCAGAAAGTTGTCAGTAACGCTTGGTATGGATAGTCAGCTGCAACGATTTGTCTTCAAGGCACAAGGCTGTCAGCAGCAAAGATGTTGATCAGCAGCAAGATGTAACCATCCAAAGCTGCTGATGATTTGCCTGTCAGCAGCATCAAATGTTGATGCTGCTGAGAAGCTTATCCGTAGCAACTTTGGTCTTCAGCAGATAAGGCTATCCGCAGCAGATTTGTTCTTCAGCAGGAGAACAAGTATCCGCAGCAGATAAGCTTGTCCACAGCAGATTGTTGGTCAGCAGTAGACTCTGAGATCAGCAGTATTTATACTTAGAGAATTTTGTAGCCATCAGTCTTTGATTCTACAAACTCCCCCTAGACTGATGCTACCAAAATTCTCTTATTGCCTTTGTTGCTGAAGCTTTTGCACATTTCTGACTATCCTTTCAACCAAAGGAAAAAGCTTCAAAAACAGCCATCTTGTACTTTGAAATACAGCCTACAGTCGTCAAAGCTGTCTGAGTCTTTCTCCATTGGAACCATCTCCCCCTTTTTGGTTGCATCAGTGGAAAAATGTGCATCAGTTTAGGTGCCCACTGATACAAAGGAGGGAGTAAGAAAAGTTGGGCATTGATGTGCCTCTATCATATTCACCCTGGCCGTCAATTCCAAGATATGAAGTTTCAGTCTGTCCTCATCCACAGTTGTGGAATCCTTGGATCCAGATGGGGCCTTAGGCCTAGCCTATTCATCCCCATCACCCATAGTTTCTTGGCACCTGGGATTCCTCTTAGTGAGGGGAGTTTCCAAGGAAACATCCTCACTGTGAGTTACCGTGGTTGAGGATTTAGCAATGTTGTCACTGTCCTCCTGGTCATTTGATGGACCAGCAGTAGTGACAGCCTCTTCCACATCCACTCTTTTATAACTCCTAGAGTGGTCCTTCTGGGTAGAAGAACTTGGGTTGGGTGTGTTAGAAGCAAGATCAATCAGTACCTCCGAGATGGTGGTAGTTGGAGAAGGTACATCATCTTGATCAGGTTCCTCAACACTTAAGTTCAGAAAAGAAAGGAAAGGCTCAAGGGGGACTGTTCTATAGATCCGGGAAGTGATCCTGATCCTAATAGAGAGACATCCAAAGGAGTCTCCCTAATAATGTGGCTTTCCCTTATGATATTCTCACCAGAATGTTGTGATTCTGAGTGAGGGCTGTTAGGTTGGGTTTGGGCCTTGGAGGCAAGAGAAGAAGGAGTTCTCTTGCCCCTTATCCTAGTATATGTCGTTGCAACCGGGGCCCTGTGTTCCGGTTGAACAATATCATCCAAAACAGGTGTAAGTAATGTTTGTGCCTGTGCATCCTTAGTAGTATTCACAGGGGTTCGAATGGTTGAAGCAGACTGTTGTTCAGGATGTGAGGTGGAGGGTGTGGGATCAGTATCAGCTGGGATTGCTGAACTATCACCCGGGGTACTCTGTATGTTCAGCATTGTAGATAACAATTGAACATTGACCCCTGAGAACTTTTTGGAAACAGTTCTCAGTATCATGTGCCTGGAACACCCACTGTCACACCCTGAAATTCCACAGCGGCTTACCCGCGGGTTGTGACTGTCAAGGATCATCAGTCCCGGTCATTTCGAACGACCTCTAACTGGTTTTCGAAAAGACATTCCTGTTTGAACATCATACAAAATTAAATAGTAATACAGAGTTTGAAAATGCGGAATGTAAAGTGCGGAAGGCAAAGTAATGTTGCAAAATACAGAAGCATGACAAATTAGGTTCCCATAAACCTAAGCTTCTAAATGAAAACATGCTGTGGGACTCTTGGAGTGCAATCCTAGTCCGTACATGAATGCTTAGCGACCTGAGATAAACATGCTTAAAGTGTCAACACAGGGTTGGTGAGTTCACAGGTTTAAGTAACAGAAACATAAATGAAAACAGTGTAACAGTATGCATGTATACTATTGATTCGATTGTTGATCAGATAATAAACATTAACTAAATAAGCAACACCGAAACCGAAGCTCAACGAAGGAATGCAGAAACTAGCATTTTGCCTCTTACGTGCCCAGCACGCAATGGATTAGGTCAATTATGCACCCGTTTGACTCCCAGTCAGAGTTAGCGCGACTAACCCGGGTGGGGGTTGTTAAACCCAATAGTACTATTCATGAATCACCTCGCTTTGTGTAATAATTAACGGTTCGAATATGAGAGGACTTTATGTGCGGGAAATGCACCCACTTATATAAATTAAAGCGAAATCAAAGTAATTGTCATACGACCAAGTAAGAAAATGGTTTAGCATGTATCTCCCCCAAATGGAAAAGTAAGTAAAATGGGGCCGTGAAAACTCACCTGGAAATGCGGTGAATGAGAAATGGGAGTAACGAGAGGAATCGAGTAACTCCGGGTAACCGACCTAACCGAGCCCTAAGAATTAATAAGGCTATAAGGTCTATGAAAGTAAACATGGTTTATGTAACCACATTCATCCAAACGACTCAACGTTGAAAGGTTACATTGACGTTTTGAAAAGGTTTGACCAAAGTTGACCGAGGTTTGACCAACTTTGACCAATGTTGACCAATGTTGACTAGTGTTGACCAATGTTGACCAATGTTGACCAATGTTGACTAATGTTGACCAATGTTGACTCATATTGAAGTCATGTATAAACAACACACAAGTAACATATAAGTTGTAAACATGTAACACATAAGCATCATACAAGTTATACATGTGTAGCACTCAAGTAGCATATAAGTTGTACATGTGTGACACATAAAGAACATATAAGTTGTACCTAAGTAATGTATAAGTAACCCCTTGTGACATAACATACAAGCTTCAACTAGTTGTATAAGAAACTAACATGAGATAAGTGACATAGCATTTGCACATCTTTATGGCACATTTCATACACATAATTCATGTCATCATATTAACAACCTATTAGTATCATTTCAACACTTTCAAACAAGTAGCATAATATGTCATTGCAAAATTCCATAACTCTTAACATAACAAGGTTTCCATTTTTTACAATTAGGGTTTTAGTGCACTTGAGGTGACATAGCCCAAACAAACAAGTTATACATGAAATTATAATAGTAACATATTAGTAACATGATTCTATGCATTTACTTTCTATTTCAAGCAATTATGAAGTCTTCTCAACAAATAAAGGTTCCTTATTTAGCAAGGTTCACCAAAACATGTCATAACACAACTTCAAATTACATATTCTTGTATAAGTCATCTATTCATATGATAATGAAGCTATATAATCCATTTTAAACATTTATAACCTACACATGCCAAATATGAACAATTAAAGTTTCCTTTTTAGGAAAGTGGTCCAAACGACCCTATTGCACATGTGTAACCTCAAATAACTCTTTTTACTACTTTAATATATATTATAGAACAATAATATCAAGTTTTTACCCATGAAAAACTCATAACACAAAATATGCAAAATTAAAGTTTCCTTAAATAGTGAGTTGTCCATAACCGAGTGTAAAACAATATTTCAACCAAAAAATTTATATTTCCTATCTATTCCACTATTATGTGTACCATTTAAACTAACAAACATATCACACATCAAGTTTTGCAAAAATGCATCCAACAAAGTTTCTATAAATAGAAACGAGCAAATAACCATCTAAACAAGTATTTCAAACCATAAAATGTGCATGTATGTGTCAACAACCTTATTTTATGAAAACTTTTAGTTAGAAACATGCATTATAACACTTGAATCAACAAAAATCGTTTGGATAGAGGTGTTTCTCATTTTGGCCGAAAATAATAAGAAAAAGTATGAATGGGATGCTTACAAAACCAAGGTATGGTGTAGATATGGTCTTGCACTAGCTTGAATCCTCCTTGTATCACTTTGAAACACCTTGAATGGAGCTTGAAATGGATGAACAAATTTGAGAGGGGTGGTGGCTAGGAGGTGGTGGTGGCGGCCGAAAATGAGAGGAGAGGGAGGGAAGAGTGTCTTTAGGTTTAGGGTAGAAATGAGGGATGTGGGAGTGATTAAGGAGTTTAATTAAAATGGGTTGGGCTTTCTTAACTCTTTTAAGGCTTCTTAACTAATATGGGCTTCTAATATGGATTACCCATTTTAATTTGCTGAATTATTTAGTCCAAATAATAAATCCATCATTTTTATAAAATCTAAAGTAGTGTTGTTGGCACATATCGCGTATCCGCTTAAAATGCGTTAAAACAAAAGTTGCTCTAAAAATTCTGGAAAATTTCACATAAGCATGGAATATTAAATCACAGTATTACATATAATTTTTACACACCCAATATATGTCTAAATATTATTTCTAATATTCGTTAACGTTCGTGTGATAGGACGCGTGTGTGACCCGGTAATCCGCCCGATTACCGATGCATGAAATGAAATGAAACGAATGAACTTGTTATATGAAATGTGTACTTAATTAACCTATAATTAAGTATGATGCAAGTGTAATCACGAGAATTCAAGTAATAGTCGGGTATGGATATTAACCTGAATTTGCCTGGTGTCACATACTCCCCCTGTTAAAAGGAATTTCGTCCCGAAATTCAGTTCGCGTCCCTGATAGACGGTGTAGTTTTGAACAAGTGAGGGTATTTACGCTTGAATTGATCCTCGCGCTCCCAAGTGAACTCTGGTCCACGTCTAGAATTCCAACGAACCTTAACTATGGGAATGCGGCTTTGTTTTAACTGTTTGACCTCGCAGTCCATGATCTCGACTGGTTCTTCGACGAAGTGAAGCTGATCGTCTATTTGAATTTCCTCCAATGGTATGACTAGTGTCTCGTCTGACAAGCACTTCTTCAGATTTGACACGTGAAACACGTCATGAACGCCACTGAGGGTTTCTGGTAGGATGAGTTTGTAAGCAACAGGACCAATCCTTTTCAGAATCTCGAAAGGTCCAATGTAACGAGGATTAAGCTTTCCACGCTTGCCGAAACGTATCACTCCTTTCCATGGCGAGACTTTCAGTAGTACCTTGTCTCCCACTTGAAATTCTAATGGTTTGCGTCTCACGTCAGCGTAACTCTTTTGACGATCACGCGCGGCCTTGATACGTTCGCGTATCTGTACAATCTTCTCTGTAGTTTCATGAATAACTTCTGGACCTGTGAGTTGGCTATCTCCCACTTCTGTCCAGCAAATCGGCGATCTACACTTTCGTCCGTAAAGTGCTTCGAATGGTGCGGCCTTAATGCTAGTGTGGTAGCTGTTGTTGTATGAAAATTCGACCAACGGTAGATGGGCATCCCATCCGTTCCCGAAGTCAACCACACAAGCTCTGAGCATGTCCTCCAGGGTCTGGATGGTCCTTTCACTTTGACCGTCCGTCTGGGGGTGGTATGCAGTACTCATATCTAGCCGAGTACCCAAGGCTTTCTGTAAGGATTGCCAGAATCGGGATGTGAATCGACTATCCCTATCTGAAATGATGGAGATTGACACTCCATGTCTTGTGACTACTTCCTTTAAGTAAGTTCTGGTTAGTTTCTCCATCTTGTCCGTTTCTTTAATGGGAAGGAAGTGCGCAGATTTGGTTAGTCTGTCGACAATTACCCAGATTGTGTCACAGCCATTAGAGGCCCTGGGCAATTTCGTGATGAAGTCCATTGAAATCTGTTCCCACTTCCACTTTGGGATCTCTGGTTGTTGGAGTAACCCTGATGGTTTCTGATACTCTACCTTGACCTTAGCACAGGTCAAGCATTTACTGACGTAGGTAGCAATTTCGGCTTTCATGTTAGGCCACCAATAATGTTCCTTGAGGTCATGGTACATCTTGTCAGCACCGGGGTGGATCGAGTACCTGGACTTGTGTACCTCGTCCATCACCAGATCCCTTAGATCCCCAAAGCTTGGTACCCAAATCTGATCCATGAAATAACGGATGTCATCGGATTTGACCTCAAATTGCTTGTCCATACCACGTAAGGACTCATGGCATAGGTTTACCTCCTTGATTGCTTCGAGTTGGGCGTCGCGGATTTGCATGGGTAAGTTCGTGTGGATGGTCAACTGTAACGCCCGCACTCATCGCGGTTTGGGTTGATCCTTCCTGCTTAAGGCATCAGCCACGACGTTTGCCTTTCCAGGATGGTAACGGATAGCGCAGTCGTAGTCGTTTAGCAATTCGACCCATCGACGTTGCCTCATGTTAAGTTCCTTCTGATCGAAGATGTGTTGAAGGCTTTTGTGATCGGTGAAAATTGTGCACTTCGTGCCATACAAGTAGTGCCTCCAGATCTTGAGTGTGAATACTACCGATCCCAGCTCCAAATCATGGGTAGTGTAGTTTTTCTCGTGCACTTTCAGTTGTCGAGAAGCATAGGCTATGACCTTCTCCCTTTGCATTAACACGCACCCGAGCCCTTGATGTGACGCATCGCAGTACACCACGAAATCGTCTGTTCCTTCTGGTAACGATAGGATCGGCGCGCTGCAAAGTTTCTGTTTGAGTAATTGAAAAGCGGTTTCTGCCTTGTCATTCCATTCGTATTTCTTATCCTTGTGTGTCAGTGTGGTGAGAGGTTGGGCTATCTTAGAGAAATTTTCGATGAATCGTCGATAGTAGCCCGCAAGGCCTAAGAACTGTCGTACCTCAGTCAGAGTCTTAGGTGCTTCCCAATTCTTAATCGCCTCGATTTTGGATGGGTCAACATGTATGCCTTTCTCGTTGACCACGTGTCCAAGGAACTGTACTTCGCGAATCCAGAAGTCGCATTTCGAGAATTTGGCGTACAATTTCTCGGCTTTCAGCAACTCCATAATTAACTTCAAATGCTCGGCATGTTCCTCTTTGTTCTGTGAGTATATCAAGATATCGTCTATGAACACAATCACAAACTTGTCCAAGTAGGGCTTGCACACTCGGTTCATGAGGTCCATGAATACCGCCGGTGCATTGGTTAACCCAAATGGCATGACCATGAATTCGTAGTGACCGTAACGAGTTCGGAAGGCGGTCTTTGGAATATCGTCTTCCTGAATCCTTAGCTGGTGGTATCCCGACCGTAGATCGATCTTTGAGTAATAGCTCGACCCTTGCAATTGGTCGAACAGGTCATCGATCCTTGGTAGTGGATATCGGTTCTTGATAGTTACCTTGTTCAGTTCTCTGTAGTCGATACACATACGGAACGATCCGTCTTTCTTCTTAACGAACAAGACTGGTGCTCCCCAAGGCGAGAAGCTTGGTCTGATGAAGCCTTTGTCTAACAGTTCCTGTAATTGGTTAGACAATTCCTGCATTTCCGATGGCGCCAGTCGGTAAGGTGACCTTGCTATCGGAGCAGCTCCGGGTGTGAGATCAATCCGGAACTCGACTTGTCGATGCGGTGGAAGTCCGGGCAAGTCGTCGGGAAATACTTCCGGATAGTCTCGGACGATCGGTATGTCTTTAATCTTATTTTCTTCTTCTTTCTTTTCCGTCACGTGTGCTAGGATCGCGTGATAACCCTTCCGCAAGTACTTTCGGGCTTTCATGCAGGTAATGATCCTTAACGTAGCACCACTCCGTTCTCCTTGAATGGTCAGTGTTTCTCCGTCCGACAGTGGAATGCGGACTATCTTCTCGTGACAGACGATTTCGGCTCGGTTCTTGGACAACCAGTCCATACCGACTACTATGTCGAAGCTTCCCAATGTTACTGGCAATAGGTCTATGGCGAAAGGACGATCGGCTAATGTTAAGACACAACCTGGAATTACTTGTTCTGTCTCTATTAGTTTACCATCTGCTAGCTCTACCGTGTATAAGTAATCTAAGGCGATGGGAGTAATCCCAAGTAATGAGCTAAACTCAGTGGATACAAAACTCTTATCGGCACCCGTGTCAAATAAGATAGAAGCATAGCAGTTGTTTACGAGAAACGTACCAGTAACAATGTTGGGATCCTGCCTAGCCTCGCCGGCTCCAATAACAAATGCTCTGCCCCGAGTGTTTGTATTTCCAGTTTTCCGGTTCTTTGGGCAGTCTTTGCGGAAATGTCCGGGATCACCGCACCCGAAACATCCGCGGTTTCCCCCGCCAGCCGGGGCTTGTTCAACTGATCGGCAGCTCTGGGCAGTGTGTCCAAAACGTTTACACTTCTGGCACCGAGAATCTTCACAAGTACCATTGTGGTGAAACTGGCACTTGTTGCACTTAGGTAGGGTTCCAGTGTATGTCCCTCTTGGCCTTTTATCCGGTTGGTTAGCCACAAACACCCGGGCCGGTTCCTGCTTCTTCTGGTTACTAGGCACATAGGACTTGGCAGGGGCATTTTCCCACTTTCTCTTGTTGTTAAAGGTACTCACAAAACTTTCTTTCTTATTGAACAGTCCCTGACGGACTGCCTGATCCGTGAGATTATGAGCCAGCCTCACTGTGTTGTGGATAATTGTGGGTTCTGCAGAAGTAACCATGCTTTGTATTTGAGGTGCCAAACCCCAAATGTACCGCTCAATTCGTTTGTACTCCGGTGTAACCATGTGCGGTATTAGTCTTGCTAAATCGTGGAATCTTGCGGTATATCCCGCGATGTCAGCACCCTCCATCCTTAGGTTCCAAAACTCCTGTTACAACTTTTGGAGTTCGTTACGAGGACAGTACTCCTCTTTCAACATTTCCTTGAATTCCTCCCAAGGAATGGCGTTCGCATTATCCAGGCCCAGCGTCTGGATATAAGAGTTCCACCAGGAGAGGGCTTGGCCCTCGAGAGTCCCAGCTCCGTACATGACTCTGTTCTCCATTGTGCATTGGCTCATACTGAAGACCGATTCGATATTTTCTATCCATCGTAGCAGCCCCACTGCTCCTTCCGTCCCGGTAAATGTATGCGGCTTGCAATCCATAAAGGATTTGTAGGTGCAAGCCTTTGTTCCATGCCCAGTTCCTGTGTGTCAATGATAGAGCGTAATTAGGTTAAATTTTTCCGAGGTAGGGCTATGTTACTTGCAGTATATACTATTTCCGGTTTGTACTATGCCTCTGCTCTCGCAGTGGCCTCCCGACCCTCCACTGGATCGATTGGCTTCGTGGTTAGCGAGTGCATCTGCCACGCGTTGGGCGATAAGGGCTTCAATTTGGGCAGTGGTCATGGAACTGGTGCCTTCTCCTGGGTTGCGGGGTGTCTTCCTTGGCGGCATGTTTCTTTATAATCATAATGATAACAAAGGTTAGATATTGCGTAATAAATAACAATCAACACACGTGCATAAGACAACACACAACAATCAACAATAAATCAACCATGCAATATAATCTAAAGACAACCACTTGATAAATAAGTTGTACCAAATACAAAGTATTTTTCAGGAGTAAACACTCCTCCAAAACAAGTAATATCTCAAAAATATTGCGTGAGCACAGCCCGCTCACGATAGGCTAATCAACTGGGTGGTGTAACAGTACCACTCTGCAAGAAGGTAAAAAGTAACAAGGCACAGAGAATCATCAGAACCCTGGCGGGTTCCAACTCCTCTCTGACCGTGTTAGCCGTAAGCTCTGCTGCTAAGGCTGTAGAGTCAGCAAGTGAGGCTCGATGCTCGGCTACTGCTGCTCGCTGGTGTGCCATCCCCAACTGCTCCTCAGTCTGCTGGAGGCGGCTGGATAGTGCAGTGATCCTATCCGTCTCTCTCTGGCGATCCTCAAGTAGTCCTGCTACCTGCCCCTGTAATGCCTGTAGTGCAGTCTCAGTAGCTGTGGCCCTCTGTTCTGTCTCCCGAGCCTTTTCTTCCGCGGCCTCGATCCGGTCTCGTACTATCAGTAGTGCCTGGTCCGTCAGTGCCAACTCATCCTGGAGGGATGATATGTCAGCGTCATGTAACCTGCTGCGCGTCGCAAGTATCGGTAGTACCTCCCGGGTAGGCCGGAGCCAATAGGGTGGTGGATAGGATGGTCCAGTTGACTCTCCCGTAGATGAAGTGTCCGATGATGCAATCCGGGCCCTTTTGGCCGATGGTCCAGCAATATCAAGGGAGTGGGCTGGTCGCTTTCCTCTGCGAATGTTCTTCTTCCGAGCTGTGAGTTTGGTCTTCGCTCCCACCGGTGCAAGTAATGGTGATGGCGGCGTCAGGTCCGCCAGACGAGGTGGTGAAGGTAGTATGGAGCCGTCGTCGGACGATGAGTCCCCGTGTAGTACGGAGTAGGGCACCGTCTCGCCCGTGTCGCTCCCCTCGCCGGCGTCTCCATTGCCTCCTGGGGCTAGTGCGCCATCTGCCTCCCCCTCTAACTCCTCCTCAGGATCCTCCTCAGGATCCTCCTCAGGATCCTCCTCAGGATCCTCCTCGGGATCCTCTTCAGAATCCAACTCTACAAGATCCACTGAGTCATGTGTCTGTTCCTCATCCGTGGATGAGTGGGGTGATGAGGGTGGGGTGAGTGGCTCCACTGATGATGATGGGGTAGCCGGTGTGTACTCCTCAGAGTCCGAGATCACAATGGGGTCCGATGAGGTCGACATCCTGTAACAAGTCAATATCCAGTAATCCATTGTATTCATGTATGAAAATGCATGTATGATGTGATGTGAACTATGTGAGCCTACAGTTATAGTCTAAGTATACTAAATGCAACTTAGTTCTCTATAACCAGGTCTCTGATACCAATCTGTCACACCCTGAAATTCCACAGCGGGTTACTCGCGGGTTGTGACTGTCAAGGATCATCAGTCCCGGTCATTTCGAACGACCTCTAACTGGTTTTCGAAAAGACATTCCTGTTTGAACATCATACAAAATTAAATAGTAATACAGAGTTTGAAAATGCGGAATGTAAAGTGCGGAAGCAAAAGTAATGTTGCAAAATACAGAAGCATGACAAATTAGGTTCCCATAAACCTAAGTTTCTAAATGAAAACATGCTGTGGGACTCTTGGAGTGCAATCCTAGTCCGTACATGAATGCTTAGCGACCTGAGATAAACATGCTTAAAGTGTCAACACAGGGTTGGTGAGTTCACAGGTTTAAGTAACAGAAACATAAATGAAAACAGTGTAACAGTACGCATGTATACTATTGATTCGATTGTTGATCAGACAATAAACATTAACTATATAAGCAACACCGAAACCGAAGCTCAACGAAGGAATGCAGAAACTAGCATTTTGCCTCTTACGTGCCCAGCACGCAATGGATTAGGTCAATTATGCACCCGTTTGACTCCCAGTCAGAGTTAGCGCAACTAACCCGGGTGGGGGTTGTTAAACCCAATAGTACTATTCATGAATCACCTCGCTTTGTGTAATAATTAACGGTTCGAATATGAGAGGACTTTATGTGCGGGAAATGCACCCACTTATATAAATTAAAGCGAAATCAAAGTAATTGTCATACGACCAAGTAAGAAAATGGTTTAGCATGTATCTCCCCCAAATGGAAAAGTAAGTAAAATGGGGCCGTGAAAACTCACCTGGAAATGCGGTGAAAGAGAAATGGGAGTAAGGAGAGGAATCGAGTAACTCCGGGTAACCGACCTAACCGAGCCCTAAGAATTAATAAGGCTATAAGGTCTATGAAAGTAAACATGGTTTATGTAACCACATTCATCCAAACGACTCAACGTTGAAAGGTTACATTGACGTTTTGAAAAGGTTTGACCAAAGTTGACCGAGGTTTGACCAACTTTGACCAATGTTGACCAATGTTGACTAGTGTTGACCAATATTGACCAATGTTAACCAAGTTTGACCAATGTTGACTAATGTTGACCAATGTTGACTCATATTGAAGTCATGTATGAACAACACACAAGTAACATATAAGTTGTAAACATGTAACACATAAGCATCATACAAGTTATACATGTGTAGCACTCAAGTAGCATATAAGTTGTACATGTGTGACACATAAAGAACATATAAGTTGTACCTAAGTAATGTATAAGTAACCCCTTGTGACATAACATACAAGCTTCAACTAGTTGTATAAGAAACTAACATGTGATAAGTGACATAGCATTTGCACATCTTTATGGCACATTTCATACACATAATTCATGTCATCATATTAATAACCTATTAGTATCATTTCAACACTTTCAAACAAGTAGCATAATATGTCATTGCAAAATTCCATAACTCTTAACATAACAAGGTTTCCATTTTTGACAATTAGGGTTTTAGTGCACTTGAGGTGACATAGCCCAAACAAACAAGTTATACATGAAATTATAATAGTAACATATTAGTAACATGATTCTATGCATTTACTTTCTATTTCAAGCAATTATGAAGTCTTCTCAACAAATAAAGGTTCCTTATTTAGCAAGGTTCACCAAAACATGTCATAACACAACTTCAAATTACATATTCTTGTATAAGTCATCTATTCATATGATAATGAAGCTATATAATCCATTTTAAACATTTATAACCTACACATGCCAAATATGAACAATTAAAGTTTCCTTTTTAGGAAAGTGGTCCAAACGACCCTATTGCACATGTGTAACCTCAAATAACTCTTTTTACTACTTTAATATATATTATAGAACAATAATATCAAGTTTTTACCCATGAAAAACTCATAACACAAAATATGCAAAATTAAAGTTTCCTTAAATAGTGAGTTGTCCATAACCGAGTGTAAAACAATATTTCAACCAAAAAATTTATATTTCCTATCTATTCCACTATTATGTGTACCATTTAAACTAACAAACATATCACACATCAAGTTTTGCAAAAATGCATCCAACAAAGTTTCTATAAATAGAAACGAGCAAATAACCATCTAAACAAGTATTTCAAACCATAAAATGTGCATGTATGTGTCAACAACCTTATTTTATGAAAACTTTTAGTTAGAAACATGCATTATAACACTTGAATCAACAAAAATCGTTTGGATAGAGGTGTTTCTCATTTTGGCCGAAAATAATAAGAAAAAGTATGAATGGGATGCTTACAAAACCAAGGTATGGTGTAGATATGGTCTTGCACTAGCTTGAATCCTCCTTGTATCACTTTGAAACACCTTGAATGGAGCTTGAAATGGATGAACAAATTTGAGAGGGGTGGTGGCTAGGAGGTGGTGGTGGCGGCCAAAAATGAGAGGAGAGGGAGGGAAGAGTGTCTTTAGGTTTAGGGTAGAAATGAGGGATGTGGGAGTGATTAAGGAGTTTAATTAAAATGGGTTGGGCTTTCTTTACTCTTTTAAGGCTTCTTAACTAATATGGGCTTCTAATATGGATTACCCATTTTAATTTGCTGAATTATTTAGTCCAAATAATAAATCCATCATTTTTATAAAATCTAAAGTAGTGTTGTTGGCACATATCGCGTATCCGCTTAAAATGCGTTAAAACAAAAGTTGCTCTAAAAATTCCGGAAAATTTCACATAAGCATGGAATATTAAATCACAGTATTACATATAATTTTTACACACCCAATATATGTCTAAATATTATTTCTAATATTCGTTAACGTTCGTGTGATAGGACGCGTGTGTGACCCGGTAATCCGCCCGATTACCGATGCATGAAATGAAATGAAACGAATGAACTTGTTATATGAAATGTGTACTTAATTAACCTATAATTAAGTATGATGCAAGTGTAATCACGTGAATTCAAGTAATAGTCGGGTATGGATATTAACCTGAATTTGCCGGGTGTCACACCCACTGTCTACCACCTAAGTGTTATTCTTGTGACCTGGCTGTCCCTGCACATGATATATTTCTAATTAGTAGAAGGAACCCAAGAGTCTGCAGACTTGAAAAAGATGGTTGTTAGTTTATCCTTTTCAGTATGTTTGCAGTCAATGGAACCAATGACAGTGCTTGAAGATGGTTTGGCTTTCCATTGCCTTGTTGGTGATTTTCTAGTTTTCCTCACACTATCAGCAGCAGATTTTGCTACTGATGTTTCTGGCTTGTTGACAGCAGATCTTGCTGCTGATAGCTTTGTTGAAGTGTCGGCATTCTTTGCTACTGTAGGCTTTGACTTGGATTTTGCCTTATCAGCAGTGGACACTCTTACTGCTGATGTATTTGCCTTATCAGCAGCAGATTTTGCTGTGGAGGATTTTAGCTTGTCAGCAGCAGATTTGGTTGCTGCTGAAAGCTTTTGCTCTGTTTTCTTGGGCTTAACTGGACTAACAACCGATGTATGCTGATCCTTCATTACCCTTTGTCTTTGAGGGGCTTGATGAAGGATCTGGTTGAAAGGGTTAAAATTACAGTTTGCAGCAAAGTGGTCTAATTAACCACAAATGATGCAAGTTTGTTGAGATTTAGGCAGCTTCACTCTTGAGGGAGATATAGAGTCTCTGAACTTAGTTGCTTTGTCTTCGTAGCTTCTTACCTTCTTATTTTTGTTAGTCTTTTCAAAAGGCATGCTGCTTTGAATTTCTTTGGTATTCCAGGTAATGAAAGCAGGTGCTGGCAGTGTGGTTATATCTGCCACACACAAAGCATGATTTTGCCAGTTTGTCTCTTGAAAGATAGACATAGTCCTTTCTTTGGAACAAATCCTTGAAGTTCCATGGATGAGCTTTGTTATGTTCAAAGGTGGCTTCTTCTATGGTCCTTTGAACATATGGAACTTTTTCTTCAGGCTTACGACATATATCAAATACCTTTCTCTTTGTGATTGGCTTGAACTGAGGCTTGGAGTTTGTGGGTTCTGATGTCTGTCCCTTTTCTAGCTTTCATCCATCTGGAGCATAGCTGATCTTGATCTGTTTGAATGGTACAGGGGCTGGAACAGCTGAAAGAACAGTAGGAACTGCAACTCTATTCAGAACAACTTCAGATGGGACTACACTGGTTTCATCATGGTCTGAGTGAGTTGACTCAGATTCCGATGAGGTAGTGCAGTCTTCGATGAAAGGTTCATCCGTTGAAGGATCAAGGTTTCGATTTGCAGTGTCAAGATTTTCAACATTGAAGCTTGGTTCGTATATGGCAATATAGTCAGCAGGAGGAGGAACAGCATTGTACTGATTATTGTTATACCCAAGTCCAGTTTTTACCTTCTCATGGACTTGAATATCTAAAAGTCTTTGTAGGTTTTTGGAGGAAAATTCATATTTTTCAACATGAACTTTCTGTTCTGCCAGTTCAGCTCTTCGTAGCTTTTAATTTGACCAGTAGATCATCAATCTGAGTTTCAAGATTAGTTTGTTCGTGTTTTAGCGATGAAATCTCTTTCTTAAGGCAGTTAATCTTTTCTTTATAAGTATTTTCAACCTTTTTGAACTCAGATTTCATCTGATGAAACTCTTCATTTTGATCTATAAGGTTTTGGTTGTGCTTTCTATAACCCAAAACTTTATCAATACAGGCTTGAGAGCAAAGATGTTCAAATACCTGAGGTGGTATCTCTGTAGTGTCTGCCATTTTTTGACGGGCAGTTCTTCAAAAAGTTCCAACAGTTGCACTTGCTGTAGTTTGAATTGAACTAGGACCCGAGTGCTCAGAATGTAGGGCAGAGGAAGTGGTGGTGGATGTTGAGGCTGTTTGGTAGCTTGAGCTTCTTTCTTTTGCCTGGATCATCTCTAGCTCATAGGTTTTTAGCATTCCAAAGAGCTCAGTCAACTGGAGAGTTTTCAGATTCTCCGTTCTTCTGATTGACACTGTGTAAAGTGTCCAGCAGCTTGGTAGAGACCTGATGAACTTCTTGAGAATATCTTCATTCTCTAGCTTCACCTTTGAGCACTGCAGCTCTCCTACAAGATAGGTAAATCTGTTGTATAAAACAGTTAGAGACTCACCTTCCTTCCAGACGAATTTTCATACAGCTGCTTCAGGATGTCTTCAAACCCGTTGCTTTGTGCCATTTTTGTTCTTGGTGACTTGATCAAATAGAGCGAGTTTAGAATAGAACCAGAAGTGATTAAACAAGTGTGAGTTTGTTTAATCTGAGCCAAAGCTCTGATACCACTTGTAGGATCGTGAAATTACAAGATGGTTCTGTTCTTAGTTGAGATTGGCGGAAACAATAACAACTACACAATTACAATCGAGTAGACAGAAAGAATACTGATAAGAACACTATTGTATTAAGCTTTGAGAATAAACGATTACAAGTGAAAACTCTAATTCAAAAGCACAAAAAGCACACTTACAATGAAGTGTTTACAGATTATTTATACTCACTTAGAATCAAGACAGCCCCTTGATTCTAAGGATCAGATCTAACACAGACCGTTGATCTGTTGTATCTAGCTAACTATTACACGTTTTATCTATATCTAGTTAACTTTATTGAAGCGTCTTCTTTATGCATCATTACTTGCATGCTTGGAGAAGAGCATTGTTGTCCGTCATTGGTTGTGCCATTGAGGTTCCTTCTGCTTTGAGTGTGTCAGTTGCTTTTGCAGAAAGTTGTTAGTGACGCTTGGTATGGATAGCCAGCTGCAACGATTTGTCTTCAAGGCACAAGGCTGTCAGCAGCAAAGATGTTGTCAGCAGCAAGATGTAACCATCCAGAGCTGCTGATGATTTGCCTGTCAGCAGCATCAAATGTTGATGCTGCTGAGAAGCTTATCCGCAGCAACTTTGGTCTTCAACAGATAAGGCTATCCGCAGCAGATTTGTTCCTCAGCAGGAGAACAAGTATCCGCAGCAGATAAGCTTGTCCGTAGCAGATTGTTGGTCAGCAGCAAACTCTGAGATCAGCAGTATTTGTACTTAGAGAATTTTGTAGCCATCAGTCTTTGATTCTACATCCGGCTCCTGTCTGGCAGAAGACATCAATCATAGACAAACATGGAGCGACAGGTATGATCTTAGCTGTGAGGTTCGAGGATGACAAGAAGTTGTTTGCAATTAAGCGAGCTGGGGGGTTCAATACTTGAAACCAACCAGTGAAGCTTTCAGCTCCTTGCCAAAGTAAGACCTTGTGAACCTAGCAAACCGAGAGCTGCTGGGTCACTCAAAACATGCAGTAGCGATGGGTTTGTGGCAGGTGTTGCAGCGAGAGGTAAGATCAGGGAAGTTCGAAATGTTTAAGCCTCAAGTGCCCAAGCAAGTCAGGTACAAGAACGTTTTACATCCCGTGAGTCATAAAAGCTTAAAGAAACTGGTATACAAGCCAGTGCTGTGTGAAACCAAGATTCCCCTGAGCAAGTTATCTCAGGATATCCTCCGTAACCTATGGTACTGGTACGTAAATCCTAAATCGGGCGAGGCAGTGGTGATTGGAAAGGTGTGGTCCAAGAGTGGAAGCTTAGTGCCAAAGGAACAGATTAGAATTTTTGATGAAGTCTGCTTCATAAACTTTTCTGTGAAAGATCTGGAGGCGCTAGCTGACAAGTACTGTATGTACACGGACGAGTGGACAAAGTTCCTTGCTTCTAAATATGACAAGGTGGTCAAGTTCTGCCTTGACTACAAGAAGAGATGGAAGTTAAAGTTAGGGAGCAGTGAAGACCGAAGACAATCCAGAGCTATTGTCAAGGGGGAGTTTGTTGAAGCACTTTTGTGTGACAAACACTCTGGATATTGTCTTAGCTTTTGTACTTGTCTTGTATGTATTAGTCTTTGTATGTTAGTGTCTGTATGTATTAGTTATCGAGTTGTAATTACTAATGTATGTACTAGTCGTCTATTTTCTCTAAGTGTTTTGCGCACTTAGCATGTGCGCAGGAATTACTTCATGCGTACTTAACAAGTACGCAAGAATACTCTGCGTACTTGTTAAATACGCAGGAACAATTTGCCCTGTGCACTTGTTAAGTGCGCAGAGATCGGGTCTAGAATAAATAGGCTAGGTTAACAGAAGTTATGTACGCAGTCATACACACTCATTTGTAACATCTCTGTAACCTACAAGTTTTATAATAGACGAAGTTTGAAAGTGTTTTCGTTGTCAGTTTACTTTGTGTTACTTGATTCTCCACCTAGTCACGGGTATTCCACACCCGGTCCGACTAGTCACACACCCACACGTAACGATCCGAGACACCCGGGGACCTACACTTTATTACACCCTCGGTCCGCTTATTGTTTTGTCATTATTTTTGGGATGTTACAAGTCTACCCCCCTTACAAAAGGTTTCATCCCCAAAACCTGTCATAACTCAAACAATTGAGGGTACAACTCCCTCATTTTCGTCTTTGTTTCCCAAGTGGCTTCAGACCCTTTTCTGTGCTTCCACTGTACCTTGACCAACTGGATGACTTTATTTCGTATACGTTTCTCCTTCTGGTAAGGATGGCCACGAGTTCTTCGATATAGTTTAGGTGATTGTTGACCTCGATGTCGGTAAGTGGTACATGAGCAGATTCATCCGCCAAACACTTTCGCAAGTGTGACACATGGAACGTAGGATGAATCCCACTTAACTCATCAGGCAACTCCAACCGATAAGCGACTTCACCAACCCGTGCCAATATTTTGAACGGTCCGACAAACCTCTGACTTAATTTCCCTCTCTTTCTGAATCGTATGATACCTTTCCAGGGCGACGCTTTCAACATTACTCTGTCCCTGATATCAAACTCAATAGGCCTTCGTCTTTTATCCGCATAGGACTTCGGACGATCTTAGGCGGCCTTCATTCGTGCCTTAATCTGGTCGAACCTTTCTGACGTCTCCTTAACAACTTCAAGACTTCTCAATTCCTTTTGCCCAATCTCTCCCGAACAAACCGGGGCCCTGCACCTTCTCCCATACAACATCTCGTAAGGCGGCATGCCTATGGTCGAGTGAGAATTGTTGTTGTAGGAGAATTCGGCTAATGGTAGGTGATTATCCCAACTGCCACCAAAGTCTATAATACAAGAACGAAGCATGTCCTCCAACGTTTGAATGGTCCTTTCGGATTGACCATCCGTTTGCGGGTGGTATGCCGTACTGATATTTAGCCTTATGCCCATCGCTTCGTGGAATCTTTTCCAGAACCTCGATGTGAATCGTGTGTCCTGGTCAGATACAATCGTCAAAGGCATCCCATGCCGTGTTACTACTTCGTTAATAAATACTTTCGCTAACCTTTCCGACGAGAACGTCTCACGGATAGGTAGGAAATAAGCATTATTCGTTAAACGGTCCACAATTACCTAAATAGTATCATGACCTTAGGTAGCTTGGTTATGAAGTCCATGGTAATGTGTTCCCACTTCCATTCTAGTATATCAAGTGGTTGAATCAAGCACTTGCTTACGTATTTCGTCCCTTCATGTTTCATCCCAGGCCACCAGTATTCCTTCTTCAGATCTTGGTACATTTTGTTCGTACCGAGATGGATAGAGTAACGAGGCTTATGAGCCTCATCCAAGATTTTGGTTTTAAGCTCGTCACCCATAGGTATCCACACCCGTCCAAAACGTGTCCTAACACCAAGGGTGTTATATTCCAATGTGCCCTGTTGGCCAACCATCCTCTCCTTCTTTATATTTTCTTCTTTATGTGCTTCATCTTGAGCCTTTTCAAATTCTCTCATCACATCCGGTGTTACCACCAACAGAAAAGCCTTCACTCTAATAGGAACTGGCACATTCTTTCGGTTTAGAGCGTCAGCCACCACATTTGCCTTTCCAGGATGGTATATGATTTCACAATCATAATCTTTCAAAAGTTCCAACCATCACCTCTGCCTCATATTCAGTACTCTCTGTTCAAAGAAGTACATTAAACTTTTGTGGTCGGAGTAAATAGTAAACTTTACTCCATAAAGGTAGTGCCTCCAGATTTTCAATGAGAACACAACGGCCGCAAGTTCCAAGTCGTGAGTCGGATAATTGACTTCGTGAACTTTTAACTGTCGTGATGCATACGCGATCACTCTCCCGCATTACATTAGCACGCACCCCAATCCCTAACCCGAAGCATTAGAGTATACCACCAAGTCTTCATTGCCCTCGGGAAGGGCCAAGACTGGAGCTTGGGTTAGCTTCTCCTTCAGTTCCTTAAACGCCTCTTCTTGGGTCAAACCCCATTCGTACTTTACTTCCTTCCATGTTAATTGCGAAGCTATTTTCGAGAAATCCTGGATGAATCTCCGGTAATAGCCTGCCAATCCCAAGAAACTTCGGATTTCAGTAGGCGTCTTAGGAATTTCCCAATCCCTTACCGTCCTTATCTTCGCTGGGTCAACCATAATGTCGTTCGGGTTAATGACGTGACCGAGGAATTGGACTTCCCTAAGCCAGAACGCGCATTTGGAGAACTTTGCATAAAACTTCTCCTTCTTTAGAGCTTCCAACACTTCTTTCAAGTGACATGAATGATCACCCTCATCCTAGGAGTTCACTAGGATATCATCGATGACACAATTACTGATCGGTCCAGCATCGGTCGACAAACCCTATTCATTAAATCCATGAACGTTTCGGGGGCATTGTCAATCCGAAGGACATTACGCGGAACTCGAAATGTCCATAACGCGTTTGAAACGCGGTTTTCGGTATGTCTTCTTCCCTTACTTTCAACTGATGGTACCCGGATCGATGATCGATTTTTGAGAACCAACTTGCGCCCTGTAATTGATCGAACAGGTCGTCGATCCTTGGTAAAGGGTACTTGTTCTTCACTGTACGTTTGTTCAACTCCCTGTAGTCGATACACATTCTCATAGAACCATCTTTCTTTTTCACAAATAATACCGGAGCACCCCAAGGCGAGATGCTTGGTTGTATAAATCCCTTGTCAAGTAATTCATCTAATTAGGTCATAAGTTCTTTCATCTCCACTGGTGCTAGTCGATATGGAGCCTTAGCCATGGGCTGGGCATCTGGTACTAAGTCGATTCGGAACTCAATCTCTCTGTCGGGTGGTATCCCAGGAAAATCCTCTCGAAACACCTCCGGGTACTCGCGTACCACAGGTACATCATCTAGTTCCATCACTTCTTTACACTTTTCAATCACGTACACCAGATAAGCCTCGCATCCGCGCCTCAAGTAATCTGTGGCCTTGATCATCGAGATGACGTTAGGCATCGGGGCGTCACGATCCCCGAGTACTTCGACTTCGCTACCATCCAGAGCCTTGAGTCGGATTATCTTTCGTTTGCATATAATTTGTGCTTCGTTGGCAGTTAGCCAATCCATACCCAACACAACATCAAACCCTCCCAAAACCATGACAAACAACCTGACGAGGAATCTATGACCTTCTATTTTTATCGTGGAATTATCAACTCTCAGCAGTTTCTACACTAAAGGCCCTTTCTAGTTACTGACAGAGTATTTCACCCGCTTACAAAAGGTAGCGGATATAAAGCTCTTACTGGTGCTCGAATCAAATAACACAGATACATAAGTGTGGTCAAGGATGAACGTACCTGATTCCATCTCTGGGTCCACCCTGGCTTGCTCCTGTGTCAGCGCATATGCTCAGGTCTTTGCTCGGGGCCTCTCTTCTTTCTTTTCAAGGCCTTTCCCATTTCCCACTTCACCCATTTTTGGTTTAGTGCCTTCCCAGCTCATGTGGCCACTTTCACCACAATTATAACATTTAATGCCTTGCATGCATTCTCGGGAGTAGTGCCCAGTCTTGCCACATTTGTAGCACAGATTTGTCCCTAGCATGCATTCACCTCGATGCCTACCGCCACACTTCCCACAGACCGGGGTCTCACCAACTCTAACCTGCTTCTCTCGAGCTCCAATCAGTCTTCCGCCAGATCGTTTGGCCAGAAAACTCGGTTTCTTCTTCGGCTCATCAATAGCAACAACATTTAATGCCAAATCATCAAATACTACGCCACTCAGTTCTACGAACGAATCGTAGGTAATAGGAGCGTTCGCTTTAACATAGGTGAGGACCTTGTCTGGTAGTCCCTGAATGTAGCAGGCAATCTTTCTTTCTTCAGTTGTGACGAGATGTGGCACCAGACGTGCCAGTACATTGAATCGGGTAGTGTACCGCCGGTGCGTCATGCCCCCGACCTTCAACACCAAAAATTCCCTCTCGACCTTCTCAATTTCGTTCCTCGGATAAAAGTTCTTGATTACCAGAGTTTTCAAGTCATTCCACATCATCGAGTCAACCACCTCATCCCCCTTAGCCTGACGTAGACCTTCCCACCAGTGAGATGCTTCCTCCCTCAAGGAGTTAGCAGCAAACTTAACAAATTGACTTGCTCGGAATTTGCTTAGATGAATGGCAGCCTCCATACAAATTACCCAATCAAACGTAGTCACGGCGTCCTTTTTTCCGGTCAGAACAGGTGGGTCACATGCCTTAAAAGACTTTTAGTCGCAGCCGCGAGCAGGCGATGAGTTGTCAGTCTCGTTGTTCAGAGCACCAGTTGTCGTGTTAGATCCACCTTCCTCATTAGCTTTCTTCAATGCTTCTGCCAACAGACCTGGCAGAGAAGTCTTCATCAACTCTGTGAATTCACGTGCTAGAGCTGCTCTCACTTCTGGTTCAAAAGTGAAAGGTTGCTCTTCATCATGAGTCGGCTCAGTCCCGTGCACACTAACCGTCGGTTCAGTGTGGACACTTCCTTATTCGTTGTGCTCCTAACGAGCAAGAGTCCTTCCTCGTCCACCGGTACGACCCCTACCACGTCTTTCGTTTCCTCTGCTCGTTATTTCGTTCTATAAGACAAGGAATCTAATGGCATCACGCTAGTTAAAAAATAGAATTCAACAAGTACTGTAAGATGTTAATATACACTGGTCATCTGCAATTAACCATTACACTACCTCTCGATTTCTATTTGACCACCTTTTTGATTCCATCAGAACACAAGTCCTAACCTAACACTTCTAAGGCATACTTTATATAAAAATATATTTACTATCTTCATACCTGATGTTGTGGCTCGAGTTACCCGTACTGGCATTCGCACTCGGTCTCATTCACAGTTTAACTTCAGGCGCTGGGTGTGCCCAAATCTCCATTAAGGAGGAGGAGTCTCTCAACTCTAAACTATAGAAGCGAACTCTCTTGAGCTATCTTGAGGTGTGTTGTGTTGTGTTGTGTGAAACCAAGAACCCAAGCCTCAAAATAAGCAACGCACATCCATGCATTGGATTGTATGGGGCGTGTGTAGGATCGTGAAATTACAAGATGGTTCTGTTCTTAGTTGAAATTGGCGAAAACAATAACAACTACACAAATGTAATCGAACAGACAGAAAGAATACTAATAAGAACACTGTTGTATTAAGCTTTTGCAGGTAAACGATTACAAGTGAAAACTCAGTGAAGAAGCACAAAAAGCACACTTACAATGAAGTGTTTACAGATTATTTATACTAACTTAGAATCAGGACAGACCCTTGATTCTAAGTATCAGATCTAACACAGACCGTTGATCTGATCAAAATAGTTAACTATTACACGTTTTGTCTATATCTAGTTAACTTTATTGAAGTGTCTTCTTTATGCATAATTGCATGCATGTCTGGAGAAGAGCATTGTCGTCCGTCATTGGTTGCACCATTGAGGTTCCTTCTGCTTTGAGTGTGTCAGTCGCTTTTGCAGAAGGTTGTCAGTGACGCTTGGCATGGATAGTCAGCTGCAACGATTTGTCTTCAAGGAACACAGCTATCAGCAGTAAAGATGTTGATCAGCAGCAAGATGTAACCATCCAGAGCTGCTGATGATTTGCCTGTCAGCAGCCTCAAATGTTGATGCTGCTAAGAAGCTTATCCGCAGCAACTTTGGTCTTCAGCAGATAAGGCTATCCGCAGCAGATTTGTTCTTCAGCAGGAGGACAAGAATCCGCAGCAGATAAGCTTGTCCGCAGCAGATTGTTGGTCAGCAGCAAACTCTGAGATCAGTAGTATTTGTACTTAGAGAATTTTGTAGCCATCAGTCTTTGATTCAACAAACTCCCCCTAGACTGATGCTACCAAAATTCTCTTATTGCCTTTGTTGCTGAAGCTTTTGCACATTTCTGACTATCCTTTCAACCAAAGGAAAAACCTTCGAAAACAGCCATCTTGTACTTTGAAATACAGCCTACAGTCGTCAAAGCTGTCTGAGTCTTTCTCCATTAGGACCATCTCCCCCTTTTTGGTTGCATTAGTGGACAAATAAGCATCATTTTGGGTGCCCACTGATACAAAGGAGGGAGTAAGAAAAGTTGGGCATTGATGTGCCTCTATCATATTCACCATGTCCGTCAATTCCAAGATATGAAGTTTCTGTCTGTCCTCATCCACAGTTGTGGAATACTTAGATCCAGATGGGGCCTTAGGCCTAGCCTCTTCATCCCCATTACCCATGGTTTCTTGGCACCTGGGATTCCTCTCAGTGAGGGGAGTTTCCAAGGAAACATCCTCACTGTGAGTTACCGTGGTTGAGGACTTAGCAATGTTGTCCCTATCCTCCTGGTTATTTGATGGACCAGCAGTAGTGACAGCCTCTTCCACATCCATTCTGTCATAACTCCTAGAGTGGACCTTCAGGGTAGAAGAACTTGGGTTGGGTGTGTTGGAAGCAAGATCAATCAGTACCTCCGAGATAGTGGTAGTTGGAGAAGGTACATCATCTTGATCAGGTTCCTCAGCACTTAAGTTCAGAAGAGAAAGGAAGGGCTCAGGGGGCTGTTCTACAGATCCGGGAAGTGATCCTGATCCAAATAGAGAGACATCTAAAGAAGTCTCCCTAATGATGTGGCATTCCCTTATAATATTCTCACCAGAATGTTGTGATTCTGAGTGAGGGCTGTTAGGTTGGGTTTGGGCCTTGGAGGCAAGAGAGGAAGGAGTTCTCTTGCCCCTTTTCCTAGTATATGTCGTTGCAACCGGGGCCCTGTGTTCCGGTTGAACGATATCATCCAAAACAGGTGTAAGTAATGTTTGTGCCTGTGCATCCTTAGTAGTATGCACAGGGGTTCGAATGGTTGAAGCAAACTGTAGTTAAGGATGTGAGGTGGAGGGTGTGGGATCAGTATCAGCTGGGATTGCTGAACTGTCACCCGGTGTGCTCTGTATGTTCAGCATTGTAGATAACAATTGAACATTGACCCTTGAGAACTTTTTGGAAACAGTTCTCATGTTATCACTTCAGATCGGCGAAAATGCAGATCTTCGTGAAAACCCTAACGGGTAAGATGATCACGTTTGAGGTCGAATCCTTCGACACGATCGACAACGTGAAGGCAAAGATCCAAGACAAGGAAGGTATTCCGCCAGATCAGCTGCGTCTAATCTTCGCCAGAAAACATCTTGAGGACGGCAGAACCCTAGCCGATTACAACATCCAGAAGGAATCAAATCTTCTCCTCGTCCTTCTTCTCTGCGGTGGCGCGAAGAAGCGCAAGAAGAAGACCATGGAAGACGGAGACAAGTGCGGAGCTTACCTGATGACATCCGTTTCTTTTCTGAGATATGCATTGGAGAAGAGTGTGGCTTCCGAGATGGGATATCCTTGTCGTCTTCCTTGGCTTTGATTTAGGGAATCCCTTGTTCGGTAGAGTAGATGGCGGTACTCCAGAAATCCTCCATATGAGGGATATGTGTGACATGACTAGATGTGAGGGCAAATTGGATCTTTGATCGACATAAGAAGTCGATCATATCATTGAATCCTTCTAATATCTTTCACTTGGTTGGGTATGAAAGTGAGGGATGAAGGGCTTTGAAAGTGATGGGGGCTTGAAAGAAAGTGATGGGGACTTGTAGGAAAGTGATGTTAGTTTAGGGAGAAGTGGAAGGTGAAGAGGTGGAAATTTGATTTGTTTTATACTGGCAGAGGAGAGAAAAAGCAAAATGATTTGTACAGTACAACCCAATTAACTTTTTATTGTTACAACTGTAATGCACCGAGGCAGTCATGGTAAAGACTGACGGAAATTTTAACAGCGGGTAAAGGTTAATTTTGACTTAAACTTACCAATCAGCAGCAACCTTGATTGCTATTTACAACAAGTAACAGACACAATTACAGCAATGGATAGATGCATTCAACTGAACCAATGATGATGCTTGGTGGTTTCTTTACCTTCCATTGTTGAGTTGGTGGTTTTCCAGCTATCTTTGCCTTTTCAGCAACAGACGTTGCATCCGAGGATTTTTGCTTATCAACAGCAGATTTTGTTGCTGCTGATGGTTTTCCTTGAGCAGCTGCAGACTTTGTTACTGCTGAAGGCTTTGCCTTGGATTTTGCCTTATCAGCAGTGGATTTTGCTGCGGAGGATTTTAGCTTATCAGCAGCAGACTTGTTGCTGCTGAAAGCTTCTGCTTTGTTTTCTTGGGCTTAACTGGACTAACAACCGATGTATGCTGATCCTTCTTTACCCTTTGTCTTTGAGGAGCTTGATGAAGGATCTGGTTGAAAGGGTTAAACTTACAGTTTGCAGCAAAGTGGTCTGATTCACCACAAATGATGCAAATTTGTTTAGATCTAGGAAGCTTCACTCTTGAGGGAGATAGAGACTTTTTGAACTTTGTTGTTTTGTCTTCGTAGCTTCTTACCTTCTTATTTTTGTTAGTCTTTTCAAAGGCATGCTGCTTTGAATGTCTTTGATATTCTAGGTAATGAAAGCAGGTGCTGGCAGTGTGGTTATATCTGCCACACACAAAGCATGATTTTGCCAGTTTGTCTTTTAAAAGGTAGACATAGTCCTTTCTTTGGAACAGATCCTTGAAGTTCCATGGATGAGCTTTGTTATGTTCAAAGGTGGCTTCTTCTAGGGTCCTTTGAACATATGGAACTTTTTCTTTAGGCTTACGACATACATCAGATACCTTTCTCTTTGTGATTGGCATGAACTGAGGCTTGGGGTTTGTGGGTTCTGATGTCTGTCCCTTTTCTAGCTTTCTTCCATCTGGAGGATAACTGATCTTGATCTGTTTGAATGGTACAGGGGCTATAACAACTGGAAGAACAACAGGAACTTTAGTTGTATTCAGAACAGCTTCAGATGGGGCTGTACTGGTTTCATCATGGTCTGAGTAGGTTGACTCAGATTCCGATGAGGTAGTGCAGTCTTCGACGAAAGGTTCATTCATTGAAGGATCAAGGTTTCGGTTTGCAGTGTCAAGATTTGCAACATTGAAGCTTGGTTCGTAAATGGTAATATAGTCAGCAGGAGGAGGAACAGATTTGTACTGATCATTGTTATACCCAAGTCCAGTCTTTACCTTCTCATGGACTTGAATATCTAAAAGTCTTTGTAACTTTTGGGAGGAAAAATCATATATTTCAACATGAACTTTCTGTTCTGCCAGTTCAGTTCTGGTAGCTTTTAGTTTGACCAGTAGATTATCAATCTGAGTTTCAAGATTAGTTTGTTCGTGTTTTAGTGATGAAATCTCTTTCTTAAGGCAGTTAACCTTTTCTTTATAAGTATTTTCAACCTTTTTGAACTCAGATTTCATCTGATGAAACCCTTCATTTTGATCTATGAGGTTTTGGTTGTGCTTTCTATAACCCAAAACTTTATCAATACAGGCTTGAGAGCAAAGATGTTCAAATAACTGAGCTGGTATCTCTGTAGTGTCTGCCATTAGAGCTTGATTGTTGACGGGCAGTTCTTCTTATTGAAAGCTCCAGTCGAACTCTCCAGAATGGGTGATGATGGGAGGATAGTAGTTACTTGAACTAGGACCCGAGTGCTCAGAATGGAGAGCAGAGGAGGTGGTGGTGGATGTTGAGGCTGTTTGGTAGCTTGAGCTTCTTTCTTTTGCCTGAATCATCTCTAGCTCATAGGTTTTTAGCATACCGAAGAGCTCAGTCATTTGGAGAGTCTTCAGATTCTCAGTTCTTCTAATGGACACCGTGTAGAGTGTCCAGCAGCTAGGTAAAGACCTGATGAACTTTTTGAGAATATCTTCATTCTCTAGCTTCACCTTTGAGCACTGCAGCTCCCCTACAAGATAGGTAAATCTGTTGTATAAAACAGTTAGAGACTCACCTTCCTTCCAGACGAAGTTTTCATACTGCTGCTTCAGGATGTCTTCAAGCCCGTTGCTTTGTGCCATTTTTGTTCTTGGTGACTTTCTGAAGGAGAGAGAGTTTAGAATAGAACCAGAAGTGATTAAACAAGTGTTAGTTTGTTTAATCTGAGCCAAAGCTCTGATACCCCTTGTAGGATCGTGAAATTACAAGATGGTTCTGTTCTTAGTTGAAATTGGCGGAAACAATAACAACTACACAAATGTAATCGAACAGACAGAAAGAATACTAATAAGAACACTGTTGTATTAAGCTTTTGCAGGTAAACGATTACAAGTGAAAACTCAGTGAAGAAGCACAAAAAGCACACTTACAATGAAGTGTTTACAGATTATTTATACTAACTTAGAATCAGGACAGACCCTTGATTCTAAGTATCAGATCTAACACAGACCGTTGATCTGATCAAAATAGTTAACTATTACACGTTTTGTGTATATCTAGTTAACTTTATTGAAGCGTCTTCTTTATGCATAATTGCATGCATGTCTGAAGAAGAGCATTGTCGTCCGTCATTGGTTGCACCATTGAGGTTCCTTCTGCTTTGAGTGTGTCAGTCGCTTTTGCAGAAGGTTGTCAGTGACGCTTGGCATGGATAGTCAGCTGCAACGATTTGTCTTCAAGGAACACAGCTATCAGCAGTAAAGATGTTGATCAGCAGCAAGATGTAACCATCCAGAGCTGCTGATGATTTGCCTGTCAGCAGCCTCAAATGTTGATGCTGCTGAGAAGCTTATCCACAGCAACTTTGGTCTTTAGCAGATAAGGCTATCCGCAGCAGATTTGTTCTTCAGCAGGAGAACAAGAATCCGCAGCAGATAAGCTTGTCCGCAGCAGATTGTTGGTTAGCAGCAAACTCTGAGATCAGCAGTATTTGTACTTAGAGAATTTTGTAGCCATCAGTCTTTGATTCTACAGCGTGCAAACACCTCGGGAATCAAACGGGTACAATGGACAGTGTATTGGGAATCAAACGGGTACAAACGAATATTAGCTATTGAATGTAGCGCCTGTAATAGGGCTGCATCTTTTTCATCCATAAAGGTGTTTTCAAAGTAGCTCTTCCCGATTCTTCCCTTAGATATGAAGATATATTTGTATGTGATTATCTGAAACTTTACCTTTTCACGTGGGGCTGTTATTCTCTAGAAGATTTGTTTGTCTATTTTTTCAAGAATCTTTACTTATGGTGTCTCATCAGTAAATTGCTTTTGACTGTTCTTCTTAGATGTTGAGACATTGTTTTGATTAAGAAGTGTCGTCATGATGTAGATTGGCCTAGTTTCATCTTCTGAATCACTTGTGTATGATTCACTAGAGTCACCTCCTGAGCTTGAATCGTCTGAATCATCATACATTATCGAATAGATTGTTCGGTCACGAGGCTCGTCATCAAGAGAATACAATGATTCTAGATCAGAAACATCAACTGGTTCGACTATGTTGATTTGTTGGAAAAGGACTTGGGTTTTCTTCTTGTCTTCGTTGTCTCTTGCAAAATGCCATTTTTAGTTGTAGACATAACACTTATCAGTATTTCTTCCTCGTCATAATTTTTTGCCTAAATATCCAACTTATTTTTTACTTATCTCTTTTCTTATCAGATTCCTTTTTCTTGAAAAATATTCATCATCAAATTTCAGGAATAGTGGGAGGAGTCACATCAGGATTCATCTTTACACTTGATCTTGAAATACTTGTCGTTGCAGGCTGAACCAAGATTCTTTCCGTGCTTTTCAAATTCAACTAGGAACCTTTTCTAGTTACATAGCTTAGATAAAAAGTTTAGGATCACTTGGTATAATTCCCCAAGTGAGGCTTGAGCAACTGTGACGTTCTTTCTTTCGAAAGCCCTAAATGCTTCATTTGAAAAAGACTTGCTTGAGATTTACATCATCGACTCCATGGAGCCAGTAGAATATTTCTGACATCATGTTGTAGTGCTTCTCAAGGTGTTTAGGTTAGAAAGAACAACACTTCATTTTTAAGAATTCTTCTCGAGCCCGAACTGTGAATTCATTTGGATTTCCGATGAACTCACTATGGATTATGTGTATGAATTCTTCTAGTGTCTTAACCTGCTAGATTTGTAACTGACTGTATTTAGCAAGGCTTAAGAACCAGTCTCTAAGCCGCCCTAGACATCTGGTTTAAAACCGTTTAATGACCAGGTCAATGTTATAATACTAGAGTTCAGTGGAACACCATGATAACATTTCAACGCTTCTTTCATGCCATTTTGATGGTGGAATGTCATCGAAGGTGAACTATTGTTTTGAATTAGTGTTTATGAACACATTTCAGCCCTATGCTTCTGTTCTGGAGGTAGCGTCTTCGATGTGAGAATCAACTCGTTCAGTTTGTTCTAGTTTTGCCATGAACAATTATTCAAACACGTGGTTTGATGCTAACTCGTCATAGGAACCTGATTCAACATCCGAGTGGGTGTTCATCTCTTCATCAGAGTAAGGGGTGATAAGTGGAGCAATGACCGGTAATATTGTTTGGTTCTATCGAACAGTGGACTGGAAGAGAGAGGAAATAGGATTATTCATCTTAGAGAGTATCATTTTCAGGGCTTTTGAGGAGGCCATCATCATAATGTAATATTGAAAACCCTTGCCTTTCTTGGGACCGCTGGCGGATGGCTTATGTATTGTACTGCTTGAAGAAGTACTACAGTTTGATGATGACTTTCTGGCTCTTACTCGCTCTAATCTGATGTTGTCCGTTTAACCAAAGATTCATTGACGGTGATTGTGAGAACGGTGGTATAGGTAACGGTTGTGGATCAAAAGTTGTTATGACAAACGGGGCACTCGACAATCTCCATGGCTCATCAATCATAGTTGAAAACCTTTGCTGTTTGTGTTGTCTTTCAAGATCTGTAAGTTGGGTTTTGAGAAACTTCAACTCGGCTTCTTTCTTAACAAGGCCCCTCGGGGTTTATGAGGTAGTGCTGGTATGGACCATCTCGAGTAATTCATTATGATTGTACTCAGTCAACCAAGGCTTCCTAGGTCTGGTTTAAATTGCTTTGTTCAGCTACTATAGTTTTAACAACATTGTTTCGGGCAACAACGTTCACTTTGTGTGACAACCGCGAATTTTCAGGTCAATACCGCGTTCGACGAGTTCATATAATAATAATAATAGTATTATTATTATGTTAAAATATACTTTCAAACGAAAGGAACACGTTAGTGAACGAAAAATAATAGCAAGATTTATTTAGTGTTATAATGTCAAAAATTTGATCAAGTTCTAGTTTATACGCGTTAACACCCGAGTCGAACGGTTTCGTAAATTTTAATTTAAATCCGAAAGGATATATATTTACGAGACGCAAGGACTCGAGGAAAAAGAATAAATTATAATAAGTTATTTTTGGATAAAATAACGCCGCTATTTTTTTTTATCGGGTTTGTTTAAGCGAGAAACAGGCACGCGATCAGAGACCACGAGGGATATAAATACCCCACTGCACTCCCTTTTTCTCATTTGATCAATTCAGAGAAAAAGTTAGAGAGAGAGTGGAGAGGATTCCGGCGAAGTAGTGGTGGTCCGGCGGTGGTGCGTGGCGGCCAACGGTGGTCCGGCGCGGTGGTCGGTGGCGGCCGAAGCCCGTTTTTCACCCGGAACCATTTATCGATTCTACGAACGCAATGGTAAACTCAGATTTCTCTAAATCCTTGCTTAAATTCGTGAAAAAAAATTTTTTAAATTCTGTCCAGAAAGTTTTATGCATGCGCAGTCTTAAAGATCGGACGATCTCCGGAAATCCGACCGTTAGAATGAATTTTGGATATGATGTTTTCAACACATAGATACAAAACCTCACCGGAAGAATTTTTTATCAGAGCTCTTTAGGTATGCTTTTCATACCCTCGAATGTGACTGATCGGATTTTCGGATTTGAAAAACTGGGTCTCAAAGAATCGTCGATCCCCGGAGATCCGACCGTTAGATCGTGACGATTTTTGGACAGTAGTTTCTTATCACAAATATGAATGTTTTCACCATAGTAAATTCCGATCAGAAATTGGGAACTGTATTTTTGAATACGAACAGTTTGTAACAGTTTATAAGACCGAAACAGGAAATTGATCGGGTTGCATGGCCATCCAAACGGCATTGCATGTTAAATTTGAGCATGTTGAAATGATCAGGAGATAAAAAAAGATCCTAATGGTATTTTTGGTTCGTATTGCATGTGAAATATGAGAGGTTCCGCGTACGCGAACCATTTATACGAAAGGTATAAACTTTACCCGTTAAGATTTAATTTTATGTTAGAATAGTTTTATGAGTCATTGGTTGGGAATTGAACCCGAAAATATTTAGTATTTAGATATTTGATATTTTGATTGATTATTAGGTTATAAACCCAACCCCGGTTCACGTGGAACTAATATATTTATTTTTATACAACAATTGTTTATTACGGATTTTTATAAAATTTTGATTTACCTTTCAAATTTATTTTTAAAAAGTAGTATTTACATAAAAATTAAGATCTGAAAATTTTGGTAACTAAAATATTTATAGATTATTTATTAAAATTTCTTCAATTTTAATACATGAAAATTGGGAAAAATACCTCTGAGTATTGGAAAAATCTAGAATTTGGTCAGTAATTAGTATATGATAAAACATGACTCCTGTCCAAAATTCATAAAAATTGGAGTTGTCTAAGTAGATGTTTGGTATTTATGAAGTTTTAACGATTGAATTGGGATCATATAATTCTGGACAACATTAGGACTTGAAACTTATAATAGAATCTCATATGGAGCTAAAACTAATTTGGTAACAATTTGGTGAAGTTTGGAAAATTCTAATATTTTTTCCGAATTTGTTAAATTTTAACAATATTATATTCATAATAAATAATCTGGATATTGAAAAATTATGAAAATTGGTCAGAAATTTTTATTTATGTATATGAACAATTAGTAAAAGTTTCAAGTATTAATTTTATGTCTAAATATAATTTTTGAATTATTGTCCATTAAAACTTTATAAAAAGTTACCATTTTTGGAAATTTTTATATAAAAATATTTTTATAAAAGTCTTAATGGGAGTTTGGACAGAAGTATTATCATATTAAAAATATAAAATTTGTGCTTTTAAAATTGGGTGCAAAAATCACACTAAAACCCTAATTTCGGATGAATCGGATTTTTAAACCGTACACCTTACTTTACGCGCATAATCGCGTTTTTGGTCAAACGAAACTATGACTTGAGATTTTATCATATATGACATTATAACTACTGATATTCATTAATAAAATCTAAAACTTAAGGTTTCAAAGTCACGAATTTATATAAAAGCCGGTTTTATAACTTTTGAGTGGTTCGTACGTGTGTGCACGGGTTTTGGGTATGCAACCGAATACATTCCCAGTTTTGAGTAGTAGACTCATTTTTATACTTTAGGCGTCCTAAATGCTACTTTTTCGTGTCTACTTGGTTAGTAGGACTCGGTTAGGACACCTGTTTTTGCGGTTCTTGCGGATTTAGCCGTACCTTGGTAGCACTGAGTTATTAGCCACACTTTGCTTGCATTTGGCTGCTGGCCTTTGATAGAATTTGGATGTTAACCGTACTTTGAGGTTTTTGTTGACTATGTCACACTTATCACCGACGTTGTTCAGGTGAGTTTCGTGGCCCCACTTTTCAATTTTTACTGTTTTACGGGGGAAAAGCTGTTTCACTCTACACGTTGTTACTTGGGATTAGGGTTACCTGGGTTTACTTATGGATGTATTAAGTCCCCACTTTAACGCAATCAATTAGCTTGGATAGCCGGTGGGAATTATGAATAGTACTATTTGGGTTGACACCCCCGCCCAGGATTGGTCGCGCCAACCAGACTTGTAGGGTCATTTGGGCGCATAATTAGCCATAGTAGGTGTTCATATTCGACACCTGGATACAGGGGCAACAACTAGTCTGACGGTTTTGATTGTGGCTCAGGGTAATTATATCTTAACACGTGTACTTGATCATCTGCGGATGGTTACTATTCATTTTGAAATTTATTTACTTACTTTTTATAGAGTCGCAAAACCTGTGTGCTCACCAACTATTTTTATAGTTGACCCATTTTCGAAACATGCTTTTCAGGTAAACAGTTATGGGGATAACAAGCTTTAAACAGCTTGCTTTTGGGAAGAGTTATTATTATGTACTTTTGGTTGTAGTTGGGCATTTTAAACCCTTTGTATTGATTTAGGATTTTCATGTATTCGTACATTCGTTAGAAGCACGTAGTATGGTTTAATGTAATGTACAATTTTCCTTTTAGTTTCTCTTGTACTTGTGTTCAATGCGATATACCGGTTACATCCCGTACTTCCGCCTTGGTGGGGTGTGACACTTTGCCAGTTCAGGGTAGCTTATGCAGTAATAATCTGGTTTGGGGAACCGGCGGGACCCATGACGTTGGAACTTTGAATCTTCCAATTGTGCTTGGTCTTCTATTGAGGATTTTCGAACGTGTTTAAAGCTGGGAATTCGGCTTGGTACTCTGAGGATCAGGGAGATTGGGTGATCATGAACATTCCTTTTGGCTGGGAAAGATGATGGGTTTTGGGTGATGAAGGCTTGCATGGTTTAGGTTTCGACATTGGGGGTGAGTCACCATAAAGGACATAGTAATCAAACTTTCCCGATGGTTCACCAAGAAGACCAACGTTTGGATCTCCTGCTACGTATCTCTTCTTCAGATATGTGGGTGAAACCTTGTGCTTGAAAGATCTTTGGAAGATCTAGGGGAAGGGATAAGGTTACTAGGTGTTCGGATGTTGTAACTGGAAGTTGATGTGTATCAAACTTGAAAGTTTGAACATACTCCTTGACACCTGGGTTGAATGAAAGACTAATTATATTTTTGACTCTTTTTGTTGTAGAATTTTGGGGTTTAGAGAAGGCACTATAAGGGTTAACTAAAGGCATACTAGTGATAGGGATTTTAGAATCATCGGGTATATATGAGACTTCATATAACTAATCAATTCTAGACGCAGAGGACTGACGGAAACTGGAACTAAAACGGGACATACTTGACTCTTGGTTCATATCTGAGTTTTTACGTGACCTGATACTTAAGGAGTTTTCCCAACTCGTACCAAATAAAGACTTACGGCGACCTCCTTGTCGACTTACCACTCACACAACAAATTATCTACGACTCTGATAAATGTTTACACGTCGTATTAGACAATTCAAGTCCTTAGCAAGATTAGTTACTAGATGTGAGAGATCCGCTCAAAGTCGGCAATCACATAGCATACTAATCAAATCTTGAGAAGGCGGAACAAAAGCTCTATGACTCTTGAGGTTCTTAGGTCCTCTCAAGCCAAGAAAGCCTTGTGTTTGAGGTTCTTACTAGCCTTCTATAGATCAGCCATACCCCCCCCACTCTTAAATGGTATCACAGCCTAGCGCTCCTGTCCCGCCTTCTCATGATTTGATTAGTATGCTCTGTGATTGCCGACTTTGAGCGGATCTCTCACATCTATTAACTAATCTTGCTAAGGACTTGAACGGTCTAATACGACGTGTAAACACTTATCAGAGTCCTAGATAATTTGTTGTGTGAGTGGTAATTCGACAAGGAGCTCGCTGTAAGTCTCAATTTGGAATGAGTTGGGAAAACTCCTTAAGTGTCAGGTCACGTCAAAACACAGATATGAACCAAGAGTCAAGTATGTCTCGTTCTAGTTCTAGTTTCCGTCAGTTCTCAGCGTCTAGAATTGATCAGTTATATGAAGTCTCATATATACCCGATGATTCTAAAATCCCTATCACTAGTATGCCTTTAGTTAACCCTTATAGTGTCTTCTCTAAACCCAAAATTCTATAACAAAAAGAGTAAAAAAAAACAATTAGTCCTTCGTCCAACCTAGGTGTCAAGGAGTATGTTCAAACTTTCAAGTTTGATTCACACCAGCTTCCAGCTAAAACTTCCAAACACCTAGTAACCTTATCCCTTCCCCAGATCTTCCAAGGATCTATCAAGCACAAAGTTTCACCCACATCGACTTTGGTGCAATAAGACTCGCTCTTACCTTCCATGGTAGAAAAGGCCTACCAGCGCTCTCTCGAATCGCCTTGGTCGACACCAGATTCGTGTAATACTAACACGTCTGTAATGGTACTATCCAGAGCACGTTGAATGTTGGCACTGTGTTTGTCAATTTTTACCCAAACTTCAATATGCCCCTAAATGGCCAATCACTATTCACCGCCTTAAAATCCCAGATCCAGATGAGAGGTGCTCAATAGGTCAACACTCTTCAGGTAACCTTTCATTACCAGATGGCATATAGGGTCCAAAATCTCTCTTTGGACATCATGGTCCCTGTGCATGACAACAGTGGAGACGCGTTGTTCATCGACATAGATGCAACCGTTGTTCCCACCTGCACATATGTTCCTAATCAGTTATCCATAGAAGAGCTTCTAAAACTTCTTCCAGAAAAATGGATAATTAATTACGAACATATCCATCTGGCTCCAATCCAGACAACGACAACCCCAGACTTCTTCCGACACCAGGACGACATTGTCGAAGTCAAGTTCAAGAGGCAAGATCGACGAGATGTTTTCTCAATGCTGTACATAATGCAGCCTGTAAAAACCCCAAGCAAGACATAACATTTCCAGTATGATGTAGGCAACTGCAAAACGTGCTTTTAGAAGAAGCCGACAGGATTGAATATAATGAAGATGTCTCTAAGAAGAAGAAAGGGTCCCAAAAGTCTCTGAAGAAGATATACGAAACAGGAGATCCAAGCGTTGGTCTTCTTGGTGAACCATCAGGCAAGTTAGATTACTATGTCCTCTATGGTGACTCACCCTCAAAGCTGAAACCTAAACCATGCAAGCCTTCATCACCCAAAACCCTTCCTCTTTCCCAGCCAAAAGGAATGTTTATGATCACCCCATCTACCTCATCCTCAGAGTACTAAGTCGAATTCCCAGCTTTAACTACGTTTGAAAACCCTCAACGGAAGACCAAGCACAGTTAGAAGATTCAGATTTCTAACATCGTGGGTCCCCCCGGTTCCCCAAACCAGATTACTACTGTAGAAGCTACCCTGAACTCGCAAAGTGAGAACGTTGTTGCCCGAAACAATGTTTTTAAAACTATAGTAGTTCAAAAAAGCAATTTTAACCAGACCCGGGAAACCTTGGTTGACAAAGTACACTCTCTTGAGGACATCATCTATGAAGGTCGATCCAAAATTCTTGGACTCATAATGAATTACTCGAGATGGCCTGTACCAGCACAACCTCATAAACCCCGAGGGGCCTTGTTCAGAAAGAAGCCGAGATGAAGTTTCTCAAAACCCAACCTACAGATCTTGAAAGACAGCACAAACAGCAAAGGTTTTCAACTATGATTGATGAGGCATAGAGATTACCGAGTGCCCCGTTTGTCATAACAGCTTTTGATCAACAACCGTTACCTATACCACCATTCTCACAAACATCACCGTCAACGAATCTTTGGTTAAACTAACAAGATCAGATGAGAGCGAGCAAGAGCCAGAAAGTCATCAACAAACTGTAGTACTTCCTCGAGAAGTATAGGACACAAGCCATCCACCTGCGGTCCAAAGAAAGACAAGGGTGTTGAAGATGACATTATGATGATGGCCTCCTCAAAAGCCCTAGAAATACTACTCTCTAAGATGAATAATCCTATTTCCTCTCTCTTTCGGTCCACTGTTCGATGGAACCAAACAACATTACCGGTCATTGCTCCACTTATCACCCCTCACTCTGATGAAGAGATGAACACCCAGTCGGATGTTGAATCAGGTTCCTATGACGAGTTAGTATCAAACCACGAGTTTGAGCACTTCTTCATGGCAGAACCAGAACAAACTAAACGAGTTGATTCTAACATCGAAGACGCTGCCTCCAGAACAAAAGCACAAGACCAAGCACAGGGTAAAAATGTGTTCATAAACACTGATTCAAAACAACAATTCACCTTCGATGACATCCCACCATCAAAATGGCGTGTGTAGGTCCCCTGGTGTTAGATCGATTGACGTATAGGAGATGAAACCAATCAACAAAGTGCGGAATCCTCTGTGATTATATTGAACAAGATGACTAGATACGATGAGAACAAACACACGTATATAAAACTTTGTCTATTAGCATCAAACAACTGATTACAAAGGGTTTTCTCTCAAGAACTTGTTCAGACACTTTCTCTACAAGAACCCTAACAGTTATTTATACTCACAGACTCAGGTCCTGCGTACTAGCTAAGTACGCAGGACTTAGCTTGCGTACTTGCTAAGTACGCAGGACAAACTCTCCCTGCGTACTTGCTAAGTACGCATCCACTAAAACAACCCAAAACACACATGAACAAAGACTCGAATATACAACTCGATCAGATACAAACTACTCTCATAAAATACAAACAATCTTCAAGCTACTTGTCACAAAACATGCTCCAACAGACTCCCCCTGAAAACAGCTCTAAAGATGTTTGGCACATGCTTCCAAATAAGCTCTAACAGAATCCCCCTTGACAACAGCTTCAGATGTATGTCACATGCTTCCGAATAAGCTCTATCAGACTCCCACTTGACAACAGCTTTAATTGTCTTCAGAAGTTGTCTACAAGTCTGCTCACATCATGAAGTCCAGCTTGTATCTGTAGTCCTTGTCCTGTACATCTGCACTCAAACTTGAACAAGACATAAGAAATAGAACTCTTTGTCTACATTCAAGGATTCACAAACCCTTGCAGAAGATTATAAAATATGCTCAATTTCTCAAAATTTCAAATGTACCCAAGCAAAAAAACATGATGTTCCATGGAAGGTAATACTTGTTAGAGCATTAATTTGTATCTGTAGCAAAAATTCTAAGTGTATATGTAGCGAACAGGTTAAGTTCGCCTAAGGGAATGTTTAGGCGAACTTAACAAGCGAACTTACTAAGTTCTCCTATATAGTGACTCAGTTTGCCTATAAATAGGACATTAAGTTGTTCATTTGTAGCAAGCAATGCTAGAGTTAGCATACACAGAGAGGGAGTGATTCTCTGTGTGAAGTGAGTCACAATCCCTAGGTAGAGCTCACCTAGGGATTGCAATTGGAGCTTAAACGTAGAGATGTACACTTCTTCGGTGTTGTAATCTGTGATGACGAGTTCGTTATCGATTATATACGAATCGATTCTGTTTCATCTCTGTTCTGTATTCGGTTTTATGTTTGATTCACTTCGAGCTTCCGTCTCAATGCGAATCATCGAGTAATTCATTGTGATCGTGATCGTCTTGCTCGTTAGAAGACGTCACAGGGACTTTCAATACTTTTTTTTCTTTTCTGAATAAGAGAAAATTAAATACAAGAAAGAGATTAGAATGTACAGAAAAATATTTATAAGAGCAATTTATAGAAAACTATTTACATAAACTTTCTTTTTGTTCAAAGTCATAAGCAGATGATCATATCAGACTATTATATAGCAAAAATGATACAAGATAAACTTCAAAGAAAATGGGATCACGTCATGCCATACTACTAATTTAGACGACAAATTTTCATCACACAACATGTTAATTTAAGTTGTCAATATTATAAGATCTGAAATTACAAGCGTTTTTGTACCATGTTCTTGTGAGTTAAAGTAAGATTTAAAGATATACAACGTGTACCCCCACGGTTATGCTACGAAAACTTAATTGCATTATATCAAGACGTCTAAGATTTTCCCAAGAATGATCAGAATCTCTAGGTTGAAGTTACATCGTTTAGCACAGAAAAATCAAGCAGAATCCATAAGGATTATCAAGAATCATAAGATTCAGAATCGATTGATTCATTCGTCTTGGTTTGAGAGGTTTTTCTTCAGTGAATATTTGTGATGATTCAAGTTAATAAGTATGGTATCTGAGGATTTGGGTAAAGGGATCCAACTTTTATCTGGATTTGATTTCAATGAATCGGGAATGATTCAAGGGTGAATATAAGCTCAACGGTTGATGTCAAGACATATCTTGGCCCAACTTCCCATTGCATACTTGTGAGTATGGGCAGTGAAGTTAACCGTAAAATTGTGCAAAAGACATAACCCGAAACTAGTCTCATGAGAGAATACTTGCCAAAACCTTACATCATTTATCTGATAATGATCTTTTTTTATACACACACTGCATAACATGGGTTTAAATCACAGTTGTAGTAATTGGTATTTTAATTTTCACACTACTAATGATCTAAAAACGCTTCTAGCCTACTAACAATTCAAATAACTTGCAGATTTCAAATTTAAAGCAAGATAAAACAATTTTCACACTAAAGTAGTCATGACGCAATCATTTCCAAAACGTGCAATCTCAGAAGTTTAGATCACTTACTGATGTACTATCATTTTCTCTTTTCTTCAAATGACTTTGAAAATTCATGTTTTTCTAATTTTTTTTTCAAAGAAAAAGAATTGTACATAAAAGAAAAGATAAAAACAAAAACAACTTCCAAGAAACACTAGTTTTGAAAATAAATTTCACTTGGAATTTACCATTCCAATCATGTTCACCAATTATTCAAAACGGGTTCAAATATCATCAGAGGTTACCAATAACAGCAATATATTAACTTAATTAAAACTTTATCACCTGAGTAGATTCCCTTGTCCACATGACTCCCCTGAACACCAGAACTAGGTTCAACATCATGGGATTGATGCTCACTTGCCAATCACCTAGTTCCTATGTTTCAAGATTCTTCATCATCTTAGACTTAGATCATCTACTACAAATCAAAATTAGATAACTTCTTCAACTTCTCCCCCTGAGAATCAAGTCGTTGAACTATTTCAACAACTCATTGAGTGCAAAGGTCATGCCATATCGCCACTTCGGACTGAATATGACATTTGGTAGAAGTGCCACATCCACTATGTGCCATGAGACAACCACCATTAAGCCACATAAAATAGACAAATTTTTTGTAATAGTTCTATTTGGTTGTCCCTGCACTTCCAACAACAATTACATTAGTTTGAAATGAAAACCTAAGACATAGTTGTCTTGGGTCGTCCATCCTTACCAACATAACTTGTAGAAGCATGTTTTGTAACTATAGATTAAATTCTATGTATCGGTGTACGTGGCTAGTACGCATGAGGGTGTTCCTGAGTACTTAGCCTGCACACCAGTTTGGTCCTGCGTAATTAGTAAGTACGCAAGGCTTTTTCCTTGCGTACTTGTCAAGTACGCATGACCAAACCATGCGTACTTAGTAAGTACGCAAAGCTTTTGCCTTGCGTACTTGTCAACTACGCAGGTAGTGTTCCTTCCCCTATAAATAGAAGACTTGTCTTCATTTGTAGGTGGAACTCTGGAACTAGGTTGAGAGGTGTCCGGGTCGGGAACAGCTCTCCCGACCCCTGGACCGTGAGCTTAGATGAGAGATGTGTGCTCCTTCGGTATGTAGTCTGTAATACGAGATGACTTCTATGTTATGGATTACGTGTCGTTTCATTATCTTTTGTCTTCGTTTGTGTTTTCTCTGTCTCGTTTCTTGGTTCCCACACAAATCACAGAACAGGTCCGTGTAAATCCGCTGCACGACGAGGCTCCCGGGACCTACAAGTGGTATCAGAGCCTCGGTGTTCGTTGATTTGTGTTCCAGTTTTGATGTTTTAGGGTTTCGGGCAGTTCGTACTTTTCAGACCTAAAATCCTTAAAATCGAGTTTTTTATCACTTCATTTGGTGTTTGGAAGGCTAAGGGTTTGTTAGATGATGATTTCTAAGCTTTTGGAAGCATCAATTTCTCAGATCCATCACTTTTCGAGTATTTTCCTCAAGATCCGTCAAGAACGCTGTTACTTTTTTATAAGTACGCAAATTCAGCTTTTCTGTGTACTTACTAAGTACGCATGGGTTTTGCCCTGCGTACTTACTAAGTACGCAAGAGAAGTTTTCCTACGTACTTGTTAAGTACGCATAAGTATTTGACTCTGCGTACTTAGCATGTACGCATGGGCTGGCTTTGTGAACTTATCAAATACGTATAAGCACTTGGCTTTGCGTATTTACTAAATACGCATGAACACCCTTTACGTGCGTATTTACTAAGTACGCATGGACTAGCATCTGGGATTAAAAAAAAGTTTTTTAGCGGGAAAACTTTTCTTGGACAAAATTTTTAGGGATCATTTGTACGCGTGTTTCGAGCCATTTTTTAGAAGATGGTAATTTTCGTTTTTCCGGACCAGAATTTGTATACGATGTGGCTTGGCGAAACACGAAAGAGATTTTTGTTGGATGATACCACTTGTCATACATTGTTTAAGGGTCCATACCTGAAAATGTAGGCTACGAGTATCTGGGATACTTATTTAATAGGGTATGAATGCTGAACTAATGGGAGCAATTGGGTCGTCATCGGCTAAAGGTCTCGTTCTATTTGTGAAGATGTGGCTGCTTTGGGTCTTTTGAAAAAAGAATCATCTTGTTTAGGTATTCAAACCTGAATATGTAGGCTACGAGTATCTGGGATACTTCTTTAATAGGGGATGAATACTGGAACAACTTGAACCCAAGGATTTGCTGTTTTGGATCTTTGTAAAGGAATAAAAGAATAAAATCCTGGAGTTAGCTAGTTGTGCTTTTTGAGGATTAGAGTGAAGTGATGATGAAGCTAGTTATAGTTTACAGAGAAATGAGGGGGATAAAATCTAGTATTCATGAGACATTAAAGAGGTGGTGGAAAAGCCGTTGGTACTTCCTATATATATACCTCTTTGACGTAACATGGATCTCAACTATGATTTCTCGTGTAAACTATACTTTTCGTGCTCATTGGTCAAGCTTGTGTTCAAGATTTGATGTGATTCAATTATGATAGGATTTCTCATTTGGGATCTGGGCGGAATCCAGATAGACAACCTAGTTATGGAACTTCACCGCGGTGAACGTATACAGATTAGGAGGTGTAAACCAGGAATGAAGATCTAATTGAAGAATGTTGGAATTTGGATATAAGGTGATCACTGCTGAGCATGATTTTGTGTTAGATTCTATCAAGTGTTTTCAGGATGAAGCTGGATATCCGTTGGATTATTAGTTGAAGATGGAACCTTTTTATCATTGGTCGATGGGATAGGAAACATACCCTTGTTTCTAGTCTAGTCAGATGGAGCATAAACTGAAAGGGGAAATTGGAAATGAACATCTTCGGGAACTTGGTTGACTCGTGAAGATACAGGATAGAGTTGGACACATCTGGTTGAAGACTTAAGTTGGTTCTTATTGAAGCACCTTGTTTGGTCTACAATGAAAGCTACAGTTAGAGGGAGTCGGGTTTGTCATCACTCGGCAACTGAAGACTGAAGTTTGAAGATTTGAAGATCTCAAGTGGAATGCCAGAAGATCAAGTCTCGCCAGAAGACACGTGATGTCATTAGTTTAGAGGGAGTCTGTTAGGACATTCTTTGTAAACTGATGTATATCAGTGTTAGAGATAGATAGAATTTGATGCTATAGTTAAGAGGGAGTTTGTAGAAGCATGTTTTGTAACTATAGATTAAGTTCTATGTATCGTTGTACGTGGCTAGTACGCAGGAGGCCCTTCCTGAGTACTTAGCCTGCACACCAGTTTGGTCCTGCGTACTTAGTAAGTACGGAAGGCTTTTGCCTTGCGTACTTAGTAAGTACGCAAGGCTTTTGCCTTGCGTACTTGTCAAGTACGCATGACCAAACCATGCGTACTTAGTAAGTACGCAAGGCTTTTGCCTTGCGTACTTGTCAAGTACGCAGGTAGTGTTCCTTCCCCTATAAATAGAAGACTTGTCTTCATTTGTATGTGGAACTCTGGAACTAGGTTGAGAGGTGTCCGGGTCAGGAAGAGCTCTCCCGACCCCTGGACCGTGAGCTTAGATGAGAGATGTGTGCTCCTTCGGTATGTAGTCTGTAATACGGGATGACTTCTATGTTATGGATTACGTGTCGTTTCATTATCTTTTTTCTTTGTTTGTGTTTTCTCTGTCTCGTTTCTTGGTTCCCACACAAATCACAGAACAGGCCCGTGTAAATCCGCTGCGCGACGAGGCTCCCGGAACCTACATAACTCACTTCTCTAAGTTCACACTCAAACCCATCATCAAGAAGTGTTGATTGTAACTTAGAGTAAGAAACAAAATCAGATACTGAATCTTTTCTTTTCCAAACCTTGTTGTTTTGAATCTCTGTCTTTTGAAAACTTAGGTACAACCACTTTATGCTCATACTTTGTAAAAGCAGGTTTTGAAATAGATGAGCTTTCACCGGTTAGGTTTCCAAAAAAGGGTTTTTGATCAAATTTACCTTCAAGAAATTCTCTTTCTAATTTTCTCAACCATTTGTTCAGTCTCCTTTTCTGTGGTTTAGACAATTTCACCACAGGTTTCTCAAAATGTTGTTCACCAACCGATTTGGGCACACTTGGACTAGCCTTTGGTATTCTACTAGACTGTCCTTTTAAAATACCTTTCTTCTGAACTTGTGGCCTTTTCTTTGTCTGTACCTGTCGAAAAACAGATTTGTCCACTGGTTTTGTTTGTGGCTTCACAGCTGATTTAGCCTGTTGTGGATCAATTGGTTTCTTACTCTGGTTCTTGTGAGGACACTTCACCACAATGTGCCCTACAATACCACACTGAAAACAAGCTCTCTTCTCTTTGTAAATCTTTCTGTAAGGAGCTTTGACACTTGAAGTTGATGCCTCATTCCGATGAACACCACTTGGTGTTTGATGAATAACACTTGGTGTTTGATGAATAACACTTGGTGTTTGAACCGATTGTTTTTGAGCATTTGATTGAAAATTCTTTTGAAAATTTTCTTCATAGCCCTTTGAAAATCTGTTAACAAATTTTTCAACTTTGGTTGTTTTTAGAGTTTGAAATTTTCCATAAAGCATGTTTTTCAGTTTGTCATTAGTTTTAATCACATCCGGTTCAGTTAGAATGCAGTTGTCACGGTTAGTGATCACAATCTTCTGCACCTTACATTCATCATCAATATTTTCCTCTTTGAAAATACCCTCAACTTTGTTGTCATCGAATGATTCATCATAATCAGATTCATCAGTCACACCAGACTTTGATATTTCCTCTCCTGCACTCTTATCATCTAAACAAGAAAGATCAATGTCAACTGGCTCGTTGACAAACTTGCCACTTACTGGTAGAGGAATGGCATTAGTACCTAAACCTTTGCCACTCACTTTTCGTACCACAGACTCGTAGTGTTCCACCACAAAGCGAGAGTTTTTCAACTTCTCAAGTTTGCCACTCAACTGCAAGATCTCATTTTGAGTTTGGCAATCTCACATTCCTTTTCTCCAACCCCTTGTAAGCAACGTCTAAATAAAACTGTTGTTCACTAATTTTAATTGAAAACTCATGTCTATCTTTTTTAAGATTTTCAATTTTCTCTTTGAAACGTTTTTCATTTTCTTTGTAAAGTAATGCTGTCACACGAAGAGGTTCGAGTTGATCATGTAAACGATCATACTAAGTAACTGTGTAATATTGTTCTGGGACTGTACCAATTCTAACTTTTTCTGCTCTAGTTCTTCCTCTACCAACTTGATTCTTTCTTTGTCTTTTTCTTCTTTTAGGGAAGTTCCCTTTCGTAGAAATTCAAGATCGCAAACCAAATTTTGGTTATCATCTTGGAGACGGTTCACCTTACCAGTCCATTCCATACATTTGGAACAAGATTCTTCAGTTTCATAAACTATCTGCTCAAAGAACTCAAGTGATGTTGAGCAATCAAATGTGAATACTTCTGAAAACTCATTATCCTTATCTTCAACTTTGACATCATCACCATCACTAGTTTCATTTTCAGTAGTCAAGAAACTTTCTTCAATCATGTCACTTGTTTCACTTTCTTCAGTCACGTCACTTGTTTCACTTTCTTCTGACTGAGCATTTTCTGTATCATACTTAACTTCTTCTGACCAAACACTTTCTTTGGAAACGATACTATCATCAAACACTTGGTTCTGCCTTACTTCTACACCTTCAAGAGGAATTTCACATTCATTATTCTCATCCTTTTGATCAATCGAAGATTTTGGTGAATCCACATAATTCATCATCTTGTCTTTCACGTTCAAACATCCTTCACACTTCATTTGAACTGCTTCCCATAAGCTTTTTGAAGTGTAGTAACTGCTATATTTATAGTTGATTTCTTATGAAAGAGCCATTTCAAGAACCTCTCAAGTCTCTTTTTTCTCTATCAAATTCTTTCTTTTCTTCAACCTTGAACGTTGATGTAGGTTTTGGAATGTTTGGATCACCCAAGAAGGTGTAAGTAGGAGGGGTATAGCCTTCCTCTATTGGTTTCCAAAAACCTTTATCGATCAAAGAAACATACTCCATAAACGAGCTTTCCAAGTAGAATAATCATTTAGAGATACGAGTATAGGAGGCGGAGGCCATGTTCCAAACTCATTCTTGTAACACAACATCATTGTAACAATTAAACCAAGTAAATACAATTTTTTTTTGCTAAGTATGCAAAAACAAATTAAGTACGCAGGAACAAATGCTAAGTACGCAAGAACAAATCCTAAGTATGCAAAAACAAAACTAAGTACGCAAGAACAAAACCTAAGTACGCAAGAACAAAACTAAGTACGCAGGAACAAATCCTAAGTACGCAAGAACAAATCTGAAACTTGGAGAAAAAGTTTTAGTAAGTACGCAAAAACGTCTGAAACTCTGAAGATAAGGCCTGTTCACCTACTTTTTCCGGTTACTTTTCCGGTTGCCGGAAAACTCATCAATCACTCAAATCTTGTCTAAAATATGAAATTAATCCAACCAAAATCTTAGAAATCCAATTCTAACAAACCCTTGATGATTAATTTATAAAATCAAACAACTATTGAGATGTTTTGAAGCAATCTCAGTACGTGAATGTGAGGAACAAGAACGCTCAGTTTTTGCTCAACCACCCTCAAATTCAAGTCAAAAACCTTGTAATTCAGTCCAAATCTAGTCAAAAATATTCAATATCACTCCTATAACACTCAATTTCAAGAGCAAAGGCTCTAATACCACTTGTAGGTCCCCTGGTGTTAGGTCGATTGACGTATAGGAGATGAAACCAATCAACAGAGTGCGGAATCCTCTGTGATTATCTTGAACAAGATGACTAGATACGATGAGAACAAACACACGTATATAAAACTTTGTCTATTAGCATCAAACAACTGATTACAAAGGGTTTTCTCTCAAGAACTTGTTCAGACACTTTCTCTACAAGAACCCTAACAGTTATTTATACTCAAAGACTCAGGTCCTGCGTACTAGCTAAGTACGCAGGACTTAGCTTGCGTACTTGCTAAGTACGCAGGACAAACTCTCCATGCGTACTTGCTAAGTACGCATCCACTAAAACAACCCAAAACACACATGAACAAAGACTCGAATATACAACTCGATCAGATACAAACTACTCTCATAAAATACAAACAATCTTCAAGCTGCTTGTCACAACGTGAAAGAAGCGTTGAAATGTTATCATGGTGTTCCGCTGAACTCCAATAATATAACATTGACTTGGTCAATAAACGGGTTTTACCCAGATGTCAAGGGCGGCTTAGAGACTGGTTCTTAAGCCTTGGTGTATAGAGGCAGTTACAACTGCAGCAGGTTAAGACACCAGAAGAATTCATACACATAATTCATAGTGAGTTCATCAGAAATCTACATGAATTCACAGTTCGGGCTCGAGAAGAATTTTTTAAAATGAAGTGTTGTTCTTTCCAACCAAAAGACCTTGAGAAGCACTACAGCAGGATGTTAGAAAGATTCTACTTACGTCATAGAGTCGATGATGTAAATCTCAAGCATGTCTTCCTAAATTTTTTTCCTATAGTCCATGTCAAATGAAACATTTAGGGCATTCGAAAGCAAGAACATCACAGTTGCTCAAGCCTCACTTGGGGAATTATACCAACTGATCCTAAACGCTTTGTCTAAGCTATGTAACGAGAAAAGGTTCCTGGTTGAATTTGAAAAAACTGGAAAGCATCTTGGTTCAGCCAACAAAGACAAGTATCTCAAGTTCATGTGTAAAGATGAATCCTCATGTGACTGCTCCCACTCTTCCAGAAAGTCTCGTTACCCTGAAATATGATGATGAATATTTTTCAAGAAAAAAGAAATCTCATAGGAGAAGAGACAAGTCAAAAAGAAGCTGGATTTTTAGGCAAAAAATCAAGAAGAGGAAAAAATATTGATATGTGCTATGTCTGTAACAAAAAATGGCATTTTGCAAGAGACTGCAAAGACAAGAAGAAAACTTAAGCCCTTCTCCAACAAATCAACATGGCCGAACTAGTTGATGTTTCTGATCTAGAATCATTTATTCCCTTGATGACGAGCCACGTGTTCGAACAATTTTTTCGATAATGTATGATGATTCAGACGATTCAAGCTCAAGAAGTGACTCAAGTGAATCATACACAAGTAATTCAGAAGATGAAATCAGGCCAGTCTACATGTTGACGTCACTTCTTAGTCAAAACAATGACTCAACAGCTAAGAAGAACAGTCAGAAGCAATTTACTGGTGAGAGACCATCAGTAGAGATTCCTGAAGAAACAGACAAACAAATCTTCCAGAGAATAACAGCCCCACTTGAAAATGTAAAGTGTTAGGTTATCACATGCAAAGATATCTTCATATGTAAGGGAATAATCGAGAAGAGCTACTTTGAAAACACCTTTATGGATGAAACAGACTCAGCCTTATTAAAGGCGCTACAATCAAAAGATAAGATTCGTTCTGAATCTCGACTGTTGCAATGGATGCCATGGTTACCATTACAGGGAATATCTACTGTTTTTCACAGTACCAAGATCAGGCAGGGGGACTATAAAAGCAAGGGTACCAACATAAACCGGAACCATAACACCTTACCAGCAAAGTTCAAAATCGGTAACACTGATTCCACCCCCCAAACCAAACCTCACGATACACCTTATCGGCGACATTCAAAATAGGTAACACTGATTCTAACCCCCCCCCCCCCGGACCACGCCCTCCTCCAACAAGAGTTCGAGGAAGGATATATCCAGAAGAGGTCCTAGATTAATCAAAAGTCAACCTCTCAACGAACAACCCCACTTAACCTCCAAAAACTTCCTCACAATTGCCCTCAAAAGAAATTCATGAAAGGGATAAAGTTCCAACCAGACTACCCCTTCTTGAACATCTTCTAATTGAATAACATGTACAAACTACCAAATGAAGCGCTATGTTTTCTCTGGTATTTGTCCGAGTCATTCACGATAGCCATGTCATTCAACTCCGCGAAGCTGCTTGCATACCTGCTCGAGTGCCAAACTGAAGATTTTCCTGAAGAAAAAGGGAAAACACTTAAATTTCTTGAATGGTTCTTACCAGTCCAAAAATGGGCCAAGGTTATGTTTTCGTCCCCAACAAAACACTACATAATCTTAATAAAGAAACTCAGCAGCAACACCCAAAAGGACAAAGAAGGAAACAATAGAGCTCCATCAACTTTTGTCTATGCATGGTACCGTATGAACCTAACAAGCTACTACTATAAGCTAAACTACAATGAAGATTGGATTAGTACCCGCAGAGCTCTAGCAAAAGAGAACGGAGTTCCTATAGAAGACATTCCTACAAAAGTTTTCCTTGATGATGAAGTCTGGTCAGAAGACGACCCTCAGACTGATGAATGGAGCGAATCCATTAATGAATACTACAACGAGCGCTTAACGAAATGCTCCCTCTACAATGAAATCTTTGAGGTAAATACAAAAGAGATGCGCATGTTTGGCGACACACCCAAAGACAACCCACTTCATCAAGATCCTCCAGAATTCACGATCGAGATGCTCAACATCCCCGCAAAGTTCAAAAGGAAGTAGTCATGTGATCTTAGTATTTGGTTTGTGTTTTGGTGTGTTGTGTGCTTCGTTTAATCGCGTGCTTAAAAATAATGTAAGCTTTAATCACTCTTAAAGTGATGTAAGCGTTTAGATCATATATTTTGTAATTTTGTTTGTATGATTGAGTGTGATATCATAGATAGAGATGCACAAATCGGTTTTTTTTTTTGAACCGGATTGGATAAGTCAAACGTGGTCAATGACCGGATCCGGTGGAACCGGTTCCAGATCGGATCCGGTTTTGGGGTATGAGATTTGGAACCTATTTGGAACCGGATCCGACTAAATATCCGATTGGATCCGAATTTTTTCCGGATTTTTTGTGTCCGATTTTGTCCGATTCCATTTTGTCCGATTTTTGTCCGATTTTTATCCGGTCCGCATAAATCCTTGGAACCGGTTCTGGATCCGGCGGATCCTACAAAATCCGGTCCGGTTCTTTTTTATCCGGTTAGGGTCGGATCCGGTTTCGGATTAACTTTCGGATCGGATCCGGATCCGGTTTGTTTGTGCACCTCTAGTCATAGATGATGTAATTGGTGTCTTTTCCTTACCTATATAAGGAAGGTTCTCCCTTATTTGTAAATCATCCTTGGAAAGAAATAATCTTCTTCTATATCTCTATCCTCTCTCTACTTTCTCACTCTAAAAACAATCTTTTCCTTTTCTTCTTTATTTTCCAAAGTCTTTGGGTCCTCTCAAGTCTAGAGAGCCTAGCTCTTTAGGTTATTAGGTCATCTCAAGCCAGAAAAGCCTTGTGTTTGATGTTCTTCCTGGTCTTCTATAAATCAGTCATACACTCCCCTCTTAAATGTTGGTAATAGGAATCCTAAGAACAATTTGGATTGGGTTAAATGGTTGAAAAACCCTCTCTTGTAATTTCCACATCCGGTTTGGTAATAGGAATCCTTTTTTAAAACCAAGGTGTTAGTCTTTTGTTAGCCCGTAATGTTTTCAATAAATCCTTATGTTGTTAAAAAAAAGAACTAAACCGTCTATCATGCACAATTTTCAAATATTATTTTTCTTGTAGAAAGGGCAGCTATACACAAAATTCGGACCATTTTTTTTGTTTTGTTGAACAGCATGTAAAAACTAAACAAAACAAACAAAAAGATAATACAACAATACTTGTTCACTCGGTTCGACATAAAAACAACAATAACACGTGTTTTCATTGTCGAATTTTGGGTTGTTCGGGCCGCGAGCGAGGAATAGCCAAGATGGCCACAAGTCCACTGGCAAAGGCTGCAACTGCTGCTACAGCAAAGGCCGGAGAGTTACCTTCACCAAATAATTGGTCCCATGGTCCACTTCCAAGAGAAACCACAACCTAGCCGAATAAACCAACACATTTTAACATCATATGTGAGACCCATATGAACGGCTCACACTATATACAAGCTCATAAAAACCGATCCTATAGGGATCGGAGTCAAGGCTTGATCTAACACCTTGGTTTTAAAAAGCGCGAGGCACTCAGAGGCGTTTAGGTCTCTCGTAAGCCGAGTGAGGCGTGAGCTTCATGTAATCGAGGCGTGAGCTTCATGTACAACCAAAAGCTGCATTGACACATCTATTTTACATATTAACCTCCTAGAAACCTTAACTTTGACCTAGATGGCATGAAGCACCGCCTCAAGCCTTGAGGTGTTTTCCTGAGCACCCCACGCGCCTGAGGCGCTTTTTTTAAAACCAAGTTGTAGACGGACTTATATGAGCCCATGTGAACCAAGGCTCGATCTTAGAAACCCTTGTACAAATCAATGGAATCTATCCTATATGGCAAAAGGGGTGAACATACCTGGGGTAGCACAATGGACACATTTAGAACACCCATTGACAACCCTGAAACAAAGCATATGTTTAAGATTTGGTTTTAAAATAAGAAAGAACTGGGATATAACTCAGGAACACACCTTGGACAAGTCCTAGTGACTCGATCCGTGAGGCTACCAAAGCATATGGGACACTATAAGTAACCTGCATCATAGTCACATAAAAAGAGCTTTTTAGGTTCAAATTAGGCTATTGAAAACATGATCCTTAACACCAAGAATTAATTTGACCTGAGTGTAAAGTCGTAAACGGTTAAGTGTGGTTCGATGCTGTCTGGAACCACCAACCGAACTAAACCTAATCGTTAAGGTCCTTTGATCAAAAGAGTTGACTTTGATTTTGGTGTCATGGCTTGAACCATGTCTGACAAAAGCAGACCAATTGCCTTTGCAAAAAAAAGGATTTTAATAAATGTAAAATTTTCAAATAGAAAGACTAAAAGAGCCCATGCCATTGCATTGGACAGCTGATTACTTTAAAATATAAATGTGTTTGACTAGAATTTGACCCATTTACTTATGAATCAGTCAATTTGGATTGTGTTTTATAAAACGAGTCAAATCAAATTTTGGCTAAAAGGGGAATGGGCCAAAGGGGTTGAAAGTCATCCAAAGTGTATTTTTTATACCTAAATCCTTCAAAAAATTTCATTCAAAGATTAAGATAACTTTTGTGATCATACCAAAACTAATTTTTTAAACAATAGAAAATGGACAAAGAGTAGTTGTGGGTCAAAGCAACCCTACCCGGCCCGTTTTGACCTGAAACGAACTGCATCAACCCGACCCGTCTTGACCCATTACCCAGTCTGCCCATCTTGCCACCTAAAAAATGAACTAACCAACGACTAAGATTTGACAAAAGATAAACTTGGTCATCAGTATTGTATTATTGTATATCTAATAATATGATTACAAGGAGCATATATAAGGAACATAATTACACTCTAATCCCTCTAATATAATGTAATACATATATTGTCTAAATGTCTAATAACAAACAATTATAAACGAAATATCAGTTTGAAATCTTGCAAGGTTTGACTTGACTAAATACCCAACTTGAAAAATTAATTAAACTAGTAATTTAATAATTTTCCTCAATAGTAACATCAAAAAAATTGAATCTTTAGAAAAAAAGAAAAGAGTATCTTACAGCTAAAGGCATGCCGAGAATTGCAAAAATAACCAATGCAGCAATCACAAGTCCATTTGGAGGAAAATCATCACTGCCATAATCCATTTTGCTTGCCAGAATCGAAAGCACGAGCATTGCTAGAAAGCAAAGAAACATAATAATATTCGAAATCCCCCATATAAAACCCGACCCCCATTTCCTACAAAGATTCTCCATAAGCACCGAAGTTATTCCAAGAATCACTGAATTCAACATTAGACCAAAAGCACCCATTCTAACTCCATCACTATACTTATGGTCACCATTTGGATATCCACCATAAATTTCACGACCCATCCAATCAGTATCAAAAAGAATAAAAGGAAACCACCCGATCCAAGTCAAAGAAGTGACGAATAGGATCAACCAGACGGGCCCCGGAAGGTATTTAAATGTCCCAAACATTTCCCAGAAAAACGCTTCTTTGGGATGGCTTGAATCTTCATTCATGGCATCTTGAATAGAAGTTATCGGTTGCTCGTGAATTGCAGTGACACTTATGTATGTAGTGCAGTGCAAATGATGAAGATAACATCAAGAAGGAAGGCAGCCTTTAGATTGGCACAATTGATATCACATGAAGAGTTGAAGGTAAAAGGGAAAACTTTGTACCAACCGCTGTAAGCTCCAGTTGCATAGCCACGAACATTACCAACTGCCATAAAAAGAGAGTAGTATGCATTTGCAACTCGAGTTCTTCGATGATCCTTCCTTAATAAAAGAATAGTTAGCAGAGTCATACATCAGTAATGGGTCGGGTAAAAAAAGGTCTCGAGTCGAAGGGGTAATTTTTGGTTAGGGTCAGAGTTGGGTTGACCAGAAACAACTTTTGTTCAAAAATTTAAATAAAATTTATAAATACTTGAAGTGCCAACTTTCAAAAATTATACCATATCCATGATAATCTAATATTTCCAATGAAAATGATTCAGAAAATTATGCATTTAAGGTCTATAATAATGACAGGTAAAACAATATTGCTTCTACAAAAATAGTCAAAAACATACTTTAAGGTTGAAAAACATCCTACCAAATACATAGTAACAGCACAAAGAAACTTGATTTTGATAGCATTTATTATATTGTTGATGTGCTTACCATTCTAAAAATTTCAACAGTTAGTTGACTAAGAATACACCAATACTTCAATTTGGTATGTCAGTTACCTTAATATTACAAATTTTTACAGCGGTCCAACTAGCCAACCAGGCACAATTGACCTGCAATTTATTTTGACCAGTTAAGAGGAAATTGCCCACTGTCCAATCCATCTCTACCGGCTCATTTGCTAACTTTACTAAAGAATTTAATACGATTTTTTTTAAACAAGTTTATCTAACTAAAATGTTCTTTAAATTTTCAAGAAAAATGTTAAATCATGAACAAAAGCCTGACCACATTAAACGCAATAATGCATCTCCTTTAGAATGCACTATCCGATGTACTGAAAATTCATATAAACCACACGCATCTGCATCCGCATGTTTCATGTTTGTAATATCATTCAACTATGCAATGTGTACGACAAAGGTAAATTGTTAAAATTATCAACTAACATTGTTATATAGCTTCAACTTCATTGCTTGATTAAAATTCCTTTTAGTTTCTTGTTAAAATCATGATATTTAGCAAAGTGAAGGCTTTGGGCCATCCATGCTTGAGTCATACCAAACCAAACCAAACGTACCCAGTATAATCCCACACATAGCTAACGCTATTAGTAGGGTCTGGGGAGGGTGTGATGAGGGCAAACCTTACCCCTATCCCAAGGGATAGAGAGGCTGCTCCCGTTTAGACCCCCGGCTCCATGGGAAAGAAAAAGATAAAAATATAAATAAAATTAATGAGTAATAAAGTAAAATAAATCTAACAGTAATCTAACAATTAGCAGTGTATGACTAGAGTATATTAGTCATAAGAAACACAACACACCTACAAGAAACAAGACATACGCAAAATCTTTGCTAAACAACTCTACTCTCCCACACAACGGGTCACTCATCCTAAAACCCTAATACGACGTCTCCATGAAATCCTATCATTGATCATGTCCTCTGCGAGGTGTAAATCTAGCAAATCAAGCCTAATCCTCTCATCCCACGTTAATTTCGGTCTCCCCCTGCTCCTTTTCCCCTCTACAACGAGAGTTTCCACCGTTCTCACTGGATCTGTGCTCTGTCTCCTCTTGACATGTCCAAACCATCTCAATCTTCCTTCTCTTATCTTATCTGAGATACAAGTGACTCCCAATCTCTTCCGAACAACTTCATTTCTTATTCGGTCCTTTCTTGTGTGTCCACACATCCACCTCAACATCCTCATCTCAGCTACATCCATTTTTCGAGCTTGTGTCTTCTTGATGGCCCAACAATCGGTTCCATGCTTGAGTCATATGTCACCTTAAACATGGCATGAAAGAAATCAAGAAAGAACACACTGGCTGCTAGCTAAGAGAGTAACATGACAATGACTCGTGGATGGATGGTGTCAATAATATCAACGAAACAGTCACTATCTCATCTCTCTCCTTTATGAGCATGACCCGCATAAGCATCCACAACCTTTGGGGACCGCTATTTGGTTTATTTAATAACTCATTTATCCGAATAGACCTTGACAAGAAACTCAAACCATACTAACTACATACTCTAAAAATTCTAACAAAGTCATAAATAAAGGTTCATTTTAGTTAAACTAAGTCCGTGTGATCTTATAGTATGTTCTTAGGTCATTTGGTTGGCCTTATGGGCCCGAAATGTATCTAGCTATTCTCAGCTATTCATAGTAGTCTACCAAAGAAAAGATTTGTGCTTGCAAACTTATCAATTGGAGTGTAGTTCTACTAAATCTATTGAGGCTCTGTTCCTATGGGCTTGTATAGACTAAACCTGTGTAGACTCGGTTCCTTTGAACTTATATAAGGCTTGGTTTGGTTCATATAGGCAGTATAATATTACAAAAATTAAACCTTCCAACAAACCATGTCTAGAGACGGGTTAAATAACTATATGGCTTGTATAGGCTCACGTAGGATTAGCAAGCTAGCTTGTTCAAGTTCATTTATTTTACATTTTTTCTGATATATTTATTTCCTAACTTTTTACCGACAAATAGGGTGTTCAAAAGCCGTTGAAACCGACCAAGCTGTCCAAACCGAAGCAAGTTGGCCTGTTTGAGATCCAAACGGTTCGGTTTCGTAGGTTGGCGGTTTTAACGGTTCGGTCTGGTTTGAACTTAGAACCGGCTGTGTAAACCGAACCTGTTGTTTGACCTTTTTATTTATATATTTCTTTTTATTTTTAGAATATGTAGTTATGTATATGTATTATAATCATGGACCATCTTTGTCATTTTAAAAAATTTTAATACAAACTAATAAATTTGAAAAAAATTCAAACTGCCAAGCCGGTAAACTGGCCGATCGGGTTTGTGGTTTCCCAAAACCATAGTTAGTGGTTTGACCCAACATTTTTGTCAAAACCAGTCAAACCAGACTGTGAAAACTGTCAAATTGACCATGACTATAAGCCCCACCCAGAAAGAAAATATAAGAATCATAATATCCAAACACCCTCTGTATTACTGGCTGATGATCATCTTCTGGCTATGTTTTCAAACCAGCAAGAACTGAAATGAAAATTTCAAATGGATGCAGTTTAGCAACACAAAATGAAATGATTGTTAATTTTGCATGAATACCAATTAAAAGGATCTGCTATGGTTATTATAGCTACACCGGATGACGTCATTAGAACACTAGATGACGTCATCATACTGCCCATATTATAGGCGAAAAAGAGGTTATACGGCCCGTATTATAGGTGTACGGGTCACATCACAAGGTCAATTAGAAAAGTTAATACGTCCGGCATTGTATCCGTCAATGGTATGATGTGATACGACCTGTATTTTGTCATTGGTGTACGCCTCACATCATAAGGTCAGTCAGAAAAGGTAATACGATACGGTCCGTATTAGGCTTGTTGATTTAACCTGTACCTGATTAACCCGACCAGACTTCACCCGAACCGATTAAACCCGTACCCTATTAAACAGATTGTTATTACGCTCAGGTTTCGGCCCGAAACCTTAATACCAAACCCGATCTAACACCCCCTAAGTATTTGTGGAAAACACATGCCATACGGCCCATGGGCTAAAATAAAAAATGTAATATGGCCCGTATTGAATCACAAATCAGAACAAAAATTACAATTTTAGTTTTTTTTTTTTTACCGGTAAGATCAGCAAGGAGGGCTCTGCAAGGACCTTGAGTAGCATTATTAGCCATATCAAGGAACCAAAACCCTGTCACAAACACCACGATTGCCCTAGTCTTCTTTTCACCATCTCCAAGCCACCCCCCAATATCTGCCGCGAAACCAATCAGCAGCACAGACAATATAATCAAAGCACATCCGACGACAATAAACGGCCGGCGGCGACCGTACTTGCTCGTACACCGATCGCTCATGTGTCCGGCGAGCGGTTGAACAAAAAACCCCGATAACGGTCCACACAGCCATATGATACTCGACCATGCGTGAGGGATTCCGAGCTCTTGTACGTATGGTGTTAGTAGAGATAACTGTAACGCCCAACCGAATTGAATCCCGCACGCTACAGATGCTACTTGGAGAAGTAGCCGGAGGGGGATTCTGGTCGGAGTAACGGCGGCGGGGCGTTGAGGACGGTGCCTTTGTTGTTGAGCTTCCGGCACCGTCATATTCGAAATTGTGACACGTGGTGGATAATATCTCGGTGGATTACAGATGGTGACAAGTCATGATTGATGATGGTAAGGTTGTATGAAAGAAAGTGAGAATCGGTTTCATGAATGAGAATTAAGAAACAGTGTGAAAATGAAGGGTTTAAAGGAAGATAGTGGTGGTGGGCGGTGGGCTTGGCAGGACGGTGATGGTGACAGTAACGGTCGCCATTGTTGTGCTTGTTTCTGTATTGGGATGCTAAAGGAAGGTGATTTGGCATTCTACAACACGAACGACAAAAATTTTATTATTTTAACACACGTTAAATAAATATAATAATATATATTTATAAATAAAAAGTTAATGTAACACTTATTAAAATGCAACAATATGAATATATAAATATATAATAAAAAAAAGGTAAATGTCATAAAAAACTAATATACTTTCAGGTATTTTTTATAAAAGTTTCTTAACAAAATTTTATACATAAAAAACCAACATACTTTCTCTTTTTTCTCACAAAAGTCACTCAACAAGTTTTTACACATAAAAAACCAAAATACTTTCTTGTTTTTCTCACAAAAGTCTATCGAAAATTATTTATCTTAGCAAAAGAATCCACAAAAGTTAAGCAAACGAAATCTACCGACAGAAGCAAGATCAAATGAATCATTTGTCTTGCTTCTGTCGATTCATTTGCTAGGATAAATAATTGTCGAGAGACTTTTGTGAGAAAAATAAGAAAGTACGTTGGTTTTTTATGTGCAAAAATTTGTTAAGTGACTTTTGTGAGAAAAACCAAAAAGTATGTTGGTTTTTTATGGCATTTGCCCTAATAAAAATTATTTATTTGTAAGGTCCGGATTCTTAATGATCTTCAATTAACGGATTCAACACTATGTTGAACCTGGCGGAAACAGACTCGACACGTGACTTGTAGGTATAATCAAAGAGGACGAGACACAATTGATTGTCAAACGATTGTATATTGATAAACCACTTAAAATAATACAAATGTAACTCAACAACTCGTCTAACTGAATACAGAATACAAGGAAAACTATATATACTATTCTATTGGACTTGGGCCTGGGCCGCATACTTCCAAAACTTCGTCTTCTGAACTTCCTGGTGATCTCTTGATGTGTTAGCCTATTAGGTTTGATCCTTACAATCTCCCCCTAGGCTATTGTATTCAAGGAACTCATAGTATTTCAACATCAGCTGAGTGATCACCACCTCCCGCATAGAGGCCTTTAACTAATGTTGTTGCCAAGACCTTTATAAATGGCTTGGTATCTTTCTCATTCTCTTCATGCATGAATAATCTCTGCTTGGACAGTCTCAGCATGTCTTATTTCCCAAAATTCATTAGATCCATAGGATCGACAATTGTGAACTCTCTGTCAGTACAATGAATGTCGAGAAACCCAGTCATAGGACTATAAGACCAGTACTCGAGCTTACTCAGTGTGTTGTCGGGTAGGCCCTCATGTAGTCTTGCACTTAGAAGTCTTCGATATCTTGAAGTCACTGTCGCATTCTCTGTCAAGAACTGAAGCAAAGTTCCTTGCATATCCATTATTGCCTAAATTGTAGAATGAAGCTTTGTTCAGTGCTCTGAGATCCATATCTGGGCAATGATTCAAAGTCATGCATATTTGCAAAGTACTCGATTCGCCCATTCTTTCTCTTGATCAGATAGAGATGCTTCTCACTGTCGTACATCCAGCTTAAGATATGAGAACAATCGTTCTTCTTTGCAAGAGCGTTGGATGATGTGACATAATGGACTTCTTCTAGAGGAAGAGTCTTGAACATACTTTTCTTTGTATCTGGGCAGCTGAGGATGATGTTGCTTTGGATGTGTCTGTTGGTTCAACAACATGTTCAGCAGATGACTCCATGTGGGGAGGTGAATTACCTTCGGCGAATATATCGTTGTCAATAACGGTAATCACCTTTCCCTGAGCACTGATGTATGTAGGAGAGGTAGGCACATTAGCATCAAAGATATCTTCAGCCTCAAACATTTCCTCTTCTGTAAAATCATCATCCAGAACAGTTGAATCATTTTCGAATGAGAACACCGAGTCTGACTTGAGTAAATCATCAAGACCCTGTTCAAAATCAAACGAAAAATCATTTTCAGACTGTGTGCTCCTGTATCCTCTGACGCAGGAACATAAACGACCATTGCTCTAGATAAATCTTCTTGTGAGTTTGTTCTTTGGTCTTCCTGGTCTTTACTGTGATCCTTGTCATCTTTACAGCCTTCATCATTATCACCATCACCTTTACTATTGTCATTGCCACTGCAGCCATCATCTCTCTTCCTTTTCCTTTTCTCTTTCTTTTCTTTCAGTTTCTTCAGCTCTCTAAGCACATACTTGATGTTGTCTCTTAGACTTTGGATATGACCACTTTGTATGTTGATGGTCGTCGTCAAAGTATCATTTTCTTTATAGAGCTTTTCAATCTTTGAATCTTTAGCCACAGAGTCTTGTTCTAGACTGAATACTCTTTGCTGCAGGGCTTGAACATCCACCTATTCATAAGCAATCTTTTCTTTTCCCTTGTCTTGATTTGTAGGAATGGTAGGTGTGATGATTGTTGTGGACTTCTGCGGGAGTTGTTTAGAAAATTTTACTTTCTTCCTCAGACTAAGATCAACTTCAAAATCGTAGTCTTCATCGAAAGTATCACTCTGTTGTTTAGAAGGGGTGATGAGAGGAGGTACCCCAGCAGCCTTTCTTTTTATTAGTAAGCTTCTGTGATATTTGTTGATGGGCATTTCTTCTTTATCACTCTCTGTTTCAAAAAAATCAAAATCACTTCCTTCTGAGTCACCTTCAGACTCACTCTCTTTTTTCTTCAACATTAACAGCACTAGAACTCTGTACTTCTTCGCCTTTTTCACTGGTAACACTTTGAGTCCCAGTGTTAGAGAACATTAAATCATCTAAGTTTAGATCAGCCATGTCTTCGAGGTTTTCCACATTCTCTTCATTCTCAAAGTATATTGGCCCTTCAATATTGTAATTGAACTCATCTTCATGTTCATCGGCCAGTTGTACATTGGGGATCACAGGTTCATTAATGATTGGAACCTCGGCCTGATTCTGAGCTTGTTGACGTACACGTCTAGGTCTACGTCGAGTTTGAGGTGATTGTTGTTGGTGTGGAGGTGGCGGTGGTGGTTGTTGTGGGTGAGGAGTGGTTGTTGTGGGTGAGGATGTGGTGGTGGTGGTTGTTGTGGGTGAGGAGGTGGTGGTGGTGGTTGTTGTGGGTGAGGAGGTGGTGGTGGTGGTTGTTGTGGTTGGTTACCGTCAGTTTCTAGAAAGGCACCAAACTTCTCCAAGGGTCTAAGGCCAGCATAGTACCCGTGCTTGTTCATACACATGTAGGACAAAATGCTTTTGTTCATTACTTTAACATGCAACCTCCTTTTATTCATAACTAACTCAGAATGTTCTCGATTTATGATCATCTGCAAAAATCTTTGATACATTAAGAAAACGAACTTCTTCTTTCCGGTTATGTTGCTCTTCATTTCATCAAACACAACTCTTGAGAATTTGAAATTCTCCCCCGTAACCAATGCATAGACCATTGAAGTCATGCTAACACTTAATTCATCATAACCTCCTTTTCTTCCCGAGATGCACTGATTTACCACGTGTGCCAAGTATCTCCAATAAGGTGGCAGATATCTCTTTAATAATGACGGCAGTTCTCCCTCATAGCTCATTCTTTGAAACGTTTTAGTCATATGATTAGGAGTGAAACTTGTGGGGCGTTGGGGACTATCACCAAAGTTCAAGCACGTTTTGATAACCGCTTCAGTAATGACAATACGTTTTCCTACAACAGTGCCAACTGTTTCTTCAATATCATTCTCTGAGACTATGTCGGCGGTGCTCCATAAATCTCTAACAAAATCTTCACAAATATCTGGATGTTGTGAAAGGGTATGGAAAACCCTGGATGTCCTCAGACCGACAATCATTGATCTGAACATACTGTGATTCTGTGGTGGGTCCTCCAAGTATGTCGGTTCATTGTGATCCTTAACAAATTTCAAGTTTCCATAACTGCAATCAATAGAGCAAGTTAAATTTCCAAAATGACAAAGTCAAAGTTTTTGGTCAAATGTCATACTACAAACTTTAATTTTAACACCGCAAACTTGAATTTAAACCGCAAACTTTATGAACATCGCATACTTTGTGACAACTGCAAACTTTGTTACAAACCGCAAACTTTGATTACACCGCAAACTTTAAAAACAATCAAATTCTTGAATTTCAACAAGTTTTTAGAGTTGATTTCAGGTGATTCATGGCCATCTAGAGTTTGCAGTCAAAGCTAGTGGATCAATTTCAGTTAGTTCATGGATTTTAAAGGTCAATTTGATTAAAAAAATCCAACTTTGTTTCAATTTTCAGACAAGAACATCTCTCACGCTCAATTAGTATGAATCCATGGCGAAATCCCTTACCTTTAAGGTCGCCTACACTTGTTGAACACAAATAAAGCAACAACTTCACAAAGATGTCAAGTAAACGGTCCTTTAGCAACAAAGATCAAGTATGCGGATAGAGAGAAAAAGGAAGTATGCGGTTGGAGTAATACCAGAACCGCAAACTTTGATGCTATATATAGACATCCTTCAAGTATGCGGCCATGCATCAAGTATGCAGCCGCATACTTCTGAACAACCTCAAACTTTTTAGAACGTTTTTCTTTTGAATTGTCGGGTCAAGCAAGGACGGTCATTTTGATAATTAAGAAATATAAACTAAGATAAAAAATAAAATTAACTCCAAATAAGTTAAAAACACAAAAATCTTTTTGTTCTTTTCAAATAACAGACTGCTTTGAAACAATTTAGATACATTATTTTTTAGAGAAACTCTGTTATGGAATCATATCATCCTAGGGTAGACTACACTATACTTATCAGCCGCTCATTTTCTTAGACAGGTCTTGGTGATTGCCAATATAGATTTTCCTTCTAAAATCAAGCATTTATACCTTAATTGACAAGCAAGCAGTGAGGGATGTTATCATGTTTTGGATATTATTTATTCATGACTTAGTGGGTCCCACATTCACATCTCAGAAACCTGTATTTATTTAATTATGAGTTTTTGATCAACTTAATGGACCCCATAACTTATCGGATAAACCTTCCCTTCCTCATGATCTTTTGAGCACCTCAAAATAACTAAAAGAGCATAACTAGCACAAGTCAATGGACTGTCCAGGAAATCTCTGACAAACTTGATTAAGAACATAGCACGACAGACTTACATATTTAGAAACAATAAATGTTCATGTTCATAGCACTACGGACTTACGTGCCTTGATAAGAGATTCCTTTCCAGTAACACATTCCCAAAAAAAATATATACAAGTATACTAATATGTACGTCCTTAGACATATCTTTTTGAATTTTCCTACACGACATTAAAATTGCGTGCCTTTTTGCTCAAAAATTCTGCTTTGCAGAGTAGCTATGCACTATCATTGAGTGTCTTTTCACCTATTGCATGTCTTTTATATATATACACTAGCTTAGACCCCGTGTAATACACACGGGGTGAAAAATATCAATACATAAATTTCTCAAATTTTATTTATATATTTTACAGGTGTAAAAATGTATTACTATACATATACTAAGGATAGAAAACAAAATTTAAAATATATAAAAAATAATATATAATTGGGTTTCGAAAATACGTCAATTACTATTTAATGTAATTTGACTTTCATTTACTACTTGATTGAAAAAAAAAGTTACATAATTAGATTTCAAAGTTTTTTATAATAAATGATAATTTAAAATAAATGTGTTTTATTAGTATAATTAGTAATTTTTTAAAACATATGTGTGCATTTAATAAGAGAGAGAGGCGGGAAAAAATGATGAGATTGAATATGGTGGCGACACGTGGCACACAAAAACCTTTATTTATTATATAGTATAGATATGTATACAGACTTGTATTCAAGTCAACTCGCAACCCCTTTGTGAAGGGTCTCGGTTTGTGCAATCCAGAGATAGTATGTTCATCCATAGTTCATCAACCTTTATGTTTAAGTGTTCAATTATTAACAAGAAATAAAGATTCTACCATGAGATGTTCTCCACTAAACAATGTCCTTTATGTTTTAGTGAAACACTATCATGCTGTCTTAATAGTTTTAGCAGAGCTTATCAACATATCACCCTAAGATTCTGATCTTTTCAACTACAGGCCTTACATAAGATGATCCAACCTCTAGAATGATGTACTATCATTTCCCATTAGACAAAGTTCTCATATTTTCTCAATAGAACGACTTTCCTAAGAAACATAATCTTTTTGTATTTCATGATTTTTGATTTATAGATGAAACTAAAAACTTAAACTGAAAATCTTTGTGTTTTTAGGAAATTTCTCCCCCTAAACTTTTGCATTTATGTAATAAATCAAAATTTAAACAAGCTAAAAACTAAGAAAAATATTTTTGGTGACCAAACCTGTAACCTTCTAATCAAAGTAGATCATTTTCAGACATTCAACCAGAAAGTTGAATCTTGCCAAATCGAAAGCTTTTGTAAAAATGTTAGAAACATTCTTATCAGTAGATACCTGCTCAAGATGCATGAGTTTTCTTTCAAAACAATCACGAATGTGAAGCACTCTAATGTCTATGTGCTTAGTTTTAGAGTGTTGGACTGGGTTTTTAATGATCTGTATAGCAGCTTCATTATCATAGAAAATAGGAGAGTCATATAAATTCAAACCGTAATCCAACAATTGGTGTTGCATCCATATAACCTAGGAGCGACATGCGGATGCAACGACGTATTCAGCTTCAACAGTAGAAGTCGAAACGGTGGTCTGTTTCTTGCACTGCCATGATACTAGTCTCTCCCCTAGAAACTGACATCCTCCCGTTGTTGATTTTCTGTCCAGATTGCACCCTCCATGATCACTGTCAGTAAAAGCAAACAAGTTAAAATCTGAATCCTTTGGATACCAAAGGCCTAGCCGAGGCTTGCCCTTCAAGTATTTAAAGATTCTTTTGACAGCATTAAGGTGAGAAAGTTTTGGATTAGCCTGATATCGTCCACACTGACAAACCGCAAACATGATTTCTGGACGGCTAGAAGTCATATACATTAACGAGCTAATCATTGACCTGTAGAGATGTTGGTCAATTCCCGGTTCACCTAGATCTGGAGTAAGAACAGGACGAGTTTCCATAGGGGTTGAGGCTGGTTTGGAGTCCGCAAAATTGAACTTAATCAGTATATCATTGACATATTTGGCTTAATGGATTAGAATTCCGTCATCACTTTGCTTCACCTGCAACCCCAGAAAGAAGGCCATTTCTCCCATTGAACATATTTCGAACTTTTTCTTCATCACTTCTTCAAACTCTTTGCACAGAGTATCATTTGTTGATCCAAAGATGATGTCATCAACATAGATTTGGACAAGAATAAGATCATCTCCCAGCTTCTTAACAAACAATGTCTGATCTACGGCTCCCCGAGTGTAGCCATTTGTAAGCAAATGCTCTGTCAGAGTGGCATACCATTCACGTGGTGCTTGATGTAAACCATATAGAGCTTTGTCCAGATTATAGACATGATGTGGATAATTGGTGTATTCAAACCCCGGTGGTTGACACACGTAGATATCTTCTTGAACCTTTCCATATAGAAAAGTTGTCTTCACATCCATTTGAAACACCTTGAAATTCATGTATAAGGCGTAGGCCAAAAAGATTCTAATGGCCTCAAGTCTTGAAACCGGTGCAAACACTTCTTCATAGTCTATACCTTCTTGCTAATAAAATCCTTGCACAACTAGTCGTGCTTTGTTCCGAATAATAACTCCACTTTCATCTTTCTTGTTTCTGTAAACTCAACGAGTGCCGATGGGTAACTTGCCTTGTGGTAATGGCACAAGTTCCCAAACCTTCATTTTTCAAACTACATCAGCTCTTCCTGCATAGCCTCCACCCAGCTTGCCTCACTCTAGGCCATTTTAATGTTCTTTGGCTCCACTTGAGATATGAAAGCAGAGTACAAGCAGATATTGATTACCCCATATTTGCTTCTTGTTCTCACCCCGTCAAAGAGAGGACCGATGATATACTTTACAGGGTGATTCTTATGAATTCTTGATTGTGGAATATCTTCTTCCTGTAACATGTTAGGTAAGTTGGTGATATGTTGATCTGCTTCTTCAGTTATGGGAACCGGATCCTCAATAACATTTGATTCAGGAAACATGTCTTGTGATGAATAATCGCTACCAGATTCGGCATTCTCCTGTGAAGTAGGACCGCTGCCATATGCAACAGTCTCTTGTGAAGCAGGATTGCTGCCAGATGCAACATTATCTTGTGAAGTAGAATTGCTGCCAGATGCAACATTCTCATATAAAGATGATTCAGGAGCTTTGGAAGACGAAGATGATGATCAGGGTCTTCATCTATTCTGTAATCGTCTGTGTTGTATTTGTAGAAACTATCATCTATCACATCACAAACATCAGAATAAACATTAAACAGCTTAAAAACATAATCATAATCAAATAACCATTTTGGACTAGAATCCGCATCGGTTTTGTTGAGCTCCTGCCAATCAATGTAGTAAGATTCCACTATCTGCTTTGTTCTCTTGTTGTAAACCCTGTAGGCTGCCTTGCAGGAAGAGTATCCAACAAAGTAACATTAATCGGCCTTTGCATCGAACTTGGACCCAAAGGTGTCAATATGTAACAATGTGCACAGGCATCCAAATGCTCTAAAGTGACCGACCTTCGGCTTTTGTTTAAACATAATTTCACATAGAGTCTTTAATTGATGCTTGTTGAATAGCACCCTGTTCTGCACATAACATGCATTGTTGATTGCTTCAGCCCAGAAGAATACCGAAAATTTGGAGTCAGAAATCATGGTTCTTGCAGCCTCTATCAAGGTACGATTTCTTTGTTCACCATTTTGTTGAGGATTTCTAGAAGCATTGAATTGTCATGCAATTCCCTTTTCAGCACAAAAGCTATCAAGAACTTCGTTACGAAATTCTGTCCCGATGTCACTTCTGATAATTTTGATCTACAAGTTCAGATGATTTTCAACAAGTATCATGAACTGCATAAGAACATCTACAGTCTCACTTTTCTTACTCTAAAAGAACACCCAAGTAAATTGTGAGTGGTCATCAGTAACAACAAGACAATAAGATTTCTTCCCAACACTCATCACACTTACGGGACCAAACAGATCCAGGTGAAATAACTGTAAAATAGATTCTATTGAATTAAACAGCTTGGGCTTGTGTGGTCGTTTATGTTGTTTGCCTTTAGCACATGAAATACATTTTTCAACCTCACAAATTATTTTAAAGGCAAACCGACCACGTGTGCTCCTTTAGAAATTCTATTTAGGTTTTTCAAATTTATGTGACCTAAACGACGATGCCAAAGCATAGTATCATTTTCATAAGCTTTGAAAATAAACAAGTATTTGTTAAAGCTGACTCACTATTCATATCCAACAAATATGAGTCCTTACACCTCGGTGTTCTCATTAAAATCTAATCCTCAGGGATAACAAACCTTGGTTTTAAAATCAAACACTCTTTATCAGTAAAATGAGTTGAAAACTTTTTATCACAAATTTGAGACACACTTAACAAGCTGTGATTCAATTCAGACAGATAATTCACATCTTCAAAACAGAGAGTACCATTAGTGACAGTACATTTCATTGTGATTTGCCTACCTTTATCACCTGCAAAGGAAACATAACCTCCATTGAACATTTTAATGTCGTAAACCTGAGAGATGTCTCCTGTCATGTGCCGGGAACAACCACTATCAACATACCAGAGGTTGTTGACAGGCCTCCTTGGTTGTCCCTGCATGGTAGAACACATTAATTAGTAACTGGAACCCAAGCCATGATTGTCTTGGGTTGCCCTAAATCATCCAAGTATGAAACTTCTTGCAATTTCATATCTCTTTTTTTCATTAAACTCAACTGGTGTTATTTGTGCATTAGGTTTTCTTTTCCAAACAGGCTTTTGATTTTTAAAATTTGAGCTCATTGTTGGAGAAACGATATTTTCTTTACCCTTTTCAGATTTTATGGGTTTCTTAACTTTCTTTTGTTTATGTTTGAAAACATTATTTTCTTTAACAAGACGTTGAGATTTATGCACAAAACCAGTTCTTTTATCCGGTTGTTTATTATTGGGCCTTTTGTGATGTTGGGATATGTGTCCTTTAGACATGTGTGGCCTTTGATATGTATTATCCCTTTGACTAACACTCGAACATCTACCAAAGTGTTCACGATTATGAACGTAGTTTCGAGCAAAGTGTCCGGGATTCCCACAGACATAACACGTTTGCCTTATCGGATACGAGGCATAGTATCCGGTGTCCCATGATGATGACCATTGAGGAGAACTTGTGAAGTAACCTGCAGTTTCACAATTCCTAGAAAACCTTCTATCATGCATTTGATCATCATTATAATTTCTATGATATGACTTGAAATCATTTCTATCAGCATTCCTAACATTTTGTTCAAAAGCACGATGATGATTATCAAATTTTGCACAAAATTCGCTTATGGTAAAACGTTGAGGCATTTTCTTTGAATCAGACTGACTTGTGGATGGTTTACTACCTTCACGGTTTGAAGAACGGTTTTTATTTTTAACAAATTGATGATTCTTGCCATTAACAATATGTGCTTTTTCCTTGTCTAAGGTCCCACCTTTCACAAAGGTGGATTTAAAATTTGATTTTGAGTTATTCTTAACTTTAACAGCATAATTTTTAAAACCAACATTCAAACCAGAATTAACAAAAGTAGCAGACTCTGAAATACCAGATAAAGTAATTTTAAAAGACGAAGACTTTGAATTAAAGACACGATCTTCCTACTCATCATCACTTTCACAGTTCTCCACTATGCCCTCTACTATCCTGTTGCTTCACAAGACTTAGACGGGTTAGAAACGTTCACATGTTGTACCGAGGAACCACTAGTCACGGGCGTGGACTGTGTGGATGAAGAGGGTTGATCTGGTTTACGGCCTACACCATATTCCATTTCAACATCTTCAATTGGAACATTTGGCATTGAAGTGTAATTGCCATTAAAAGGATGTTCAACTGCATGATAGCCTATTCCTGGATTCCCTATCCTTTTAACTTGAGAATCTATCATGTCGTAAACAACAGATCGATAGTGATCAATTTTCTCGATTGTCAACTTATTGTTTGCCAATTGAGTTACAGCATAGTTTAACTTTAAACTAAAGGTGTCTATACGTTTTAAAGCATCACGATAAAGACATTCCTTATTACTAAAGTCCATTTCAAGTTTTGAAAAATCACTGTTACAAGCATCAATTTTATCATTAAACATTTTCTCAGAACGCTAGTACTCAGCATTGGCATACCTAAGTTAAGATATTTCTTTTATGAGCATTTCATCATCACACTTATATCTGTTTATTTTATCTACACAATTATGAGAACAAGTGTCAGTGTGTACCTCGGTGTCGTCAATCTTTGCCATAAGAGCATGATTTGACACCTTCATTGACAACTCATTGATTTGATCTCCCCAATCATATCCTGCATTTTGCTGACTTAACAAGGCTTTGCTATCACCAGATGCAGCTGCCTCCTTTTCTTCTGATTTGCTTAATGAACTTCTCTTCTCTACTTTAGGCTGTGGACATTCCCTAGCGAAGTGACCAGGTTTGCTGCAATTGTAGCACCTTAAGTTGGACCAATCTTCTTTGTACCAGACACCATCCCATCAAATGAATTCTTGCTGGTTCTCTTGATGAACCTCTTAGCACGATGCACAGCCATTTCCATGTGCCATTTGATATCTATTTTCTCCAAGTCATTGGGATGTATCTCATCAGTGTCATCCCGAATTAGACTAGCAGAAGCAAGTTTTCCAGCTAACATGGCATTGCCGCTATTCATGAAAACACTGAAAAGACAACATGCATTTCAACAGCCTTGACAGTATTTGAGCTTGGTGAGTTTCTTTGTTGAACAGATGTTGTCACACCCCCAAATTCCACTAACGGAGTTTTGCCGTTTGGGAAGTGACAAACCAGGATCTTAGTCAATAGTTACATCAAACGACACTATATCGGACTCAAATTGTAATAATATAAAAGTTCAGAGTTAATGCGGAAGCGATGAATAAAAAGTAAATGTGCAAAACAAGCACGCCCAAAGTCTAGTTCTAAACAAAGTAAATAAGATAGTTTGTATGTCTTGATTATAATAAAATAATATTAGGACTCCATGCATGTCCTAATCGTGCACCTGTGCCTTAGCTTAGCGTCCTGAGAAAACATGTAAAAAAAGTGTCAATACAAGGTTGGTGAGTTCACAGGTTTCAGTTTATAGAAGCGTTTAACAGATTAATGTACATTATATATATATATATATATATATATATAGGGGTGAGTTCACTACAAAACTCATTTTCATGAGAAAACCAAAAAACTCTTACTGCATATGTGTAGTACATCCAAAAATCCAACCCACCCCCAAAACCCTAACCCCCCACCCTACTCCCACCCAAAAATCTAAACCAACCCCACCGACCCCCTCACCCACCCCCAAAAACCAAAACCCCCCACCCCCCCCCCCAAAAAAAACCTAAACCCCCACCCCACCCCTCCAAAAACCTACACTAAACCCAAAAACTAAACCAAAAAGCCTAACCCACCCCCAAAACCTAAACCCCTCACTCCACACCCACCCAAAAACCTAACCCCACCCCACCTACCCCCTCATCCACCCCCAAAAACCTAAACCCCCACCCCACCCTTTCAAAAACCTAACCTAAAATCTAAACTAAACCTAAAAAACTAAACCCACCACTTTTCAAGTTTTTTTTGAACGAGGACGACGTGGGAAACAAAGTTTCCGAAGCAGTTTTATAATTTTTGATTTATTTTTTGAGTTATTATTTTTTTACCTTAAATGAGTAGTTTTTTTGTTTCTCATGAATATTGAGTTTTCTTATGATCCTTCCCTTATATATATATATATATATATATATATATATAGGGGAGGGTTCCAGAGAAAACCACAAGTTAGGCGAAAACCAAGAAAACCACTAAAAAAACCAATTTTACCCGATCATATAATAATTTTTATTTTTTGTTTTGTTTTATTTTTATTTATTTATAAGAGTATCAATGTAATATTAAATATTTTTACCAAAAAATATTTGTACACATAGTGTTACGTATACGTAAACATAAAACAAAAAAATTGCGGTTACGTATACGTAAATAAAAAAAATTTAATTTTTGATACGTATACGTAAATAAAAAAATTTGCCTAAAATGATGTGGTTTTCTTGGTTTTCGCCTAACTTTGTGGTTTTCTCTTGATCTCTCCCCTATATATATATATATATATCAACATGTAGCTAACCCATATTCATGTTTACTAATGCGCTCGCAACCGAAAGCTCACTGTTTGTATGCCTCCCACCAATCATGGTGCATGTTTAGGTCAATATTGCACCCGTTCGACCTCCAATCGAGTTAGCGCGACTGACGCGGGTCAGGTTTGTCAAACCTAGTAGTACTACTCAAATTACATCGCTATGTTCATATTAACGGTCCGATGTGAGGACTTTAAGGATAATGTGTACGCATAGTCACACAAGTGGTATCATATATGAATTACAAAAATCAAAAGTATTTGCCTTATGTTTTCCCCCCAGTTTAAAACAGTAAAAAGGGTCGTGAAAACTCACCTGAGCTGCGAAGGAATAGATAACACCACACAAGGATGCAAGTAGGAAACACAAGAGTTTGCCTGTGAACTGCTTACGTATGCCCTAAAATTATAAGCATAATAGTCAGGGATGCATTGGAATTTGTGACGACGACACGAAAAGTTGAACGTCCTATAACGCTCTAATGATCAAAGAGTCAACGAACATGTCCACGGGAACAAGGATTTCTTAATATAATAATTAAGATAAAGGCGTTACGCGACGAACGTCCCTATTTACGAATAATAATATTTAATACATATATATATATATATATTCGTATGTTTGTACCATTAATGGTTTAGGAAAATAACACAATTTATTATACTATTTTTAAACTTAGAGAATAACACGATCATTAAATTTTGTGACAAAATAATAAAACTATTATTTTATTCGGATTATAATAGCGTGAGAAATAATATAAATAAATATATTATTTTATTAGTTTGAAACGTTATACTACGTTTATAAATGTGACGAAAATAATATATAAATATATTATTATTAATTGGAGTTACGGTTTGAAAATAATATAAATATATTATTTTATTCGAAGTTATAAGTTGAATAATAATATAATATATTATTATAAAAGTGTGAAGCAATATTAGAAATGTGTTATAAAATCTAAACCCGAGCCAATGGGTGATTTTCCGGGTTAAAACATTTTATTTTATAAATATAATAGTATAGAGTTGAGTTTTATATTAAAAAGAATTGTTTAAAAATTAAATATACTAAAACAGGGGTGAGGAGACTCGAACCCGGGTCTCCTCCACATCAACATACAGTTTTAACCAACTCAGCCCGCTAGGGAATCACAACCAGACCCGAAACAAAATGGTTTTAACATTCAAGTCCCTGTGGTTTCTCCCCCTTGCGAGCCGATCCCAAAACACATCCCCCAAACCTCCGAATTCGATCAAGATTGAACCAAACAGTAAAGGGGTTTTGTTAGTCGAAGGTTTGCGAATCTGTGGGTTCATTTCATTGCAAAAACAACATGTTTTAGGTGGTTTAATTCTTGTTTTAGAAACCGAAAACCCTAGGTACGAACAAAAATCAAATCTATCGAATTCGATATTACAGCTTGTTAAAAACATGGGGCTTTTATCGATTAGAACATTTCGAATCTGTTGGTTTGATTTAATTGGATTGAGATTGACTCGATTGAGATTGACTCGAGGATCAAAACTCCCAAAATCGATTATGAATAAACCCTAGATTACAGATCGTGAACAATTTGATGTTGTAGGATAAAATTAACATAGGGTCTTCAAAGGATATCAGATTGCGATCCTATACATGTGAATTAATTGAATTGTAATCAGGTCTAGGATATAATTCGATTAAACCTGAATGTGTTAAGAACCCTAGAATCGGTTCTTGTTAAATTCAGTATTGTAACCCTCTAAAAGGTTAGAGCTTTTGATCTATGAACAAAAACGAAAGTGTAGGGAGTGTCAGTTACCAGAATAGAGTTCCAATTGATGGTTCCCGACTAGGATAGTTGCCGAGGATGACGGGTTTGATCTCCAGCGAGTTTGACTAATTCTCCGGCGAATCAAAAGTGTGCAAAAGCTTCAGAGGAAATCGTTTGAGGTGCGCAAAGGTTTGATTTGTGAATTGGATACAAGAATTCGTCAATTTGATTAATAAACGACGAGGGTCGACGATTACGACCATTAATTTCATTATTAGGTTTAATTCAAATCATTGTCGATGATTAATGACTTAATTAGGTTCGTTAATATCGTGAACGTGAATATCAGTTACTAATCGCAACGTATTTCAAGTATGGAGTTCGAATTTGAATCAAATGATCACGGGTTTGACTTGTAAAAGTCAACAGAAACCAATTTCTCTTGATGGTGACTTTTAAAGTCAATAGAATGAGTTTGGGCTAATTACATAACTAGCCTTGCAGTCCTAGTTTAAATAATAACAGAACTAGTCCCTGAGGTTTAAGATTGAGTTAACTGGGTTACGTGATAACTTGATTTGGATGAACGGGATTAACGAAAAATTGTCGGATGTCACATCATCCCATAGTTGAAAGAACAAAAATTAAAATAAAAAAAATTCCCAGATGTATCATCCCCTAGTTGAAAGAATTTTCGTTCCGAAAATTTGAATAGTAACTTAAGAGTTTGAGGTGGAGTGCTTGAACAGATGAGGATACTTGCGCATCATCTGATCCTCACGCTCCCACATGAATTCCGATCCGCGTTTGGAGTTCCAACAAACTCTGACAGTGCTTGAGCGTTTTGACTTCTCTATCCATGATTTCTACTGGTTTTTCAATGAAACGCAATTGTTAATCGATGTGTAGTTCCTCAAGAGGAACCGCGAGTGTCTCGTCTGCTAGAAATTTCTTCAAGTTCGAGACATGAAAGACATCGTGTACACCACTCAGTCCTTCAGGTAGGTCCAGTTGATACGCTACTGGGCCAATTCTCTTCACTATCTTGAACGGTCCAACATAACTAGGATTTAGTTTGCCTCGTTTCCCAAAACGAATTACACCTTTCCAAGGTGAGACTTTTAACAAGACCATGTCGCCTACTTGAAACTCTAACGGTTTACGATGCTTATCGGCATAGCTCTTTTGATGATCACGAGCTGCCGCCATACGATTTCTAATTTTAACGATCTTTTCTGATGTTTCTAAAACGAGTTCAGGACCCGTAAGTTGGCTATCCCCAACTTCGGCCCAAAAAATAGGAGATCGGCATTTCCGTCCATATAATGCCTCGAATGGTGCTGCAGTGTGATAACTGTTATTGTAGGAGAACTCCACCAGAGGTAGGTGGGATTCCTAAGTGTTACCGAAATCAATCACACAAGCTCGTAGCATGTCCTCAAGAGTTTGAATAGTGCGCTCCGTCTGGCCATCTGTTTGAGGATGGTATGTTGTGCTCATATCTAGACGCGTGCCTAAAGCTTTCTGTAAAGATTGCCAGAAACGTGAGGTGAATCGAGCGTCATGATCAGAGATGATTGAAATTGGTACTCTGTGCCGAGAGACTACTTCTTTCAAATAAATGCAAGTTAATCTCTCTATCTTGTCAGTCTCTTGGATTGCTAGAAAGTGAGTGGATTTAGTCAATCGATCTACGATCACCTAGATGGTGTCACATCCACTAGGAGTTCGGGGTAGTATAGTGATAAAGTTCATGAAAAGCTGTTCCCATTTCCACATCGGAATTTTTGGTTGTTAGAGCAAACCAGAAGGCGTTTGACATTCGAGCAGGTCAGGCACTTGCTCACATATGTGGCTATATCAGCTTTCATATTCGACCACCAATAAAGAACCTTTAGGTCATGATACATCTTATCAAAACCAAGGTGAATAGAATAGCGAGATTTGTGAGATTAATCCATTACAAGATCTCTTAGGTTCCCGTACTTTCGAACCCATATTCGCACAGCAACATAGTGAATGCCATCTGATTTAACCTCAACTTGTTTTTCCAAACCATGCGTGGATTCCAACGGTAGGTTTTCCTCTTTCAGGGCTTCGATTTGTACACTACGGATCTGATCAGGTAATCCAGGATGGATAGTGAGTTGTAATACTCGAACTCGTCTGGGTTTAGTTTCTTTCCGGCTAAGGGCATCGGCTACCACGTTAGCCTAGCCCGGATGATAGTAATCGCACAATCATAGTCATTCAAGAGTTCGATCCAACGACGTTGTCGCATGTTCAACTCTTTATGTTTGAAGATGTGCTAAAGACTCTTGTGATCGGTGTAAATGGTGCACTTAGTACCATACAAGTAATGTCTCCAGATTTTCAAAGCAAACACTATAACTCCAAATTCTAAGTTATGAGTAGTGTAGTTTTTCTCATGAACTTTCAATTGACGGGAAGCGTATGCGATAACCTTTTCGCGTTGCATCAACACACAACCAAGGCCTTGAATAGAGGCATCATAATACACTACTAATTCATCTGTTCCCTCGGGAAGAGATAGGATTGGTGCACTACAGAGTTTCTGTTTCAGCAGTTGAAATGCGGATTCTTGAGTTTCGCTCCAGTTATAGGGTTTACCCTTTTCAGTTAGAGCAGTAAGGGGTTGAGCAATATTCGAGAATCCTTCGATGAATCGGCGGTAATAGCCAGCCAATTCCAGAAATTGACGCACCTCTGCCGGAGTCGTTGGTGTCGCCCAATTCTTGATGGCTTCTACTTTAGCTGGATCAACATGTATTCCCTTCTCGTTGACTACATGTTCTAAGAATTGTACTTCCCGAATCCAGAATTTGCACTTGGAAAGCTTGGCATACGGTTGCTCTTGTTTCAGCAATTCCAGAATCAAACATAGGTGTTCCTCATGTTCTTCCTTGTTCTTAGAATAGATGAGGATGTCATCAATGAAGACGATGATGGACTGATCAAGGTAAGACTTACACACACGGTTCATGAGGTCCATGTATACCGCGGGTGCGTTGGTTAGTTCGAAAGGCATGGCCATAAACTCATAGTGGCCGTACCTAGTCCTGAAGGCATTCTTAGAGATATCCTCGTCTCGGACTCTCGGTTGATGGTAACCGGATCTAAGATCTATTTTGGAATAGAAGCTTGATCCTTGGAGTTGATCAAACAGATCATCTGTGCGGGGTAGAGGATAACGATTCTTGATCGTCACTTTGTTCAGCTCACGATAGTCGATGCACATGCGGAAAGTCCCGTCCTACTTCTTGACAAATAAGAATGGATCTCCTCATGGCGATGAGCTAGGTCTGATGAAACCTTTATCCAACAACTCTTGCAGTTGAGTGGATAGCTCTTGTAATTCACCGGGTGCAAGTCTATAAGGTGCCCGAGCAATCGGCGCTGCTCGGGTGCTAGGTCGATTTGAAATTATACTTGAAGATGCGGTGGCAGACCAGACAAGTCTTCAGGAAATACTTCCGGATAGTCACATACGATTGGGATGTCGTCAATCTTCTTTTCCTCAGACGGCTGCTCGACGACAAGAGCCAAGATGGCGGTATAACCCTTACGCAAACATTTATGCGCATTCATGAAAGATATGATGCCTACGAGTGCACCACTCTTTTCACCTTGAATAGAAAGAACTTCTCCATTAGGGAGAGGAAGGCGAACAATCTTGTCATGACAGATGATTTCGGCTTGCTCCTTAGATAACCAATCTACGACGATAATTATGTCGAAGCTGCCAAATGTAACTGGCGTAAGGTCAATGTTAAGCTTATGACTAGCCAATCCTAGTTTACATCTCTAAGAATGTGAGTTGTTTCGATTTTCTGAGCGTCTGATATCTCAATAGTATACTTGGCTTCTAATAGAGTTGGAGTACGACTGCACCAACTTGAAACTTGTGAAGTCATGTTGAGACTTCTAATGAGACCCGTGCTTATAAGGTAAGCGTCGGTTAATGCTAAGGTCAAGGGAAGAGGTTCACATGTAGGAGACAAAAAAATCTACTGAGATATAGATTCTAGTAATACAAGGGATAGGTTGTCTACTTAAGTAATCGCGTTCAACTAATGGTTGGTAAGATTAAATCCCCGTTTTCTAATGTCATTGGAACAACTGGATCATTTTTGTGAAGAAAGAAATTCGTTTAAAGGATTAGTCGTAGGATAAGGTAATAGAGTCAAATGGAATTTATTGTTAGAGTGTAAGGAATAACGTGTTAGCAGGAAAGAATTCTTCCAATTCCGCTTACATAGTTGGAGTCGATGGGTTTACTATGAGGTTCCATTAGAGTATAAATCGAGGTGGTTTCCATGATTACGTTTGGATGAGAGTCTTAATCTCACTAAGACTTTTACACGAGTGAGATAAAATGATGGATCTTATTGATAATAGTTCAGTTTGTATGTAAACATCTGCAACCTGATAGTCGCGTCAATCAACTGTTGAACATATTTAACGATACCAACTAGTCGTTGAGTAGCTTACAAGAATTTCTATAGATAGTGGAAACTTAGGTATGTAAATAACGAATTATGACCATTTATCCACACACTAGGTTTCACCAGGACTTACATGCACCTCAAATTACTATTACGTGTGCACCCGTAATGATAATTTACTTTGCATGCTCACCCTAGTTCTCCCTGTCCTGTGTCACAATGTCCTTTAGTTTGTATTGCTGAGTACAGAGTGTTGTCAGATATGATAAGTCATCGAGAAGCTTAGTCATCAACCATAAGTTGATCAACTAGGACTCATATCAGGATGAGTAGTCAGGAATCATTTGAACCGAGTATTCACTCGAGTTGATACATAATACGAGAGTCTAATCCAGTGGATTGTAGATGGGAACACGCACATGAAACAAACATGCACATGAAATGCGACTTCGAGAAGTGAAACTAATTCATGGATACGAGTTATAGGAAAGAGCAAAGTAGCCGTCCTTCTAACTGAGTCAGGATAGGGTTTGAGTCTGCAATGAGCAATGCGTTCTCAACCTTGTGGTCAATCTATCTTCAACAGAATATCGACCAAAGACGCGAGCCCATGGCTCGGGAAATTGATGACAACTACGTTTCAATGAATTTCTACAATAATGCGTACAACAGTCTTCCTTCACACGACGTATTGTTGCTAGTGAGTACAATAGGGACTCTCCTCCGACGAACCCAACTCCCAAAGAGACATGTGCTAGTGCTGAGTGTCGTCTATAACATGGAACTGAGAAGGCCCACCATACTCGACAGATGATGGTGGAGTAAGTGACTAATCCGAAGGCTCCGTCTCGCTGCCCTCGGACGGGAGTGGATGTTGTTCTGGTGATTCCCCAAGTGTCGCCACTGGGAATGATGATGCAATGGGAATGATGTGTCTCTCGTCAATAGAGGGTGATATGGTTAATGTTAACATGCCTGCGCTGCAATGTATGTATGGGTGCTATGTGTATCATGCATGAGTGTCTTTGTCGTGTAACTAATACATGTGTGCGGTTATAGTCTAGTATGAAATCCTAGTTCTCTATAACCAATGGCACTGATACCAATCCGTCACACCCCCAAATTCCACTAACGGAGTTTTACCGTTTGGGAAGTGACAAACCAGGATCTCAGTGATTAGTTACATCAAACGACACTATATGGGACTCAAATTGTAATAATATAAAAGTTCAGAGTTAATGCGGAAGCGATGAATTAAAAGTAAATGCGCAAAACAAACGCGCCCAAAGTCTAGTTCAAAACAAAGTAAATAAGATAGTTTGTATGTCTTGATTATAATAAAATAGTATTAGGACTCCATGCATGTCCTAATCGTGCACCTGTGCCTTAGCTTAGCGTTCTGAGAAAATATGTAAGAAAAGTGTCAACACAAGGTTGGTGAGTTCACAGGTTTCGGTTTATAGAAGCGTTTAACAGATTAATGTACATTCAATATATATATCAACATGCAGCTAACACACATTCATGTTTACTAATGCGCTCGCAACCAAAAGCGAACTATTTTTATGCCTCCCACCAACCATGGTGCATGTTTAGGTCAATATTGCACCCGTTCGAACTCCAATCGAGTTAGCGCGACTAGCGCGGGTGAGTTTTGTCAAATCCAGTAGTACTACTCAAATTGTCTCGCTATGTTCATATTAACGGTCCGATGTGAGGAATTTAAGGATAATGTGTACGCATAGTCATACAAGTGGTATCGTATATGAATTACAAAAATCAAAAGTGTTTGCGTCATGTTTTCTCCCCCAGTTTAAAACAATAAAAGAGGCCGTGAAAACTCACTTGAGCTGCGAACGAATAGATAGCACCACACAAGGATGCAAGTAGGAAACACAAGAGTTTGCCTGTGAACTACTTACGTATGCCCTAAAATTATAAGCATAATAGTTAGGGATACATAGGGATTTGTGACGACGACACGGAAAGTTGAACGTCCTATAACGCTCCAATGATCAAAGAGTAGACGAACGTGAACAAGGATTTCTTAATATAATAATTAAGATAAATGCGTTACGCGACGAACATCGCTATTTATGAATAATAATATTTAATACACATATATTTGTATGTTTGTACTATTAAATAATGATTTAGGAAAATAACATAATTTATTATATTATTTTTAAACTTAGAGAATAACACGATTATTAAATTTTGTGACAAAATAATAAAACTATTATTTTATTCGGATTATAATAGCGTGAGAAATAATATAAATAAATATATTATTTTTTTAGTTTGAAACGTTATACTACGTTTATAAACGTGGTGAAAATAATATATAAATATATTATTATTAATTGGAGTTACGGTTTAAAAATAATATAAATATATTATTTTATTCGAAGTAATAAGTTGAATAATAATATAATATATTATTATAAAAGTGTGAAACAATATTAGAAATGTGTTATAAAATCTAAACCCGAGCCAACAGGTGATTTTACGGGTTAAAACATTTTAATATATAAATATAATAATATATAGTTGAGTTTTATATTAAAAAGAATTGTTTAAAAATTAAATATACTAAAACAGGGGTGAAAAGACCCGGGCCTCCTCCCCATCAACATACAGTTTTAACCAACTCAGTCCGCTAGGGAATCGCAACCAGACCCGAAACAAAATGGTTTTAATATTCAAGTCCCTGTGGTTTCTCCCCATTGCGAGCCGATCCCAAAACCCATCCCCCAAACCTCCGAATTCGATCGAGATTGAACCAAATAGTAAAGGGGTTTTGTTAGTCGAAGGTTTGCGAATCTGTGGGTTCATTTAATTGCAAAAACAACATGTTTTAGGTGGTTTAATTCCTCTTTTAGAATCCGAAAACCCTAGGTACGAACAAAAATCAAATATGTCGAATTCGATATTAAAGCTTGTTAAAAACACGAGGCTTTTACTGATTAGAACATTTCAAATTTGTTGGTTCGATTTAATTGGATTGAGATTGACTCCAGGATCAAAACTCCCAAAATCGATTATGAATAAACCCTAGATTACATACCGTGAACAATTTGATGTTGTAGGATAAAATTAACATATGGTTTTCAAAGGATATCAGATTGCGATCCTATACATGTGAATTAATTTAATTGTAATCAGGTCTAGGATATAATTAGATTAAACACGAATGTGTTAGGAACCCTAGAATCAGTTCTTGTTTAAATTCGGTGTTGTAAGCCTCTAAAAGGTAGGGAGTTTCAGTTACCATAATAGAGTTCCAATTGATGGTTTCCGACTAGGATAGTTGCCGAGGACGACGGGTTTGATCTCCGACGAGTTTGACTACTTCTCCGACGAATCAGAAGTGTGCAAAAGATTTAGAGGAAATCGTTTGAGGCGCGCAAAGGTTTGATTTGTGAATTGGATACAAGAATTCGTCCAATTTGATGGATAAACGACGAGGGTCGTTGGTTACGGCTATTAATCTCATTATTGGGATTAATTCGAATCAATGTCGATGATTAATGACTTAGTTAGGTTCGTTAATATCGTGAACGTGAATATCAGTTACTAATCACAACATATTTCAAGTATGGAGTTCGAATGTGAATCAAATGATCATGGGTTTGACTTGTAAAAGTTAACAGAAACTAATTTCTCTTGATTTTGACTTTTAAAAGTCAATAGAATGAGTTTGGGCTATTTACATAACTAGCCCTTGCAGTCCTAGTTTAAATAATAACAGAACTAGTCCTTGAGGTTTAATATTGAGTTAACTGGGTTATGAGATAACTGGATTTGGATTAACGGGATCAACAGAAAATTGTCGGATGTCACAGATGTAGCAAGTGTTATCTGATTTGAAAAAACAGACAAGTTTGGAGTGTATGCAGAAGACATGCTGGAGAGTAAGGCATTTCCCTGAGACATCAAGTGATCTTTCTCTGATGAAAACATCATCTACCTTTGCTGATCAACCATCTCATATTACCTTAGAATTGAGATCAGTTCACTAAGAGGAGTGGTATACAGATCTTTTGTTCTCTTGATGGTGGTTATGTTGAAATTCCAGTTCAATGGAAACGAATAGAGCAATTTCTTGTTTATTTCACCGTAGGTCATCTCAATACCTGCACTGCTCATCTCAGTCATCAAGTGAGTGAACCAATTAATCTGTGCTTCTAAAGTCTCCCCTTTCACATACTTGAACATATTGAATTTTTGTCTCAACATATCCTTTCCACCAATGCATCCTAGAGAGATTTAGCAGTCTTGTACTTTTTGAATCCTTGACCAATTTCTGTTGACAAAGCCATGGTCAACCCAGCATAAGCTTTCTCGTCCTTCTCAATTTGAATAATTTCTGCCAAGATCAGGGTCCTTGGGAATAAAATCATTCTTTTCATTTCTGACCATAGGAATTTGAGGACCCTTCTCAATGGACCTCCTGATGGATGAATCCTTATATCTAGCAAAATTTTCATACCTGTACTTCCAGTTATCAAAGTCATCAGCATTAGTTAAACTTGGAGGTTTAGTTGTGGTACCGATCTCATTATCCATAGAATTTGAATCAGCCATGACTTAAACATAAAGAAACAAGTGAAAAATAGATGATTGGAGTCTAAAACAATAATAACCGCAAACTTCAAAGTGTACCGCAAACTTCGAGATGTACCGGAAACTTGAGAAGAACTGACCGCAAAGTTGAGTAGCAGCCGCAAACTTGAGGATATTGGCCGCAAAGTTGAGTGTTAACCGCAAACATGAAACTCAACCGCAAACTTGAGACTCAACCGCAAACTTGAGACTCAACCGCAAACTTGAGATTTACCCGCAAACTTGGGTCGCAAAGTTGTTGACTGCAAACTTCAACGGCCGCAAACTTCCAAATCCGCGAACTTTTCAGATTTTGAAATTAACAACAAATTACTTCGATTCTCATGCCAATAATACACTAATTAACCGCAAACTTCAACAATAGTGACAGAAACGCAATTTCGAAACTTTTCACTGTCCAGAAACTCTCCGAAACGCACAAGTCAGTTTAAACAAAACGTAAAATCAGTAACTTTGATACCTCACGAGTCAAAGAAATCCGTTGCAAGCTTCACTAATGAGCACTAAGTCTCTGATACCAATTGTAAGGTCCGGATTCCAAAGGATCTTCAATCAACGAATTCAACAGCGTGTTGAACCTGGCGGAAACAGACTCGACACGTGACTTGTAGGTATAATAAAAGAGGACGAGACACAATTGATTGTCAAACGATTGTATATTGATAAACCACTGAAAATAATACAAATGTCGCTCAACAACTCTTCTAACTGAATACAGAATACAAGGAAAACTATATATACTATTCGGTTGGGCTTGGGTCTGGGCCGCATACTTCAAGTGGGCACCACAACCATGAAGTATGTGGCCACATACTTCCAAAACTTCGTTTTCTGAACTTCCCGGTGATCTCTTGATGCGTTAGCCTATTAGGTTTAATCCTTACATTATTTGAATCCTAGCTTGCTATAAAATTATTTTCAGCTTGTAGAATTTATAAAAATATGATTAAACAAATTAATTGATGATAAACACAATTTTAAATCCAAAAATGTGTAGATAAAAAATGAAACAAAAAATTTAATTAGGTGTCTAAAATAGTAGAGTTGATTATTAATAGGAGAGATGCGGGAAAATGAGGATGAGGAGGTCTAGGAACCGTTGGCCATTTGGTGTAATGGTAGCCCCAAGACTTCCCATAGTGGAGGTCTTGGGTTCGAATCCTAACAACAGCAAAAAAGGAGTCTGTGGCCAGGTCAGGGGTTTACCCAGTTGGGGGTTTCTCTTGTGGTGGGCTGCTCTTGATGTTCTAGGTGTTGCCCCAGGGAAACCTAATTATCCTAGAATATCTAGCGTTGCCGTTAAAAAAAGGAGGTCTAAAAATGTGACAAGTTTACTAGATTATTAGGTAGTATAGATCCGGTCCTTGTACAAATGACACAAAGACATCGGTACACACACGTGTCATGAGGCAATGGTAAATATGTATGTGTCATAATTACACACAAAGTTAAATAACCACATATAAAATTACATAACATATATAATAATAACGTAAACTATTTTATAATTATGTACAATGATAATCATACATGTTATACGCACATTATATCTTGATTTTTTTTTAAGTTGAATCTTTATCTATAATAAAGTAATACTATCTATTGACCCGAATTCCTATACATGCTGATCCAATTGACCCGAATATAAAAAATCACATATTTCTGCCCTAAAGCCCTTTCATTTAATTTTTTTTTTCTTTCAAATCGTTTCTCTGAAACCTCATATCGTTCTTTCCGCTCCAATGTGTGGCTTGCGACTGTTCTATCTTCATAAATTTTTCCTTGAATCCCATTCGCAGGTAAAAAACGATTTCTGGTTATTTATTTTAGAAATTGTTGTATTTTAGTTTTTGTTCGTGTTCTTCCCCATCAGTTTTTGTTCGATGTAGGGTCAATTAATATTTTGGTTTTAGTTTGTATTCTTCCCCATTAGTTTTTGCTGTATTTTTTCCCAAGAAAATGTTGTATCAAAATTTTGATTTGGGTTAACAGTAGTTTGTCTATTTACTCTTTGTAATTGCTCTAGGATTACTACTACACACGAAATGAATTGTTTTTGTTTTAATTTCTTTTTCAGGGTTTTTGCTGGTGATCGTGGTCAGGGTTTGTTGTTCAGGTATATTGCATCTTAGTTTTGTTAACACATGTTTGTTTTAAGATGAGATATGTTATAAATTGTGTGTATAAAACACCAACTAATTTTAGGTTTTTATAATAATCAAAACACAACTCCCAAAGGGAAATTACATAGAGATAGAAGGCAAACGGGTAACAAGCTGCGCCGCCAACCCTTTTTTAATAGCAAAACCAAGTCTTTTAAAAACTACATCTACAGATCTTGGGGTCATAACATTACTATGCATGACCCGCTGTACTCGGTTAAGTAACTCCACGGCCTCTGGTGCAAGGAAACCAAAAGTGTCAAAAGCAAATGGTATAAACACGTGTTGGTTGTCAAGACACGCTTTCTCGTGTTTGGTCACTTTGCTCGAAGCAGCTTTTAGAGCAGCCTGACTCACCGTGAAAGCACTAACTCTCAAGCCCACCAGAGGGGAGACCCCTGTTAGATCTACACACGCATGTTTCCCACCTATCCACCCAAAGACCAAAATGTCAGCGGGTCTAAGTGTTGATCTTCCTTCCAATGGGTCCGTCAAGAAATTCACTGGTGCCTCTTTCTTAGTAGAAACCCCAGCACGCCTAAATATGTCAAAAAGAACATCCCTAACCAAGTCGTGTCGGTACTTGAACCCCGGGAGCTCTTTACAATGAACCGCATGCTCCCCATATGAGTCTAAACACGCCTTACGGCAAACAGGGCATAACTCGTCAACTGGGTATAGTGGAATCATGAGGCGATATTTAAGGATAGTACGATACTCCACCGGCGACATATGTTGGCCTAGCCCATCTATAGGGATCGCGAAAAGGTAATCTTGAGCATGTGGTGCTCGTAGACACTCAAAAACAGCTCTTTGTCTAACGGTCATTTCAAACTGGACTTCCATTTCACGGACGATTTTACTAAAAAGGGCACTCGCCAATGCATGTTGTGCTTTAGGGGGGGCGGTGTCCTTATTAGTGAAACCGCTGAAGTCAAAGCTTGAAATCGTATCACGAAGACAAGCCAAAGCACAATCATAATCAGAATCCATACCACATATGCCGCTGTCTCGTAAGATGTGGTCCTGTAACGCCCAAGATTGGGCCCTCGAGGCTACAAAGGCATAAGATGAAGCCTCTACAGCGGAATACAACCCCAAACCCCCAAACCTAATAGGTAGGGAAGCAAGTCGCCATTGGAAGTCTCCAAAGAAAGGACCTCCACAAACAACTATGTCCTCAATCGCCCCACGCAATCCTTCGTCAAAGAACAGCGCTGCCTCCTCCATGTGTACGGGTTGGCACGTCCTCAAGCCAAAGAAAAGTTTGGCAATACCCATACAAGATCGAAGCAAGAGTAGCTCACTCTGCGGGTCACGAAGTTTTGGAAGAAGACGCATCAAATTAACAGCGTTAGTAGCTCTCTTCTTAGCTAACCCACTAATAAAATTTGCATCTCTGCTGACGGCCCCCCCAAGAAGTTTTACCCCAGATAACGGCCTCCCAATGTCCACAGGGAATAAACCATCATGAAACTTGCTACCATCACATGAAGGCCAAAATAACTCAGTTTTCTTAATATTCAGTTCAAGACCCAAGGTAGGACCCACCACCTTAATAATGTCTAACACTCTAGCCACCTCTTCTGAATTTCCAATGACAGTCCCATCATCAAGATACCAAGCATGAAGAAGAAGCTTGCAATTATCTCTAATTTGATGCACAAGGGGGTGCAAAACAAGAGCGAAAAGAAGTGGTCCCAATGGGTCTCCTTGTTGAACCCCGGTGGTGGACCAAATGTACTCGTCTCTAAGATACAATCTAGTTGGTTGCCATATAGGAATTCTACCCACAAAGAAATAGACGGGCACCTCATCCGGACCTCGCGAAGTAAGGCTGATCTATCCACCAGATTAAATGCATTAGAAAAATCTACTGTAAGCATGGCCAGAGACCCATCCGTGTGACGTTCATTCAATACCCGGTTGACGCTATGTAATATGGCCTCGGCGCCACCCGACACACCAACCCCAAACTGATAATCATTAAGGTACTTGGCCATCTCTTTACCGACACCCTTCATAGCAACCTTGGACACCAACCGCCTCCATATAGTACCCACTGCAATAGGTCGGATCCCGTTGTCGGGTTTTAAGAGCGGTGTAAGAGGAGCAGACGCAACAAAACCTGATAAACTCGATGGGCATCTCTCCCCTAACCACAAATTGACCACTGCGGTGATAGTAGTTAAAAGATCAGTGGCAACTGCAGACCCGTCTCCACATAAAGTATCCAAAATGTGTTGTGCTCGCAAGCCGTCTTTCCCACACGAAGTTCCCTTAGGAAACGATTTAATGCAACCAAGGACACTATCAACCTCCACAACAAGAGGAGGCTCGGAGTATATTTCACTTGGCATAGATGGAGGTTGCCTGTGCGGGTGTTTAGCCTCTAAAGCTTGTATGGTATCGCCATTGTATGGAGCAACACCAGACGAGCATAACACCTTCACTGCCGCTGTAAAATGGCCATCTGCAACCTTACGAAGACACTGCCTGATGTTGGTATTGCCCACAGCTCCCTCCTTATGATTATCAATGCCTCCTGGGCCAAAAGATTCCAAACTAGAACTGTTAAATATATTTTTAACTAACATGGCAATACCATCCTCTTTCCCCCAAGTGGCTAAAGAACTCAGGATTGAACGTTGTTGCAAGGCCCTCCTATTCCCAGACCTGCTTTCTTGCCTATTTTGTGGTCTAAACACTTGCAAAGTGCAACGAGGAAGAAGGAACCAATTCTAGAGGGGAGTATTGTGTTCTGTTATATTACCAATTCTATAGGAGTTGTTTGTATTAACTTACAAAAGTACTTATTTTCTTTTTCCTTAAAAGGAGTTGTTTGTATTAACTTACAAAATTACTAATTTTTTTAATGATATTTAGAAGGATTTATGGTGAATTGATGACATATTCATGATCAGAGCCTTCTTGATTTGTTTGACGCACGACCTGATTTGCTTTTTCAGCCTTCCTAATACAGATTTCAGATGTATACTTTGTTATGATAACAAGAAATTTTTGTGTATACATACATGAAGTAAAGTGTAGGAAAGAATTTCAATATTGTTTTGGTGTCCGTTGTGTCAAACCTGTTGGTGGCATTAAGGTAATTTAGCTTCTGGTTTATGGATTATGTATTAAACTATTAACTATATTAAGAATGTATGATAGAGAAGAGTAAACATTTTTTTGTTAACTTTTTATTATTTCATTTTTATATACATGTATTGAAACAATTTTAAAACATAAGTTCTCATTTGGCTTGGTGATTCTTTAGTGGCGCGGGTACTTCAAGCCAACGCAACCTCTACTTTTCGTCCGGTTCTTCAGCAACTACAGGTACAGCATCACCAATACCAAAGAAAATTATTAAAATCTTTAGGCACAAAGATATTCATTCAATTATTTTTTGTATATCATTTATTATATGGTTGCAGCATCACCATGTGCATTGGATGTGGCTCCCTTGGCTTATGCTACTGCAATCAGTGTCTGTGCCAAAAAGGTACTCACTTTTATCAAGTAAATGAGTTGAAATCGCCACCTCTTTATTATCTTGCAACTTGTGTATGTTTAAAGTTCCAAACCTTTATTATGAATGTAGGAAAAGTTTCTGTTCGGATTTGATCCTTGAACATGTTCAAATAGCATTCTCTCAACCAACAAATGCAGGGAAGTTGTTAGTAACCAGTTACACCAACACCAAATATTTCTTGATCTACACTACGAATTCAGTGTAAGCCACTGAATTCCCGAATATTGAATTCATTACTTGCAAATTATTTTTAGAAATAATCCTTTTTAGTCAAACTTATTGATAGTGTTATATTTATTTAAAGAAAATTATGTGAATATGTTGTGTATGAATAGGCTATCTTTTTCAACCATTCTTCACCTCATCTCTTGAGTTTATTGTCTTCTTTTTCGATTGCATGATTGCATCTTCGATGTCTGCTAGGAGTTCTTTTTGTTTTTGTACTTTGAATGCATAAACACCTCTACTTCCCGCCGCAACATGTCAAAATGAGTGGATCGCTCGGTCAAGTCTACCCACGAACGTCTTTTAGTCATTTGTTAGATTTTTTTTATAAATAATTAATGTGATTACAAGAAACCACTTTATTACAATATTAGTCTAAATTTTTGTATAAAACACAATTTAGAAGGTTGTATGCATTAAAGTACAATTTTGGTAATTTTGACACGTGTGATTCATTTCTTTTTTAGCTAAACTTTTTATGTGACCCCTAACTTAAATCAATCCATTCATAAGTATATAGGTCTAAATTACAACCTCTTATAATCATTAAAGAATGCAGTAACAACAACAATTTAATTAGTCAGACTACTAATATTAGGAGCTTCAAAAAGTAGGAATCTTGTGAACTTTTCTAATAAATGATTAACAAATATGTACTAATATTATGAAATTTTGAAAGAAATGCATTGCATTTTCATGAATCATAGGCATTAGGTTCAGTTTAACAAGAACTGAAAAGATATAAAAGTCGGGATCTTTTGAAACCAACCGGTTAACCTTTTTTCTTTTTGTTATATATATTTATTTTTTAAACATATCTTTATGTGTAATTGCCCGTATTATATTATGAACTATCTTTGTCATTTAAAATTCTTTAAATGCAAACTAACAATTAAAAAAAAAAATACTTTAAACTGTCAAATCACTAAAACTAGATTGTCCGATTGATCCACCCTACCCCAGTCGTTTGGTTTTATGTATGTTTTATATACTAGTGTGTTGGCCCGCGCAAAGCGGCAGGTGTCGTCGTTACTCTTTTTGAGAGCGCAATCTAATCTGACATGCTTTAAACACTGATTACAACCGAAACGATTTCAAGGTGACTTTTTTCAAGCATGCTTCGAATCTCAGTTAAGTATCCAAATTTTTGTACTAAAAAAATATTCATTGTTTACATAGCCAAAAAGGGCATGGAATACACGGTTCAATTTTCTCAAGTAAGGAAGGAGCCTTATCTTTTTATAGTGGTTTGCTATATGATTAGGTTGAGTAAACCATCAATGTGGGACAAGCTAAACAGTAAAAAAAAATTGTATAGCTTTAAAGGATTAAGCTTTGATGTACTTCTATATCGTGTTTAACAAGTGTTATTTAAGACGGTGTATTAAAACAGGGTAAAATTACTATTTTGCACACCCAATATGTATTATAAGGTAGTATAGATTAAAAAGTAGGGACGCCTGCGCTTCGCGGCGGGTGTGAAATATCATCACATTACTCTTGGGTTTAGTATTTTACAGTATTACACTCTCAAAAAAAATTAAAATGGTTCATTTGATATCAAGTCTTACACTTTAAAGTTTTAGCTAGGTTTGGTATTTTATAGAAATCGAAATTTAGCACATGAATAAAACACCAAAGGATTAGTATGCTATACAATGTGCGTTTTGATAAAATGCATTCAACCTTTTGGTGTTATTGTTAACTAAATTCAACTGAAATAAAATTTTAAAACTCCAACCCAAGTCGTTTTTTGTTTAAGTTTTCAGTTATTAACAAAAATTTAAGCTGACCCAAGTTTAAAACTGAATAACCGAAGCTAGTCGGTTTTTAAAGATAGATAACTGAATATTTCAATTATTGTTTTTGGTTATTGCATCCACTTTATAGAGTATGTGGTCTCTCCACTTTTGTTTTTTCATCGATATGGGATAAAGAAACAATGGAATGGATGAATTCTTTGAAAAAGACAAATGGTTCTTTTATAGTCATTTCATTCATCCATATTTCTTTTCTCATCCGATGTGGGATGAGCATAGATTTGTAAACAAGAGGGACAAAATTGTAAATGGTAGTTGTTGATGCATCAACACTTGTACCAAATGTAGTATATATGTTCCTAAGTGTCTTAAAATTTAAGTTAAATTACATTATTATCCTTTCAATATGCATTATATAGTAGTATAGATATTGATATAGATATAGATATAGATAGATATGGTCTTATCTGGATCTTCACCACATTGGTATCTGTGATAGCTTCATTTGTTAATTATGCCACATATCTGATGAGTAAAAAGAAAATCGATTCTAGCATTTCTTGGAGCTTTGATGTGAACTACTTCCATGTTTCAGCAACGGTAATTTATGGTTTGTTTTTTCTCTATGGTTATGAAATATATTTTTTGTTTTTTTTATTGTAAATGATGAAGTATTTTATCTTTTTGCAGTGTCAAACGGATGAATAACCTGGCTACCTGGGTGAAGAATCAACCAGGCTTCCTCTCTGGAGGCAGGTAAGTTTATGTGATAGGCAACTGGCCAGGTCAGTTTAAGCTCGTAGATACTTTTGAGTTCAGTTTGTATATATTTTGGGCGACTATTGACATGCTAAACACATCTGACCCGTCTAACCCATTATTAGTGGAACGCATCCGGCCCGTTTGACCCTTTAGAAACGCATCCGATTTGACCCGGATCCATTTTGACCTTTTTACCAACTCACCCATTTTTCCACAATTCCACCTTCTATCTTTTAGCATAGAAATATCTTATTACATGCAAGATCTTATTGTTTTAGGTATAACGTCGATCGGAGAGTTACTACCAGAATTTGTTGGATGTAAGTGATGTTATATCGGATCTCACCAAATGTAAGGGAATAAGTAGAAGTGCTCATTTTCCAAAAAAATGTAAAAATATATATTGAGAAGGACATATAGTATTCACATTCTTTTATACATGGCTATTTATGTGAGTGTGAGCTAATCTCTTTTCATTGAGCAATATGCATGATATTTGGTTAATATAAACAATTCACTTCTTTTTTACCTGTGATTTCAAGTGATTTTAGAGTTGGCAGAATGTGTGCGGGTTAGATGTGTTTTGACATGGAATATTATTTATAAAATGTTAATTCTTTTTAATAAATATTTAGATTGTTAATTATATTTATATATAATATTAAATATCATTCATCGGTAATTTTTACATATTTTAGTTATACATTTGTCATTTTTCACCTGTATAGTACACGGGTCACTAACATAGTTTTATAATAAAAGTATAATAAGACTATTCAAATTAAAGATGATAAAATATTCGATTTTATGGTCTAATTTCTTTTTTCTTTAAAAAAATAATGTCAGATAAAATGGTTATACGCATTTAAAAGAAATAAGGGAACTTGAAACAAAATCAATAATTGTAGGATATTCCAAATTTACCTATCCACACCATTTTCACGCTTAAAAACATTGTTGTCGTGATATCTTATCATCTTAACCCATGATTTTCTTGATCAAATGCCCAAAATCTTTCGTAGCCATTTTATGATAAAAACACTTTAAATAAATATATGTATATATATATATATATATATATATATATAGAGAGAGAGAGAGAGAGAGAGAAATGTTTAAATGCAAAGTCTTTTTTCGTGCGAAGGTATGAAGATTATGGACCATTGATCTTGGAAATCAATGGTTAAAATCAATGGTATACATAATCAGCTTGTTTTTAAATGTAAAAAGAGTGTGGAGGTGTAAAATTGGAATATTATACATCTGTTGACTTTTTTGAAGTTTCCTATTTTTTTAAAGCATGAATAACTTTTTTATATAACATTATTTAAAAAAAATACACCATAAAATCAAATATTTCATTTTCTTTAATTTGAGTATAGTCTTGCTATACTTTTAATATAAAAAAATTTGACTTTTTTAAGAAAATGTTAATGTGTTATGCGTATAACATACGTGATTATTCGTATAACATGCGTTATTATCATTTTAAAACAAACGTTATAATAAAACATGTGTTATTATTATTACGCGGACATATTTACCCCTCGCTCTAAGAACACGTGTCACGTCCTGGTGGCTTCGTACACTTCGCACGCTAAAAAGCATTTTTGTACAATAAACGCCTTATATGTGTGTGGGTGCTATGATAAAATCACATAGTTATACGAAAACCACTAAAAGCTAATCAAATAACTTATAGACTTTTTTTAAATTTATTATTAAGAGTATTAATGTAATATTACACATTTTATAAAAAAATCATTTTACGTATACGTAACTGCAAAAAAATTCATTTTCTGTTTACGTATATGTAACACTTTGTGTTACGTTTATGTAACCCAATACTTAAAATGATTTTTCTGGTAAAAATGTGTAATATTACATTGATATTCTTATAAATAAATTGCAATGAAAAATTATTATTATAATATGATTGGTTAGAATTGGTTTTCTTAGTGGTTTTTGTATAATGATATGCCATCATTTATACATGTTTTACATGCATAATTATTCACATATCTAGCACATATTATAGAGAAAATGATAAGATATGATACTTAATCTACTTAATTGTGTTACAACAGGATATTTAACCATTGCATAAAAAAACATGAAGAAATCACTCAAAAATAGGGCAAAATCAGCATCCGAAAGCATGAGTCAACCCAGAAGTCAAAATCAAGCCGAAAGTCAAAATTAGGGTTTGCACAGTCGTGTAACCCATTGCACGGCCGTGAAAATGGTGACACATGGCCTTGTACTATCCTGCTCTGCCGGATTCCCTCACGGGCAAGAAATAAGTGCTTTGCACGACTGTGCATCATCAAAATCTCAATCTATAAATAGTAAGCTCATTTTAGTGTTTTAGGTGTCCAAGATCAAGAGTAGGGAAGGCCTTAGTGCTCTGCTAAGAGCCGAAACTCTCTCGGTTTTGGTCCGTTTTAGCTTTTCTTGTTTATTTTCCTTTTTAAAGTCTTGTAAAATGAAATGATTTTTCTCGTTCGAGTAATCAAGAGACAACCTATACTCACTCTCCCTTGGTGTTGGAATACTTTCACACATTATCTAAGAGTTAGTGGAGTCACTTGTATTAGTGGAGTCACTTGTATGGTCATTCATGGTTAGTTCTCTTGTGTTGGTCGAGTTGGTTGAACTTTAATTAATTAATTAAGTATTTTTAGTATGTTATGTTTTTAAAGTCTTTACTATGATTTATCTTAAAAAACAAGAATAAGTGATCTTTAAACCAATCTAATAATCTTAAATTTTGTGACTTATTTAAGCAAGACTTCTTGTTTAAGAAACTTATTCGAGTTTGTACGGTCTATGTACAAATCTTGGTGCTAGCACGACCGATTAGTATAGATTTAATATTATTGGTTGACTCAAGGTTTGGGTATTCAGCAAGTCGTTTGAGGCCTAACCAGACCGGGCGGTTTGTGTTGGTGTTTCTTTACTTCTCTTGTGTCGGCTTGCAGAAGCCATGGGGTTTGATCTTTAGAAGGAAAGTCTTATTTATTTAAAATAATATTATAAGTAAAGAAAACTATTTAAGAACATAATTTGTTAGGTCCGAGGGCTCATAAAGTACATTTGGAGGAAGTCGTGCATTCCGACTTACCGGAAGAAATTACAAGACCAGACCTACGTCAGTCACTGAATAATTTTAGTCTGAATAATGAATCACGAGATAACCGGCGGACTTGAGACCCCGTTTAAGGTCCGTAGATTCATTAAGGAACAGTTGGCCGTCCGTATCCACTGTTCCGTTACGAGATAATAATTCCCCTATCGAAAGAGTTAGTACTAGTAACTATGACCAACCTTAAATATAACATTACTTAACAAGGGATAACAACTAGAGTAACACTTTATAATGGGATAACATTTCTAATTACATTTCTTATCTTTTTATTTTCCTTTTAAACAAAACTGATTTCCCAACTTATTATCCTAGTCAGACAATAGAGAGGGTTGAGTACGAGATCCGTATTCATGGTTCAATACTTGGTTCTTACCCATACTATACTACGTTGCGATATGTATACTTGCCTTGTGTGTGTGTGTTTAGTTAAAATAATTATCATTTTAATTTATAAATTTAAAACCTGATTTTATATAGCTATAAATAGAATATATTTATTACTACTAAAAACACGCTATCATATAACTATATGGTTTTTTCACACACACACACACTTGTTATACGAATAATCACGTGTGGTGATATCACACATGTTATAAGAATAACCATGCATGTTATACGCACATTTCTATCTAATTAATTAAATTTTCTACAGTTAATATTTTCTTTCTCATTTCTTATTAAATTATTTTTATCTACTATTTAAAATTAATTAGTTAAAAGAATATTATTTTACACATATCGAAGCGTAGGTAAGTACATATATACATGCATAAATACCTACACATACACGTACTTATACATATATATGGAGTTTCAACCTACACGTATTGATTTTCGACCTACACATATAGAGTTTTAACCTATACATGGAGTTTGTAGATCTATAAAAGTTTTAACCTACACACATTTTGTTATGTGTACGATACGTTTTGTTATGTGTGTCACACCCCGCCGAAGGCGGAAACACTAAGGTGAGACGAGAGCGGTAACGCAAGAGAATGCTAATGGGTATATTGCAAATTTCATAAGAACCATTACTAGATACCAAAAATTAAAATGTGTCTTACAACAACCAAATTCAAACAAAAAACTTAATGTCTAACATGTGATAAGAACCCAAAGTACTTAATTCAACCCAAAACAACAAGTTTCAAACTAAGGCAACAAATTTCTATCACAAAAGCGAGCCCCCACGAAACCTCTTCTTCAATTCTGTTTACCTTCTTCAATTCTGTTTACCTGAAAGCATGTTTCGAAAACAAGTCAACTATATAAATAGTTGGTGAGTTCGCAGGTTTTGCGACTCTATAAAAAGTTTATAAATATCCAAAGTTAGTACACATGTATTAGAAAACATATTACCATGAGCCGTAATCAATGCCTAGACAAAAATAATACCCCATACGAAAGTCTTATGCAAACAACCGCCTAAAAATTGGCTAACTTTGTGCCCAGGTGACCTACAAGTTCGGTTGGTGCAGCCAAACCATGAGCGTGGGTGTCAACCTAAGTAGTAATACTCAAAATTCCCAACGGCTACGCTTAGCTAATTGATTACAAAAAATTGGGGACTTTAATGTATAAAAAAATAACTAATGTATTAATGTATCCTATAGCATGTGACTAAAAACAAAAAAAAAGAAGCAGTTTTCCCCCAAAAACAGTAAAATAGTAAGTAAAGAGGGGCTGTGAAACTCACCTGAACGATGCGGGCAAGTTATGCGACACAGTTGACAAATACAGACGAAATACCGAGTCCTAACCGGGTCCAACTAATCAAGTGAACATAAAACAACTTTTAGGAATCCTAACATGTGTGACTAATTCAATCAAAGCAAAAGTGGCTATGCAACCTATTGCATACCGAAAAACTCGTGCATACACGTACGAACCACTTAAAGTTGTAAAACCAACTTTTATACAAATATGTGACTTCAAAACTTAAAGTTTAAGTTTTTACTAAAGTACATCAGTGGTTATAAAAATATTATTAGATAAAACCTTAAGTCACGGTTTCGTATGTCAAAAAACGTTGTTACGCGCGTAAAGTCTAGTTAACGGTCAAAAGTTCGATTTGTCCGTAAATAGGGTTTTAGTGTGAGCTTAGCATCCAAATTAAAAGTTTAAAATTAAGTTTTTAATATGACATAAACTTCTGTCCAAAATTTATGAAAAGTTTAATAATAAAATTTTATACCAAAAAGCTCCAAAATAGCCATTTTTATAAAGATTTAATACTTCATAAATTTAAAACGGTACTTAGACACAAAAGAAATGTTTAAAACTTTTTAAAAAATGTATATATAGGTGAAAAATAAGTATTGATCGAGTTTCATAATTTTTAAATATTCAGATTATTTATTATAAATATAATATGTTTGAAAATCAATAAACTCGAGAAAAACAGTTAAACTTGTCAAAAATTCATCAAAGTTTTACCAGATCATTTGTTTGTCTATATGAATTCCCATTAAAAAATTCAAGTACAAATATTGTTCAAAAGTCCATGAACCAATTTTCACTTGTTAAAACTTAATAATTACCAAAATTATACTTATACTACTCCAAAATTCATGAAATTTGGACATTAATTATTTTATAGCATATACCAACTACTAACCAATTTTTAGAGTTTTTCAAAACTCAACAAGTATTTATCCCAATTTCCTTGCATTAAATCTAGTAAATAATCTAGGCAAATTGGTTTTTAATAATCCAAACTATGACTCATTGTCTGATAATAATCCAAACTAACAGTTTGGCTGGTGATAATCTTAACTTTCACTTTTCGTGTCAATAGCAGTCTCAATAGCATAATCATCACATATTTACACTTGATTTACCCTCAATTCTCACTCAATTTCACGTGTACGTTTCTTCATTTCATATTAAATCTTCATTTTGAGCTAAAATAAGTGTAAATCTATGATGATTATGCTACTGAGACTGTTATTAACAACAAAAGTGAAACTTGAGATTATCACCAGTTAAACTGTTAATTTGGATTATTATCAGTCAATGAGTAATAGTTTGGATTATTAAAATCTAATTTGCCAATAATCTACAAAGAGTTAAAATACCATTAAGATCTCAGTCAAAAGTTTGATTCGTCCGTAAATAAGGTTTTAATGTGATCTTAGTATCCAAATTAAAAGTTTAAGATTAAGTTTTTAATATGACATAAACTTCTATCCAAAATTTTCAAAATGTTTAATAATAAAATTTTGAATTAATTACACGGATAGCCCCTGTGGTTTACACGGATTTCACTTTTGGCCCCTACGAATGAGAAGTTACAAGTTTGGCCCAATAGTTTGTACGAACATAACATATATGGCCCCTGAGTTGGATGGATGTTAAGTTATCCTGTTAAATATGTAAAAATAACCAAAATAACCCTTAACACTAAAAAAATAAAAACTAGAATTCACTGTGGGACCCACCCAAAATCCTCCTACTTGTCTTCTTCGACTAAAAGCAACTCTTCCGACTTCTAAGAAATTGAAAATGGAGATGTGGAGATTCATGGTCTAATAATGTAGATGGTTGAATTTGGTCTAAAAGCATGGTTGAATTTGGTCTAAAAGCAACTGTTCATACTGCATCTAGTAGCTCCCCATCTGGTGTTGCGACGACAAATCAAGCTCAGCCAGCGGCCGGCGTTTCCTTCCCATTCCATCCTCCATCTCCAATCTCCGGCTACTTCATCTTCTCATCTTGATCACGCAGCGAGGACGGAGCAACACCTTGAGTGTGTAAGCGTGTGCTTCCCGATGCAAGCGGATTTGACGTTTCTGAAGAGGTCGGCGGGGAGATCTAAGGGGAATCCTGAGGCGTCGGATTGTTCGGGAAACGTAGGGATGGTGGTGACCGGCGGGGAGATCTAATTTTTTTTAGTCTAGTTGTAAGTAATCGAGTGGGGATTTGGTTTATATCGAATTGGATTTTGCAATTTAGCAGATGAATGAGTGTAGGAAGTGTTGAATTCCATGGTTGTAGGTTTAAATTAACACAGGTTAACCATGGAAGTGATTTGCATTGCAGGTGTGGATTGAAGAAGATGAAGTGGGTGGATGGGGCCCACTCTTTTTTATTTTTATTTTTTTAATGTAAGGGGTATGTTAGACATTTTACACCCACTTAACGGATAAACTTAACGGACATCCAACCCAGAGGCCATCTCTGTTACAATCGTGCAAACTATTGGGTCAAACTTGTAGTTTCTCATTCCTCGGGGCCAAAATTGAAATCCGTGTAAGCCATAGAGGGCATCTGTGTAATTAATTCTAAACTTTTATACCAAAAGCTCCAAAATAGCCAATTTTATAAAGATTTAATACTTCATGAATTTAAAACCATACTAAGACACAAAAGAAATGTTTGAAACTTTTAAAAAAATGTTTATATAGGTGAAAAATAATTACTGAGCAAGTTTCATAATTTTTAAACATTCATATTATTTATTATGAATATAATATGTTTGAAAATCAATAAACTTGAGAAAAATAGTTAAACTTGTCAAAAACTCACCAAAGTTTAACCAGGTCTTTATTTGTCCATATGATGTCTCGTTAAAAATTTCAAATACAAACATTGTTCAGAAGTCTATGATCCAATTTCCACTTATTAAAACTTAATAATTACCAAAACCATACTTATGCTACTCCAAAATTCACAAAATTTGGACATGAGTCATTTTATAGCATATACCAACTACTGAAATTTTTTTAGAGTTTTTCAAAACTCAGAAGTATTTTTCCTAATTTCCTTGCATTAAATCTAGTAAATAATCTACAAGGAGTTAAAATAACATTCATATCTCACTTTTTTTTATAAATACTATTACTTAAAAATAAATTTGGGTGTCAGATCACACTTTTAGAAAAATTCATCAAAAACATGGATGTTATTGAATATTCAAGCAACTTAGCAACTTTAATCTAAAATTATACCTTCAAATCAGCCTTGCATGGTGTTGTTGGATGCCTTTCTCATGTGATTTCTTGATGTAGCAACCTACAATCACAATATGGTTCAAACCCAAGACCAAAAACTCAAAATCCATTAAAATCCATGAAAAAAATCCAAATGATGAACATCAAGTATTCATATACACTTGATCATCCAAATTTTGAAGAATCAATGATATGCAACTAGGCCTGGCAAACTGGACGGGTCGGACGGGTTCGGGTTTCGGGTCATAACGGGTTCAGGTCAATACGGGTAGGAGCAAAATGACTTCAGGTCAAAACGGGTTTGGAGAAAAATGAGTCCGGGTCAAAACAGATCGTTTAAAAAAACTATCATTTTGGTTCGGGTCAAAACGAGTTCGGCCAATATGGTGGGAGGTGGCGGTGGGGGTTGGGGGTGGGTGGGAGTGGGCGCGCAACGGCGGCAGGGAGCGGGTGGGGAGGGATGGGTGGGACGGTGGGTGGGACGGTGGGGTGACAAAGTTAGAGTTGTGGCGAGCTTGCCTATACTTTATTTTAAATAAAGATAAAATATATAATTAATTATAAACCATACGATATATAATTAAGAATCCAAACATACGAAACCAAAAAAAACCAAACAAAAACAACTTAAATTTCGTTTTTTCTTTTTTTTTTAAATTGAAAAAAGAATCACTTTATTCCCTACACAATTTTTTTCTATTATGATCTTATTCTCTCTAAACTTTCTCGTTGACAAGTACCATATCGTGAGTTACCCCGGCGCCGACGTTCATGTCGTCGACAACCAATAAAACCCACCCGCCCGCCGCCGCCCCCACCAAACCCCCACCCGCTCGCCGCCATCGCCGCCCCGCCCCTGCCCCACCAGGGCTCGCTGGAATCGGAGATTGATCTGCTGGGGCACACTGCAAATGTGTTGAGAATGGATCTGACGCAGCGGGGGTTGCTGGTTGTCGACGGCATAAACGTCGGAGACGGAGTAACTTAACTTACGTTTTTCTTTTTTTAAATTGAAAAAAAAATCACTTTATCTCCATACACAATTTTTTTCTATGATGATCTTATTCTTCCTCTAAACTTTCTCGTTGACAAGTACCATATCGTGAGTTACTCCGGCTCCGACGTGACGAAGTTTGGGGGAACTTATATGCACTATTTTAATGTTAATAAAGTTTCATAATACTTGATCATTTTGACCCGTTAACTTATTTAAGGTGACCCAAATTAACTCATTGAATATTTGAGGTGACCCAAATTAAACTGTTGACTAATTTATGGTGATCAAAATTAAACCAGTGACTAATTTGAGGTCATTTAAATTGACCCATATTCAATTTATTTGTCCCTAAATAAACCCATTTTTTAAAAGATGTGTCAAGATTGTCACCCCTACATGCAACTCAGTGTGAATGATTAAAAATAGTTTTCATCCACAAATCCTTGTTAAAAGTGCAAGATTTAAACTAAAAACACTTAAAACATAAAAAACTTGAAAATCTAAGTGAGTGTGTGTACTTTGTGTTCTTGGTGTTCTTGAGAACACATGCAAGATCAAAATCAGAAAATTAAACTTCAAAATATGTTGTTATACCTTTAAAATCTCTGAAATGAAGATCATAAACAAGCTAAAACCAAGAATCAATGGTTGGAGGGAGTGATTTCTTGAAAGAAATTTTTTGAAAGAGGTGGGAGGGTTTGGGACGATTTGGGGAAGGGAAAGAAAGGAGAAAAAAAAGTGGTGGGGGTATTTATAGGTAGGCAGTGTATTGATGTGTTGTAAAACACATACTTTTTCTCCATGTAGTTTGTACAGTTTTTAGTCACTTTGTATTCGTTTGATATTGTTTTTAGTACATACTGAGTCTGAGTCATGTTTGAAAAGGAATAAAGGGCCCGACTGTTTTGTTTCTCGCGCCATGCGAGAAACTCCATACCTAAGTTCGCTACGCGCGAAAAGCTAATAAATCCACAAAAACCCTAAAATCGATTATAAATAGAATTGTAATGCCATATCTTACGGGGGTTGGACTTTTAGCCGTCTGAGGGGAGTTTCCGGGCGATTTTGGGAGTAGAGAAGTTGTTAGAAGCCAAAGATTGGATCTTTTATCATCGTATTGATTAGGCGTTAATCGTTTGGTACTTGTTATTGATGATTTTGTTTTCGATTTGTTCGATTGTTACTATGTTCTTCTTCTTTGCTACTGATTTACTATGTTGGACCATGTTTCTTGGCTAAACACTTAGTTGTTACCTAGGTTTTGATGATTAGTAGTTAAAGATTGGATTTTTATTGTTTTTGGTAATTTATTATGGTTTGACTCTATTGTAACTATATTAGTTCAATTGATCTGATGTATATGCACGCTCGCTATTGATTTATCGTTGATTTGTATTTCGCATGTGTCTTGTGAATGTCTTTCAGTTTTAGATGCATGTTAAGGTCACTTACCTTGTGTTTGTGACTATTTATGGTGTTGGTAGACATAGTAGTCCATAGGTGTGACATCCGGCAATATAGGGTTAACCCCGTTAACTAAACTCGGTTAAATCCTAACCTAGTAACTCAAATCTCAAACCTTAGGGACTGATTCAGTCAATATCTAAACTCAACCTTCAGGGACTAAGCCAAAATTTATCTAAACTAAAGTGGTTGACCCTGAAAAGTCAAAATCGGGAGTTTAAGGTGCTGTTGACTTTCCAAAGTCAAACCTAACATTCAATTGATTCGAATCAAACCAGAAACTGAAGTGGCTACTTGAATTCTCGGCTGTTAATCATCGTATTGATGATATCGATCATCAATGTATTGTTTCCATAAGTTTTCGATGGTTAATGAGTACGAATTTAATACTAGAACTCGTAACCGTCGATCCCTCGTCATTAACCCATCAAATTCGATTAATCCGACCATAATTCGCATGAATTGAACACTCATACATCTTAGTTGCATCCCTCAGAGCATTTTGCCTACACCAATTCGATCGAAAACAGGGCCGTGGTCACCGGAGATCAATCCAGTCACGATCGACACCCTTTTAGTCGAACTCCTACAATTCGACTTCCATTCTGGTAATTCCTTACACCCTTAGCTTCGTTTCATTACCTAGATCAAAAGCCCTATCATAAATATGGCTTAAACATCGGATCGATCGCGAACCCAATTCTAGGGTTCATCGCAAACCGGTTTGGTCGAACCCCAATCTAAACACGTTTACAATTCAATTAATTCACCTGGTTAGAATCGTAATCTCATATCCTTTAACAGCCCCATGTTAATTGTATCATACAACATCGATCTGTTCATGATCCATAAACCTAGGTTTTGTTCATAATCGAATTGGAGGTTTTGATTCTAGACTCAACCATAATTCAATTAAACTATATAGTTTGACTCGCAACCTAGTGATTGTCAAAAGCCCTATGAAGCTAACACCTTTCAATATCAGAACCGGTCAAATCGAATTCGTGTTCTTAATCTAGGGTTTCGACACTTTAATCTAAAAACAAACGATTCTAGACACGATGTTTTTGCAATTAATCATAACCACAGGTTCGTTATGAACCGACTAACAAAATCCATTTGATATTTCAACTGTTCGCGACCGGATTTGATGGTTTTGGGTCGGGATTTGATCGCTGGTGCGTAGGGGGGGGGGGGTGGGAAGAACACCAGGGACGTTGTGTCAAAACTCCATAATCCGAGTCTTGATGCGATTGCCATAGCATGCGGGTTGGTTAAGTCTTGGGGCTGTTGGGGAGGAGACCCGGGTTCGAGTCCCACAACCCCATTTGTTTTTCTGAGCAGTTTTTATTGTTATTTCGAATTATAAAATCACTCCCTATATATTATATTAGTATATTAACAGGTTTTGAAACCGGAAGCCACCCGTAGGCTAGGGTTTGGTTTTATAACTCATTTTTAATATTATTTCATACTTTTAAAATAATATATCTATATTATTTTCAAATCGTGACTCCGGATAAAATAATATTTATATTATTTTCGTCCCTATTACTCCTATTAAAAAACGTTTCAAACTAAAAATAATATATGTATTTATATTATAATTCACGTGATTATGATCCGGATAAAAATGATAGTTTTATTAATTGTGTCACACATTTTAAATAATCATGTTATTCCTCTAAAAATAATATATTAGTTATATTATTTTCCTAACCATTAGTTTAATGGTGCAAACGCACGAACATATATTTATTACATATTATTATTGTAATTAGAATCATTCGACACGAAACTTGTTTATCTCAATAAGTATATTAAGGAACCTTTATTCCCGTGGACACGTTCGTCTACTACTTGATCATTAGAGCGTTTCTTTTTAGGACGTTCAATCTTCCGTGTTGTCGTCACAAATCCCATTGTATCCCTAATTGTTATGTGTATAATTCTAGGGCACACGTAAGCCGTTGCAGGCTAACACTTGTGGTTTCAATCTCATTGTTGTGTGAATCTTCCTACGCAAATCAGGTGAGTTTCACGACCCCCTTTTTACTTGTTTTACTATTGGGGGAGAAACATGCTTACACACAAACATTATTTTACTTGTTTTCCTGTTGAGGAGAAACACGCATACACATAAACATTATTTTTACTTGTTTTCCCGTTGGGGAGAAACATGCACACAAATGAATATCATTTTACTTGTTTTCCCGTTGGGGAGAAACATGCGTACAAATAATCATCATCTTACTTATTTTCCCGTTGGGGAGAAACATGCATACGAACAGGCATCCGTTACTTGTCTCCCAGCCAGGGAGAGACATACACACGGACATGGATCACATAGTATTTCATTACCACTTGTGTACCTAAGTGCAAACATAACATGCAAAGTCCTTACACACTCGGACCGTTAATATATGGAGTATAGCGAGGAAATTTGAGTAGTACTACTGGGTTTGACAAACCCACCCGAGCTAGTCGCGCTAGCACAATTAGAGGTCGAACGGGTGTAGATTGTCCTAAACACTTGCCATTTGTTGATGTTAGCAATGGCGAAAGGCACCCAAACACAAACAGTCAGCTTCGGTTGCGAACGCTTAGGGTAACTTGTATATTGCCTAGCTAGCAATAGGTGTGACTTACGTATGTGGATCCATCAACACTCAAACAGTTTATTTACATACAAACCTGTGAACTCACCAACCTCGTGTTGACACTTTTTCTTACATGTTTCTCAGGTCGCTTTGGCACTGGTTGCACACTTAGGACATGCATGGAGTCCTACTGTCATATCATTCATTTCAAACATCTTAAACAGTTTTACTTATTTACATTAATTGACGCTTGTTGCGTGTAATTACTTTTGATTTCATTCTAACGTTTACGCTTCCGCATTTAATTCTGAACATTTATGTTATGACTTTTTAAGTCTCATATAGTGTCGTTTGATGTAACTAATGATTGAGATCCTGGTTTGTCACGCTCCTAACGGTAGAACTCCGTTAGTGAAATTTGGGGGTGTGACAGATTGGTATCAGAGCCATTGGTTATAGAGAACTAGGATTGCATACTAGACTATAACCGCACACATGCATTAGTTACACGGCACAGACACTCATACATGATACACACAACATCCAGACATACATTGCACTGCAGTCATGTTGACATCATTCATATCACCCTCTGCTGATGAGGAACACATCATTTGCATTGCATCATCATTCCCAGTGGCAACACTCGGGGAATCACCAGAACATCATCCACTCCCATCCGAGGGCAGCGAGACGGAGCCTTCGGAGGAGTCAGTTACATCACCATCACCTGTTGGGTATGGTGGGCTTTCTCAGGTCCATGTTATGGACGACACTCAGCACTAACGCATATCTCTTCGGGAGTTGGGATCGTCGGAGGCGAGTCCCTACTGTACCTACTAGCAACAATACGCCGAGTGAAGGCAGACCGTTGCACGCATTATTGCATAATCCATTGACACGTAGATGTCATCACTTTTCGAGCCATGGGCTCGCATCTTTGGTCGATATTCTGTTGAAGATAGACTGACCACAAAGTTGAGAATGCATTACTCGTTGCATACTCAGACCCTCCTGACTCAGACCCTCCTGACTCAGTTGGAAGGAAGGCTACTTTGCTGCTTCCTGTAACTCGTATCCATGAATTAGTTTCACTCCTCGAAGTCGCATTTCGCGTGCATGATTCATCTACAATCCGCTGGATTAGACTATCGTATTGTGTTTCAACTCGGGTGAATACTCGATCAAACAATCCCCGACTACTCATACTGATATGAGTCCTAGTTGATCAACTTATGGTTGATGACTAAGCTCCTCGATGACTTATCATCTCTGACAACACTCTGTACTCGGAAATACAAACTAAAGGACATTATGACACAGGACAAGGAGGAGCTAGGGTGAGTATGCAAAACAAATTATCATTACGGGTGCACACGTAAAGTAATTTGAGGTGCATGTAAGTCCTGGTGAAACTTAGTGTGTGGATAAATGGTCCTAATCTGTGATCTATCCATTGTATTATTTTCACTCATGTAAGAGTCTTAGTGAACTTACGACTCTCATTCAGACCTGATCAATGGAACCACCTAAAGTGAAACTCTAGTAGAACCTCAGGGTAAAACCTGCCGACTCCAACTGTGTAAGTGGAATTTGAGAAATTCTTCCTAAACTAACACGTAATTCCTTACACTCCAACAATAGATTCCATTTGACTCTATTACTTTATCCTGTGACTAATCCTTGGTCTAGTTTGATTTATACCCCAGGATATCCAACTATGTAAACAGACTTCTCTCTACACAAAATGATCTCGTTGTTCCGATGCCATTAGAAAACGGGTATTTAATCCAACCAACCATCGGTTGAACGCGACTACTTGAAAAGTCAACCTATCTCTGGTATCACTGGAATCAGTATCTCATAAAATTTCTTTTCCTACATGTGAACCTCTTCCCTTAGTCTTTGCATTGACCGACGCTTACCTTATAAGCACGGGTCTCACCAGAAGTTTCAGCATGACTTCACAAATTTCTTACTGGTACGATCGTACTCCAACCCTACTAGAAGCTAAGTACACTATAGAAATAGCCGATGGACAGATAATTGAAGCAACTCATATTCTTAAGGGTTGTAAACTTGGATTGGCTGGTCATGAACTTGAAATTGACCTTATGCCAGTCACACTAGGCAATTTCGACGTAATTGACGGTATGGATTGGTTATCTAAGAACCAAGCCGAAATTATTTGTTGTGAGCAAATTTGTTCGCCTTCCTCTCCCGAGAGGTGAAACCCTTTCTGCCCAAGGCAAAAGGAGTAGTGTAGTCATAGGCATCATATCCTTCATAAGAGTGCAGAAGTGCTTGCGTAAAGGTCATACTGCCATTCTGGCTCTTGTCGCCGAACAGCCATCAGGGGAGAAGAAGATTGACGATATCCCGATCATTCGTGAATTGCAAGAACTATCCACACAACTGCAAGACTTGTTGGATAAAGGTTTCATTAGACCTAGCTCATCGCCATGGGGAGCTCCAGTCCTATTTGTCAAGAAGAAGGACGGAACCTTCCGCATGTGCATCGACAACCGTGAACTTATTAAAGTAACCAACAAGGACCGTTATCCTTTACCCCGCATCGATGATTTGTTTGATCTACTCCAGGGATCAAGCTTCTACTCCAAGATATTTCCTAGATCCGGTTATCATCAACTGAGAGTCCGAGATGAGGGCATCTCAAAGACGACATTCAAAACTAGGTATGGTCACTACGAATTCAGGGTCATGCCCTTCGGATTGATCAACGCACCCGCGACATTCATGGACCTCATGAACCGTGTGTGTAAACCGTACCTTGAACAGTTCATCATCGTCTTTGTTAATGACATTCTCATTTATTCCAAGGATAGAGATGAACATGAGGAACACCTTCGTTTGATTCTGGAACTGCTAAAGCAAGAACAATTGTATGCTAAATTCTCTAAGTGCGAATTCTGAATTCACGAAGTGCAATTCCTAGGACATGTAGTCAATGAGAAGGGAATACATGTCGATCCATCTAAAATAGAGGCCATCAAGGATTAGGCGGCACCGAAAACTCCGACTGAGGTGCGACAATTTCTAGGATTGGCCGGCTATTACCGTCGTTTCATCGAGGGATTCTCCAAGATTGCTCAACCCATCACGGCCTTAACTCAAAAGAGGAAACCCTATAACTGGGGTGACACCATGGGTCAGTATTTCAACTCCTGAAGCAGAAACTCTACAGTACACCATCCTATCTTTTCAGGGGGGACGGATGATTTTGTGGTGTACTGTGATCCATCTATCCAGGGTCTTGGTTGTGTACTGATGCGACGCAAGAAAGTGATCGCATACGCTTCTCGTTAACTGAAAATCCACGAGGAGAAACTACATGACTCACGACTTAGAGTTGGGAGCTGTGGTATTTGCACTAAAGATCTGGAGACACTACTTGTATGGTACCAAGTGCACTATCTACACCGATCACAAGAGTCTTCAGCATATCTTTGAGCAGAAAAAGTTGAACATGCGACATCGTTGTTGGATCGAGATCTTGAATGATTATGACTATTCGATCAGGTATCATTCGGGTAAGGCAAACGTTGTAGCTGATGCCCTAAGTCGAAAGGAAACCAAACCCAAACAAGTTCGAGTTTTACAGCTTACTATTCACACCAGGTTACCTGACAAAATCCGTAATGCTCAACTCGAAACCCTTAAGGAAGAAAACCTACCGCTGGAAGCCACACGTGGTATGGAAGAATAACTCGAGGTCAAATCTGACGGCATTCGCTACTTCATCGAGCGAATATGGGTTCCAGTATTCGGAAACTTAAGAGAACTAGTCATGGATGAAGCTCATAAATCTCGTTACTCCATTCATCCAGGTTCCGACAAGATGTTCCACGACCTAAAGGTGCTGTATTGGTGGCCAGAGATGAAGGCCGATATAGCCACCTATGTGAGCAAGTGCCTGACTTGTGCAAAGGTCGAAGTAGAATATCAAAAACCTTCCGGTCTACTCCAGCAACTCGAGATTCCCATGTGGAAATGGGAGTAGATATACATCGGCTTTATCACAAAAATACCACGAGCTCCTAGCGGATGCGCCACCATCAGGGTGATCGTCGATCGTCTGACTAAATCCGCTCACTTCTTAGCGATCAGAAAGGCTGACAAAATGGAAAAACTTACTCGTATTTACTTGAAAGGAGTAGTCTATCGGTACGGAGTGCTAATTTCTATTCTTCGGATCGAAACACTCGATTCACACCCCATTTCTGGCAATCTCTACCAAAAGCTTTAGGTACGCGTCTAAACATGAGTACGACGTATCATTCTCAAACTGATGGTCAAACGGAACGTACCATCCAAACCTTAGAGGACATTCTACGAGCTTGTGTGATCGATTTCGGTAACACTTGAGATATCACTTACCTTTAGTGGAGTTTTCTAACAATAATAGTTATCACACTAGCATCGCAAGACCATTCGAGGCATAGTATGGACGGAAATGCCGATCTCCTATCTGTTGGGCTGAAGTTGGGGATAGCCAACTTACAAGTCCCGAACTTGTATTCGAAACTTCTAAAAAGATCATGCAAATTAGAAACCGTACGGCGGCAGCTCGTGATCGCCAAAAGAGCTATGCCGAAAAACGTCGCAAGCCGTTAGAATTTCTAGTAGGTGTCATGTTTCTACTCAAAGTCTCACCTTGGAAAGGTGTGATTTGCTTTGGGAAACGAGGCAAGCTGAATCCTCGTTATGTTTGACCGTTCAAAATAGTGAAGAGAATTGGCCCAGTAGCGTATCAACTGGACCTACTTGAAGGACTTGGTAGTGTACACGATGTCTTTCATGTCTTGAGCCTAAAGAAATGTCTAGCAGACGAGACACTCGTTGTTCCTCTTGAGGAACTACACATATATGAACAATTGCGCTTCATTGAAGAACCGGTAGAAATCATGGATAGGGAAGTCAAAACGCTCAAACGTAGTAAAATGCCTATTGCCAGAGTCCGTCAGAACTCGAAACGCGGACCGAAATTCATATGGGAGCGCGAGGATCAGATGAAACGCAACTTTCCTCATCTGTTCCAGCACTTCATGACAATCACTTAAGGTACTATTCTAATTTTCGGGACGAAAATTCTTTCAACTAGGGGATGATGTGACATCGAGAATATTTTTTTTATTTTATCTATTTTAATTTTCGGGACGAAAATTCTTTCAACTAAGGGATGATTTGACATCCAGAATTTTTTTTATATTTTATCTATCTTAATTTTCGGGACGAAAATTCTTTCAACTATGGGATGATGTGACATCCGGCAATTTAGGGTTAACCCCGTTAACTAAACTCGGTTAAATCCTAACCTAGTAACTCAAATCTCAAACCTTAGGGACAGATTCAGTCAATATCTAAACTCAACCTTCAGGGACTAAGCCAAAATTTATCTAAACTAAAGTGGTTGACCCTGAAAAGTCAAAATCGGGAGTTTAAGGTGCTGTTGACTTTCCAAAGTCAAACCTACCCTTCAATTGATTCGAATCAAACCAGAAACTGAAGTGGCTACTCGAATTCTCGACTGTTAATCATCGTATTGATGATATCGATCATCAATGTATTGTTTCCATACGTTTTTGATGGTTAATGAGTACGAATTTAATACTAGAACTCGTAACCGTCGATCCCTCATCATTAACCCATCAAATTCGATTAATCCGACCATAATTCTCACGAATTGAATACTCATACATCTTAGTCGCATCCCTCAGAGCCTTTTTCCTACACCAATTCGATCGGAAACAGGGCCGTGGTCACCGGAGATCAATCCAGTCACGATCGACACCCTTTTAGTCGAACTCCTGCAATTCGACTTCCATTCTGGTAATTCCTTACACCCTTAGCTTCGTTTCATTACCTAGATCAAAAGCCCTATCATAAATATGGCTTAAAACATCGGATCGATCGCGAAACCAATTCTAGGGTTCATCTCAAACCGGTTTGGTCGAACCCCAATCTAAACACGTTTACAATTCAATTAATTCACCTGGTTAGAATCGTAATCTCATATCCTTTGACAGCCCCATGTTAATTGTATCATATAACATCGATCTGTTCATGATCCATAAACCTAGGATTTTTTCATAATCGAATTGTGGGTTTTGATCCTAGACTCAACCATAATTCAATTAAACTATACGGTTTGACTCGTAACCCAGTGATTGTCAAAAGCCCTATGAATCCAACACCTTTCAATATCAGAACCGGTCAAATTGAATTCGTGTTCTTAATCTAGGGTTTCGACACTTTAATCTGAAAACAAACTATTCTAGCCACGATGTTTTTGCAATTAATCATAACCACAGGTTCGTTATGAACCGACTAACAAAATCCATTTGATATTTCAACTGTTCGCGACCGGATTTGATGGTTTTAGGTCGGGATTTGATCGTTGGTGCGTAGGGGGGGGGGTGGGAAGAACACCAGGGACGTTGTGTCAAAACTCCACTAATCCGAGTCTTGATGCGATTGCCATAGCATGCGGGTTGGTTAAGTCTTGGGGCTGTTGGGGAGGAGACCCGGGTTCGAGTCCCACAACCCCATTTGTTTTTCTGAGCAGTTTTTATTGTTATTTCGAATTATAAAATCACTCCATATACATTATATTAGTATATTAACAAGTTTTGAAACCGGAAGCCACCCGTAGGCTCGGGTTTGGTTTTATAACTCATTTTTAATATTATTTCATACTTTTAAAATAATATATCTATATTATTTTCAAACCGCGACTCCGGATAAAATAATATGTATATTATTTTCGTCCTTATTACTCCTATAAAAAATAATATATTATTTATTATTTCACCTCGTTAATAAACTTCGTAAAACGTTTCAAACTAAAAATAATATATGTATTTATATTATTATTCTCGTGATTATGATCCGGATAAAAATGATAGTTTTATTAATTGTGTCACACATTTTAAATAATTATGTTATTCCTCTAAAAATAATATATTAGTTATATTATTTTCCTAACCATTAGTTTAATGGTGCAAACGCACGAATATATATTTATTACATATTATTGTAATTAGAATCATTCGACACGAAACGTGTTTATCTCAATAAGTATATTAAGGAACCTTTATTCCCATGGACACGTTCGTCTACTACTTGATCATTAGAGCGTTTCTTTTTAGGACGTTCAATCTTCCAAATCCCATTGTATTCCTAATTGTTATGTGTATAATTCTAGGGCACACGTAAGCCGTTGCAGGCTAACACTTGTGGTTTCAATCTCATTCTTGTGTGAATCTTCCTACGCAACTCAGGTGAGTTTCACGGCCCCCTTTTTACTTGTTTTACTATTAGGGGAGAAACATGCTTACACACAAACATTATTTTACTTGTTTTCCTGTTGAGGAGAAACACGCATACACATAAACATTATTTTTACTTGTTTTCCCGTTGGGAAGAAACATGCATTCAAATGAATATCATTTTACTTATTTTCCCGTTGGGAGAAAAATGCGTACAAATAATCATCATCTTACTTGTTTTCCCATTGGGGAGAAACATGCATACGAACAGGCTTCCGTTACTTGTCTCCCAGCCAGGGAGAGACATACACACGGACATGGATCACATAGTATTTCATTACCACTTGTGTACCTAAGTGCAAACATAACATGCAAAGTCCTTACACACTCAGACCGTTAATATATGGAGTATAGCAAGGAAATTTGAGTAGTACTACTGGGTTTGACAAACCCCACCCGGGCTAGTCGCGCTAGCACGATTGGAGGTCGAACGGGTGTAGATTGTCCTAAACACTTGCCATTTGTTGATGTTAGCAATGGCGGAAGGCACCCAAACACAAACAGTCAGCTTCGGTTACGAACGCTTAGAGTAACTTGTACATTGCCTAGCTAGCAATAAGTGTGACTTACGTATGTGGATCCAGCAACACTCAAACAGTTTATTTACATACAAACCTGTGAACTCACCAACCTCGTGTTGACACTTTTTCTTACATGTTTCTCAGGTCGCTTTGGCACAGGTTGCACACTTAGGACATGCATGGAGTCCTACTGTCATATCATTCATTTCAAACATCTTAAACAGTTTTACTTATTTACATTAATTGACGCTTGTTGCGTGTAATTACTTTTGATTTCATTATAACGTTTACGCTTCCGTATTTAACTCTAAACATTTATGTTATGACTTTTTAAGTCTCATATAGTGTCGTTTGATGTAACTAATGACTGAGATCCTAGTTTGTCACGCTCCTAACGGTAGAACTCCGTTAGTGAAATTTGGGGGTGTGACAATAGGAATATTAGTTGATGGTTTATTAAACCTGAGTGTTCATCCTAGCTCGATAGATGAAAGGTGAGTGGTAGTCGGTTAGTGTCTGGTGTTAGGTTTCTAGGTGTAAAGACTCTGAAAGGAGGTTTCCCCTTAGTGTCCCTGCTAATCCGTGTCTTATCGATTGTTATGAGATTACCCCTTGCATTCTTCGAATGAATTGTGATAGTGAGACTGAAAGGTGATCTATTTGTAGGGTACTTTAGTGTCGCTGGAAAGACTAAATGGTAACCCGACTAGCTGGTAAGCATTATACAATCCTTAGAGTTTCCTATTAGGTCACTCCCGGAGATTTATCAAAGCTCCTTTAGGTATTTTGAGAGTGTCATATTTAGAATCCCAGTTCTGTCATAATAACCATAACCGAGAGAAATCTGAGAATTAAAAATAGAATTCTTACCTAGGTAGTGCGTTCTCCAATCCTGATTTCATCTGATTCTCTTGTCTGATAGTTAGTTGTCAATTGGTTTTCATTCACTTTTGATTAGTTCATTTTTAGTTCACAATATTCCCACAATATAATTCAATTCAGTTAGTTGAGTCAAAGTCTAGTTAGTTGTGACTAGTGTCTCGTGGGTTCGATCTCCGGACTTACATTAGAATTTACTACATTGATCGGTACACTTGCCGGTTGTGTGGTCTAGTATTAGGTTGAGCCTGGTTTATAAATTTAAAGCTAGAGTGTCTAGGTTAGGTTTTTATTATTAGTTTTTAAAGACCGTTCAAGCGACATCATGTATGCATGCTTGAGTTTAAAAAAATCTCTTATAAAACTACCCACTTTTTATAAATATTATACCCTAACACTAAAATAAATAATTTTATCCAAATAAATAAATCTAGCATCTAAAATATAGAATTTTAATGGTTTTTAAAACATAAAAACAATTTTTTTAAGTTATACCGGGTATCTACCAGGTGAACCACCGGTGATCGTCAGCTTAATCAAGAATCATAAAAGTTAGCACATATAAATAATATAAAATATATTTATAACCAACTTATAAATTTAAAAATTATTTTCAAGGTAATAAATTTTACTGTTTTATTTAACGCGAACGCAGTATACGCGGTGTATGCACTTAACCGGGTATTCTAGTTGTGACATTAGTGTTCGTCTAAAGCAATGCTCCTAGAATTTATAAAAACTCATAAAATATAAAATCTTGAAATATAAAAATATAAACGTACGAAAAGTCAAGAAACGGTAAGGATCTGAAAGTTCGCGGTTGTCAAATTCTCCCCCAGTTAAAAGAATTTCGTCCCGAAATTCAATTGGTGTTGATATTGACCGCTTCTTTCTCGAAATTTGAGGATATTTTGCTTCATGTGGTCCTCTCGTTCCCATGTGAATGCGGTTCCACGCTTCGAGTTCCATCAAACCTTCACAATAGGGATACGACTACGTCTACGCTTCTTAATCACGCATTCCAAAATCTTGACCAGTTCTTCGATGAAGTGAAGCTTCTCGTTGACACATACTTCCTAAGGTGGTATAATCAAAGACTTGTCGGCTAAACACTTTTTAAGGTTTGATACGCGGGAAGTATCGTGTATGCCTTTGAGCTCCTGAGGTAATTTCAATTTGTACGCCACGGGACCGATTCTATCAATAATTTGATAAGAACCAATATACCTCGGGTTGAGTTTGCTTTTCTTTGAATTGACTTACGCCCTTTCCAAGGTGAAACCTTTAAAAGTACCATGTCGCCAATTTGATTTAACTAGGCCCATCTCAACACAATTTCGATCACTGTACCGCCAGAACACAAGTTTGGTGTTATCCTTCGAACCGATACGAGTCAAATACTGATCACTAACTCGCATGGGTGCAATTCCAAAGTCTGCAAGATACTTCTTCTTCTTCTTCTTCATCTTGCACCCGATGTGAGCGATACCAGCACATGAACCACACGATAAAGACACTATGGCTAGGTGAACTTTCGCCTCACCCCACATATTAACTTGACAAGAATCCCCAATCCACACAAAGGGTAAATCAAAACCTATAAGAACCACCCTAACATTGCCCCTGGTTAAGCTACCAACCCTCAGTTTCAACAACATGTGTGTTGTTAAAATTCCAACGGCTTGGCAACGCTATATATATGGCTACTACTCTATACCCATGTTAAGAACAATGCAACCCCAAACGGTATTCGCTACATCCCCAACACCCACTATTGTAACAAACAAACAGTCTCAACACCCAAACAGGAACTGATAGGCAATCATCTCATCGGCTGACATGTAAGGCCCCATTCCCGGGTAACCTCACTTGTTGGATTTACTAATAAACATAGTCATAAAAAATGAGGTTAAATTTAAAACGTTCGAATTCAATCATTACATAACGCAACATGACATGACATAACAGCGGAAGTCTTTAAAATTAAATACATAACATTTATCTTAACATATATAAAAGTGGGATGTCAGTCTTGTGCCGGGTAACCTTCACGCCATCGCACGACCCTTCCTTTCTGTACCTGAAATGTATACTAAAAGTCAGCTAACGCTGGTGAGTTCTAGTTTAAAACTATTAAGTATAATCATTCTTTTCTTTATAAGTATACATAATTATATACATACATTTCTATAAATACGTATTCATAGCCTTTACTTTTCTTTCTTCATTCTTATGTGATTACATAGATATGCATTCACCTTTTCTTTCCTTAACATTCATTGATCATACACATAAGGGTGGTCAACCCGTCTTTTACTGCGTACAGTAGAACCTCTATAAATTAATAATGTTGGGACCGGGATATTTTATTAATTTAGCGAGATATTATTATATCGATAAATTAATAAATTATTAATTTAAAAAGTAGGCCTATATTTGTGAGCAACTCTCAAATTAATGCATCGACACTGTAAAATTCGTTCGGCTAATCCAACGGGCTCAAATGATTTAAACGATGTAAATTTTGGAGAAGACATTCGTGAGCTTGAGAACTTGATTACAGGAATGCATTATCGGCACAAAATGGATGTGAATGAGTTGTTGGATTATCCAGGTGAAAATAATGAATGTTACAAGGTTCAAAGCATTGAAGAAATTATGGCGGATGCCGTTCAAAATCCGGTTGATGATGAAGTTGATGATGATTCAGTACCCTTGGAACCGATCACTCGGAAAGAAGCATTGGAAGCGGCAACAACTCTTCACAACTTTTTGTTGCAATACGAGAATACAGTGCCTCAACTCTTAAGTGCAATGGGGAGATTTATAGATGAACTCAATATAGATTTGAAGTTCACAAAAACACAAGTGACTATAGATTCATTTTTTACTAAAAAATCCTAGAATTTTGGAATATTTTAGTAATTATTAATTTATAGTTTCGCTGGTACCAATATATTTACATTGGGATTTCAAAAAAAATATTATCTTATTATTTTATCGATTGGGATCCAATTTTATACTGGTCCCAAGTTGGGACCGGACAAATTATTAATTTTATCGAGGTTATTAATTTATCGAGTATTAAATTATAGAGGTTCTACTGTATATCACAAAGACATATGCCCTTAAGCTACCGCCGTAGCCCTTTTACTCGTCCGGTCCTAGAAACCGTCCGCCTTAACTTCCGTCCGGCCAACCTTCGGCCGTCCGCCTTAACCGTCCTACCGTCGTAGTCCGTCATATTCGCCCGTCTGCCCTAAGGCATCCGTTTCCCACCCGAACTATTGTTTATGCAACCGTTATACTATTTTAGCATTTACTTCGACTGCCCATTTATGCTTTTTGTACATCCTAGCTTACGAAGGAACGTATCTTTCCCGGTTGCAAAATAATCACGTGGTCGTCTGTCTACAGAAGTAGCCGTTAGCTTCGTTTCCGTCCATAACGTATACATACATTCATAACATGCAATATAAATAATTTTAAAGCAAGATTTCATTTATTTACGTTATGCCATTCTTTCATTCATTCTTTGTAAACTTACGTTTCATTCTTTGTTCATAATTCATTCTCATATATATATAAAATATATATTAGTATATCATGTATGATCACATTAGCATTCATATCATTTATTCATTTAGTGTATACATTTCAGCCCCAAAACATTTAATAAGGTTTGCACATAACATAGAAGGGGGCACATAGAACTCACCTGATAAGCTAGTCTTGGTTGTCCTAAACAAAGGTCTAACAACGTCATGTACTATCTGAATTAGGTAGTTAAATACACATCAGACCCAATCCCGACTCTAACGGTTTAACCATTCTAAAACACACTGACTTTACTTACTGGTTTGCTGCCTGCGCACTTAGTAAGTACGCAGGGCCTTGCTCATGCGTATTTGACAAGTACGCATGATCTTTCCCTTGCGTACTTGGTAAGTATGCACGATCTTTCTCTTGCGTACTTGGTAAGTACTCATGATCTTTCTCCTGCGTACTTGGTAAGTACGCATGATCTTTCTCCTGCGTACTTGGTAAGTACGCAGGACGTCCTTCCTGCGTACTTGATAAGTACGCAACACCTGTTTCCTAGACAAGTATGAAATTCTTGCATGTTAATCCGATCATGCTAATCTTACAATTTTCTTTGATCAAAAGGTGCGGTTTTCACTCTAGATGCTAGTTCTAAGCTTATTATCAGGTTTCATCCATAAAAACGTCTCCTATTTAGCTAAAACCCGAGAAACCCCAAAACGAAGAAAAACTCAGTTTAAGGTCGGACGGTTACCTGGATTGTGATTCTGATTCGAAGGTTTTGCTCACGAGCTCAGTAGTAACGTGATCCTTCAATTTTGTGTCGATCCGTCGACTTTCTCTCTCTAGACCCGACTCTCCTTTCTCTCTCTAGCTTGCAAGTGTTGGTGGAAAATGAGAGATTCAAGGCTGTTTTGGCCCTTATATACTTGGGCTTCCCTCGGCCCGTTGGAGCCGATCCCATGCCCATCCATTTTTCTTTCACCTTTGACGATTAAATCTCTATCGTGTTATTAATTACTTATTTACTATTTTTGGGTTGTTACAAGTCTACCCTTCTTAAAGAGGTTTCGTCCTCGAAACTGCTTATACGTTAAACAATTGAGGGTATAGTCCCCTCATCTCGTCTTCTTTTTCCCACGTAGCTTCTGACCCTTTTCTGTACTTCCATTGTATTTTGACTAGAGGAATCGACTTATTGCGTAGTCGTTTCTCAGCTCTGTCAAGGATGGCTATCGGTTCCTCTACATAATTTAGACTGTTATCTACTTCGATCTCGTCGTAAGGTATGTGAGCTGTGTCGTCAGCTAGGCACTTGCGTAAATGCGACACGTGGAACGTAGGGTGTATTCCACTAAGCTCAACTGGTAGGTTGAGTCTGTAAGTAACTTGACCCACTCTCGCTAAAATCTTGAAAGGTCCGACAAACCTTAGACTTAATTTGCCACGTCTTCTGAATCGAATGATTCCTTTCCATGGTGATACCTTTAACAGTACCATGTCCCCCACTTGAAACTCTAAATCCCTCCTTCTCTTATCCGCATATGATTTATGTCTGTCTTTTGCGGCTTTCATTCGAGCCTTGATTTGATCGAACTTCTCGGAAGTAGCTTTGACCACTTCGAGACTTGCAAAATCCTTCTGTCCAATTTCCCCTTAACAAACCGGGGTCCTACATTTCCTCCCATACAACATTTCAAATGGCGGCATGCCAATAGTCGAGTGATAGCTGTTGTTATATGAAAATTCTGCCAATGGTAGATGGCTGTCCCAGCTCCCACCGAAGTCAATGATACAGGTCCGGAGCATGTCCTCCAAGGTCTGAATGGTCCTTTCCGATTGTCCATCGGTTTGGGGGTGGTAAGCGGTGCTGATGTTTAGTCTAGTGCCCATTGCTTTGTTGAATTTCTTCCAAAACCTTGACGTGAATCTAGTATCCCTGTCGGACACAATCGACAGCGGCATACCATGTCTGCTCACAACTTCCTTGATAAATATTTCTGCTAGTCTTTTCTGACGAAGAAGTCTCACGTATTGGTAAGAAGTGAGCACTTTTTGTCAAGCGGTCGACGATCACCCAAATGGTATCATTGCCTTTAGCTGTTCGCGGTAGCTTGGTAATGAAGTCCATCGTGATCTCCTCCCACTTCCATTCAGGTATTGGTAGAGGTTGCATTTTACCGCATGGTTTCGGGTGCTCGGCCTTAACTAGAGAACACGTTAGGCACTTGCTCACGTACTATGTCACATCATTCTTCATTCCAGGCCACCAGTACTCTTTCTTCAAGTCTTGATACATTTTGTTTGTCCCGGGGTGGATAGAATAGCGAGACTTATGGGCCTCATCGAGTATTTTGGCTCTAAGCTCGCCAATCTTAGGTACCCACATTCGGCCAAACCTAGTTCGTACACCATGTGCATTTGCATCTAAATTCCCTTGTTGTCCTACTATTCTTTCCTGTTAAATATTTCTTTCTAATAGTGCTTCATCTTGTGCCTTTGATATTTCACCCATCAAATCTGGCGTTATAATTAGCTGACACGCTTTGATTCGGATAGGTGCCGATTCTTTCTTTCTACTTAAAGCGTCAGCCACCACGTTTGCTTTGCCTGGATGGTACAATATCTCACAGTCATAGTCCTTCAGTAGCTCTAACCACCTCCTTTGCCTCATGTTTAATTCCTTTTGCCCGAAAAAGTACTTCAGGCTTTTGTGATCTGAGTAGATGGTGCATTTAACTCCATACAGATAGTGCCTCCATATTTTTAACGCGAAAACTACTGCTGCTAACTCTAGATCGTGTGTTGGGTAGTTAACCTCGTGAATCTTTAGTTGTCGCGAGGCGTAAGCAATTACCTTTCCTCGTTGCATAAGTACGCAACCTAAACCCTGACCCGAAGCATCAGAGTAGACTACTAAGTCTTCATTTCCCTCAGGTAGTGCCAAGACTGGAGCTTGGGTTAATCGTGACTTAAATTCCTCAAACGCGTTGTTTTGGGTTGAACCCCATTCATATTTCACTTCCTTCCGTGTCAACTTAGTTAGTGGCGAGGCTATTCTTGAAAAATCTTGAATAAACCTTCGATAGTAGCCTGCCAATCCCAGAAAACTTCGTATCTCTATTGGTGTCTTTGGGACGTTCCATTCCTTTACTGTCTCGATCTTTGCAGGATCCACCATGACTCCGTTTGGGTTTATTACATGACCTAGGAATTGGACTTCCCTAAGCCAGAACGCGTATTTGGAGAATTTTGCGTACAACTTTTCTTGCTTTAGCACCTCCAGAACCTCTCTTAGGTGACAGTGGTGATCACCCTCGCTTCTCGAATATACCAATATGTCGTCAATAAAAACTATCACCGATCGATCCAACATTGGTCGACATACTCTATTCATCAAATCTATGAACGCTGTTGGTTCGTTGGTCAATCCGAAGGACATCACGAGAAACTCATAATGCCCATAACGTGTACGAAACGCGGTATTTGGTACGTATTCTTTTCTTACTTTCAACTGATGGTAACCCGACCTAAGATCGAACTTTGAGAACCAACTCGCACCTTGAAGTTGATCAAAAAGGTCGTCTATTCTAGGCAGTGGGTATTTGTTCTTTACTATCCTCTTGTTCAACTCGCGGTAGTCAATGCACATGCGCATGCTGCCGTCCTTCTTCTTTACAAATAGTACCGGAGCGCCCCACGGTGAGATGCTCGGCCTAATAAATCCTTTTTCTGTTAGTTGCTCTAGTTGAGCCATCAATTCTTTCATTTCTAACGGAGCCAATCGGTAGGGGGCTTTGGCAACGGGCTTAGCTCCTAGCAATAAGTCAATCTGAAATTCTATTTCCCGATCGGGTGACCCAGGTAGATCCTCGGGGAATACTTCCGGAAAGTTACACACCACGGGTACATTCTTGAGTTCATTCATTTTCATTCTATCATCAATAACATATTTGCAAATAAGCTTCGCAACCGCGCCTCATGTAACTTTCGACCTTGATCATCGAGATTATGTTCGGCATCGTGCAATTCCAATCCCCATAAACCGTAATTGGACTGCCGCTAGGAGCTTTGAGGTGTATCCTCTTACGTTTACATATGATTTGAGCTTCGTTGGAAGCTAGCCAATCCATACCCAATACTATATCGAAACCTCCTAAGGTAAGAAGGAATAATCTAGAAGGGAACTTATAACCCTCTATTTCCATGATGCAATCCTCTGTTACTTGAAATACTGCCGAATTTTTATCAACGGCAGTTTGTACGCTAAAGGCCTTTACTATGGTGTTGATAGTGCAACCTAGTTTACGACTAAATGCATTGGATATAAAACTTTTACTAGCACCAGAGTCAAATAAAATAGCAGCATGTTCGTTATTAACTAGGAATGTACCTGACACAACATCAGGGTTTCCCCTTGCTTCCTCCTCAGTTAGGGCGTAGGCTCGAGTCCTAGCCTGCGGCTGTTCCTTTTCCCTCTCTTTTTCCCGAACCAGATTGACCGGCCTTCATGCAGTTCTTTGTTAGATGTTCAAACAATCCACATACTTGACACTTGACGTTTTTTACACATTCTCGGGAGAAGTGACCCGGCTTCCCGCACTTATAGCATGTGGTGGTTCCGATTCGACACTCGCTAAGATGTTGCCTTCCACATTTCACGCAAGTTTCATATTCATCCGACCTTGGTTTCTTAACTTCAGTTGCTACATTCCCTTTTCCGGTGCCTCTAGACGGGTTCTCCCACTTCCTCTTTTGTGTCTCGGGTGTAGGGTCCTCACTGGCATAATCGTCGTAGACGATTCAGCTCAGATTCACTACTGACTCGAAGGTCGAGGGTAGGTTAGCTTTCACATGGACCCGGACCCTTTGCGGCAGACCCTTGACATAGTATTTGATCAGACGGTCTTCAGTTTCTACCAAGTGTGGTTCCAGTTGGGCCAGCTCGTTGAACCTTGAAGTATACTGGCGATGAGTCTTGTTGCCAGCCTTGAAGTTTAGGAACTCATTCTCCACACGATCAACCTCGTTCTGTGGGCAGAACTTTTGGATTATGAGCTTCTTCAGGTCTTCCCATGTCATTCTGGCGATAGCGTTTGGCGACTTTGTTCTCTGAATGTTTTTTCCACCAACCTAGTGCTTCGTTGGTGAAAGAATGAGCAACATATTTAACCGCCTGGTCCGGTCGACACTCGCTGATGTTGATTACAGCGTTCATCCTCTCAATCCATTCGAACGTTGCCACCGAATCCTTGTTACCATCAAACTTGGGTGGGTCTCCGTCCTTGAAACCTTTGTAAGTACACCCACGGTTGCTTGATCCCACCTTCACTTCATCCCCATCACTGTCATACACTTTCTCTTCATGGTCTCCTTCATCCTCCTCTCTACTTTTCTTTAGTGCCTCGGATAGTAGATCAGGCAATACTTTCTTCAGAGTGAGTACGACTTCACGGGCAATAGCATCCCTGACCTCGGGTTCCAACTGTATAGTCCCTTGATTGTTGTTCCCAGTTGGGGTCACTTCTGTTTCATGCACACTCTCGGTGTGTTCTGCGTGCACACTTTCTTCCTCTTCAAGTCTTCGATTCAACGGAGGTCTACCGACTCGGCCAGTGCGACCACCTCGGTGTCCTGTTCTTCCTCCACCAGCCATAGTTCCTAGTTTCCTGATGGTTATAAAGGGAATACGTCAATGCCATTCCTTCAGATCATAGTTTAGAACAGTACGAGCAAGGTAAATTATTAATTACAGTGACCGGTTTGTGATTACTAATTTACATTGCTTTTCGGGTTCAAAACTCTTCAAATCGGTTGTGACATTGACATCTATTTGTTCTAAGTTAAGGTATCTATTCTTATCCAAGTGCATTAACTTTAGTACTTACTTATCGTGCTGGCGTTGGCATTGGTTACCCATGACTGACATCCGTGCGTTGGTCCCATAATCAGCTTGAGTCCAGACATTTAGGGATGTCTGAATCTCTCAAACCTGGCTCTGATACCAACTTGTAAGGCCCCATTCCTGGGTAACCTCACTTGTTGGACTTACTCATAAACATAGTCATAAAAACTGAGCTTAAATTTAAAACGTTCGAATTCAATCATTACATAACGTAACATGACATGACATAACAGAGGAAGTCTTTAAAATTAAATACATAACATTTATCTTAACATATATAAAAGTGGGATGTCAGTCTTGTGCCGGGTAACCTTCACGCCTTCGCACGACCCTTCCTTTCTATACCTGAAATGTATACTAAAAGTCAGTTAACGCTGGTGAGTTCTAGTTTAAAACTATTAAGTATGATCATTTATTTCCTTATAAGTATACATAATTATATACATACATTTCTATAAATACGTATTCATAGCCTTAACTTTTCTTTCTTAATTCTTATGTGATTACATAGATATGCATTCACCTTTTCTTTCCTTAACATTCATTGGTCATACACATAAGGGTGATCAACCCGTCTTTTACTGCGTATATCACAAAGACATACGCCCTTAAGCTACCGTCGTAGCCCTTTTACTCGTCCGGTCCTAGAAACCGTCCGCCTTAACTTCCGTCCGGCCAACCTTCGGCCGTCCGCCTTAACCGTCCTACCGTCGTAGTCCGTTATATTCGCCCGTCTTCCCTAAGGCATCCGTTTCCCACGCGAACTATTGTTTATGCAACCGTTATACTTTTTTAGCATTTACATCGACCGCCCATTTATGCTTTTTGTACGTCCTAGCTTGCGAAGGAACGTATCTTTCCCGGTTGCAAAATAGTCACGTGGTCGTCCGTCTACAGAAGTAGCCATTAGCTTCGTTTCCGTCCATAACGTATACATACATTCATAACATGCAATATAAATAATTATAAAGCAAGATTTCATTTATTTACGTTATGCCATTCTTTCATTCATTCTTTGTAAACATACGTTTCATTCTTTGTTCATAATTCATTCTCATATATATATAAAATATATATTAGTATATCACGTATGATCACATTAGCATTCATATCATTTATTCATTTAGTGTATACATTTAAGCCCCAAAACATTTAATAAGGTTTTCACATAACATAGAAGGGGGCACATAGAACTCACCTGATAAGCTAGTCTTGGTTGTCCTAAACAAAGGTCTAACAACGTCATGTACTATCTGAATTAGGTAGTTAAATACACATCAGACCCAATCCCGACTCTAACGGTTTAACCATTCTAAAACATACTGACTTTACTTACTGGTCTGCTGCCTGCGCACTTAGTAAGTGCGCAGGGCCTTGCTCATGCGTATTTGACAAGTACGCATGATCTTTCCCTTGCGTACTTGGTAAGTACGCATGATATTTCTCTTGCGTACTTGGTAAGTATGCATGATCTTTCTCCTGCGTACTTGGTAAGTACGCATGATCTTTCTCCTGCGTACTTGGTAAGTACGCATGACGTCCTTCCTGCGTACTTGATAAGTACGCAACACCTGCTTCCTAGACAAGTTCGAAATTCTTGCATGTTAATCCGATCATGCTAATCTTACAATTTTCTTTGATCAAAAGGTGCGGTTTTCACTCTAGATGCTAGTTCTAAGCTTATTATCAGGTTTCATCCATAAAAACGTCTCCTATTTAGCTAAAACCCGAGAAACCCCAAAACGAAGAAAAACTCAGTTTAGGTCGAATCGTTACCTGGATTGTGATTCTGATTCAGAGGTTTTGCTCACGAGCTCAGTAGTAACGTGCTCCTTTAATTTCGTGTCGATCCGTCGACTTTCTCTCTCTAGACCCGACTCTCCTTTCTCTCTCTAGCTTGCAAGTGTTGGTGGAAAACGAGAGATTCAAGGCTGTCTTGGCCCTTATATACTTGGGCTTCCCTCGGCCCGTTGGAGGCGAGCCCAATCCCATCCATTTTTCTTTCATTTTTGATGATTAAATCTCTATCGCGTTATTAATTACTTATTTACTATTTTTGGGATGTTACATGACAAGACTAGTAGAGATATCAGCCGAACAATACCTGGTTTCCCATCGATCACAAGAGGGAAACGGGTTGAAACCCTAGCTTCTGTGACTGGCAAGACCTCACTATTCCTGATACATGAAGTAACCCAAATGGTGAAGAAACTCCCAGCAAAGTATAACACATCACTCAAACATCCCGTGACCCGGTTTTATAGGGGTGTATAGTAGGGGTAGTAAAAATACCTTCCGTGAGCCCCTCTTCCTAGACCATCGCTTAAACCACGGGTCTTGAAAATGTGTGATTTTTTTAAGTTATAATTAAAATATATATAAATAAATATTTGTTTTAGAAATGATTTCACGAGATCAAGGTTTAAATTTATAAAATGATAAATGCTTAAACTTAAAACACACACAAAAGGAAAATGTACCTATTGCAGTGTAATATAGTTTAGGTAAGAACCAAGTATCGAACCAATGGACACAGTCGAGTTCCATTACTCAACTTTTGTTATCGTTTAACCGACTTAATTAGCGAGTGAATTTTGTGTGCTTGTGAAGCGGAAAAGTAAATGACGTTATAGTAAATAACAGAAGTGCAAAATGTGCGAGAAGTGTGTAACAGAAATGTAAATAGCAGAAAAATAAATATCTCGAGAGTTATCTGGTCACGATGAGTATTGCTTTGGGCTTCGAATCTACTTGGTATATGATAATGTTATGTTGACTAATCCGGTTGTATGACTAATACAAATATGTGAACGGTACACCGCTAGAGCCTCATTCTCACAACATTTGGTTCATGAATTATGTTCTTTAATAATAAAATGGTAGGACTCCCAACTAGGGACATCGTTACCCTCAACTCTTCGATACTATATTCGAGTTGGTTAAGTTATCAAACTTAAATGCTTATTTATTTTTATTAAAATAGTGATTAGACTATGGGATCATGTATAAAGACGTATCGTTCACCAATTATTGGTCTCATAACAAGTTCGTATAAAGACGTATGACCTTATTAATATTAAAGACATAAATATATCACTAGATTAATACGTTAAACATTAACATACACCAAACTTCGTCTTCACCTTAGCAATACAAAGAGTTTAGCCACGAATGGTCATGCTAACTGGTGTAACGCTGAGTTTCGTAGGCTCCCCTATTGCGGACTAAGAGGAGGAGCCTATCTACTCTCTACTCCAACTACGAAATGCTCTCTGATAGTGTGTTGATGCTTCTTGGGCATATTCAGGTGTGAAGAACCCAAGCGACCTATTTATAGGCTTCAGATTTGGCAATGCACGACCGTGCAATGGGATGCACGGTCGTGCAAAGGCCCTAGGGTACAGATGGTAGGGTACAAAAGAATATTGGGATGCACGAAAGGACTTGCCCTGCTGTGCAATGGGATGCACAACCGTGCATTGGCCACTTTTCCTCCATTTTTTTCTTTTGCTGAATTTTGAATTTTGTTGACCATTTTGACTTTCTTGAGGGTTCAATGCTCGGGTGTGCTAAGGCTTGATTTCTTGATGTTTTAGTCTGTTTTTGTTTGATTTCTTTTGCAACACCGAAAAACCTACAATTGTCAAATATAAACGTTTTAAGTATCAATTGTAGGCTTTTGTTCAATTAGTACCATAATATGGGGATTACTATGCATGTAAAACATGTATAAATGATGGCACATCACTTGACTATCTCCGTTGAAGAACATCACATAATCGTTAGAAAACCCTGATGTCATGGCTGCCATGTGCACCGTGACCTGATCACCTCCAAGGAAGGCGACCACCTTCATTGCCTTTGTAACTTATAACCGGAGGAGTTTCTTCTGCCTTTGGATCACTCCCCAAAAACCCTAATCCCATTTTGAGATATGGACTTGAGAAACAAGGGGAGGCCTCCTTTTTTTAGAATCATCCGGAATAGGGGAAGGCGAAGAGACAAAGAGAGTGTCTCTTTGATTACCCCCGGGTTTCTAAAGACTTGCGCTTGACCTGTCCGTTTGAATGGATACCTGCTCCTCCTTAAACCTAAATAAAGAGACCAGACTCTTTTATTTTCCTACCCGGATGTATGTTGGCCCAACAACACTTGGCCCCATAATGGCAATGCTAGTGAGGCAATTTTGGAAGTCGGACCCCTCTAAGCACTCGCGATCCCAACTAGCCTCCATCCCTTTTGACCAGACTTTCCCAAGCTTAAACTAGCTACAAATCGGGGCTAGACCAAAAGCTCCCAGTCCAACCGTCACACCCAATTCTTGGCCGAACAAATTACACATCCCATGCCCATGATGCCACCCGATGGATACTCGCGCATTCCTAACTTTTTTCCACCGTCTTGTGACAGCACAACAGGAACTTCATAACCTTCACTGAGCTCCTCTTCATCCCCTTCTTCAACAAATATGGGTCCATCTTTCGATACACCCTCTAGATAATTTGGTTCATAAAACCATAGGTAGGAATGGCATGAAGGATTCTCCTCCTCCTCGTTCCCATCTTCCCAGACGACGATTCTTGATTAAGTTTCCTCCACATTTCCCTTTTGCAACTCTAGATATCAGATCCTTCGTCGAAGCCATTTACTCTCTTCTTGCAAATTGAGAACTAGCACCTGTCGATTAAGTCGTTTGATCTCCAAATCCCATTGAGCGGGTCCAACCCTTCCACTACCTCGGTCGGCTGTTATGCGAATAGGAGGATGGCCTTCACCATGAGCAATTAGGTCGTGAAGAACTTCGTTGTTGCCTCGTCCGGTGGATCTATAAGCGATAGGGTATTCTCTTCCACGCAAAGCCATTTGACAACTAGAAGCTTTGATACCACTTGATGCACGCGAAGGCATAATTCAAATGGCTCAAGAACAGTCAAGTTTAGTCAATGGATTTCAATCGAAGGATTCGGTGGACGAAAGCTTGAAGCTTTTAAATATTTAATAATCAACAAAAACTTATTACAATATAACCTAACATCCTAATATATACTACAATTTAGATAAACTTAGAAAACTAAATCTATAGATTTAAATTTCAATAATCGTGTTAAACTTTTCGTATCAGACGCATTACTGAACTACTTATATTTAATTGTGTTATTCGTGTTCTTAAGCTGGTTACATTTAATTATGTTAAACTTGTCGTCTCGTGTATCCGACTTATTAAATATGTATCTAATTAAGCATGTATTTGTTAGTGTTTAAAAAAATGACACGTTCACTTAAACGTATCATGTTTGGATTGATAATTCAATAGTCGCGTTAAATATGTTAGTGTTTTTTAATAGAAATTTTTTCGATTCAAATTCACATAAAGAAGGATAAATACCTGTTGATAAAAGCGATTTTGCACCATAATAATGAAAGGTATATTGAAAAGGATTAAATACTTTTTTTTAAATAGCAATCGGGCCTTATTTTAGTTTTCTTGAAAAGTTAATCTAATAGAAGTTATGTAAATTATAGTACTCAACGGTAAAAATAATGTTAATAAAAAAGAAACATAAAACTAAACAATAAAAAAGGAAAAAAAATCAAAATAAAAATATTACTGGTTCGGGTCGTGAAAAACATAAACGCGAATACCGATACGGGTTCCGATAATTCTAATACAGACAATGATGTTGTTAGCTCATAATAGGTACTGCTCGTCACAGTAGAATAACGGTAACGACACTCGCTATAGGCAATGATACAAAAAAACTCGATTTTGAATACAATTTCGTTTAAAAAAAATATCGGAACGTTAACAAATAAAACTAAAAACAGTCGCGCACCCGTATTTTGAAAAATGTTAACGAAGGAAAATGAAATTAAAAGAAAATGAAACGGGTCAAAATCGTATATCATATAACTATTAAAGTTTTGTGACAAAAGTATAAAGGATAAAACTTTTGTGAAAAAGTGTAAAAAACTAAAAATCCATTAAAGTTTTGTGACAAAAGTATAAATGATAAAACTCTTATGCAAAAGTGTAAAAAACTAAAAATCCACTATTCAATCGCATGGAGAATAATGACTTAATAATTCTTAACCAGTGTTGGTGGCTTTTTGTCACCAACTAACATCCCCTTACACTTTAAACAAATAGAAAAATTCACCCTTGACTTTATGAACTGTACCTTTGACACTTTAAAGTTTTGTTTCTAAAGTTTCGCGTTTACTCCCGGTAGTTAATATAATCTGATTTTTCTACAATAACTTTTGTTCGTTAATTAATTTTTTTCTTGACGTCCCAATATAAATTTTGTTAAAAACGGAGTCATATTCAATGTAGGGTATTTTTAGGTGTCGTGGGTTATATCGACTAACGGTAACGTGTTGTTACCGTGAAGAATGAGACCGACACCGACTGAAAAAATACTGGTTCCGTCATATAACCGTCTTTTATCTATGTTTCGATCTCCATAATTGAGTTGTTGTAACTTCATATGTTTCTTCTATGTACTTAATTATGTTTCTTTTATGTACTTAATTATGTTTCTTTTTGTGTTTAGCCATTTAATGTCACCGCCTCAACCGTTTGTCAGGGCGGAGCAAGAGGCTAATTTTCAAGTATACAAATCGATTTTTCTATTACTACTAAATTTAATTAAGTCGGTGGTCACACAAAAGCCATCGACACATTTTTCAGCTTAACAAAATTTGCAACTTAGCCTCTCAACTTAATAAAATTTGCAAAATTTTCAATTCTACTACTCAATTCTAATTAAAATGAGAATAGATATGGAGAATCTGATGTGAAAGATTTATAAAAATTGATGGATAAATTTAGAAAATAATAAATTTTAGTTAAATTATAGGTATGAGAAAAGGAAATGTACTGTGAATGCTCTGACTTGGTCTCTTATGTTTCTTGCCATAGGTTGATCTAATTTTTGTTATCTCATCCTTGGTATTGTTTCCTTTGGATTTGTCCATTGGAGGCCCAAGGTGTGGTTTGTATTTGTTTATTTGTTTTTTATTTAAAAAATTTACTGAGGTATTTTTCTCTTTACCAAAAAAAATTTAAAAAAAATCATTTTCGGGTGTCTCTAAATATTCAATGCAATCATACCTTTCTCTATTGTATCTCATGGCAATTATATAAATTCACAAAGAAGCAATTAACTATTATGTGCGGACACTAATTTTTTTTTCATGGATGACGATCATGGGCCTTTTTTAAAATTGTATGGGGTGAATCGAGATTTTGACACGTATATAACACTAAATTTTTTTTCATGAAGGACAACTACCCTCCATTCATTCTATGTAGGTCCGTTGTCCGCCTAGGGTGCCAGTTTAGTTTAGTTTAGTTTAGTTTTCTTTGAATAGTCAACTTACACACCTTTTTAAATCTACATCTTTATCACATTTGTTAAGTTAATAATAGTGTTAATTTAATTTAATTTGGTCTTAAACATGTAAAAGGTGTTACAGTTACGGGTGTTCAAAAACATCTGAATCCGAAACCGAACCCGAATTATCCGAAAATCCAAATCCGAATTATCCGAAAATTCGGATATCCGACTTATCCGAAAATTCGGATATCCGAATTTTCGGATTCATATTCGGATAGTGATTTTCGGATATTTCGGATAATTCGGATATACGAAATATTATATTTATATATATTTTTTAATTGTTTTTATTATTTAAAAATAAGAAAATTTGAATCAAAACGATATATTATATTTATATATTTTTATATGTATATTTTTTAAGGTTTTTAATTGTTTTTAAAATTTAAAAATATTATATTTATATTTTTTAAATTTTTTTTATATTTTCGGATATCCGTTTCACTATCCGAATCCATATCCGAAATTTCGGTTATCCGCAATTCGGATATCCGAAATTTCGGATTCGGATTCGGATAGTGAAATCCACTATCCGAAAATTTTGGATATCCGACTTTGAACACCCTTAGTTACAGTGATATAAATCATCTTCAAAATAAAATATAAATGTAAAAGTTAAAGTAGTTTATTTTGTGAATATGTAACACCTCAACCCAGGCATCCTACAGTTGATTCTCATAACGGGTTATTCATTTGAAAATACTTATTTTAGAAATATTAAATTACTGCAGAAGTCTTTCTAAAAACTTTAATTATATTTAATGTCATTTAGTTTACCTCGCGAATGCTTGCACACCAATCCGAGTAGCACCGCTTCCAAGCCAAGATACGTCGACTCCAAAGCCCACCTACATCACAATCTAATGTACATACATTATCAGCTACGCTGAGTGAGTTCTAATAGTTTAATTCAATTAAAAGCCAACTCGTCACAAAAGTTATTTAAACCTTACTCAGGATCCTCCGATCCTTATAAAATAGATTCACAATTTATTAACAAATAGATAACCCATGTTATCATACGATATCCTAATCAGTTCACCACCCAAGACTCATCCCATATTAATAATCCCGCAGTCTCATCAACATAGATCGAACATACTAACTAACAACTCATACTCTAGTACACGTATTAACTCGACACTTGGTTAACACAACGAATCCCTAGACCTCGACTTACTCTGACTTGACCAAAGCTCTTACAAATCAACCGTCACGACAATTATCAACTTTGTATCATAATCCTGACACAACGGTCTGTCACATACGCAACAAAGGACAATTATCTAACTAGAGTAGTACCTCTAACAGATATGTTCCCAAGTAAGAGCGACGAGTCTAGGAGAGATTTATACATCGCTCTTTCCTAAACAGAACATTCCGTTTGCTAGATAACTACATACTAGTAAGAAGGTCTCCTTCTAGATACTGTGATGTTGATATCAAAAACACACAGCGGAAGACTAAATCATATCTTCTATGAACATTAAAACATTGTTTACATCGTGTTCAACAAAAGTTACATCATCTGTTCCTAACAAGGAACAAGTCAATCGGGGCTTATAGTTCCCGGCATGCCCATCATCTGGATCCTTCATCATTTCATTCTAGTCCTGGAATGCCCTGTCTAATGACTACCTGTGATGTGGTCAAAAACATTTGATAAAACATGGGTCAACACAAAGCTGGTGAATTCATAAACTAAAATAGTTTATTAAAATGACCCGCCAAAGTATCTTGAACACATCCATGGGGTTCCACCCACAAATTCATAGATAACTATGAACAATCATTAGTATATATATAACTAGAGTCCTTTCCACGGGTCCTGTCCAACATACCGTTCCACGCGTTCCACGGGAAGTGAAATACAATAAGCGCTTAGAATACGTTATATATAAACAATCAATATAATCGTTTCAAGATACTCAAAATGTTTCATAAATCAATCATAGCAGACAAGGTCATGATTTATACAAACCTAGTTTAAGGATATATAACCAAATCTTAAAAAGGAGGTCAGAACCTTACCTCAGCACTATCTACAGCAAATTTGGAGTCGGAACACTGGAAACAGGACTCTCGTACGCGAACCGGGGCTCGGGATCAGAGAATCAGAGAGTATGTGTGTGTAATGGATGGTGTAGGGTGGTAAGAAAACTTTGATCTATTTATAGGGGTGAAGTGTGATGTAGGGTTAAATATCCCATGTATAAGAGTCGAGTTTTGTACGTTTTAGTAGTTAAACTGTGTTTATCGAGTCAGTTTTATGTGTGTTTCGTAGTTTGGTGTGTTACAGGTTAAATATGCTTAAAGAGCGGAAGGATACAAAGAAATTAACGAATGTACGAAGCCCGGGAAGTCAAAGAAAATCAAAGTCAAAAGGCTGGAATTTTAGGTCTTCGCGGTATGCGAAGATCAAGAGAGCAAGTTTCGCGTTACGCAAGGGCTTGAAGAAGCCCACCCGACTCTTTTGTCCTTCGTGCCACGCGAAGGACCGGCTAATTTGTTTCGCGACACACGAAGATATGGGGTTACAGCAAATTAAACCTAATTTCAATTATAAACTCATTTTGACTCCCATTCTCGAAGAACCTTCTTCCTTGCCGTCCCAGAGCTTCCCTAAGGCGACTCTAGAGAGTTTTTTGGCAAATTGTTCTTAGTTTTCTTATGCTTGTAAGTTTAAAGTTTAAACCTTTAATGTTTTCGATAATAATGAACGGCTAAACGCTTTCGTGATCCCTCCGGGTGAACGATTTATGCTTGTATGTGTATGATTTCAGTAGATGATCAGTATTGGATTGAAGTTTTGTAAACCCTTTAAGTTCTTTGAATTCAATTGTGTGTTTGACTTATTAACAATTTCATGTTTTCGATTTATCGCATCTATCGCCGTTTCTTGGTTTTTCTTGCATCGGGAATAATCCGATTTTGTGATTGAATTGGTTATTGTGTGATTGGGTTAAACAATTTAAACAAGGTTATGTCTATGTAATCTCTGATCTAGTTTGAAACTGAAATTGTGTGTATGCTTTGCTAAATCCGAATCCCGGAGTGGTCCGTCTTTCTCTAATTGTTTTTACAACTTAAAGTAATTGCTTTTGATAATTCTAAGTTTTCAAAGTAATAAAGTTTTAATCTTTAGTAGTAATTGAATCGGTTTAAGTTAAATAGCATTCTCCACGTGTTCCCTGTGGATTCGACAACCCTACTTCCATGTCTACAGTCTAGGTAGCTAAGTAGTGAATTTTATAAATATTTTTTATTGACCTTGACACCGCGATCAAAGTTGGACCCTTAGCGGACCGCTATGCTAGGTGGTAGCAGTCTGCCACCCATTGTGGCAGTGTAACTGGATTGGGGCGCACATAGCGGGTCGTTATGGAATTGCTTAGCGGTAAAAATTTGGGTAAAAATTTTACGAATTAACTTTATAACCAAATTTCGATAGTGAGGTAGTGTGCTTGTTGAATCTATGAATGTAAAACAATAAAGTTGACACGAGTGTTTACGAGGAAAGCCGTTGATCCTTGATGATCTCCGGCACAAAACCTCGGGAGCCGACGAAAGTCGGACTGCCTTGATGAATTTTATAAAACCGGAAACTGTTGAGTACAAAGAGAGCCAACGAGATCGTATACTAAGTGTTACAATGATTTCAAGTGCGGGTGTTGTTATGTTCCTATACGATCATATTGCCCATTAAATATACAAAATATCTTTAACTAACTATCCGAAAAATATGGTCTTTGACTATATCTTCCCATATCACCGTTGTAAAACCTTCTACGCATATTCCACACGTTTCATCTAGCCCCACGTCCGAGTCTTTAGGTGTTAGTTGTGACATCCGGAAATTTTTTTTATTATTTAATTTTCGGGACGAAAATTCTTTCAACTAGGGGATGATGTGACAATCCGGACTTTTAGGATTAACCCCGTTAGTAAATCCAGTTAAATCCTAACCGAGTTAACTTATCTCAAACCCTAGGGACTAATTCTGTCATATTTTAAATTAGAATTTCAAGGACTAGTTATGTAATTGCCCAAAACTCAAGATTGTTGACTTTGAAAGTTAAAATTGAAGGTTTTTGTTTCTGTTTACTTTTAAAGAGTCAAACCCATGACTCTTTGATTCAAATCTGCGAGTTATACCTGAAATCCGTTTGATTTCATAACTGATATGAACATTATTAGCAGTTTCGACCATCACTGAGAATTACTCATCGTTATCAATTTGAATTAATCCGAATTATTAACCGCCGACCACTCTCACATATTCATCAAATTCGTTCGTTTCTGCTATCACTCTCACAAATCGAACCCTCACACACCTCAAACGAACTTCTGTCAAGCTTCTACACGTACCAATTCAGTCGGAGGAGTGGCCGGAGACACGGAGGACCAAAGCAGTCTCAATTCGATCACCATTCTGGTAATTGACTTCATCCACACTTTCGTTTTTACATGTAGACTGAAAGCCCTAACCTATTAGAGACTTACATGATCGAATTGGTTATGAACCGATTTCTAGGATTCACACGAAACCGGTTTAATCGATCACCATTCTACACTTGATCATAATTCAATTAATTCATGCCATCAGATTCGTATACCTTCCTATAATGAAAACCCCATGCCAATTTAATATGATAATATCGAATCTGTCATGATCCCGATTCTAGGGTTCACCCATATCGCAATTTGGGGTTTTTGATCTTAGACACAAAGTGAATGAAATTAAACCATATCCTCATATTCGAAATGTTCTAATTAACAAAAGCCCTATGATTCTATCAATTTCTAATATCAAAATCATTCAATTTTATTTTTGGTTCATATTCTAGAGTTCGGTTTTCAAATCAGAAATTAACGACATTAAACTTGTTGATTTTGCAATTAAATACACCCCCCGGATTCGTAATCGTCTGAAGAACAAAACCCCTATGCCTCTGTATTGAATCGTGATTGAATTTGTGAGATTGGGACTGGGATCGATCGCGACTTTGAATGGGAGAGGGGGCTCTCGGGTGTTTCTGATTAAAACCTGTCGATTTCAAATCCTGTTGCGAATCATGATCTGGTTGGGCTGGTTAAGGATGTTGACTGTTGGAGAGGAGACTCGGATTCGAATCCTCCTCCCCTGTTTTCTTTTTAAATGTATATTTTAATGGTATTTTAATTATAAAAGCAATTGCTATATTATTATATTAATATATTAAAATGTTTTAAACCAGAAAACCACCCGTAGGCTCGGGTTTAGTCTTGCAACCCGTATTTATTATTAAAATACATTTATAAAATAATATATTCATATTATTTTTGTAGCGTGATACAAATTAAAAATAATATATTTTATATATTATTTCCTCTATATTATAAACATTTTTTTAACATTTCAAAGTTATAAATAATATAAATATTTATATTGTTTACCCGTAATTATATTCTCGACTAAAAATAATATATTATTCTTTTTGTCACATAAATAGTTATCGTAATAACTATGCGAGTTTAAAAATAATATAATAATATTATTTTTCTAAATCATTATTTAATGACGAAGACGATTGATTATATTTATTAATTACAGTAATTATTGTCTTTTGTCGCGTATCGTAGTCATTCTAATTATTTAACATGGAAATCCGTATTCCCGTAGACATGTTCGTCTACTCTTGATCATTAGAGCGTTTCTTTTAGGACGTTCAACATTCCGTGTCGTCGTCACATATCCCATTTTATCCCTAATAATTATGATGTAATTCTAGGGCATTCGTGAGCCGTGTTGGGCTAACGCTTGAGATTCAAATCTCATACTTGTGTGATACTACCTACTACGCAACGCAGGTGAGTTTTCAAGGCCCCTTTTTACTGTTTTAACTTGGGGGAGAAAACATGTCGCAAACTATTCTGGATTATTGTATTCATATGTTGTCAATGTTAAAGCTAAGCGTAACACGCTATCACTGAAAGTCCTCAACACACATCGAACCGTTAATATGGATCTTAGCGAGGTAATATTTAGTAGTACTACTGGGTTTGACAAATCCCACCCGCGTTATTCGCGCTAACTCGATTGGGGGTCGAACGGGTTAAATGTTAGCCTACTCACATCGCCAGAGTTGATAGACCTGGCAGGAGGCAAATAAACAAACAGTCGGCTTCGTATGCGAGTGCTTTAGTAATACATGAAACGTAGGTTAGCTACCTATAGATACATATTGAATGTTCAATAATCTGGTAAACGTTTATTTATATACTGAAACCTATGAACTCACCAACCTCGTGTTGACATCTTTTCTTACATGTTTTCTCAGGTCGCTAAGTTAAGGCACATGTGCAATTATAGGGCATGCATGGATTCCTACATTTAATTTCTTATTTAATAATTCATTTTGAACTGTTTCTATTTATTTCTTTTGGACTTGACATTTGGGCTCGTTTGTTTTGCGCATTTACTTTCTTTTATTGCTTCCGCATTTACTCTGATCGTTTATGATATTTCTATTTAAGTCCCACATAGTGTCGTTCAATGTAACTAATGACTAAGATCCTGGTTTGTCACTTCCCAAATGGTAAAACTCCGTTAGTGGAATTTGGGGGTGTGACAGATTGGTATCAGAGCCATTGGTTATAGAGAACTAGGATTGCATACTAGACTATAACCTCACACATTAGTTACATGTCATAGACATTTGGGTTTTGGCACTTATATATTACGTTACATGACTATGTCGTCATCACCACCTCCATCACCTAAGGCACCGGAACACGCTGCACCCATCCTACCTTCACCGGAGCCCAAAAGGCGCCATACCAGTTCCAGTGATGACTCCTTTGAACAGGGTGAGCCCAGCCATGTGCGTGCAAGAGATGAACTGCGTAATTGGGATTGGTACCCTAAGATGATCCAAAGTTGGTTCGAGAAGGGGAATGTTCCATCGCCGTACTTTGGTTCCACATCTTCATCATCGACTTTACCTAGCTTGCCATGCACCATGGAGCAAGCTTTTGCAGCCTTTGTGACTTTTATGACTAAGGAACTAGGAAATACGAGGGATGCTGCTAGCGAGATACCCGGGATTCTGTAGCATGAGACACAAATAATCGAAAATAAGGAAGAGATAGAGCTTCTGACCGTAGAACTAGCAGTAATAGATCAGGTCCATAACCATCTAGTAGACAGAGATCAACACTTAGAGGCAAGAGTGGACACCACAGATGATGCCGCTGAAGGGATCTTGAGCAGGGTGGCACATCTAGAGGCCCAAATGGAGGCTGCCCTTTGGCAAGGGAATGCACCGCCTTCTGACTCCGAGGAGGAGCCATTCAAGGAGGAGCCAGTCGAGGAGGATGATGCTCTATCATGCATTTCCTTAGAGGACGATGATGCTTGATGTTTTATCTATTCTTATCTTTCCTTTTTATTATCTTATGCTTTGTTTGTTTCCTTTCTATTTCGAAACCTAGATGGGTAAGGTTGTTCCCATTCAATAAAAGCTCATGAGAAGTTTAATGTTTTGAATTATTTAACTTGTAGCCGTTACAACTTATTTAATTATGAAATATTAGATGTTGTGTTTAGTTATCATTACTTTACTTGTACATATATAATGTTTGAAATGCGATATATTTCTCATTATTTTGTATTTGGGAATATGAGTGTTATGTCCGGAAGAGGACACAGAGGTCGTAATGGTGGTCGAGGCACCATTAATATGATGGCAGCTGAGCTAGCGGCACTAATCAATCATAGTGTGGCTGAAGCTCTAGCAGCACAGAATGCTGCAGGTAAATACAGAAACCATTGACTAGTAAAGTCAATTCACCTCTCAAGGCGTCTTTCTCAAGCCTTATAAACACGATTATATACTGTGTTTCTAATCCAGGTCAGCAGAATAATCAGCCGACATGTACGTTTAAGACCTTCATGACCTGCAAGCCCCACACTTTCAGTGGAGTTGAGGGAGCTATCGGACTGCTCCGATGGTTCGAGAAGGTTGAGTCTGTGTTCGCCATGTGCAACTGTCCTCAAGCAAATCAGGTCAAGTTTGCATCAGGTACATTGGAGGGTCCGACTCTCACATGGTGGAATTCTCAGGTCCAGATGTTGGGTCTGGAAATGGCTAATGCACTGCCGTGGGAAGAGTTCAAGACAATGATGAAGGAGGAGTACTGTCCTCGGGATGAGATTCAGAAGCTAGAAGGGGAATTCTAGAATCTGAAAATGGAGGGTTCGGAGATCGAGCTTTACACTACTCGCTCCCATGAGCTTGCTACTATGTGTCCTCATATGGTGACCCTCGACTATAAAAGAATTAAGCTGTACATTGGAGGTTTAGTGCCTCAGATCGAAAGCATGGTCACCTAATCCAACCCTACTACCATTCAGCAGACAATCAGACTTGCCTATAAGTTGACCGATTAGGCGGTCACTCAGGGAACTCTACCCCCGAGGGGTTCAGTTTCAAAATCCACCGACAATAATAAGCGCAAATTTGATCACAACTCCGACTCCAAGGGATCCCAGTTTAACCAACCTTAACAAAAGCAGCGTAGGTTTGAGCCTACCGAAAATTTCAATCAGACGACCTCTTCAGGTCAAAATCAGGGTGGATATACGGGAAAATCCCACAAGTGCAACAAATGTAATTTTTACCATTTTGGAGTTCGTAACCGTTGTCAGCGGTGTGGCAAGATAGGTCATGCTGCCAAGGATTGTAGGGGTGAACTGCAGACCAGACAACCTTTTCAACAGCCAGGATCTACCAAGGGTTGTTTTGAGTGTGGAAAGGAGGGATACTATCAAAAAAATTGTCCTCAACTAAAGAAAGGGGCAATGGCAATACTAACCCTAATCAAAACAACAACGGTAACAACAATGGCAATGGAGGGAACGGTGCGAAGGGGCGAGCCTTCGTGCTAGGATCCGGAGAAGCTCGATATGATCATAATGTGGTCACCGGTAAGTTCCTCTTAAACAATTACTTTGCTTCTGTCCTTTTTGACACTGGTGCTGATAGGAGTTTTATATCTAAGAAGGTTAGTGATTTGATAAAAGAAACTCCAACTCTGCTAGAAGCTAAGTACATAATAGAAATAGCCGATGGCCAAATAATTAAAGCAACACATATTCTTAAGGGTTGTGAGCTGGAATTGGCTGGTCATAAGCTTGATATTGACCTTATGCCGGTCAGACTTGGTAATTTCGATGTAACTGTCGACATGGATTGGTTATCTAAAAACCAAGCCGAAATTGTCTGTCATGAGAAAATCGTTCGCGTTCCTCTCCTAAGTGGAGAAACTCTTTCCGTTCAGGGCGAAAGGAGTGGTGCAGTCATGGGCATCATATCCTTCATGAAAGCACAGAAATGTCTTCGAAAAGGTCATATTGCTATTTTGGCTCTCGTCGCCGAGCAGCCATCTGGGGAGAAGAAGATTGATGATATCCCAATTGTTTGTAACTATCCGGAAGTATTTCCCAAGGATTTTCCTGGTCTTCCATCACATCTTCAAGTAGAGTTTCGAATCGAATTAGCACCCGGAGCAACGTAGATTGCCTGAGCACCTTACAGACTAGCACCCAGTGAATTACAAGAGCTATCCACTCGGCTACAATAATTGTTGGATAAAGGTTTCATTTGACCTAGCTCATCGCCATGGGGAGCTCCAGTCCTGTTTGTCAAGAAGAAGGACGGGACTTTCCGCATGTGCATCGACTACCGTGAGCTGAATAAAGTGACGATCAAGAATCGTTATTCTCTACCTCGCATAGATGACCTCTTCGATCAACTCCAAGGCTCAAGCTTCTATTCCAAGATAGATCTTAGATCTGGTTAACATCAATTGAGAGTCCGAGATGAGGATATCTCTAAGACTGCCTTCAGTACGAGGTACGGCCACTATGAGTTTATGGTCATGCCTTTCGGATTAGCCAACACACCCGCGGTATTCATAGAGCTCATGAACCGCGTGTGTAAACCCTACCTTGATCACTTCGTCATCGTTTTCATGGATGACATCCTCATCTATTCCAAGAACAAGGACGAACATGAGGAGCACCTACGCTTAATTCTGGAATTGCTAAAGCAAGAACAACTGTATGCTAAACTCTCCAAGTGTGAATTCTGGATTCGGGAAGTTCAATTTTTAGGACATGTGGTTAACGAGAAGGGTATACATGTCGATCTATCAAAGATAGAAGCCATCAAGAATTGGGCAACACCGACGACTCCGACAGAGGTGCGACAATTTTTGGGATTGGCTGTCTATTATCGTCGATTTATCGAAGGATTTTCTAAGATTTCCCAACCCCTCACTGCCTTAACTCATAAGGGTAAAGCCTACAACTAGGGCGACAACCAGGAGTCAACATTCCAACTCCTTAAGCAGAAACTTTGCAGTGCACCCATTCTAGCTCTTCCGGAGGGAACGGATGATTTTGTGGTGTATTGCGATGCATCCATTCAGGGTCTTGGTTGTGTGTTAATGCAACGAGAAAAGGTGATCGCATACGCTTCACGTCAACTAAATATTCACGAGAAAAACTACACCACTCATGACCTAAAGTTGGGAGCTGTAGTTTTCGCACTTAAGATATGGAGACATTACTTGTACGGTACCAAGTGCACTATCTACACCGATCACAAGAGTCTTCAGCATATCTTTAAGCAGAAAGAGTTGAACATGCGAAAACGTCGTTGGGTCGAGCTTTGAATGATTATGACTGTGCGATCAGATATCATCCGGGTAAGGCTAATGTTGTAGTTGATGCCCTAAGTCGAAAGGATACCAAGCCCAAACGAGTTCGAGCATTACTGCTTACTATTCATACCAGATTGCCTGAAAAAATCCGTAGTGCTCAACTCGAAGCCTTGAAAGAGGAAAATCTACCGCTGGAAGCCACACGCGGTAAGGAGGGTCAACTTGAGGTCAAATCTGACGGCATTCGCTATTTCGCCTAGCGAATATAGATTCCAGTATTCGGAAACCTAAGGGAACTAGTCATAGATGAAGCCCATAAATCTTGTTACTCTATTCATCCAGGTTCTGACAAGATGTACCTTGACTTAAAGGTGCTGTATTGATGGCCAAAGATGAAGGCCGATATAGCCACCTATTTGAGCAAGTGCCTGACTTGCGCAAAGGTCAAAGTAGAATATCAAAAGCCTTCTGGTTTACTTCAGCAACAGGAGTTTCCCATGTGGAAATGGTAGCAGATATCCATGGACATTATCACAAAATTGCCACGAACTCCTACCGGATGTGATACCACTTGGGTAATCATCGATCGTTTAACAAAGTCCGCTCACTTCTTAGCAATCAAGGAAACAGATAAAATGGAGAAGCTCACTCTTATTTATTTGAAAGAAGTAGTCTCTCGGCACGGAGTGCCAATCTCTATCATTTCAGATCGTGATGCACGATTCACCTCCCGTTTCTTGCAATCATTACATAAAGCTTTAGGCACGCGTCTATATATGAGCACAACTTACCATCCTCAAACTGATGGCCAGATGGAGCGTACTACTCAAACTCTGAAGGATATGCTACGAGCTTGTGAGATTGATTTCGGTAACACTTGGGAGTCTCACCTACCGCTGGTGGAGTTCTCCTACAACAACAGTTATCACACTAGAATCAAAGCAACTCCATTCGAGGCAATATATGGATGGAAATGCTGCTCTCGTATTTGTTGGGCCGAGGTTAGGGATAGTCAACTTACGGGTCCCGAACTTGTTCTCGAAACTTCTTAGAAAATTATTCACATTCGAAATCGTATGGTAACAGCTCGTGATCGTCAAAAGAGCTATGCCGATAAGCGTCGTAAACCGTTAGAGTATCAAGTAGGCAACATGGTTTTGTTAAAGGTCTCACCTTGGAAGGGTGTCATTCTTTTTGGGAAACGAGGTAAATTAAATCCTCGTTATGTTGGACCATTCAAGATAGTGAAGAGAATTGGCCCAGTAGTGTATCAACTGGACCTACCCGAAGGACTTAGTGGTATACACAACGTCTTTCATGTCTCGAACTTGAAGAAATGTCTAGCAGACGAGTCACTCGCGGTTCCTCTTGAGGAACTACACATCGATGAACAGTTGTGTTTCATCAAAGAAGCAGTAAAAATCATGGATAGGGAAGTCAAAATGCTTAAACGTAGTAAAATCCCTATTATCAGAGATCGTTGGAACTCGAAACGCGGACCGGAATTCACGTGGGAGCGTGAGGATCAGATGATGCGCAAGTATCCTCATCTATTCAAGCACCCCATGTCAAACTCTTAAGGTACTATTCTAATTTTCGGGACGAAAATTCTTTCAACTAGGGGATGATGTGACATCCAGAAAAAAAAATTTATTATTTAACTTTCAAAACGAAAATTCTTTCAACTAGGGGATGATGTGAAAATCCGGACTTTTAGGATTAACCCCGTTAGTAAATCCCATTAAATCCTAACCGAGTTAACTTATCTCAAACCATAGGGACTAATTCTGTCAAATTTTAACTTAGAATTTCAAGGACCATTTATGTAATTGCCCTAAACTCAAGATTATTGACTTTGAAAGTCAAAATTGAAGGTTTTTGTTTCTGTTGACTTTTAAAGAGTCAAACCCATGACTCTTTGATTCAAATCTGCGAGTTATACCCGAAATTCGTTTGATTTCATAACTGATATGAACGTTATTAGCAGTTTCGACCATCATTGAGCCATTACTCATCGTTATCAATTAGAATTAATCCGAATTATGAGCATTGAACTCGTAACCGCCGACCACTATAACATATTCGTCAAATTCGTTCGTTTTTGCTATCACTCACAAATCGAACCCTCACACACCTCAAACGAACTTCTGTCAAGCTTCTACGTGTACCAATTCAGTCAGAGGAGTGGCCGGAGATACGGAGGACCAAAGCCGTCGACGTCGAAACGCATCTTAGTCGGGAACCCTCAATTCGATCACCATTCTGGTAATTGACTTCATCCACACTTTCGTTTTTACATGTAGATTGAAAGCCCTAACCTATTAGAGGCTTACATGATCGAATTGGTTATGAACCGATTTCTAGGGTTCATACGAAACCGGTTTAATCGATCACCATTCTACACTAAATCATAATTCAATTAATTCATGCCATCAGATTAAAGAGTCAAACCCATGACTCTTTGATTCAAATCTGCGAGTTATACCCGAAATTCGTTTGATTTCATAACTGATATGAACGTTATTAGCAGTTTCGACCATCATTGAGCCATTACTCATCGTTATCAATTAGAATTAATCCGAATTATGAGCATTGAACTCGTAACCGCCGACCACTATAACATATTCGTCAAATTCGTTCGTTTTTGCTATCACTCACAAATCGAACCCTCACACACCTCAAACGAACTTCTGTCAAGCTTCTACGTGTACCAATTCAGTCAGAGGAGTGGCCGGAGATACGGAGGACCAAAGCCGTCGACGTCGGAACGCATCTTAGTCGGGAACCCTCAATTCGATCACCATTCTGGTAATTGACTTCATCCACACTTTCGTTTTTACATGTAGATTGAAAGCCCTAACCTATTAGAGGCTTACATGATCGAATTGGTTATGAACCGATTTCTAGGGTTCATACGAAACCGGTTTAATCGATCACCATTCTACACTAAATCATAATTCAATTAATTCATGCCATCAGATTAGTAAACCTTCCAATAATGAAAACCCCATGTCAATTTAATCTAATAATATCGAATCTGTCATGATCCTGATTCTAGGGTTCACCCATATCGCAATTTGGGGTTTTTGATCTTAGACACAAAATGAATTAAATTAAACCATATCCTTAGATTCGAAATGTTCTAATTAACAAAATCCCTATGATTCTATCAATTTCTAATATCAGAATCATTCGATTTGATTTTTGGTTCATATTCTAGAGTTCGGTTTTCAAATCAGAAATTAACGACATTAAACTTATTGATTTTGCAATTAAATACACCCCCCGAATTCGTAATTCTTTGAAGAACGAAACCCCTATGCCTCTGTATTGAATCGTGATCGAATTTGTGAGATTGGGACTAGGATCGATCACGACTTTGAATGGGGGAGGGGGCTCTCGGGTGTTTCTGATTAAAACCTGTCGATTTCAAATCCTGTTGCGAATCATGATCTGGCTGGGCTGGTTAAGGCTGTTGACTGTTGGAGAGGAGACCCGGATTTGAATCCTCCTCCCCTGTTTTTTTTAAATGTATATTTTAATGGTATTTTAATTATAAATTCAATTACGATAGTATTATATTAATATGTTAAAATGTTTTAAACCGAAAAAGCACGGGTTTGGTCTTGCAACCCGTATTTATTATTAAAATCCATTTATAAAATAATATATTCATATTATTTTTGTATCGTGACACAAATTAAAATTAATATTTTTTGTATATTATTTCCTCTATGATATAAACATTTTTGTAACGTTTCAAAGTTATAAATAGTATAAATATATATATTGTTTACCCGTAATTATATTCTCGAGTAAAAATAATATATTATTATTTTTGCCACATAAATAGTTATCGTAATAACTATGCGAGTTTAAAAATAATATAATAATATTATTTTCTAAATCATTATTTAATGACGAAGACGATTGATTATATTTATTAATTACTGTAATTATTGTCTTTTGTCGCATGTCTTTATCATTCTAATTATTTAACTTAGAAATCCGTATTCTCGTAGACATGTTCGTCTACTCTTGATCATTAGAGCGTTTCTTTTAGGACGTTCAATATTTCGTGTCGTCGTCACATATCCCATTTTATCCCTAATAATTATGATGTAATTCTAGGGCATTCGTGAGTCGTGTTAGGCTAACGCTTGAGATAGAAATCTCATACTTCCGTGAACCTACTACGCAACGCAGGTGGGTTTTCACGGCCCCTTTTTACTGTTTTAACTTGGGGGAGAAAACATGTCACAAACTATTTTGCATTATTGTATTCATATGTTATCAATGTTAAAGCAAAGCGTAACACGCTATCACTGAAAGTCCTCAACACACATCGAACCGTTAATATGGATCTTAGTAAGGTAATATTTAGTAGTACTACTGGGTTTGACAAATCCCACCCGCGTTAGTCGCGCTAACTCTATTGGAGGTCGAACGGGTGAAATGTTAGCCTACTCACATCGCAAGAGTTGATAGACCTGGCAGGAGGCAAATAAACAAACAGTCAGCTTCGTCTGCGAGCGCTTTAGTAATACATGAAACGTAGGTTAGCTACCTATAGATACATATTGAATGTTCAATAATCTAGTAAACGTTTATTTATATACTGAAACCTGTGAACTCACCAACCTCGTGTTGACATCTTTTCTTACATGTTTTCTCAGGTCGCTAAGTTAAGGCACAGGTGCAATTCTAGGGCATACATGGAGTCCTACATTTAATTTATTATTTAATAATACGTTTTGAACTGTTTCTATTTATTCCTTTTGGACTGGACATTTGGGCGCGTTTGTTTTGCGCATTTACTTTCTTTTATTGCTTCCGCATTTACTCTGATCGTTTATGATATTTCTATTTAAGTGTCATATAGTGTCCTTCAATGTAACTAATGACTGAGATCTTGGTTTGTCACTTCCCAAACGGTAAAACTCCGTTATTGGAATTTGGGGGTGTGACATTAGTGGTTGCACACGTTTTCCCTGCGAATAATAAAGCAATAAACAAGTAGCCGTTAGCAATATTCAGGATACTGACCTTATCGGGATACCGGATCTTGGATCACGCATTGCTCAGGATCCTGCTCCATAACAATTGTCCCCAAAATTTGACAGCTGGATATTCTTTTTACAGCTGTTAAATTTTTGAAATTTGAATTTTAAATAAAACCGGCTTCTTGATAGGACTTGGTGCAGGAAATGAGGGTGTGAAGCATCGTGCATCGAGACGGTTATCATTGCTTCTTATAATTATCGTTTTCTTTTTCATTATTCCGACTTCACCTTCTCCAATTTCTCTATGGGATTCCAGTAACGAACTCTTCTTTTTCTTATTTCTTTCTGGTTCTTTGCTTCAAAAATGGCAAAAAAGGGTACGCGCTCGTCTACTCCTTCTGATGACCTTCTTAGTCAAAATTTAATCGTCAACCCTGATTCTGAAAAATGTACCTTCACCGATCTTGATATTCAACCCTTGAAATCCGGATGCCTTTTCCCCGAAAACACCGTTTTTAGACCCTTTGATCCTAGGACTAGGGCTGATTTTGAATCGGAAAGCTGGGTTTGCTTTCCTTATTTTCCTTTTTCTCTAGGTTTCACTTACCCGTTTCCTCCTCTCACTACTGATTTCTTTAGAAAGAGTGGTCTTAGTTATGCCCAAATCATGCCAATGGTGTGGAGAACTTTACATACCCTAGAATTCCTGATTCAACATCACGCCATAGATTTTTCTGCTTCGGAATTAGCCACGTTCACAATCTTAGGAGCCGTGGATCTTCCTGATTTTTGTTTCAAATCAAACCTGGTATGACTCACTTGATCTTGAAAACTACTCAGAACGACTCCAATTGGAAAAATAATTTATTTTTTATGAGGAGGGATTCTATCCCAGATGGGGATAAACTGCCGATCAAGTGATTATGAAGGGTAGGACTCTGTCTTGTAGGATCTTTACTAGTTTGATATCCAGGATACTAATTTTTGGTTTTTATTTCAGCGCCGAAGTTCGATATCCTTGCTCCTCCTACTTCGGACACAGCTAAGAAGGTTTCCGCTTTCTTCAGTTTTGAACCCATCGAGCTAACCTTTCGATTCAAAGCTCCATTTCTTGAAGTTAATTCAGAAGCTTCTTTCTCCGAATCGACTATGTCTGGTAAGAAAAATAGCAACATTCTCTTTTATTGGTTATAAACAATAAGAACAAACTAACCTATCCTTTTGAAATAGGCCTTCGCAAATCAAGCTCCAAATTTGCCCTTGATGATATTGATAGCATGGTATCTAAGGGTAAGGTTGTCAAGAAGGAGGCCAAAACTGTTCCCGCTCCAGTTTCCAAGCCGAGTGCTCCCAATCCTAATACTTCCACTGTTAAGCCCTCTTCCAGCAAGAAGCGCAAGATACAGGATCCCGTTGATCTAAACATCCAGGTTTTCACCGATTTCTTTGATGCTCACAAGAAGTTGCATAACTTCAATCATCTGGTAAGAAGATCTCACTATCTTAGAATTCAATTGTAATCCTGCATTTAAAATAACATTTGTATTATGTGTAACATGCTTTAGATAAGCTGATTAGATTCCATGAACAGCTGGTTAAGGAGATGGAATTATGCAAACAGAAGCTTACGGATTCCTAGGAAATTGTGGCTACTAAAGGCAAAAAGCTGTTGGATGTCACTAAAGAGCTCCATCAAATCAAAGCTGAACTGCAAGAGGTGCATCTTCAACATGCTTGGGACATTGATGCATCTAATGAGCAGGCCCAGGCTTCCGCTGCTATCTCCATCTTTAAGTCTAGAATCAAAACGGCCAAGGAAGTCGAGGACAAAAACTTCGACAGGAGCGCTTGGGATGTTAAAGAGTGGAAGAGGCTGGTGGCTGAGCTGGGAGGAGAGCTAATTTCAGAGAAGGATTCTGGGAAAGTGGTGGCTGAGGAGCATGAAGCTGAGGGTGTAGGGAAGCATGTGGATCAGGGCAATGAAGGTAATGATGCTTAGGCCTGAGCCCTGATATTTATGGTTTTTGATGTGGTTGTCTTTAACTTGTTGATTCTGAACAATTTAATTTTCTTGTTGACGGGATCCCGGAATGGGATAAACAATTTGTTGACTTAATTCTCGGGTGGATGGGTCCTGTTTTGGATGAAGCCTGAGACATATTTTGGTTTCCTACACTTATAATATTAGTAGCTTTTGACTATCCTGCCATTATTGTTTTTTAGAATGAATGTGTTTACAGAAAGATAATATATTTATGTATATATTCAGGATTCAGAATCCTCTAGGATAATTTATCAAACTTAGTCTTTTAAAACCACAGGTTAATTTTGATAAATAGATTAAATCATGACTTAGTCAAACAAATTTTGATTCTACCTTTAATGGGGAATCAAGAAATAAAAATTGAAAAATATGGATAGACATGCCTGAATTTTGACGAATGTTTTAAGAAATGTTATAACCTTGAGTTGTCCCCTGTGTATGTTTGCCAATCATATTATATGATCAGTAGTAGAATTTCAGAATTGGTATAAGTCTTTGATTTGATCGTGACTCTTGAATTAGTATACCAATGATAAGCATTTGCTAAGTAAATAAAATGTATCAAGTCGAAATAACGTGGGTAAAGCCAGAATAACGTGGGCCAAGCCAGACTTGAGTTAACATGAAAATGCTAAAAACCTTAGGAGTAACACGTTCGTTACTATCATAGATAACAAGCTATAGCCAACAGTGATGAAATTTTCAGCCACTTTTACATGGTCTGGTCGCACCACCTTGAACTATACTCGAACATCGTGCGCAACTGGCGGAGTGTTTAAACTCAATGCGAAGAAAGGTGAAAACCTTTAAACCTTAGAAGGTATGCAGGATACCTTAACGTAGGAGAGATGGCCAATCTCTGTCTTGTGTCAGGATCCATGGAGATACTTCCTACAAGACAGGAACTCTTGGTGAAGGTGGGTGTTAGCTAGGCTAACACCCCTCCAACGCTCAAGTCAATATATTAATATGGAATGATAATAAAATTAATTGAAATGGAAAGAATACGTACCGTTCTAAGTTAGAATATAAATTCTAACTTACATGAAGTAGGTTTTTAGATGAATAGCGTTCCAGGATCTTGGTAATATATCCCCTTCCAGAGTTGCTAGCCAATAAGCACCTTTACCTGCCACTGAATCAATCAAATATGGGCCTTCCCACTTTGGCGTGATTTTTCCGTCGCTAGGATTAGTGTTATTTTGGAATGCTTTTCTCAAAACGAGATCACCCACTTGAAATCTCCTGATCCTTATATTTTTGTTATATGACCTTGCTATCCTTTGCTGATAGGCTTCAATGCGAACTTTAGCAAAATCTCTGATTTCATCAGTAGTATCAAGATCATTTGAGAGAGCTTCACTATTATTTTTCTGAGTTTGAAGACTGGTTCTGGCTGTAGGGATAACCTTGTGGGGATCATAGCTTCATTGCCAAACACCAAAGAGAATGGGGTTTGACATGTCACGTTTTTTGCAGTTTTTCTATCTGCCCATAGTTCAAATGGCAGTTTTTCGGCCCATTTCCCTTTCTTTGTTCCCAATCTTTTCTTGAGGTTATTGATGATAATCTTGTTGCTGGATTCTGCTTATCTGTTGGCTTGAGGATTCACAGGGTAGAAGTTATCATCTTAATTCCCCAGCTAGCACAGAAGTTAGTTGTTCTTTTGCCAATGAATTGAGATTCGTTGTCACATGTTATTTCCGCTAGGATTCCGAATATCGTCAGGATGTTGCACTTGATAAAGGATATAACTTCCTTTTCTCTGACTTGATAGAATGCTTTGGCTTCGATCCATTTGGAGAAGTAGTCTGTCATTGCTAACATAAACACTTTTCCTCCGGGTACCTTAGGGAGCTTGCAAACTATATCCATTCCACACTTCATAAATGGCCAGGATGAAATAATTAGGTACAAGGGTTCTGCTAGCTGGTGAAGGATGTCGCTATGTCTCTGGCATGCATCACACTTTTGGGAATATTCCATAGCATCTTTGCTCATGGTTGGCAAATAGTATCCTATCCTTAGGATCTTTGAGAAAAGTGCTCTGCCCCCAGAATGATTTCCACAGTCGCCTTCGTGTATATCTCTGAGGACTTCAAGTGCTTCAGGATCTTCTAAACATTTCAAATAAGGACCTGCAATAGATTTTATGTACAGAACACCATATAATATTATAAAACGAGATATTCTCATACGAAAGCCCTGTTATTCTTTTCATCCTTCGGGAATTCTCCATCCGGTAAATATTTTATAATAGGTGGGATCCAAGATCTTTGGCTTGGCTCCGTATCCCGAGTATCTGGTTCTTCAGCTTTCGTATTAGATACTTCATTTTTATTTTCAATTGCTGGACTTAGGATTTGTATAATCGGTATTGTGGTTCCTTTCAGGATCTTGAGTGCTAAGGCAAGATTTGCTAAGGCATCAGCTTCAACATTGTCTTCCCTTGGTACCTGTATTATACTAAAGATTTTGAATTTCAAAGATAATTGTTTGACTATCTCGAGGTATTTGATTAATCTTTCACCCTTTGCTGCATAGGAGCCATTGAAATGGTTAGTAATCAATAATGAATCCACATAAACCTTGAGACACCTGATCTTCATATGACAAGCAAGTTGTAATCCTTCTATTAGCGCCTCGTACTCTGCCTCGTTGTTGGTTGCTTGGAACTCACAGCTTATTGACTGGGGTAGTATGTCCCCTTATGGCGATTTTAGTATGATTCCAAGACCTGTACCTCTTATATTAGATGCACCGTCTGTGAATAGAATCCATTTGTCCTTTGATTCCTCTAGTTGTTGAACTTCGAGATCTGCTTCTTGTTGGATATCACTGCTGAAATCAGCCACAAAGTCTGCGAGTGGTTGAGATTTTATTGCTGTCCTGGGCTCATACTTGAGATCATATGCGTTGAGTTTGACTGACCATTTATCCATTCTTCCAGACATTTCCGGCTTTCTCAAAACACACTTAATTGGATAATTATTTTTAACATGTATAGCATGAGTCTCAAAATAATGTCTAAATTTAGTAGATGCCATTATTAAAGCTAATATTAATTTTTCTAAATGAGAATACCTGGTTTTCGCCGGAAGTAGACTTTTACTTACATAGTATACCGGATGCTACTGACCTTCATGATCTTTAACTAAGACAACACTTACAGAATGTACAGATACCGCTAAGTATAATTATAACGGTTCGCCATCTTCAGGTTTCATTAGTTGTGGAGCTGTGGATAAAATACTCCTTTAGTGCTTGTAGCGCTTTCTCATGCTTTTCTTCCCATTCGAATCTTTTGTTTTTCTTTAAGATATCATAAAATTCTTTGCACCTCTCTGAGGATATTGAGATAAATCTATTGAGTGCTGCTACTCTACCAGTCAGCCTTTGGACGTCTTTGGTGTTGGCTGGGGATTTCAGGTTGATTACTGCCTTGATCTGTTCAGGGCTAGCCTATATCCCTCTTTTGGTTACCATATATCCTATAAATTTTCCTGCCCCCACTCCAAAATGGCATTTGGAAGGGTTGAGCTTCATGTTATAATTATCTAGGATCTCCGATGCTTCTTCAAGATCCCTGGGATGATCTTCAGCTTTCTTCGACTTCACCACCATGTCATCAATATAAACTTCCATGGTGTCCCCAAGTTTATCTTTAAACATCATGTTTACTAGCCTCTGGTATGTAGCACCTGCATTTTTTAGACCAAAAGGCATGGTAATATAACAATAGATACATGTCGGAGTCATGAAGGCAGTATCCTCCTAGTCAGAGGTTTCCATCTAGATCTGCTGAAATCCTGACGAGGCATCCATGAAGGTTAACATTTCATGGCCTGCTGTAGCATCCACCATTGAGTCTGTATGTGGTAGAGGGAATGGATCTTTCAGACATGCTTTGTTTAAGTCTGTGAAATCTACACAAACTCTCCATTTCCCATTCTTCTTCTGGACCACCACTACGTTGGCTAGCTACCTTGGGAATTTTACTTCCCTTATCATTCATGCTTTTAACAGTCTCTCAACCTCTTCTTGGATGACTGTATTTCTTTCTGGAGCGAATTTACTTCTTTTTTGGTGTATTGGCCTGAAACTGTTATCAAGTCCTAATTTATGTGTAATAACATCTTTAGAAATACCTATCATGTATTCATGTTTCCAAGCAAAATTTGAAAATCTGCTCTTTAGTAATCTTGTGAGGCTTTGCTCAATATCCTCGGGGATACTGGTTCCAATTAGCACCTTGACATCAGGATCCTCTTGACTTAGGGATCATTCCTTGACATCCTGCTCCTTGGCTTCTAGTGTCACACCCCAACCGACGGCGGAATACGTCGGGGCGGGACATGTAGACTGTTCAAAAGCTCAAGGTCTACTAAAGTTTAAATAATTAAACAACCAATTTCATATCACAAATAAACATAAATCCAACAATACAAGGAAAACAGAAATACATTAAATAGTCTCTTTAAATTAAATTCTAGGTCATCGGTCCTAAGTGGAGCATCTTGTACTTATTCTCAAGCATTAGTACCTGAAACATGATGAAAACAAGGTCAACTAAAAAGTTGGTGAGCATACATAGGTTTTGACACACAACCAAGTTTAAAGTATTTTATACAATTCATACGATACACGTACATAAGGCATTTATGGAGAATCTATAGTTAAACTAAGTGTGTACAATCAAACCTTGTGACTGAGGCATAACACGCAGGTTACCCTAATGTAAATTCGGTAACAAACACCCTAACCGGGTGGGTTTGTCAGACACAATAGATCTATCAATGTTAACCTTTGGCTTGTACGGAATTAATGATTGTACTAAAGTCATGTATATGTAGTCTTAACTCATAGCATTCAAGCATAAAGCACATAACACATAATATCATATTATTGAATTGTATTTTAAGTCTATGCAAAAAGTTTCAAAAGTAAATCATGTTTCACCCCAAAAGTACAAAATAGAAAGGGGGCTATGTAAACTCACCTGAAGTAATGGTGTAGATAGCACAAGTAAAAGGTAGTAACAATGATTCTTTTGCAAATCACAAGGTTAACCTAGAGTGTAATGTATGAAATTGAATCAATTATATGCACAAAGTCTAAGGCAATATCTAAGGTTTAATCAGAGTGAGTGTAGGGACTTGTACAAAGAGTTCGTGTCGCATTATGTAAGGCATGTGAGTTGATAAAAGTATAGGTTTAAAGTGTATGAAAGAATAATATTTGTCTTAGGGTTTATGTTTAAATAATTTAAATAAATAATTTTTGTTATTTATTTATTTATTTACGAATCGTGGATCTTTAAAGGTATGTGATAAAAATGAATAAATACTTCCCTCTTTTTTTTTCTTTTATTTGTTTATAATAATGCATCAAAATATAGAGTAAACATTCATACAAGTTAAAACCCTTAGGAATACATATATAAGTTCTTCCTAATTATTTATTTATTAGAAAATAGAGTGTCTCTAAAAGAAATATGGGACAAGTAAATATATAGTAGTTAATATATATTTAGTAAATTAGATTTGTTTAAACAAAATGTAAATCTTATATAGATAAGAAGATGATTTATAAATTTGGTATTAACAGTTTTCATTATTTTATTGTAAATAATAAACTATTAATTGAATAAAATGTCTTACGAATGTATTTTATAAAGTTTTAACAAAACTTTATAAAATGGGTATTTTAAATGCTTTATTTTGTAATTTAATAATTTAAAATAAACTTTAACCCTTTTCAATAAAAGAAATAGTTGTTTTATGATTTAAATTGCAATTTATTGCATTAATCAGTTTTAAACTGTCATTGGGTTTATAAAATAATTTTTTTAATATTTTTAGAGCATTTAAAACGGTGAAAAAAAAATTATGCAGGTCGTAAGGTTCGAACCCGGGTCGATTCTGGGTGAGGACAAGAGGCTGACCACTAAACCAGAGGACCTTCTGTGTTAAACTTGCGGCCTTAAAACATGTTGAGCGCGTCTGGGACAAGAACCGGTCTGGTGTGATACACGTGCAAAAATAGGGGTGGTTTGTGGGTTTCGAACCTACGCCACCGGGTCCGATGGCGCAAGGACTTAGCCAGTCGGACCGAGTGGTTCACTGGTCATAATAGAGAAACATAAATTTTTATACGTTTATTCAATGGAACCAGAAATCCCTTTTCAGATCATGCGCAGATCGATCAAATTCCATTTTAAATTGAGTTTGCTTCCCTCTGTCAATTGGAATTGACAGAGGGCTTTTGATCGGCATGAAAGGGAGAATCGAATGCAATAAAGCATACCTAATTTGGTTATGAGACGAGTACGAACGGCAAGCCTCTAGGGTTCGATATTCTTGGAATTCGCTTGAGCTTCAGAGGTGTAATGCGATGTGTAGAGATGTTTAGAAAGTTTGTATGAGTTTATACGCAGGTGTGAGGGTGTTTTAGTTTGTCCATATCCATCTTAATTATGTAATTCGGTTAGGATCGAAGGTATCGGCCGTTTGAAAGGAATTACGCGTTAATTCCACCGAAATACGATGAATTGAGTCATGATGTTGGACTGGATACACGCGAGATTGATTAGGGCGTGATTTGCGGCCGATTACTCGTTTCAATTCCGTGATTAGAGGGTGAATTGGACTCAGTTTGACTCTACTAAGTCAAAACCGTTTGAATTTGAAATTGACCGCTCAATAATTCGAATTGAAATGTCATTTGGGTGTAGGGATGGTCGATAATCAATTGTGTAAACTCGAAGGTTCCATAATTAGTTGGAATTTGTCGCTGATAGTCTTGTTTATCAAGGATCATGAGTTGTTTGACTCTTGGAAGTCAAACTGTGGTAAAAATAAAGGGTTGGGGTCAAAGTTAAGATGGAAGGTTAAATTTCAAGGTTGAGGGTTCAAAGGTTCAAACTAGTTTTTAAAATTGTGCATATAAATATTTATATGTATGTATATATACATATATTTCTGGGTTGATTTTCTTTGTATATATATAAAAAAATAAAACTATAAAACACTTGAATCTTTCCTTTATAAAACTAACTATATTCAAAATTTAAAATGTAACTTTTATGTTTACTAAACAATTATCTTTATGGGGTTTAAATGTGAATACATTTGCATACATATATTTATAAATAAATAATCATATATATGGATACGCAAAACATGCGTTTTAGAATTTATATGTAACGCAAGATTTAAGACAGATATACTAATAAAGTAGAAAATATAAGATTTATGGGACATCATGTGGTCGAACAACATACGGGATTTAAATATAGGGTTTGTTTACAAAAATAAAATAGGGTCGGAAAATCATGGATGTTACATCTAGGACGTCTCTAGCCTGTTTCTTTAATTGCTATGCTTGTCTAGTCTTTGCTGATGGTTTCATTGAAGAAGTATAACAATCTTTTGCATCTTGCTGATCGATGTTGATCTTTACTATTCCCCAAGGAGTTGGCATCTTGACACATTGATGATATGTCGAGGGTACCACTTTCATATCATGTATCCAGGGTCTCCCTAGTATAACATTGTAACAGGATAACGAATCGATTATGCAAAATTTTTGTATAGTGTTTACCCCTTCGATATATATCGGAAGCTTTATCTCTCCGAATGTGTTTTTGACTTCTCCGCTGAATCCCACTAGCACTGCAGATTTGGAGATAATCTCGGAATCCGGGATCCCCATTCTTTTCAAGACATCATGCTGGGTTATATTCACCGAGCTTCCTCCATCGATCAGTATTCTTCGAATGAAGTGATTTGCAACATATAGGGTGTTTACCAGACCATCATGATGAGGATCTTGTACATTAGCCTTGTCATCTTCATTGAAGGAGATTATCTTTTCTTATGTTAGACTGGAAGTTCTGAGGGGTCTATCTTCTTTCTCTATTTTAGCTTCCTTGGCATTTCTTTTAGCTGCAGAGTAAGAGGTACCACAAATGTCAGAACCACCAGAAATAAAACCTATTACCTTAGCATTGGGTAGCGGAGATTTGGCTCTTTGCGGCGTTTTGTCATGATCCCTGAGTTGCTTCTTTCCCTTGCCCAGAAATTCCTTAAGATATCCCTTTCTTAAGAGATAATTTATCTCTTTACGCAAGGCAATGCAATCCTCAGTGATATGTCCGAAATCTTCATGGAAGGCACACCATTTGGACTTGTCTTTGCCCCCGATATACTTTTCGAATTTACGGGGCCAATTGGCTTTGTCTCCAAGATCCTGCATGGCATATAACAAACCAGTTGTGTCAAGCGAAAAACAGTATTCAGATAACTTAGGATATTCATCTTCCTCCTCGTCATCTTCCACAGCATTGACTCTGTGATTATCAGGTTTGGAATATGGCTTGGATCTGTATGGTTTGAAAGGTACAGTCTCAGTCTTCCGGTTAGGTTGACTATAACTGGTTGGAGCATCCATCCTTTGCTGAATCTTCTTATCGTCTTCGAGTATGATGAACCTAAGTGTCCTATTTCTGACTTCGTCAAGATTCCTACAAGGGTTCATGATAAGGTCTTCATAAAATTGAGAGTCTTTCCTCAATCCCATTTTGAAGGCTTGGACCGATGTGGCTACATCGAGATTCGGGATATCCAGGGATGCTTTGCCAAACTTGCTGACATAATCTCGGAGGGATTCTCCGGGATTTTGAATTACCCTGTATAGGTCACTTGTCAATATTTCAAAAGATCTAATACAAGAGAATTGACTGTTAAACAGATTAATTAAATGAGCAAATGAAGTAATAGAGTATGGAGTAACATTAAGTAGCCTTTTTAAGGCTGATCCTGTTAAGATAGAACCGAAGCCTTTGCATAAGCAAGCCTCTTTCAGGTCCAAGGGAATAGGGTTGATCTCCATTCTTTCTCTATATTACGCCACATGCTCCTCAGGATCCGTTGTCCCATCATACATCTTCATGTTGGGAGTTTGAAAATGCTTTGGGATCTTAGCATCACAAATGGGAGGAGCGAATCGGGAAGTTCTGTGGCTGGTAGTTGACATCTCGGGTATGGGTTGTACCACTCCAGGTATACTGGAAATCATCTCTCTTAGCTTCTTCAATTCTTTCCCCATGGAAGGAGTGATCCCTGTATCCTACGCAGATTCGTTAGCATTTGAAAAATTATTGAATGTGTTACCCATGCCGATATCTTCGAGAAATGAACCCAGGGTAGATCCAAGATCTTGAGTTGTAGTAACTCTCGTAGCCGGAGTTGAACCAAGAATTGTGACTCCAGTCCGCATGGGTAGGAAATCTCCCTGATGGACCCCCGAAAATCCCGTATAGTCAAAGTTCAAAGCCCTCGGTTGTAATGGAGTTTTCACTTCCACCAGTTTCTTTGAGTCTTTGATCCTTTCAAGCTCTCTGAATATTGCTTGATTAGTCTTTTTCCGTTGTTCCATATGTTGCTTTACCTCGAAGAATACTTTGAGAAGTTCATCATTTGAAACGAGCACAGGTGGGCTAGCAGATATTTCGGATCCTGAAAAACCTGCAGGAACAGTCTTCCGAGGCTGACCATCATTATTTTTCTGGAATGAAGGAAGAGGAGGAATAGGGTTGACTAGCCAGGAGGTTGAAGATGGAACAGAGACAGAAACTTTTTTAGATTGGGACTACATTTTTTAAATCAGTTTTGAAAGCTAATGATTAAACAAAAATTTTAATAAAGATTTGAAGATAAAAAGCACCACTTGCCCCACGGTGGGCGCTAAATTGTTTTGGGTAAAAATTATACGAATTAACTTTGTAACCAAATTTCGATAGTGAGGTAGCGTGCTTGTTGAATCTATGAATGTAAAACAATAAAGTTGACACGAGTGTTTACGAGGAAAGCCCTTGATCCCTGATGATCTCCGACACAAAACCTCGGGAGCCGACGAAAGTCGGACTGCCTTGATGAGTTTTATAAAACCCTAAAATGTTGAGTACAAAGAGAGCCAACGAGATCGTATACTAAGTGTTAAAATGATTGAAAATGCGGGTGTTGTTGTGTTCCTATATGATAAGATTGCCCATTAAATATACAAAATATCTTTAACTAACTATCCGAAAAATATGGTCTTTAACTCTACCTTCCCATATGACCGTTGTAAAACCTTCTACGCATATTCCACACGTTTCATCTAGCCTCACGTCCGAGTCTTTAGGTGTTAGTGGTTGCACACGTTTTCCCTATGAATAATAAAGTAATAAACAAGTAGCCGTTAGTAATATTCAGGATATTGACCTTATCGGGATACCAGATCTTGGATCACGCATTGCTCAGGATCCTGCTCTGAATTCTTGCTCCATAACACCTTCCACGCGTCAAATTCTAATAGGTGAGTCACATAACACGTGTCGTTTCCCGAGGGTTTCCTTAGCCAACACGTAGCGGACCGCTAAGGTCTTAGGTAGTGGTCCGCTACCCCTTTGATTTTCAGATTTTTCATTTTAAGTCCCTGGAATTTGTTTATTCACATGTCCAAACCTAAATTTTAAATTTTGGAAAATTTTAGTCCCTCCTTTTTCTAAGAAATTTCTAGGTGTTACACGGTCAATCTACTCTACTTGCCATATTAATATCATCTACACATCACATTAATAATATCTAACGCACAATGAATGTAACTTAACACTTATATACAATTTAACACATATATACATATATACATACACACAAACACATACCTCATCTCTGCACCCTCGTCAAGGCGTTCGACACACCCCGAGCTCATCATTAACCTGCTAAGTATTGTCACCGTTGGTGACTTCCCGAAGGACCTCGTCCTTCACAATTCTCGTTTGCCGTGTCATAAACATGACTACGCAAACACATCACCCGCCATGTCGCAAGGACAACGACAGAGAAACACACAACTTAATTATAAACATGTAATATCACACTACACGTATATGACTGGTCAACTACACCTGCACCTCACACATTACACTAAAATAATGAATCCCACATGTAATCATAAGCATTTAGCTTAAAGCCCGACTCTTCCCGATCGACCCCAAACACGTCACATATTCATATCTCATATCTCTCACTAGCACATTCTCATGGACACACTATAGGCCCTACGACCCCTTAATACTCATTTAATTTTATAAACACGTCGGATTACAATCCGAAACTCTTAGCACGTGAAATAGATTAAGCTTTTCTCTTAAGTATGTACGACAGTCCTAAAAACGTTAAAAACATTTAAAGAAGTGAGGGATTAGAAACTCACTGATTATGATGTGCCTCGGTCCTAGCTCTGCAACTCGTCTGACCATGATCAAATATCAACCCTGTCAAGCGCGTGATCACACCATCAGAACATGTTCTCAGCTTACGCTGCGTAACGCATAAATAATTAAACTCTAACTCTAGGCCTTGACTACTTATAAATATTTTCTGTGGGTACACGTGATCCAGGTCGTCCTTGACCTGCTCAGAAACTGTATGTCCAAATCTCGGGTTCCCATGCATGCACGTGCGTATGCATGTATACTCATGCAAAACCCTAATCCCGAAAAAAACCCTAGTCGGGTATAATCCAACTCCAATCTCATCCCCGTTCACCACCACCAGCAGCCATCACCACCGCGTACCCCTCACCGAGCCCCATCGTCAAGATTCGTCACCTCATGTCCTCCTCAAATCTTGTAAAAACCTGCCCCAAAAATGTCCAAGATTTGGCAAAAGGTAAACGCTAGGGACTATAAGTGCATTTATCATAAAGTTCGGGTTTAAATTGAAAAATTAAGGATTTAAGACCTTAGCAGACCGCTAAGGTTAAACCTAACGGTCCGCTAACAGAGCAAAATTGGGTGACGGACCACCAAGACCTAGGTAACGGTCCGCTACTTGTTGGTTAAGCAAACAATCCGGTGATGCCAAGTGTGTAGTGACTAATGGTCACTTATTGTGACACGTGTACTCGTGGCGGACCGCTACGCCTCTGGGTAATGGTCCGCTAGCCGCAAACTTATAAACGGTCCAATCAGATAGTGACATTTAGGGCTGACGCCATCCATGGCGGTGGCGGACCGCCACTCTTCGGCTTAGCGGTCCGCTACGAGTCTTGTTCTCAGCCTATAAATACTTGAACGTTCTCAATCATTTTTCTCATCCCAAACACGATCCACACTTCTCATATTTGTTCCAAAGCTTCTGTAGACGATCCTCGACAATCCCGGTTCGATTCCCGCTTAGTTTAGTACCCGGTGTAAGAGGAAACGATCATAGAAAAGTCGTAATGCTAGAGAAATCAAGTTAAGAAGCTAGAAGCTTAGCTTTTGACTCTAGAGGCTCATCCCTACAAACAAGGTGAATACTTTATCTCTTTTGAAACTTGTGTCAAACATTTTATTTGCGAAAATGGCCAAATAAAGGTTAGTGAAGTAATGCTCAATGTTCTTCTACGAACAAGTATTCAGGCCATAGGTATACGTAAAACTTGCAAGGGATACACGGGTCTCGGGTGAAATTCCCTGATTGCGGCTGGTACTTCCCTTTATAACAAATGAGGAGACATGGAGTCCCCGTTGTTATAAAGACATACTACCAGTGTATACTGTGGTGCGATTGAACAGGACGGGCCTGCTGAGTGTGTAGATTGAACAGGAAGTTGTGATTATGAAATTAATACTTTTTTGTGCCAAAATATTTTATGTCAAGATATTGTATTCACCAGCGTTCGCGCTGACGTTTTATTTTCAAAATATTTTCCAAGTAATGATTAAAATATGATGAGATGGGAGTATGGGCAGACATGAGATCTGACCGAGGAAAAAGGATGGAATGCACGTAGGATTCTCAGGCCTCGTGTAAAGGGAAATCCTAAATAAAGGAGATATGACTACGGAACTGATCAACCATGTGTTGGAACTATTTCCAGCGGCTCATCATGTATTTGATTTCAAACAATGTTTTGAAATCAAATGAAAAAGGTATTGAAACCCTATGTTTATAAAGTAAGTACAAAGCTTTTGTTTTCCAACAGAGTTTTGATATTTACAACTAAAACCCTTGAGGTTGGGACAAATGATTAAACGATCATTTGAAAAAGACTTCCGCTGTGTTTTACAAAAACTCTTAAATCGTGTAACCAAACGATACCAATCGGGCTCGCACACGTCCAGAGGGTGCCTTAGGCGGGGTGTGACAAGTCTCCTCCACCTTCTAGTCACACGAAAACCCTAGCCGGTTCCCTCTTTCATGATAGTACAGCAGAACCACCGTCACCCCACCGTCCGCCACCGTGGTACACCACCACAGCAGCTTCAGCTCTCATTCTCCCATGCTTCCGTCGCAAGCCCCCTAGGCCAGCCTAGGGTTTTACTTTAAGGTTGCTTTTAAACCCCTTTAAACTTTAATTCCGTCTTGTGCACTTCAACCCCGAACTAATATGTTAAATGGCTAACTGGTCAATTGTTCTCGCCGAATCAAGATTTACGTGGCAACCCCTGATAATCGGGACATTTGCTAAAGGTTTGGTTAGTCCATTTACCCGAACCATTAACTTTCGGGTTTTCGGGATGCTATAAGTCTATCCCGCTTAAAAGAGTATTCGTCCTCGAATCCTGCGTTGGTACACACCCAACATATCCTTTTGTTCTCAAATGTGCACCAAATTCATTCGGTGTCACACATTCACTTTCACACTATTCGTTTTTCAATACTCTTCTTTGTAACTCGACCACCATCCTTGGTGTTCAAAGGAGTCTTCCTTGCTGTCCACTTTCAATTTCGGGACTTGTAGGATCACCTACAGATTCCTGTATTACTTGTCTCCCTAACTCTTACTCCTATGGTGCAACAATGGCAATTACCTGTTTTCGTATCACATTTTCCTAATTTACCCACCGCACCTACACAGTCATTCCTTGCATAGCCCTGATGATCTCGTCATTCCGATGGTCACTTCCCCGAGTAGGTTTTCTTATTTCTGATAAATGGATTCATTCATCACCCTTACAAAGTGAAGTCATCATGTTTCTCGCCTCATACCTTTATCACCGCCCTGCGATGATCTCTCAAACTCTAACCCACTGCCCTACCCATAAGGGTATTACTTTGTTCTTTCTCTGATGATCTCCAGGAGCTTGTGCAAAGCTACACTTGTCCCCCCACAGAATTTCTCTACCATTGTATTTCGTTACATCATTATCACACGTTCAATACGCCCCATTAGGTATGTGCATACATCCAAAACTAGGGTCACCTTCATTAGCTCTTATTGTTTCTCAAAGGCTCATTTATTAACGTCATGTCTGATATGACAGCTAATATTTTGCCTTACTTAAATGCTCCATAGAATCTCACTTTAAGCTAGTCACATGCTTACCAGCATGAGCATTTCCTTTCCAGTTACTAGTGTGCAATCATGCACTTATCCCTCCCGAGTTTCAACTTACTCACGGTGGCTCTATCATTACCAAGCGATCACCGACCATGTCTCATTATTCAAGTACGAACATGAAGTCCGTCTTATCATAAACGTCCGCCACCCCGTGTCTCGGTCAGAGTAAATATTTTCGCTCCTCTTGTATCTTACCTTGACATAATTCTCTATATGGAACGCATTCCATGGAGTCCTTATCGTCCCCTTGTCCTCTTCGTGTTGAAGTCTTCATCATCGTCATCTCAACCCTGTCATAACTATCTCTCGTCAGTGTCCGCGTAACTCTTCCATCATCAACTGTCGTAGCTCCACCCATTGGATTCGTGCTCCAAATTCCCGAGATATAAGTATAGGTATCTCATAAGAGCACCTCTCCGATCATAACGAATGACGTCAAAACTCCTCTGATCACCTCGTTGTAGAAACATTGAGAAGCCTTCAGGATAGAAACACTATGCCTGATCATCTCTGCCACCCATCCTACGCACGACTAAGCATGTACTACTAGGACTCATAACGTCAGGTCATAATAACAAAACCTATCATTTTCGGAGTACGTATACGTATACGTATAGCATCTTATCTCTCTAACTCGCACAAAGCACACACATAACTAGCTAGACCTGAGCAAATCTACATGTTATACAATATGTCCTTGTCATTTATAGACGCACAAACTCATGGACTCTACCTTCTATTCTTTATAACAGTAGCCCCTGCCACACGTCATCACATACTCGCACATAGTTTACCCAGTCGTACCCCATACGGGTCGTACCAATGTTTCAAGACAACATACTAATTTGTCTTGACACAAGACATCACTCTACATATTCATACACATAATATTTATAATCCTAATTTCTCACAGGACCTCGTCCTGAACATTTACATCTACTAAAGATGTATAATCATTACTCCCCACAGGACCCTGTCCTGCATACTCGCATAAGGTGCAACGCACCTATTACACTTCAAATCATCACATAGACATTAACACATATGTGACACTATCATACGACCGTTGACACAGACAAGTTCAAAATTCATGTCTATACAAGTCTACTCACACCATCTAATCAACCACATCAAAATTTGCATTTAGTACGGACTCACGCCATGCAAAATATAATCATCAAATCACGCCACACTACATACATACATAACTCTACACATTCATACACATAATATTTATAATCCTAATTTCCCACAGGACCTCATCCTGAACATTTGCATCTACTAAAGATGTATAATCATTACTCCCCACAGGACCTGTCCTACATACTCGCATAAGGTGCAACGCACCTATTACACTTCAAATCATCACATAGACATTAACACATATGTGACACTATCATACGACCGTTGACACAGACAAGTTCAAAATTCATGTCTATACAAGTCTACTCACACCATCTAATCAACCACATCAAAATTTGCATTTAGTACGGACTCACGCCATGCAAAATATAATCATCAAATCACGCCACACTACATACATACATAACTCTACACATTCATACACATAATATTTATAATCCTAATTTCCCACAGGACCTCATCCTGAACATTTGCATCTACTAAAGATGTATAATCATTACTCCCCACAGGACCTGTCCTACATACTCGCATAAGGTGCAACGCATAAGTTCAAAATTCATGTCTATACAAGTCTACTCACACCATCTAATCAACCACATCGAAATTTGCATTTAGTACAGATTCACGCCATGCAAAACATAATCATCAAATCACGCCACAGTACATATAGCTTCCTGTCGCAATCACAATCCAACACAATTATCGCCGATCATGTCTGAATCACATAACGGTAAAGCAAAAGTCAATATCGAAACCAAATAGTCAACGTTCAAATCAAACACCGCACCACATAAGCGTCTAATCAGTCAAAACGTTAAGTTATCCTGCAATATCTTATGACAAGTGTCATTACCACTGATCATTCAGAAATCAAATATCTCCAACAGTGCTCACAAAGTTATTACTCGACCACCTCGGGTGTATCTGTTGCACCCTCCTCTGGTTCTTCCTTGTCGGATCCCGGATCATTCACCGGTCCCTCTTGAAATATAGCTCTCTTAGCGGTCGCACGTGGTTGATCTCTTAGCCATACCGGTCCACATACTGGAGGAAAATCATGTACAGCTGGCACTGCTCTCGTTTTCCATCCCTTCTTTCCAATCATAGCTCCATGCGGTATGTCGCTGACCGAAGCTCTAGTCACACTTTGCACGAGAAGCGCCAACACTACTCCCATCTCACTAGCAGTTTCACCCATAGCAGTCGTCGTCTTGACCGGTCATTCTGCATTCCCCCTAGCAAGAGCATCACGCCTGACCAATCTCGTATGCTTCATCTTAACCACCTAATCTTAGTCAAGATAGAACGTTAGAGTGATTACTATGGGCATAAATCCAGAATATGAGAGTAATCATAGAATTCCATATCACGGTGATCAAATGAAATTTGGTGGTCCACATCACTACTCGGATTTTAAACCTTTCCCATCATACTCACACTAACTTTTTACCTTCACGCACACCGGATGCACATGCATCCCACGCAACTCACATAGAACCACAAAATAATCTATCAAGTTCTCATAATAATCGCGGTTACACACCACATTTGGTTACACACAAAATTATTAAACCATGCTAACAAACACATACATATAATTGATGCAACTCCACAATACCCAACTCACAAAACATAATCTCACATAATCATACCACATAACTCCACGTAGATATACTCTACCCATTTAATACTCTAGCAATTAATGTATAACTCAAAGGACGTACCTCTTGGCTCGCGGTCACTCGTGGTGGCATTCGTTTCACCCTTGTCCTATTTTCAGTTTAAGTTAAGGTATTTTATTTTAGTAAAAACACCGATTTTCTATTAAACCATGGCTCTGATACCAACTTGTAAGACCCTAACCTGGGCATCCTACAGTTGGTTCTGATAACGGGTTATTTCCTTAAAAATACTCATTTGAGAAATATTAAACTATAGTGGAAGTCTTTCTAAAAACTTTAATTACTATTTAATTTCATTGAGTTTACCTCACGAATGCTTGCACACCAATCCGAGTAGCACCGCTTCCAAGCCAAGATACGTCGACTCCAAAGCCCACCTACATCACAATCTAACGTACATACAAAGTCAGCTACGCTGAGTGAGTTCTAATAGTTTAATTTAACTAAAAGTCAACTCATCACAAAATTTATTTAAACCTTATTCAGGATCCTCAAGATTCACAATTTATTAACAAATAGATAACTCATGTTATCATACGACATCCCAATCAGTTCACCACCCAAGACTCATCCCATATTAATAATCCCGCAGTCTCATCGACATAGATCGAATTTTCTACACTAATAACTCATACTCTAGTACACGTATTTACTCGACACTTGGTTAACACACCGAATCCCTAGACCTAGACTTACTCTGTCTTGACCAAAGCTCTTACAAATAAACTATCACGACAATTATCAACTTTTTATCATAATCCTGATACAATGGTCAATCTACTCTACTCGCCATATTAATATCATCTACACATCACATTAATAATATCGCAGGCACAATAAATGTAACTCAACACTTGTATAAAATTTAACACATATAAACATGCACAAAAACACATACCTCATCTCTGCACCCTCGTCAGGGCGTTCGACACACCCCGAATCATTAACCTACTAAGTATTGTCCTCGTTCGTGACTTCCAGAAGGACCTCGTCCTTTACAATTCCCGTTTGCCGTATCATAAACATGACTACGCAAACACATCACCCGCCGTGTCGCAAGGACAACGACATACAAACACACAACTTAATTATAAACATGTAATATCACACTACACGTATATGACTGGTCAACTACACCTGCACCTCACACATAACACTAAAATAATGAATCCCACATGTAATCATAAGCATTTAGCTTAAAGCCCGACTCTTCCCGATCGACCCCAAACACGTCACACATTCATAACTCATATCTCTTACTTGCACATTCTCATGGACACACCATAGGCCCTACGACCCCTTAATAATCATTTAATTTTATAAACACGTCGGATTAGAATCTGAAACTCTTAGCACGTGAAATAGATTAAGCTTTTCTCTTAAGTATGTACGACAGTCCCAAAAGAGTTAAAACGTTTAAAGAAGTGGGGGATTAGAAACTGACTGATTATGATGTGCCTCGGTCCTAGCTCTGCAACTTGTCCGTCCATGCTCGAATCCCAAACCTATCAAGCGCGTGATCACACTATTAGAACATGTTCCAAGCATACGCTGCGTGGCGCATAAATAAGTAAACTCTAACTCTCGACCTTTACTACTTGCTACCCCAGCTCCTTAAATCTCTTATGTGGGTACACGTGATCCGGGTCGTCCCTGACCTGCTCAGAAACTGTACGTCCAAATCTCGGGTTCCCATGCATGCACGTTCGTGCGCGTGTATACTCATGCAAAACCCTATTCCCGCAAAAAAACCTAGTCGGGTATAATCCGACTCCATTCTCATCCTCGTTCACCACCGTTCACCACCACCACCAGGCATCACCATCGTGTACCCCTCGCTGAGCCCCATCATCAAGATTTGTCACCTCATGCCCTCCTCGAGTCTCCTCCATCTTCTAGTCACACAAAAACCCTAACTGGTTCCCTCTTACACGATAGTACAGCAGAACCACCATCACCCCACCATCCGCCGCTGATGGTCGGGTATTTTCTTTGTTAGTTAAGTATTTAATTTTCCGTTTTTATGTAACTTTGATTAGAGTTTTAGTTACTTCAAGCTGGTTTATAGTTTGTAGGCTCTAGAGCGTTAAAAGTGCATTATTGGATAAATTTGATGACCGGGAATGAAAAGTTGGAGGCAATGGTGAGCTAAAGAAAACAAGATGAGAGAAAAGTGAAAGATAGGAGTCTTAGATGCCAGATTTGGCGTCCTAGACTCAACTGGCATCCGAGAATGGCAATATTTTGAGTCTAACAACATCCATTTGCGTCCAAGCTTCAGGATTGGAGTCCTGGACGCCATTTTTTGCGTCTTAGACTCTGATGGCCCATCATATATGCGAAAATCATGGAATTTAACGTTTTGGAAGGTTTTAACTAGGGTTTTTGCCCCATATCGATAATCAATCATTCTTAGACCACTTGGGGAGATTTTACACCATTGGGGACCAATCTTTATCATAGAATCAAAGATCTAAACCCAAAATTGAAGAAACAAAGATGAAATCATCAAGCAAGAGCGGCTGATTCATCAAAGATCATCCCCGGGTGGATGGTTGCAATTTTTCTAGGGTTTTACATTGCACTTTTGGTTTGAAACATTAACATTGATAATCATTCCATTGAGTTTACATGCTTTGATTTTAGTATTGTCATGAACTTATAATTGAAGATTTTCTTGTATTTTTGATATTATGAGATGATGATTGCTATTAGTTTCAATTCATGTTAGGGTTGTTTTGTGTTCTTGATTCATAAAGCATACGTTTGTCCAAAATACATATGGTGAAGGTTTTCTTGCACCAGTTACATAAGTTAGACGAGCGTTGATGCCTCCAATTGAGTAATCATATTAACAAGTCCTCGATATCGTTGGGTTTCATTGAAATTCAAACCATTTGTGTGAAAGTATCTTAGTTGCTTGCAAATATGGAAACCCGGGTGTGGTCTTTTCTCATATTATGGTTTACATATTCATTATAATAATTGTGTTTGCTAAATTGTTAGTTATTGTCTTATTATTACTTCAAGTTACAAGTCATTGTTCTGTTCTAAGTGCAAATCAATTGAACGACATCATTGGTTCACCAATTTCTCGACTTTAAAGAATCTAGAAGTCCTTCATAAAATAATAGCCAATTAAGTTACACACCGACCACAACCTCTTCGTGGTTTGACACCCTTCTTTCCCTAACTAGTTTAAGGTACTAAGGTCATTCTCTTAACTTATCTTTGATCGGTACCTTCGACGCCGATCAAATTTTGGCGCCGTTGCCAAGGAGATTGTGCGCTTGGTGTTTATTTTAGTTGATTATTATGATATCTGTTTAATTCATGATTATCTGTTTAACTGTTCTGTTTGTTATTATCTTTCTATTCCCAATTACGCTTGGTGTGTTGTTTGTGCAGAAAACAGATAGTGCTTGCGTACACGTTTCTTTGGAAGAACTTCACCATTGGAATTCAATCCAGAAATTAAAAGAATAGCAATGCAGAACTAAGCACGTCATCGAGCGAAAGAAGCAATACCATTCAATTCACCAATTACTGAGCACCATTCCATTGAAACAGTGAACATGGAAGGCCAAGGAAACTGTTCGGGCAGTGGCAATCGAAGCCGCGCCAACACTTCACCCATGAACCAACCTCGGAACCAAAACCGTAATTCCAATCCTAATCGCAATGTGAACCAAAACCCAATCAATGTCAACAAAAACCCTTTGTTTGGCAATACTAACCGAAATGGAAGAAGCCCAAGCCCGCATGGCAACCAAAATCAAAACCAAGATGATTTTGATCAGTTTAGTGTCCACTCTCGTCATATGGAGATTGAAGAGTATGATGATGAGAATGAAGGTTTCTATGAAAATGATGACTATGAGTTTCAACATAATAATGATGGTGAATGGAATAAGGGTAATGGCGATGAGTATTATGATGGTGATGGGTATGATGGATATGAGGATGATGGTTATATTAACAATACTCAACCTGTCAATAATCAAAGAGGAAACCGCAACAACAACAACAAAAACAATAATTACAATCAGGTTCCCAATCAAGCCGGTGGGGGCAAAAATCATCAACATCGTCAACCACAAAGGCCCCCACTTCCCAATCAAAGAGCACATGCTAATGGGGTGAATAGCCATTTTCAACCCGCTATTTCTGAAAACCCTTCTCCTATTGTACCACCAAGGAGAGGGAGAGCTTTTGACATTCTTCCTTAATACCTTAATGCTGTTCCGCACTTTATGGGAAGTGCTACTAAAGAACCTTATATACATCTAGCCGATTTTGCAGCTATTTGTAACACTATTGGAGGGCATAACTTCTCAGTGGATGAATTTAAGTTGAGGTTGTTTCAGTTTTCATTGAAAGAGAAGGTGAAGAAATGGTTCCTAACCTTGCCGACCAATAGTATTTGCACATGGGCAGAAATGCAACAAGCATTCTTGGATGAATACTACTAGGTGGCCGAAACGAGTGATGCTCGTAGAGACATCCGGTACTTTAAGCAATAACCGGGTGAATTGTTTCATGAAGCTTTCTTGCATTTTAAGGAGTTGTTATGCATGTGCCCGCATCACAGAATTTATACACGGGAACTCATCAAGTCATTTTCGGATGGGTTAACTTCCGAAGAGATAAAGTACTTGCATTTTACAAGTAATGGCACATTCTTGTCAAACAATGAAGATGATGATTGGGGTTATCTGGAAAGAATGAGTAAAAGCTCAAATTCTCAAGCATCGGATGATAGAAGATCAAGATCGGTGCCACCAAAGGGTACAACAAGGGATGCAAATGATGACCGACTCACATCGTTGGAACGAGAATTGGCTAAGTTAAAGAAAAGCGGAAGTGCGGATGTGTCATCAGTGAAGTATGATGTTTGTGGAGCACAAGAGTATCGAGTTCCAGTCGGGTGACAATGATTATGAAGAAGTCAACCAAGTGTCGGGTGATAGGAATTATAATGACATGAATTCTAACACCTATCACCCAGGCTTGAGGAATCACCCCAATTTCAAGTATGGGAACACCTCCAACCAAATGAATCCTAACTTTCAAGGAACAAATCAAAACAACTCCTATAATCAAGGTGGAAATCAAGGGTACAACAACAACCGAGGAAACTACCAACAAATAAATTACAATAAGCAAGAGCAACAAGGTGGAAACCCAGGAGGTGATGACTCGGTTAACTCAAAACCGGATGCTATCATGAACATGATGAAAGAGTGGGACAAGAAGAATGAAATGAGGGACAATTCGGTTGCGGCGTTGGAAAGACAAGTGGTTCAATTAGCCGAAGAGGTGGCCTAAATCAAGAAATACAAAGGGAAGTTGCCGAGTAATACTACCTTGAATCCATCACATCAAGGGTCAAGTTCAAAGAATGCCTATGTTAGCGCGGTGAGTACCCACCAAGATGGTGAAGAGAGTGATACAAAGGACGAATGTGAGTCAGGAGAACCCCTTATTCTAGTTAAAGATGGGGGATTTAAGATTGATCAAGCTTTGTTGGATTATGGATTGAATGTCAGTATATTACCGGGAAGCCTGTATGACCAGTCTGAATTTGGTCCTTTACAGCAAGTTGACACCACAGTGGTGTTAGCCGATTTGACACGGAAATGTTCTTGAGGGATGCTTAGAGGAGTTATTGTGAAGGTCGGGGAATTCTATTACCCCAAAGATTTTCTGGTGCTTGATTATGTACCGACTGTGAAGAAGAGGCAAACAAGGGTCATCTTTGGAAGACCATTTTTGGCGACCGCCAATGCACAGATTAATTGCAGAGATAACACATTCAGTATGACCTTTGGAAACTGTGAGTTGAACTTAAATATTCTTTCTACTACTTTTACTTATTTAAATAAAGTTAAACGTTCTAAAGCAGGTGCTACTAATAAGTGTCCTCCTTGGTCCAAAGTGGATGAGGGTGGCACAAAAGAGAAAGGTTTTGTTGTTGACAGGTTTAAGCTAAAGAAGATGAATGAGGTGGTAGATGCAGCAATCCCCAAGTGTGGGGATGCGGGAGTGCAAGTAGAAAAGCCACCATGGAAACAACAGGTGGAATGTTCAAGTCGTTATACCAAGCCGGACACGAAGTCATCAAAATTACCGCAAGGGTCAAAGAAACCTCCCGAGTTTGCCAGGCATTCATATGAGACTGTGAGTCATAGAAAAAGATAGATGAAGAAGAGTTGGTTGTTGTGGACCATGTGAGGAAGTTTAAGCCAGATGGGAATGATAACTGCCAAGCAAGTGAGGTAGCAATTGGAAAAGAAATTGTGTTCCAACCACCATAGGATATAAATCAGGTACGGTCTGGCTGAAGACCTTAAAACTTAGCGCTAACCGGGAGGCAACCCGACAATTTTTTTCAACATTTTTGTTTTGTTTTGATTTGTTTGTTTCAATTTTTTGTCAACGTAGCAAGACCCAACTGTAGGGATGGCTTATGGAGGCAAGCAGTGAACGTTGTGGGTGTGTTCACTATATAACCCTCACAAGACCTTACTCGTCCACCTGGGCTACCGGGGGGGTTTAAAGGGCTTGCTGCATACGCTAAATGCAGTCGTGATGCCTACGAAAGTGAGTTTTAGGTTTTCAACAAATTATCAACTTCTTAAAAACACTTTTGGGCAACAATAGCATGAGTTGGTAATATGTGTTTTGATTAATAATTAACGAACAATGCAAGGCTTTAGGACTCTAGGTATTACTCTACGTGAGAAGCATGTTTCAACACGAGTTTAAGGAATCTTGCAGATCTATTCGAGCTTTGAAGAAGGACGAGTCTAAGAAACATGAAGACTATACCATAATACTCAAACTAGGTGCATTTGTTTCCATTTGTTGTTTTCTCTACGTCGATTAATTTGTTAAGTTGTAGTTGTTGTATAATCTTTTGTTGATCATTGGCATCCCGTAGTTTGTTGTCATGCTAAGTCCAGTTTAAACCATGTTCTTAAAAATCCAAAACCAGACATTGAGGACAATGTTTACCTCAAGTGTGGGGATGGGAAAAATTGAAAAAAAAGTCCTTTTTAAACATCTTAATTCTGCGCGAAAACAAACAGTTTTTCAAAGTAAATCATTGATGTGTTCTGTTATGTACTTTGTAGAGGTCCTTGGTCATGGTTAATTATTTAAGTTGCTTGATTGTTTTCCCAACAAACGTTTAAAAAAAAGAAGAAATTGGAGTACTTAATTGGGAATGACAAGTCTAATGGTGACGGTATGCATGATTCACATCGTTAACCCTTTTCCTCCGTTATGTAAGAATTTGAGCCTCCTTAAACATGTAGATTAGTACACAAGTGCATATATTTTACCTTGTTTGAGTGTTTGGCTGTAATATCTTGCTATTTTAGAACTTGCTTGCTAGATACATGTTGAGATCTTGAACCAGAGTTGAGCACATAAATGATAAGGCACTAGGAATAACCCTTGTTTAGACCTGTTTTCTTTTGTTCTTCCTACCCCTATATTATCCCTTAGATGCCAAGTTTGAGCCTATCCCTTTCGTTTGTTAAACCCACAACATTACCCTTTACCCTTTTTTTAGCCTTTTGTTTTTAAACCCGCGAGTTGGAATTCAATCAGATAGTTTTTATAGTTTCAATTGAGATATGTTATCAGAAAGAAAATATATATATATATATATATATACAAAAAAATGGAAAATGAAAAAAAAACAGAAAAAAATATGTTATTGGGTCGAAATCACCCAATTTTCTTTTGTTAGTCAATAATAAGAGCTTCATTGTTAATAGGTCAAGTTAACCCAAATCTGATAGTTATTATTTTGTTTGATTGTATAACCCAGTTTGTTGAATCCATTCACCTTAATCACTTTAAAAATTCGTATCCATACCCTTAACCCTAGCCAAATATTACAACCCTTTAAAGTCCTTATGATTTGTGTTTGATTCTGTGTTAGTTGGTGGAAATGTGATTAGCTTGCAAGCTTATGATAATGGCATTTTATTATTGGTTTGAGTGAACAATATTGCCACATATTTTGCCAATCTAGATATGAAACCAAGAGGAGCGATGATTGTGAGGGGTGTGTTTGTATGTGTGTCATAACCGGAAGTGAGTTAGGCCTAGTTGAGTGGCTCTATGTTTTATAAATGCACAGTACTTTATTTGTCGGGATGTCAATCTAGATGGTTGTAAATCTTCAGAATGGGTATGACGTTGGACCTTAACTCGAACTTGATTGAAGTGATTAGTGTTTTTGATAACTTGAGTGGATGTGGTACAAATGAGTTTGGTTGAGGATAAGCAAATGATAAGTGTGGGGATGTGATGGTCGGGTATTTTCTTTGTTAGTTAAGTATTTAATTTTTCGTTTTTATGTAACTTTGATTAGAATTTATGTTACTTCAAGCTTGTTTATCGTTTGTGGGCTCTAGAGCGTTAAAAGTGCATTATTGGATAAACTGGATGATCGGGAATGAAAAGTTGTAGGCAATTGTGAGCTAAAGAAAACAAGATGAGAGAAAAGTGAAAGATTGGAGTCTTAGACGCCAGTTTTGGCGTCCTAGACTCCACTGGCGTCCGAGAATGGAAATATTTTGAGTCTAACAACATCCATTTGCGTCCAAGCTTCAGGATTGGAGTCCTGGACGCCAGTTTTGGCGTCTTAGACTCTGATGGCCCATCGGATATGATAATATCATGGAATTTGACGTTTTGGAAGGTTTTAACTAGGGTTTTCGCCCCCATATCGATAATCAATCATTCTTAGACCACTTGGGGCGATTTTACACCATTGGGGAGCAATATTTACCATAGAATCGAAGATCTAAACCCAAAATTGAAAAATCAAAGATGAACTCATCAAGCATGAGCGGCTAATTCATCCAAGATCATCCCCGAGTGGATGGTTGTAAGTTTTCTAGTTCTTTACATTGCACTTTTGGTTTGAAACATTAACATTGATAATCATTCCATTGAGTTTACATGCTTTGATTGTTAATATTGTCATGAACTTGTAATTGTTGAGATTTTCTTGCATCGTTGATATTATGAGATGATGATTGCTATTAGTTTCAATTCATGTTAGGGTTGTTTTGTGTTCTTAATTCATAAAGCATACGTTTGTCCGGAATACATATAGTGAAGGTTTTCTTGCACCAATTACATATGTTAGACGAGCGTTAATGCCTCCAATTGAGTAATCATATTAACAAGTCCTCGATATCGTTGTGTTTCATTGAAATTCAAACCATTTGTGTGAAAGTATCCTAGTTGCCTGCAAATCCGGAAACTCGGGTGTGGTCTTTTCTCATATTATTTTTTACATATTCATTATAATAATTGTGTTTGCTAAATGGTTAGTTATTGTCTTATTATTACTTCAAGTTACAAGTCATTGTTCTCTTCTAAGTGCAAATCAATTGAACCACATCATTGGTTCACCAATTTCTCGACTTTAAAGAATCTAGAAGTCCTTCATAAAAGAATAATCAATTAAGTTACACACCGACCACAACCTCTTTGTGGTTCGACTCCCTTCTTACCCTAAATAGTTTAAGGTACTAAGGAAATTCTCTTAACTTATCTTTGATCGGTACCTTCGACGTCGATCAGCCGCCATGGTACACCACCACAGCAGCTTCCGGCTTCTACCTTGCACCACCACCCGTCGCCGTTGGCATTCCAGCGATCCCCGAAGCCACCATCGCCTTTCTCCTTCTCGGCCATCGACCCTTCCTCTATTTTCTCCTCTCTCTCACTCCTGCTCTTTCTATTTTCTCCTTCTCGGTCGTCGACCCTTCCTCTACTCCGGTCACCATCTCTATGCGCCACCTCCACCACGCCGTCGACCACAAATATCACAGCCCCTCTCCTCTTCGTCGCTCATGGCTAAGTGAACAACCACAACCCTAATCGGGTTCTCTGCGAACACACAACATAAAAATACATGTATAAAGCAGAGACAGGGTTTACCTTAGCTAACCGTGAAGTCCTTCGCTGGAACCGTACTGGAGCCGCCGTCCTCCGCTCTCGTTCTCCCCTGCTGCCATCGCAAGCCCCCTAGGCCGAATGGCCTAGGATTTTCCCTTAAGGTTGCTTTTAAACCCCTTTAAACTTTATTTCGGGTCCTTCTAATTTCGTCTTGTGCACTTCAAGCCTGAACTAATATGTTAAATGGCTAACTTGTTAATTGTTTTCGCCGAATCATGATTTACGTGGCAACCCCTGATAACGAGGACATTTTCTAAAGGTTAGGTTAGTCCATTAACTTACAGGTTTTTGAGATGTTACAGAAAACACTATAAATTAAATAATTATTTGTATAATCAACACACAAACGTACAAGAGCTCAAAGCTGACTCAAGGTTTTGGTTTCTTTACAATTTCTTTTTCTTTATATCCTCCAACTTTTAAAATAATTGTTTAATTTTTTTTGTTGCAATGTGACTATTTTATTAACGTTCCGTCGCCAATTTTTAGACGGTTATTTTCTTTTTATACAAAGTTTCAAATATTATCAACGGCCTCGCCGCAACGCACGGGTTTGTGATAGTTTTGTTTTTTATATAAAGGTTCGAATGTTATCAACGACGTCCATGTTTCGTTTCTTACATTCAACATGCGGGTTCACGACAACATTTGGACCCCGCCGCTACATGAGAGCGTGGTTTTAATATATAAAAATATAAGTAAATATATTTTTAAGATGGTTTTACGAGATCATGTTTTAAATTTATAAAATGATAATTACTTTAACTTAAAACACACACAATAGGCAAGTGTACCTATCGTAGCGTAATATAGTTTAGGTAAGAACCAAGTATCCAAGCAATGGACACGGTCAAGTTCCAATACTCTACTTTTGTTGTCGTTTAGCCGGATTAATTAGTGAGTGGGTTTTACGTGCTTGTGAAGCAGAATAGTAAATGATAGAAAAGTAAATGACGGTAAAGTAAATAGCATAAAAGTAAAAATGTGTCTGATGTGTGTAACAGAAATGTAACTAGCAGAATAGTAAACAGCAGAAAAGTAAATATGTCAGAAATGATTAGGTTACGGATAGTATTGCTTCGGGCTTCGAATCAACTTGGTACGTGATAATGTTAAGTTGAATAATTTAGTAGTATGACTACTACAAACTTGTGACCAGGGCCACTGCTATAGCCTCGTCCTCACGACATTTGATTCACGAATTATAATTTTTAAATTAAAATAGTAGTAACTCTTGTTAGGGACAACAGTTACTCTCAACCCTTCGAATGGTCATCTCCAGGTTGGTTTAAGACATCAAACTTAAAATGCTTTATATTAGTGTTAAATAGGTGATTGTATTTTGCGCACCGGGAGGCGGTGTAACAATGGGACCAAGTATAAAGACATACCATTCCTAACATGAGTTTACCAATTCTTGGTCGCATAATAAGCGCGTATAAAGACGTATGACCTTAGAAGTATAGACCAAGCCTTGGCTTATCAATCTTTGCTCGTATAAAGACGTACGAGTTTCAAAGGAAGTTTGATTAAAAAGGGTTTTATGATCTTACTCTTTAAAATCAAGACACTCACAAATATAAAGACGGATTTAGACAATAATAAAAGCCCACCAAAAGATGGTTTTAAGAGCGAATAGTTAAAGACGTACACATACCACTAAATTAATACGTTTAAACATTAACATGCACCAAACATTATCTTCACCCTAGCAATACAAAGAAGCTTTAGCCACGAATGGCCATAACGGCTAGCACAACGCTGAGTTTCGTAGGCTCTCCTATTGTGAAACAAGGAGGAAGAGCCCCTATACTCTCAACTCTAACTACGAAATAAGCTTTCTCTGGTGTTCTTGAGGTGTGGATAGGTGTGTTTTTTGGATGTCCAAATGAAGAACTCAAGCCACCTATTTATAGGCCTCAAAATGAGCAATGCACAGTCGTGCATTGGTTTCCTAGAGCCTTGGAAAGGCGGTCGTGCAATGGAATGCACGGCCGTGCATTCCCTTCTTGCCTCATGTTTTGTCTTTTACCTGATTGTTTGACTAGCTGTTGACCCGGTTTGACTTCTTGGGGGTCAAAGCTCGGGAATGATCCTTCTAAAAGCTTGATTTCTTGTTGTTTTGATAGGATTTAGCTTGAATTTTTTAATCAACACAGAATAACCTGCAATTACAAAATATAAGCGTTTTAAGTATCAATTGCAAGGTTATTGTTCAGTTAGTATCATAATATGAGGATTATTATGCATGTAAAACATGTATAAATGATGACATATCACTACGCAAGGACTTTAGTACTAGTTTAGAAATAAAATGACCACGAAATTATATATAGATTAAAAAGAAACTTCTAGAATTTGTAAAGTTTTGGTTCTTTTCGTTTTGGCCACCAAACTTTTTTAGTTTTATTTTTTACTTTTTCAACATTTTCATTTTCAATCCTTATACTATATAATATACGCTTTTACCCCGTTTCATTTTCTATTAATTTCATTTTCGTTTAATAACTTTCATTCATTAACTTTTTTCAAAATATGGAAAGCGCGGCTGTTTTTAGTTTTTTTGTCAACATTTCGATATAATTTTTTTTAAACGGAGTTGTATTCAAAATCTAAGGTTTTTTTTATTGTTACCGTTATCGTACCATGACGAGCCGAACCTGTTATGAACGAACAACATCATTTTCGGTATTGATATTATCGGAAACCATATCGGTATTCGCTTTTATTGTTTTCGACGACCCGAACCATTAATTTTTTTATTTTGTTTGTTTCTTTTTTAATATTTAGTTTTATGTTTATCTTTGATTAATATTATTTTTATCGTTTTACCTACGTTTTAATTTTCGTTTATTTTTGCATTTACCGAGTGTCGTTACCGTTATGTTACCGTGACGAGCCGAACTTATTATGAGCGAACAACACCATTGTCGGTATTGGTATTATCGCTTTTATGGTTTTCGACGACTCGAACCAATATTTTTTATTATTTTTCTTTTTTTATCATTTAGTTTTATGTTTCTTTTTATTAACATTATTTTTACCGTTGCACCTACGTTGATAACTATCAAACTTCCGCCGCGTAACGCGAGAGAAAAAAAAACTAGTTCTTTTAATTTGCTTAATATTAATTTAAAGAGAAATTTTAAATCACATATTTTAATTTGCTAAAAATTGGAAGGAGATAATGAAGGGGGTATAAGTGAAATTTCTGGAAAGATGATGGGCCAACCATCTGACATATTCCGTTCGGGTTGGAGATTGGATTGATAGTTGAAACAGTTTTAGTGAGGGTATATTTTGCCAAGTATAGTAAAAGTCAGGGTGGTATTTGTAAGTTGTCCAAGAGGTTAAAAGCTTACTCTGAGTTAAAGTGATGGTAGAATGGGTTTGTCTCTGTCACATGTCTGCATTCTGCAAAGACAAATCTGTCATTTTTACATACCCCATATTGCGGAAAACAAAATGGAAAAAATAGGAAATCTCTCTCTTGAATTCAATAAACATAAACAAATTTTTATGTAAAGGCTTATGAGGGTAATTCATGAAAGATAATCGTATTGAAAAGAAATATTATATAACTTTGGTTATTAAGTCACCCACCAAATTTTAATTCCCGTCGTTAGATATACTCCTCGTATCAAGGCCTCGAGTCGGGCCGCCGGCCAGAGCCCGTTTCTTTAAGAGGCCTAAAAATTTATATATATATATATATATATATATATATATATATAATAAATAAAGGTTTTTCATGTCACGTGTCGTTTTCATATTAATTCTTATCATTTTTTTCTCACTCCTCTCTCTTATTAAATACACCTCTATCTTTTAATAATAATATATTTTAAAAAATACTAATATTTATATTAATAAATCTCCTAACATATTTTGACGAGTGTATGTGTTAACAGATAATATTGTATTCCACGGGTTTATTCAATCCGTGTAAAACACGAGATTTTAAAAAGTAAACTTTTATTACTTTATATATAATATTTATATCTATTCAAACTGTGTAATACATGAGATTTTAACCTGGTATGCTATATATGCATGTTTTCTTATAAAATTTTATATACCGGTTTTATATATTGGGACATTTTTAGAAAAAAAACTTAAAAACATATTGAGCCCCTTTTATAATGATTGACCCCTCTTAAACATAATAATGGTTAGACCATTTTTAATCTTTATAATGTGATGGCTGAGCTCTTTTTAATCTTTATAATGGTTAAGCCCTGATCTTAAAAATATGACGAACTAAAAAAAGGACGAATTGAACATCCTCTGCCCACCATTGGCTGATTGTTGAATTTTTTATTGTTTGACATAGAATTGTTGAATTGTTATTTGTTAATTGTTTGACTTATAATTGTTAATTGGTTGACTTAGGAAGTTAGATTTGTTAATTATTGAATTTTGATTTGATTTTTAGAAAAGCATGCCTCCTAAACAATCATTCAGTGCTAAAAAACGTAAAAGGAAAAAAACTAGATGAATCAATGAAAAAGTCTCAAGCCGGTGCTCTGTTGAAGTTTTTGCATAAACCGGCTACTGAAAAGAATGTTGAACAACAAGAGCATGTACAAATAGAGCAAGAACATCTTGAAGAACAAGAGCATATGGAAGTAGAACTTGAAAAGCCGGAAGAGGAAAAACATAATTCTATTGATATATTTGATCCACGAACGTAGGAAGGACTTAATTCTGATGAGATTAAACTTTTGGTCGAGAAATGTCCTAAAAGAGATAATAATATAGTCTATGGTTCGTACGATACAAATAGAAGACGGTTTTCCGCAGCTTTTTAAACAAGAACTTTATCAAATATGGAGAAGGATGATCGCCCATGGCTAGTATATTCGAAAGAAATAGACAAATTATTTTGTTTCTGTGAAGAGGTGATCAAAGAGTTTGCAAGCAAGAATGCTAGGAGAGCTTCACAAATCATCGATTAGCTATTACGGTATGTCATGTAACATACTATATTTTTTCTATGTTTATTGCTACAACGTTAATCGTCGTTTAAAAAATTTTGGTTTATATATTTTGTTCATATGGGCCTTTTTTCTGGCTAGATCGGGGCACTTAAATCCTCAGCACCGACCCTGCCTCGTATAGGTCTATACGAGACATGTAGACACAAACCTTAAAAAAATTAGAGTTGCATGTCATTTTTTTTGTTTGGCGGCTGGTTTATACGCGACGTATAAGTTTTTTTGTTAGCAGATTTTATGTTTTCATAGGCCTATACAGCACGTATAAGATTTTTTTTTATTAATAATACGACATTTTTTATCCGATAGTTATCATTTTGAAGATAAACAAATATTTTTATCGGTTTCTTATAGGCTTATATGACGAGTATAAGATTTTTTATTTTTATAATACCAACAGTTTTATCCAATATTTATCGTTTAGGGAAGAAATAAAGATTTTTATTGGTTTCTATAAAAATTTGTTAACACTGAATAAATAAATATTCTTATAAAATAATATGTTTTAGAATTAGATAAATAAATATTTTTATAAATAATAACTTTATTATTTAATTGAAACTAATCAAACAAACTAAACATTTTAAACAAACATTACATATATAAACAAATAAGACTGTACATATAAATAACATTATTTTGTACATAAATAACAAAAAATACAACTAAATGTGAAATACAAAAAAAAGCAAACGACCACAACTATGGCGGGCCAGAATCTTGACCCGCCCCACCAGGATTCGGATACTGGCGTGGTGGTGGTAGCGGTGGAGGTTCGATGCCGGAGACTCGTGACCGATTGATCTCGCGGTCAGCCAACCACATCAGTATGTCCTTGATTCGGTCAAACGGTCGAGTGTGAAGCTGTGAATCCTGAGCAAGTCCGTCGAGCAAGGCATGTGTGGCGTCAGGCAGCCTCACGGGTCGTCGTACATGGTGAGGATGCTGAGTGGGCTGCGACTCACGTGCACCCTGAGGTGGAATATCATGCAGCACCGGGGCCTCCTGTAACTCCACCATCACCGGGATCTCCGACAATGGCTGCAGCTCAAAAAGTTGTCCGTCCCTAGAGCGAAATCGAAGGCCGAGCCCGGGGAACTTATGCACCATGCGCATGTCGAACATTGTGTGCCTGTCTAACCTAACCGGGTCGAAAAGGGGGGGGGTGCATATGGTCAAGATGCTGGTCTATAGGCGTCAGAACCCGTGCAAAAATGGTGATGTACGCCCTCGTACAATAGACCCCGTGCGTAAGAAAGGACTACACGAAGTACTGCGCCAAGTACACGTCGCTAATGCGCACGTCCTGCCGGTCAGCAGGCACCAAAGAAAGAACAGGTCCCGATCGGTGCACCACTTCTGTCTTTCGCCAAGCACCTCGCTGGACGTCATCCAGTGCAAGTATCTGTAGAGGGGATCTATAATATACGAGATCCTCCCCTTGGTCCCCTCCTAGGGACATCAGCAATGACCGACCAAAAGGCTAAGACGTCGTATGCGTCCGCCTCGGTGATCCCTCCGTGTAAAGAGGGGTTATACCCTATTATTCTCTAAAAATGTCTTCTAACTTGCGCCATAGATCATGATACGTAAATCAGATTCAAGTATTCACTTATCATACTCGCTTGTCCTCTAAGATGCATTTTCATTTATCCTACATGTTATAATAATAAGCGAATCAGATTTAATATGTATTTTATACCCGTGTATCCTTAAAAATAGCTAAATCTACCACAAAACCTCAAAACAGAAACACATGTAGTTATTTTAAACAAACTAGAGATTAAATTTGTTAACTTAACTAAAAAAGAGTAAGAAATAAAGATTGTGGCATTGAGTAAATAGGGTGACGAGTATAAAGACATACCAGATTTGCAGAGACAACTCGTAGACTTCCACAAAAAGTAAGCAGAAGTATAGATAGGATTTGCCTCTCAAATCCCAATAACCGTTCTCTCTCTCACACACACTCTTTCTCTCACACACATTACTCTCTCTTTAAACTTCTGGTCCAAAACCCTACTCCATTCCCATTGCCATACCCTCTCGTTTCCTGTGCAACAATGGTGCTTCTTGACCACATTTTAAATACCCTTTTGGTTCTTGTTCAAGAAGAGAAATAGATACCTTCATCCTGTGTGCAACAATGGAGATTCTTGATGCCATGTGCAATGACGAATATACCCTTCTGGGTTGCAAAGACAAAGAGGCACCTCCGTTGTTGACCCAAAGGTGTTTTTGGGGATTTTACACAAGCAAGAACAAAGAGGTCTCCATTTTAAGAACATGTTTTATTTGAGTTTGAGGTTTTTGGGCATAACAGGATGGAGCCAGGCATGAATCCTTTCCACTATCCCAGAAAAAAATAATAGTCAACATATATGTAAATTTTGTGTTTTTGTTTTAATTTTTGTTTTTTTTTTTTATTTTCAAGAAATCTTTGACACTTTATCTTCTGATTTAATGTTTAGTTGTTGATGATGGTTTTAAGACAGATTATATATGGTAATGGTGTTTGTTGAAATCTCATGGTTTTTCTTCCCAATTTCATTTCTTGTTTTATGTTAGGATTCAGGAAATAAAAAACATTATAAATGATCAATCTAAATCATGATAACATGGTTAAATTATTTATTGATGAATGGGGAATTATGTTTTTGTTTGTATTTGACTAAAAGTACTTGAATAAAATAAAAATAATAAATGCTTGGTCGAGCAGTGGAATTTGAAAATTCCAATACAATCATAACATTATATTACTACAATTTTGTGTATGTCGACCGAATAGTAACTCTTATCTATTATATTTTGAACCATATTACTAACATACAAGTTTAAACCAAGTGATGCTCTAACCCGTAGGTCAAGAGTTCAAACTTTGCATCTATTGGGTTTGTGTTATTTATTTATTATTATTATGGTTTTCTTTATTCTAAATTTACTATCGCTACTCCTGCTGCTACTCCTGCTGCTACTACTACTACTGTTACTGCTACTGCTACTTCTACTACTGCTACTGCTACTGCTCCTACTACTACTGCTACTGCTGCTAATATTGCTACCGTTACTGTTACTGTTGGGCTTGCTTTGATGATGGGTTTGAGTTTTTGGTCCTTCTATGGGCTTTCATCGAGGAAAGCAGACTTGATAGGCCCAAGTCTTCATTGGTTATTACTAGTAGAATATTTCTTTCTTTTTAAAAGATGTAGTACTATGTTGGATATATGATGTCCGGTCGTCAATTAAGTCAACGTTACTATTAAGGTACGATCCAAAGAGTTACACCTTAGGCAACGAACAAAATATATAATATTTAATTATTAAATATTATTCACGAAAGACGGAAACATAAATGGTGAGTAAATATTTAAAGAAATATTTGTCAAAGATTGAGATAATTAATTATCTTAGGGGAAATAAATGTTTAATGAGTTAAACATTTAAAGATTAGATTTTTACTAATTATATATGATTAGTAATTACAAGGATTTAATAATTAAAAGATTAATTATTACTGGGGTATTATTAACTGTTAATACCAGAGGGACCAGTGTGTAATTATAATGGTTATAAGTATACCATTATAATCAAACCTAAACCCTAATCCCATTTAACCCAAAATTGGCGCACCACCCTTTCTCCCTTGGGTTCGGCCGACGCCACCCACCTTCTCTGTGAGTTGCCTTGTCGCCGGCAACCTCCGCCGCGAGCCGCCATCGCCGCCGCCACTGTGATCGTTTTCCTCTTTGCGCAATCATGTGACGTTTTGCTGCAGGTTTTCATGTACGTGTCAACTAGCGTGACGTTCGTTGAACTAAGGTGTTACAGATCTGGTTATTGTCGAATGTATAAATCTAAACACCCTATGGTTGGTTTTAATATTTTTTATACGCATGTAATCGGATCACTGAAAGGAATCCAGATCTGATCTGGTAATGGTATTAATAAATCGCTTCCGCTAAAATATATCTAATTTATTTATTTAAAAAGTTTAAATGATTAATGTTTTAAAAGTTAAAACTGATATCAGAGCCACCTTTACGCGCGTTTAGACATTTTTTATATATATATCGATCTATTGTTTTATTTGTCAAAATTTTTGTTTGACAAAAGATCGAGCCTTCTGCGTTTGTTGTGAGTGTGTTGAATGAATCGAGCATTTGAGACCTGTGGTTATGTTGTTTGTTGATAGGTTGTTATCGTTATATTTTTATGGGTTATTTGTAACCCTAATGTAAAAGTTAGAGTTTTGTTTATTTATTTTTAGTGTATTTGTAAATAAATATTGTAACCATAAAGAGACGAAGACTTGAAGCCTAAGGAGGATAAAGACAGGTTTAAAGATGGAGATCTTGGAATAAATGGGAGATAGCAGATTTATTATTTTGTTATCCCTTAGACCAGTCCGGTTGTTCATTTGATGGCTCGAACGAAACCGGACATTTTAACTAGTTGCTCGATTCTGCGTTTTTTTTTTTTGTGATTGTGATATAATTATTTAGGATAATAATTAAAGCGCAAAATTTTTAATAAAACTTTTTGACACGATTTGAAAACGACGAGATATTTAAATTTTTTATTTTTCTTGGAAGGGTAATTAAATAAAAGGTGTTTTATTTAAAAGTAAAAAACAAGTTTTAAATTTAAATAGTTTTTATTTAAAATGATTTTTTTAATTAATTAAGAGTTGATTAGTTTAAAATCTGTTCGCGACAAATGACCAATTTAAAATAATAGGGTATTTGAATTGGATCGTGTCGAGTGTTGAAAGTGTTTCACGAACTAATAAAGTAGTAAAATTGGTTTGCTAAAATTGCGCGACTTGTATCATGCTACTCGTCGACCAAAATGTTTTCAATCCAAAACAGTAGTATTAAAAAAACATTAAAGAAATCCTAATATAAAATAGATATTTCTGCGCCACCCTTAATCGTAACACTTCAACTAATTTATCTGAAACCCCGGTGTTAGTGAATTACCCTGCATCCGGTCCTACGGTTTTAGTTTAAGGTAGAACCGCGATTCCTGAGTCACTTAGGCTAGGCTGGGTCAACAGTTACAATTGAAGAACAAATATCACTTAAGTTGTTTAAGTGGGCGTAGTTGAGGGAAAAGGTATCCAAAGCTTGACATTACTCGTCATGCCCCTCAAACCGAGAATTGTATAGTTGATGCAATTGATAATCGTTACCTACCCGTCTAGCTATGCCAGTGAAGAGTGCTCAGCCATTCACTGAGACATGGGAAACCGGGATCTCATTCCTAATTATAATTTTTGCAATTGGGTCATAAACTTTTATTAGGAAATCTATACATGAAAATACTAAAACTTAATTTTTGAATTTTATAGATGTCTTTCGAAATCAATCCTGACTCCGTCTCTGCTCTAAAACGTTTGCTTTATCAGAACATGCTCAAAGGAGGAAACTTCTCTGAGTGGTACCATATCTTGAGAAGTGTTCTTAAGGAAGAAAAAAGATCATATGTCCTAGAGATTTCAATTCCTCCAGATCCACCAAATGATGGCTCCAAAATGCTTTGGAGACATCACATCAATGATTCTAACGAAGCATCATTTTTTTATGCTATCGACAATGAGTGATAAACTCCGTCGTGAGCTAGAATATCACTCTGCTTACGATATGGCTCACGAGCTTAAGAAAATATTTCATCAGAATCAGAGTGAGCATCATATTGTACTTAAGTCATTGACAAGTGGCATAGAAAAAGGAATAGGAATGAGCTCACATTTTTCTAAAATGAAAAAACTCATTAATAGCCTGAAAGATCTTGGTTCTCCTGTCGGCCAGGACATGGAAATAGACTTCATACTAATGTCTTTGCTGGTTGAATATGAAGAGTTCGTTGATTACTACAAGCAGTATGTAGTGGGAGAGACTTTATCTGATTTGCGAGGGTCGCTAACGACTTTTGAAATGACTTTAGGACAACTGGACACCTTGATTTCTGAGAAAAAAAAAAGCGTGGCAAAAAGAGAGCTATTTTCAAAAGTGATGACACCTGTCATTACTGTGGAGAGATAGGACACCGGAAATGTAACTGTCCTACATACCTTGCCAAGAAGACCAAGGCTTTGGAAGAAGGGTCCTCAGGTATGTTTATTATTGAGATCTTCTCTCTGTCTAGCAAATCTTGGGTGTTTGACATTGGATGTGGTTATCACATTTTTAATGATTTGAATGGACTAAGGAAGGTTAAGAGACTGAAGCAAGGTGACCTGGAGCTCGATGTGGGAAATGGACAAAAGGTTGTTGTGAAGGCTTTAGAAGAATATACTCTTTTACTTCCTTCTGGATTAGAACTTGTTTTGAACAATGTTTATTTCATTCCTAATTTGACTAGGAATATTGTTTCAATTTCCGCTTTGCGAGAACAAGGATTTATTTATGCTTTTGACAGTGATTTCATTTCAGCATATTTGAATGGTTTGTTTTACTTTTCTACAAAGCCTCACAATGGAATCTATGATATAGAAGTCCATGATAATAACATCATACTTAATATCTCCTCCAAGCATATGAAATAGGATTTCAATGATACGTATCTATGGCATTGTAGGCTTTGAAACATAAACAAGAATCGTATGAAGAAACTCCAGACCGCCGGAATTCTGAATTCTATATGTTAAGAGTCATTTGGTGATTGCGAATTATGTTTAAGTGGAAAGCTAACCAAAGCTCCTTTTTTTTGGTATCGGTCAAAGGGCTAAGGATTTGTTGGGACTTGTACATACTGATGTATGTGGTCCATTCAGAACAATGACCAGAAGTAGGGGTGCAAACGAGCCGAGCCGAGCCGAGCATGAGCTATACATTACTCGAGCTCGGTTCGTCATATTTTTCTAAAGCTCGAGCTCGGCTTGATTCGAGCCTGTGTTTTCTGGATCGAGCTCGGCTCGTTAACAAAATGCAAGGATCGAGCTCGGCTCGAGCAAACCTACAAACGATGAAGTATAACAACCGATGATCTCTTTTATTTCTGATTTCTCCTAGGGTGGCAAAGGAGAAACAAAACAAAACGTTTACATTACACAAAAATTAGGGTAAACAACGAAGCCTAAAGAGGATGATGAAGACATACCTGATCGTTGAATCAAGGTTCCAGAATTCTGGTCGCGTCGATTCAATTTAAGATTACATTTTAACCTTGGCGTCACAGGGGATGGGGGAGAACGAAACGTCGGTAGTTGATATTAGATTAAAATGGATTTTAGGTTTTTACTTTTTATTCTTTTGTAAATAGTAAATACATGGGTATGGGTCGGATAAACTTGGGCTGGGTAATATTAGGTGGTGTGAAACATAGTAGAAGCCCATATAATTTAAAGTATACAAGGCTCGTTAAGGCTCGACGAGCCTATACGATCTTTACATACAAGGCTCGAGCTCGATAGCTAATTAAGCTTTATTTGGGTCTCGTGATCGGGGCTCGGGCTTGATAAGGCTCGGCTCGTTTCGAGCTTTTTATCGATCCGATCTCGAGTAGCTCGCGAGTGGCTTGGCTCGTTTGCACCCCTAACCAGAAGTGGAGAGAGATACTTTGTGACATTTACTGATGATTTCAGTAGATATGGTTATGTTTATCTTATGAAGTATAAACATGAAACGTTTGAAATGTTCAAACAATACCAGAACGGAGTACAGAATCAACTTGGTAAGATGATTAGGATGCTTCGATCTGATCGAGGTGGTGAATATCTTAGTCTAGAGTTTGACGAACATCTAAAGAAATATGGGATCATTTCTCAGCTGACTCCACCAGGAACACCTCAACTTAACGGTGTATCCGAAAGGAGAAATCGAACTATATTAGATAGGGTTCAGTCTATGATGTGTCGTACAAACCTCCCACACTCCTTCTGGAGTTTTGCTCTTGAGACTGCCACAAGAATCATAAATCCGTAGTCGATCAGATTCATGGGAATCAATCTGAATGTAAGACTGTTGTGAATCGGATGGTTGGTTCATTATGAATGAAAGACCAAGAAGTTGGATACCATATTCACAGATAATTATTAGAGAATAATTATTGGACGTAACTCGTTTCAAAATTATCTTTATGGATTGATATCTTGAGATGTTTTGAATAAAGTAAGATATGTCGATCCTCGACCCGAGGCACTTACTAGAACTCTTCCTGACCAAAGGTTGTTCTTTGATCTTATCTAACGTTGTACCCTAACAGGCAGTAATAAGGGTATTATCAAGAGTAATCTAAAGTTCAGTGGGAGTTGTACGTGGCCAAAGGAATTATGTTCTTCTTTAATTAGAAGCTGGACATTCTGGCACCCTCGTTAATTCAAGCTGGTGTAAAACGCATGGCCATGCTCAAACTAAAAGTATAGTTTGTTTAGACCACTTTGAATTGGAGAACGAGAACAAGAATGGTTGAACCACATATGAGAGGAGAATTATATCCATGTCTCATGTTCAACCAATGCCCTAAACATAAAGGATGCAAATGCTTACTAGGATTGTTATACTTTGTAAAGTAAAAGTTACTTGTACAAAAGGAAATAGTTTGATGATTGTAAATATGTCATACCTTGCTAGGGGCAGTGAGATGCAGCTAGGCGTCCACCACTGTCTACGTTGAACCGATTAATTGAAGAATCGACCAAGTGAGAAATTGTTGGATATATGATGTCCGATCGTCAATTAAGTCAACGTTACTATTAAGGTATGATCCAAAGAGTTACACCTTAGGCAACGAACAAAATATATAATATTTAATTGTTAAATGTTATTCACGAAAGAAGGAAACATAAATGGTGAGTAAATATTTAGAGAAATATTTGTCGGAGATTGAGATAATTAATTATCTGATTAATAAACTATCTGCGGGGGAATAAATGTTTAATCAGTTAAACATTTAAAAAGTAGATTTTTACTAAATAATTATTTTAATTAATAATTATTTTAAACTATAAACTTAATAAACTTTGATAGTTTAAGACTTGTAATATCTATTTAAAACCCTATTTAGAGGTTTGATTAAAGTTTATAAAAACCTATTCAACACAATCTTTCCCGTCCTTCATTTGGAACCCTAGTAAATCTTAAATTCCTAGATCCTTTGCCATAGACTTATAGGATCAAACTTTGAACTTTAGACTTTGTTATTAGGCTTGTTGTGAGGATATTCTTCCTCAAAGGTTTGCTACACTTAATCTTGTTGGACACTCTTTCATCATTCCAAGTGAGTATACATAGCCCCTTTTTGTTTTGTTTTTGTTTATAAACTTGGGGTGGAACATGTATAAAACTTTTAGACTTACAATTCGTGCACGACTATGTCTATATGCTTTTCTTTGTGTTATGTGTTCTTGAGACTTTCATTCTTAAATTAAACTTAATACTAGCATATTCATTAACTTTGATCCAGCCTACAGTGACAATACTATATTTATTGTATTTGACCAATCCACCTAGTTTGATTGACCCTTCTGGGGGAGCCCATGGTGATTGTTACTGGACCTATACTTTTAAGGGTAATCTTCGGATTATGCCTAAACTTGGTTTGAAGGGTTGATATGCACAATCTTCAGATCTTTTTTCTTCCTTAAGAATTTAGCGGCCATCTGGTCCCAAGTACTAATGGACCTAGGGGGAAGTGACAGTAACCAAGCCTTGGCTCGATTCCGTAAGGAAAACGGGAACAACCGGAGCCGAATAGCATCGTCGGTAGCGTCACGAATTTTGAAAGTGGTCCAAATCTCTAAGAAACCGGCCAAATGAGTATTAGGATCCTCGTGATCCTTGCCATCAAACTGCCACATGTTCTGCACCATCTGGATGATGTTGGATTTCATCTCGAACTGATGTGCTCCAACCGTCGGCCTATTGATGCTTGACTCCAAACCCTCAAGTGTCGGTTTGCCAAAATCCGAAAGCGTCCGACCCGCATTCTCATACGCCATCTCCTCTACCTCGTAAACAACAACCTTGTCAAACTCGAGTAACTGGGCCACAAATCGAGAACGGGCTCACAATTTTCGATGAAGATCACGCTCCGGCTCGGAAGACGGCTCAGGAACCTCCTCGACGGGAGTTGAGAACATACCCGATCTGCATGACAAGTTAGATTTAAATGCACGAACCTAGGACAAAGAAAATACAAGTTAGACAAAAATAAAATAAAACAATTGAAAATAAAAATAAAAACGAAAAATAAATTGACTAAATTCTCGTCAAAGACATCTAATCAAATGACCATTCAGAAAGCTAGCATGAATTACACAAACCAACCACCTAAAGCCATACAATGAAGCTCACGTATTTAACAATCATGTCAATGTTTATAGATATTGAACTAGCTTCCGGTTAAGGTACACTAATCCAACAACTAGTTGGAAAGATAATATGAACAACACACTACCCACCCCAAGTTGGTTAAATTAGATAACAATATGCATTTCTTCAACATACAATGTTCATACAAAGATAATATAAATTAGGAGAATGTGTCAACAATTCCTAGATAAACATAAAACTAAGCAAGAAACATCATAACAAAAACTTTGTCTTTCCAAACATAAGCATAAGGATACACATACAAATATAATGATTCATAAACAAGACTTCATTCACCATTCCTAGTCAAATGCCATAAACTAGCATAAATACATACACCAATCCATGAATATAAGTATAAACCAAAAGTTTTCCAACATAATATGGCATACACAAATACAAGTCTTGTAAACAACCCAAAATACTTGAATACATAATTTCATTAAAGAATAATCATACGGTTGGCATAACATTAACACAATAATTGTCAATAATCCATGAATGTTGTCAAATGTATCTAAACTTCATCTAAACCAAAGTGAATAAGAGTTTTAGCTCATCATGAGCATAAGAATTACAAATAAGTGGGGAAAAATAGTGAGAAACATGGTATGAAAACAAGAAACAAACCACTCCTCCAAGCCTAGATGTTGTTGTTGATGTATGGTGATCCTCTTGATGTTGTATCCTCTCCAAGAAGCTTGAAATGTGGCAGGAACAAGGATGATACGAGCTGGAACAGTGGGTTTTTCTATTTGGTTGTTGAATGTCTGAATGAGAGAACAAGTTCTGCTTAAATAGAAATGGGGAGGCACGACCGTGCCAGGAGAGAAGGCACGACCGTGCCTCATGCTTTGGCGAGGTCGTGTCTAGGTCAGAGGCGCGACCGTGTGACAGAGTGTTGACCGATCCGGAGCTTCTATTGGGTCCACTGATCGAGGAAGTACGGCTCTTCAGACTCATGGGGTGACACGCGACCGTAGGGAGTCAAGGCACAGCCGTGCCTTGGATTTTGGCTTCGCGTGGTCGTGCAAGATGTGGGCACGACCGTGCCTAGGGTTTGCAAGCTTGGCACAGCCGTGCCAAGTAGGGGGTACGACCGTGCCTCCATTACAGAAATCATAAAACCTCAATTTTGATCTCGGAAACCTCTTGTTTGTTCACTTAGCTTCACAAAAGCCTGCAAAACTGGAAATGAAGCAAATAAGTGTCTAAACATTGAAAATAACCAAGAATTGATCGTGAAATGAGAGAAGTTTTGTGACAAAAAGGTGTGTAAATCCTAACACATCAAACAACCCCACACTTGAACATTGCTTGTCCTCAAGCAAGAAATCAAAATAAAACAAAACTTCCAATGGCACTGTGGATCAATTCAGAAACCATAAGCATTAATAAACTTATAAAAGTTTGACAAGGTTTTCAAGAAATGCAAAATTGACTAAATGAAACCCAAGGAGCCCAATGAAGTAACAACCGAATAAGCAAATGAATATGCTTTGGAAATCATTAGCATGAAACTTAATGGTCTCACAATGTTCACACACACTTGGGTATATATATGATCATACAAGTAATGGTGTATGTATAGAACACTCTAATGCCATGACAATGAATCATGCATAAATCATAAGCTTGCTAAAAGATCAAATCTCTACCAACTAACATGAAACAAAGCATAAATCCGGAGGACTTTGAATGGGTTGTAACTTGGCAATGGTTAGGGGTAGGGATTTAGGATTTGATAGTGCCTAAAAGGCTAAAAACCCGGCGGCTATGCTAACTCAAAAACTATTATAACTTTCGAATAATAAATAACCTAAACAAAACTTTCTATATGTAATAGCTAACACTCGGATTCTTTCCATCTTGGCTCACAAAATTGCTCTAACCGGCTATAATTCACCTAATTTTGGTGATTTTTTTTAACTGTTTTCTTTTCTTCTTTTGAAGGGAACTAAGTCAATATGTATCTTTCCTTAGCTAAAAACTTCTCAAGATTTTCAAAATACAACAAAATAAAAGCTATAAAATTAACATTAGCCAACCAAGCTTGTGACACGGGTGAAAAATAAAATAAAAATAAAAGGCTAATGAAGGTTTAACGGTGATGTAATGTGGGTAATAAAAGAAAACGACGGGATAGGCTCAACGTGGCTAACTAGCGGATGTGTTCGAGTGAGGGAAAATAAAAATAAAAGGCTAACAAAGTGGTTTATCCTAATGCCGCAATCATTGTTATGCAATATTTATGTTCATGATTTCGAAATGTATACTGAAAGCAAGTTCTAATAAGCATAAAACATCCGGCACACTCAAATCCGCAAAAACGAGAGCAAACAATGTCTAAAGCTATAAAGGCTCAAAAATAAACTCACGGAAACGGAAAGGAATGGATGTAAGCAAAAGGTTACATGCGATTCATTCGTTTAGCCCACTAAAACTCATGGTTATCACAAAAAAATTGGGTTTGACTCGATGGAATTTATATCTCAATTGCTTTCGAAAAATCAAACCTCTATTATTTACTAAAAATTGTGAATGCCAAACGGTTAACTTTTATTATATTTTTATGTTTTTAATTTTTTTTAAATTGATTTAATGCCAATAAAAGTTATGAAGGAAGATTTTGCAAAAAAATGAAGTGATAAAATGCTCAAAAGGACAACATCGCGTGAATACATTCCCACCCTACACTTAGAATCGTACATTGCCCTCAATGTACAACAAAAAATAATGCAAAGCGGAGAATAAACACCCAACCCCACACTTTAGAAACATACATTGCCCTCATTGTATACAAAAACATGCTATACGAAATGGAATCCAATGCAATGAAGTGTGAAGGGAGAACTGAAACTTCCCTCGTGTCGATCATGGCACACGCAAAAAGTCTACCCACAAAAATGGCGTTCCACGCAGTTCCACAAATCCAAGATCTAATCAAGACTAACAACATCAAACACAGATCAGTAACATCAAGCCAAAATATAAACAGAAATGTAAAGACAAATATCGACATACAATACAAAGGAAATGAAAGTACAAGGAAACAACAACGCCGAGGCTTGATACAAGAGTTTGTACTAAATACAACCAAGTACAACTCAACAAAAATGATACCAAAATGGAGTGGAGGGTACTACTCCTCCATCTCAAAATCCTTGAGAGCAAGGCCAACACCCTCGCCCTCCTCGGCTCCACCTCATCCGAGTGGTGATGGTGGGGGTGACTGATAATGTGGTGGTAGTGATGGCGGTGGCTGGTGCTGAGGTGATGGTGGTGGCTGATCAGGCTGTATAAAGAACGGGAGGGGAACCACGTATGGTGCCCCGCCAGTAGCAGCAGCTGCACACTGGACCTCATACTGCCAGATCTAGTAGTGCATGAATAGATCATGGGTGACAGTAACCGGAGGTGGTGCTGGAGGAGGAGGAGGCGGAGAAGCAATCGGATCCTCAACATGGTGCTCGTGGTGTTTCTGGTGCTCCTGCTCCTGCTGATCTGCATGTGCCTGATGGGCGGCGGCTATGGCCTCAGCCTCGGCCTGTACAATATCTGGATCGGGACCCGGACGGTCTGGGTCCCACACTCTACCCCAACGATCCACTAACCTAATCCCTCCCGCCACGGGACGAGCTATGTGAATGTTCCTCAATGTCTGCGTGGTCATCACAACGGTCTCTGCAACCGGGGTCAAACCTCCAATAAGCTCATCGGTGAGAAGGTGGTAGTGTCTAGCAATCTTGGTCACAAAGTGACCACCACAAATGGCATTGGTGGCATCCCTCCCCGAGCTGTTCACCAAGTACCCCGCGATAGAGTGCGCAAGATTGCAGGTGTGCGGGCGTACTAGGAAAAACAAATAAAATAACACCATCAAGTTCACTACAGTCTCCCCTGACCTCGACCGGATATGGAATACACAATACAGTGATGCAGATTACGGTGCAATAGATCTCTAAGGCTTGAAGCCTTGGTCAAACTCGGGTCAAAAATACCAAAACCGAACTCATGCCAAAACTGATCCTTATCCTCCTCAGATAGAAACTCAGTGATACCCTCGGTAAACAACTCAGTCGAGATCTCGTCTCTCATGTTCAAACCCAACAAACGCCCAAACCTGACGACTGCCATCACGCGCCACTCCCCGCCAAGTCTAAATCTCACTGTCTCTGGCTGCTCTAAGTATGCGCAAGGGTAATCGAACTCGTAGGTCAAGAAAAACTCCACCATGAGCTCAATATACCGGACGGCGTGTATCCTAAACAATCGGCACCAGGGGCGGTAACCAAATCATTCCATCGGTCCCTCTGGCCGATGGTATCAAGCACTCCATAGTCAAGACGTCGCCCGGCCAATATCCAGCGCCGACGTGGCCATAAAGCGTCTAAACGTTGCTCGTAATCCTGCTCATCGTCATCGAACGCGAGGTATGGATGGTTCCTGTTACCTGCCATCTGCAAGAAAATTCAAAAATCAGGACAGGTATGATAATGCTAGACAAAATTATGAAGTTTCTGATCTAAATTTAGGAAGAGGCACGACCGTGCCAGGGAATAGGCACGACCGTGCCTAAGTCAAAAACACAGCCCACGACCGCGCTTAGCCGCCCACGGGCACAAAACTAGGCAAACACGGCCGCGCCTAGTCTAGGCACGACCATGCCAAGGCAAAACAAAAGGGAGACGGCCCGCCTGTGGGAGCCGCGACCGTGCCATGGCCAACCTTCTTCGTGGGATGAATCAAACCAGGCACGACCACGCCTAGGTTAGGGACGTGGTCGTGTTCAACCTAATTTACGTTTTCAAGATTCATTTTTTTTCATTTTTGAGTACGTTTAGGAGGGGGTTTTCTACGCAACGATCCCAGGAAGCAAATTCCATAATTTCTACTTATATACAAGCTACCACATCGTTTAAAAACAAAAAATAGTATAAACCTAGAAAATGAACCTTAAACCAAGAAATTTTTAAACACATGCTGATAATCCTACTCCTAAACATAAACTAAAGAGAATAGGATGTCGGGAGCGTAACTTAAATCGAAGAAACGGGGACAAGGAATTAGGAATTGAGGTTACAGGGAAGAGAATCGTCGGGGGGGGGGGGTTCGGTGTGCTCGTGGGTTGTTTGGGGGAGGTTTGAGAAGTATGCCCTTTTGAAAATCAATTTATATGGCCCCCAAAAAACTGAGGCAAGACCGTGCCTAAGGATTAGGCATGACCGCGCCTAGGGTTACTGGCACGACCGCGTCCCATAGGGGGCACGACCGTGTCACTTGCCCAGCAGACACGGAACCCTGATTTTTTTATGCAGAAATTGCCAAACCCGCCTGCGATCCTTCCAAATTAAAATTTCTAAAAATTCAGAAGACATACTTGTGATATTCCAATCATCAACCAAAGTCCTCTCGATCCAAAACACGTTCCGATTACCTAAACTCAAAAATAAATGGTAAAATCCTAGAAAAATAGAAAATAAAAACCGGAAAATAAGCATAGAAACAAAATCTAAGAATTGTTACCAAAGATGATACTGAAAGAGGCTAAGTTTATTAACGAGTCGTTAGCTAGACTCAAGTCCCCGAATTCATTTATCCTTGGGGTAGAGGTTAACTACCTCCAATGCCGGGTCAATCGATCCGTCAATGTATGGCTTAAGACGATGATTGTTGACCTTGAAGATCCTCCCATCTTCATGCTCGATCTAGACGGTCCCATAAGGAAACACCTCCCTAACCGTGTAGGGACCCGTCCATCGGGACTTCAACTTCCCGGGAAATAACCGCAACCTAGAGTTGTAAAGAAACACACGACCACCCACTCAGAATTCCTTCTTGTCCTCCAAGCGTCGATCATGTAAACTCTTAGTGCGCTCCTTGTAGATCGTGGAGTTTGTATAGGCTTGATTCCTCAACTCATCAAGCTCATGAATTTGAGTGAACCGGTTCTCACCCGCGCTCACCAAGTCATGATTCACCGCCTTCAACACCCAATAAGCCTTGTGCTCTAACTCTGCCGGAAGATGGCACGCCTTCCCATAAATCAACCTAAATGGTGTGGTACCAATAGGTGTCTTATACGTAGTCCGGAAGGCCAAAAGTGCATCATCTAACCTATCCGACCAATCCTTACGGTTCTGACCAACCGTCTTCTCAAGAATCCGCTTTATGTCCCGGTTCGTGACCTCTACTTGTCCACTGGTCTGTGGAGAATCTATGGTTCACACCATATCGTGATAGCGCCTTCTCCAACTGGGAGTTGCAGAAATGGGTCCCACGGTCACTAATAAGAGCTTTGGGGGCACCAAAGCGGGAGAACAACTTCTTCAGAAATTGAACAACCACCCTAGCATCATTAGTGGGCAAGGCTTGAGCCTCGGCTCACATAGAAACATAGTCAACAGCCACTAGGATATACCGGTTGCCACAAGAAGCTGGGAAAAGTCCCATAAAGTCAATACCCCAGACATCAAAAATCTCAAAAATCTGGATGCTGTTCTGGGGCATCTCATTCCTAGAAGAAATGTTGCTCGCCCTCTGGAAAGCGTCACAAGCTCGGATCATCTCATGAGCATTCCGGAAGATGGTAGGCCAGAAGAAACCGACATCAAAGAACTTTTTCGCGGTCAAGGTAGCTCCATCATGTCCACCTATCGTGCCCTCGTGGAAGTGTCTAAGCACCTGACGTGACTCATCTCCAAACACACACCTGCGCACGATCTGATCAGCCCTGACTCGAAACAAATAGGGATCCTCCCAAAGATAGTGCTTCACATCTGCAAAGAACTTTTGCTTCTGCTGATGTGTCAAGCCCTTAATCACGATCCCACTAGCAAGAAAGTTTGCAAAATCAACAAACCATGGACACTCCTCATTCTGTGTTTGTATGTGCATGAGAAACTAGTGGGGGAAATTGTCATTTATCGATGACCCCACAAGTTCAGATGAAGCTGAGCACTCAAGACGGGACAAGTGGTTCGCTGCGACATTCTCCGCGCCCTTCTTATCGCGGATCTCAATGTCGAACTCCTGAAGCAGCAAAACCCACCAGATCAGTCGGGGTTTGGCATCCTGTTTGCTGAACATGTGCCGAAGAGCTGCATGGTTAGTGAATACGATGGTCTTTGATAGGACGAGATAAGACCGAAATTTATCGAAAGCGAAGACAACGGCTAGGAGCTCCTTCTCTATCGTGGTGTAGTGCTCCTATGCATCATTGAGCGTCTTGCTCGCATAATAAATCGGGTGAAACTGCTTCTCTCTCCTTTGTCCTAAGACCGCCCTAACAGCGAAGTCACTCACGTCACACATGATCTCAAATGGCAGCTTCTAATCAGGAGCCACCATGATAGGGGCATTCACCAACTTCTCCTTCAACAAATTGAATGCACTAAGGCACTCGTCGGAGAACACGAACTGGGCTTCCTTCTTAAGAAGTTGGGTCATCGGTCGGGCAATCTTAGAAAAATCTCTAATAAAGCGTCTATAAAAGCCCGCGTGACCAAGGAAGCTCTGAATAGATTTCACAGAAGTGGGCAGGGGCAGCTTAGATATGGTATCAATCTTAGCTCTATCAACCTCAATCCCCGCACGTGAAACCTTGTGCCCAAGCACAATGCCCTCCTTCACCATGAAGTGGCACTTCTCCCAGTTCAACACTAGATTGGCCTCCTCACACCTGGCCAACATCCTCTCCAGATTCCCGAGACAATGATCAAAGGAACTCCCAAACATAGAAAAATCATCCATGAAAACCTCCATGGAGTCCTCAATCATATCATGAAAAATGACCACCATGCAACGCTAGAAAGTGGCCGGAGCATTACATAATCCAAAGGGCATCCGCCGATAAGCAAATGTGCCATAGGGACATGTGAATGTCGTCTTCTCCTAGTCCTTAGGAGTAATCGGGATTTGATCAATAGAAAATCTTCCCCGCTAATCTCTCCAACGTCTGATCAATGAACGGGAGGGGAAAATCGTCTTTCCAAGTAGCATCATTGAGTTTGCGGTAATCGATGCAAACTCTCCAACCTGTGACTGTACGAGTAGGAATCAACTCATTCCTCTCATTGGTGATAACAGGCATGCCTCCCTTCTTAGGGATAACCTGAACCGGGCTAACCCAAGGTGAATCAGAGATGGGATAAATCAAACCAGCGTCGAGTAGCTTAATCACCTCCTTCTTCACCACCTCCTGCATGTTCGGGTTCAACCTCCTCTGGTGCTGCACAACGGGCTTGTAATCATACTCTATAAGGATATTATGGGTACAAAAAGAGGGATTAATTCCCTTAATGTCTATAATCCTCCATGAAATAGCCCGCTTTTGCTGCTTTAGCACCTCCAATAGCCTCTCCTTCTCATCACTCGTCAAATCAGAGGCGATAATGACAGGTAATCGAGACTCGTCATCTAAAAAGGCATACTCCAAATGGCTCGGGAGCTCCTTAAGCTCAACAGGTGGTGGGTCCTCAATAGAAGGCCGCTCAATCGGCTCAGACTCTTTATCAACCATCGCGAAGACCTCTAAACACTGGGGAAACTCATAGCTCTCCTAGCTATGCAGCCGCTCATCAAACTGATCCTCACCAACTGGATCAAATGTCTCCCCACCTACAATATGTGTATCCATGGACTCCTCCTCAGCTATGTCCTGGAGATGATCACTCACACAAGAATAAACAGTCTCAACGAAGTAGAGTGAATCATCCTGATTCTGGGTGTGCTCTATGGATCTCCCAACATCAAAGGTCACCTCCTTTTCGTCCACCTTCAATGTAAGCCTCCCCTAATACACATCAATCAGGGCCTTGGCGGTGGCCAGGAACGGTTGACCTAGGATAATAGGGACATTCTTGCCATCATCCATGTCCAGAATCACAAAGTCTACAGGAAACACAAAATGATCGACCATAACCAACATATTCTCCACTATCCCTCACGGATACTTAACCGAATGATCGGCCAGCTGGATACTCATGTGTGTTGGTGTAGGTTCTCCCAACTCAAGCTTAGCAAAGACCGCATATGGCATGAGGTTAATGCTAGCACCAAGGTCAGCTAAGGCATTGCTAACCGACAAGCTACCTATCAAATAGGGAATGGTGAAACTACCCGGATCTCGTCTCTTCTCAGGTAGCTTGTTCTGAATCATCGCCGAACACTCCTCATTCAGCGTCACCTGAGACAACTCCTCCAATTTCTTCTTATTCGTGAGGATATCCTTCAAGAATCTCACATACTTAGGCATCTGAGCTAGAGCCTCCACAAATGGTAAGTTGATATGCAACACCTTAAACAACCCTAAAAACTTACCATACTGCTCCTCCATCTTCTGCTTCTTCAATCTTCCTGGGTATGGAATGGAGGGAGTGTAATCTCTCACAGGCTCGCGAGGGCACGACGTGCTCGCCGGCTTACCCCTCGGCTGTATCTCATCCGGAATCTCAATCACAACTTCCTCCTCGGATGACTATGCACAGGGACCGGTGGAACTGGTCATGTGTCTCTATCGCTCCTCAAAGTGATGGCCTTCACATGAGCCTTAGGATTGGGCTCAGTGTTGCTAGGCAGGCCACCTGGCGGTCTCTCAGAAAGAAGCTTCGCGATCTGCCCGACTTGGTTCTCTATGGTCTGGATCGAAGCTTTCTGATTCCTTAGCGTAAACAGTTCTGCTTCTCTGCTAACTGATTCTGACTCTCTGAGTTGGCAAGTAGTTGTGCAACCATGTCCTCAAAACTGGATTTACCCTCGGGTGCGGGCGGTGGACCGCTGCTAGAACCTTAGCCTTGAAACTGGCCCTACTGAGGTCGAAAATCGAAACTCTGTCCCTGAGACTGGTGGGACTGATGATGGAATGGGGGCGCTGAGTGAATCCGGGCGGTTGCTGGCTATTGTTGCCAGACTTCCAACTGAAATTCGGGTGATTCCTCCACCCCGGATTATATGTGTTGCTGTAGGGATTATTCTGGGGACGATTCTCATTGGACATGAAATCAACCTGCTCATGGGCCCCCTGGTCCCCAACCTGACAAGCACTCGTGGGATGCGCCCCACCACATAACTCACACAAGGACTGGGCCTTGTGGACGTGCATCTGATCAATCTTGGTGGAAAGTGCTTCCACCTGGGCAGCTAAAGAGGTGATTTCATCCACATGATGGACACCCTGACTCTAAGTCCTCACACGGGAAGTGTGCTTAGTGTAGCTCGTTGACGCCACCTTCTCTAGCAAGTCATACGCCTCCTAGGGTTTCTTCGTTCCAATGTCTCCACCCGCGTATGCGTCGATCAGCTGCTTCCCCGTCATATCTAGACCATTGTAGAATGTGTCGCACTGCTGCCACTTCAACAATCCATGGTGGGGAACCTTCCTCATCAGTTCCTTGAATCTCTCCCACGCCTCATAGATCGTCTCCCTGCCATCCTGCAGGAAAGAAAGAATCCTAGCCCTCAACTTTGTTGTTTTCTCCGGAAGGAAGTACTTCTCTAAGAATTTAGCGGCCACCTGGCCCCAAGTACTAATGGACCTAGGGGAAGTGACAGTAACCAAGCCTTGGCTCGATCACATACGGAAAACAGGAACAACCGGAGCCGAATAGCATCGTCGGTAGCGTCACGAATTTTGAAAGTGGCGCAAATCTGTAAGAAACCGGCCAAATGAGTATTAGGATCCTCGTGATCCTTTCCATCAAACTGCCACATGTTTTGCGCCATCTGGATGATGCTAGAATTGATCTCGAACTGATGTGCACCAACCGTCGTCTTATTGATGATCGACTCCAAACCCTCAAGTGTCGGTTTTCCAAAATCCGAAAGCGTCCGACCCGCATCCTCGTCCGCCATATCCTCTACCTCGTCAACAACAACCTCGTCAAACTCGAGTAACTGGGCTACAAATCAAGAACGGGCTCGCAATCTCCGATCAAGATCACGCTCTGGCTCGGAAGACGGCTCAGGAACCTCCTCGACGGGAGTTGAGAACATACACGATCTGCACGACAAGTTAGATTTAAATGCACGAACCTAGGACAAAGAAAATACAAGTTAGACAAAAACAAAAATACAAAAAAATAAAACAATTGAAAATAAAAATAAAAACGAAAAATAAAATGGAATTAAAAATTTTACTAAAATATATACAAATGCAACAAAAAATATCAAGTAAAAGTGTAAAATATCTATACACAAATATTGCAAAATAACAAACAAGAAAACACGATATGCACAAAAATATATACTAAATGACTAAAAATTAATTCCAGTCGTTCTCGCAAAACCGTATCCCCGGCAACGGCGCCAAAAACTTGATGCGTGTAAACTATATATATTTTTATAAAGATTTTTCACACAATTTTAGTTTTAGAAAGTGTTTTCACCAAAGACTAATCACACACACGTCGGTCAAGTGTACCCGTCGGATAGCAATATAGTAAAGGTACGAACCGGATATCAATCAGTGGACACGGTGGACTGCGATAATGAACCAGAACCAAGATTCAATCAAGTGATGGTAAAAATATATTTTGAAGAGTTTGTTTTAATTGACTAACATGCAAATATATAAAACTAAACTAATATCACAAATCAAACAATCAATGAGGAAATATCACTTCGGTGTCGAATCCATCTAGAATACATTCAATACACTCACAGAAACATGGCAAATACACAAAACATAAATTGACTAAATTCTTGTCAAAGACATCTAATCAAATGACCATTCGGAATGCTAGAATGATTTACACAAACCAGCCACCTAAATTCATACAATGAAGCTCACGTGTTTAACAATCATGTTATTGTTTATAGATACTGAACTAGCTTCCTATTAAGGTACACTAATCCAACAACTAGTTGGAAAGATAATATGAACAATACACTACCCACCTCAAGTTGATTAAATTAGACAACGATATGCATTTCTTCAACATACAATGTTCAAACAAAGATCATATAAATTAGGAGAATGTGTCAACAATTCTTAGATAAACATAAAACTAAGCATGAAACATCATAACAAAAACTTTGTCTTTCTAAACATAAGCATAAGGATACACATACAAATATAATGATTCATAAACAAGACTTCATTCACCATTCCTAGTCAAATGCCATAAACTAGCATAAATACATACACCAATCCATGAATATAAGCATAAACCAAAAGTTTTAAAACATAATATGGCATACACAAATACAAGTCTTGTAAACAACCCAAAATACTTGAATACATAATTTAATTGAAGAATAATCATACGGTTGGCATAACATTAACACAATAATTGCCAATAATCCATGAATGTTGTCAAATGTATCTAAACTTCATCTAAACCAAAGTGAACAAGAGTTTTAGCTCATCATGAGCACAAGAATTACAAATAAGCAGGGAAAAATAGTGAGAAACATGGTATGAAAACAAGAATCAAACCACTCCTCCAAGCCTAGATGTTGTTGTTGATGTATGGTGATCCTCTTGATGTTGTATCCTCTCCAAGAAGCTTGAAATGTGGCTGGAACAAGGATGATACGAGATGGAACAGTGGGTTTTTCTCTCTGGTTGCTGAATGTCTGAATGAGAGAACAAGTTCTGCTTAAATAGAAAAGGGGAGGCACACCGTGCCAGGAGAGAAGGCACGACCGTGCCTCATACTTTGGCACGGTCGTGTCTAGGTCAGAGGCGCGACCGTGTGACAGAGTGTTGACCTATCCGGAGCTTCTATTGGGTCCACTGATCGAGGAAGTACGGCTCTTCAGACTCACGGGGTGACACACTACCGTGGGGAGTCAAGGCCCTGGATTTTGGCTTGGCGTGGTCGTGCAAGATGTGGGCGCGACCGTGCCTAGGGTTTGCAAGCTTGGCACGGCCATGCCAAGTATGGGGCATGATCGTTCCTCCATCATAGAAACCCTAAAACTTCAATTTTGATCCTGGAATCCTCTTGTTTGTTCACTTAGCTTCACAAAAGCCTGCAAAACTAGAAATGAAGCAAATAAGTGTCTAAAAATTGAAAATAACCAAGAATTGATCGTGAAATGAGCGAAGTTTTGTGCCAAAACGATGTGTAAATCCTAACACATCACTTGTAATTTCTATTTAAAACCCTATTTAGAGGTTTGATTAAACTTTATAACAACCTATTCAACACAATCTTTCCCGTCCTTCATTTGGAACCCTAGTAAATCTTAAATTCCTAGATCCTTTGCCATAGACTTATAGGATTAAACTTTGAACTTAAGACTTTGTTATTAGGCTTGTTGTGAGGATATTATTCCTTAAAGGTTTGCTACACTTAATCTTGTTGGACACTCTTTCATCATTCCATGTGAGTATACATAGCCCTTTTTGTTTTGTTTTTGTTTATAAACTTGGGGTGGAACACGTATAAAACTTTTATACTTATACAATTCGTGCACGACTATGTCTATATGCTTTTCTTTGTGTTATGTGTTCTTGAGACTTTCATGCTTAAATTAAACTTAATACTAGCATATTCATTAACTTTGATCCAGCCTATAGTAACAATACTAGATCTATTGTAATTGACCAATTCACCTAGTTTGATTGACCTTTCGGGGGGAGCTCATGGTGATTGTTACTGGACCTATACTTTTAAGGGTAATCTTCGGATTATGCCTAAACTTGGTTTGAATGATTGATATGCACAATGTTTAAACTTGTTTATTCTCACACGTATACCATAGATGCATGTATATAATGAATTATGAAACTTTCAAAGACTTTGTTAAACGGTGTCAAAACCTTTGTATCTCACCAACTATTTTTAGTTGACAGTTTACTTAACATGTTTCAGGTGCTCAAGTATGAGGCTTTCTTATGATCATGTAGGATGCTTTGGACCTAGAATACTTATCAATTAAATCCTGTATTCTTGTTAAGTTTTGTTGTAGGTCCCGGTTCGGACGTGACGGATCTCTAGACTCGCGGTACGATACGGTGATAACGTGCGGAATCCATGATCAACATGCAATGTGTAACTCAATCAACAACAAGATATAAATAATCCTCTTTGTATTTTCACTCAAAATATCAGTTTACAAGTTCTCTCAGTTTCTGTTATGTTCCGATCTACTCTGATCTATCAGATCTATGCTCTCAGCTCTGATCTAGGCTCTCAGCTCTGATCTAGGCTCTCAGCTCACCTAAAACTGACAAGTAAACCTCTATTTATAGGGAAACCACAAAGACCACAGGCGAACTTGTTAAGTTCGCCCTTAACAAGCTTAGGCGAACTTAGCAAGTTCGCCTATCAAGTTCGCTCTAAGTTCCTTAGGAGAACTTGACAGCTTCGCTAACTTACAACATAGAATTTCAGCGACAGTTACAAAACATGCTCCAATAGACTCCCCCTTAACTGTTGCATACAATTCTAACACATTACAAGTAAAGACTCTAAGACTAAGCCATAGAATCTTCAAGCTCGTTGTCACCGGAATATGCTCCAACAGACTCCCCCTTGACAACAGCTTCAAAAGATTGTCATCGGTCCTCAAACAAATCATAGTTTTTGTCTTATACACCTGCACACTTTTTCTTTCTAGAAGAAAACTTGGGAGAAGGACCCCTTGTCAACTTCTATCTGCAAATTTTCACTTATGGCAAAGAAGAACAACCAAGTGTAACCAACACGTAAAATTTTCATGGAAGCTGGAAAAATAAAATCTTTTTGATTTTTCAAACATAAGAAACACAAAATCTTTTTGGTTTTCTCTATACAAACTGAACTGTAAAATAGTAAATCACATATTTTTGGTCGAACATTACGAGTAAGAAGATCATATCAGTATAAACAATGCATCAATATATAAGATCAAATCTTTTAAGCTTCAACCAAAACATGTAATGATACACGAAGAACTTCAAAGAAGATGGGATCAGATCATAACATGCTTATAATAAATTACATACGAATTTGCAACACATAAAATGTCAATCTAAGTTGCCAATATTATAACATTTGAAACCATCAGTATCTTTGTCCCATGTTCTTGTGAATTAAGGTATCATTTATTTTGTAATACAACGTGTACCCCACAAATGTACCAATAGAAATTTAAATTGCACTATCTTCAAGACATATAAGATCATTGCAAGATAATTTTCAATCTCCAGGATGAAATAATACCGTTAAACACACGAAAAATTCAAGTAGAGAATCAGAATGATTCAGAATCGAATGATTCAAATGTCTTGGTTTGGATGAAGTATCATGATTCATAGTAACAGAAAGATTGTACCGATAGAATTCTTCAACATAAGAATGATCAAGGAATCTATTGATTCAATGACATAAGGTAGCGTGATCCAACTATTATCTGGATATATTCAATGGAATCAAGATAATTTATCCAAGGGCTAGTATATGTTCCAACAGACGTTGTCAGAAACATATCTTAGTTCAACATCACATTGCATGTTTTTCGGGGCATGGGCAGTGAAGTGAACTGAAAAATTGTGTTTAACGACATAACCGATACTGGTCTCATGAAGTACTTTTGATCTTATATTCATTATATGATAATGATCTTTTACACACACACCCGGCATACCATGGGTTCAAATCACAGTTGTCACAAAGTTCATTATGTTGTCACACTACTAGTGGACCAAAGATACTCATAGCCTATTAACAATTCAGACTACATACTAGTATCCAAATTAAAATAAAAACATCAAGCGTCGATTTTTTATCAACATAAGCAGTTATGAAGCTATCATTTCCCAAATTGTGCAGTCTAAGAAGTTCTGATCAAAACATTTTTCACAGATATATTAGATAAGCAATCATAAAGTCCAACTAAGGTCATGTGTGACTGAACATCTACTGATGTACTATCATTTCTCCTTATAACTTCAAGTAATGTCGATTTTAACTTTTTCAATTTGCTTAGCTTTTTCAAAATCTTTTTGACAGAAAGTAAAACTTCCATGAAAACATTTTTAAGAAAAACATTTTACTTGGTCACTTGGAAATTAAGCATTTAATCAATTAAAATTCAAACCGATGTAATCAAATGCCTTTGCCTTTGTCACCAACACAATTCTGTACTCCCCCTGTCCTGTAAACTCCCCCTCAACTAGTAAAATGGTTGCATCAACGACTTTATGCTCACCATCATCATCCTAAGTTTCAGGATGTCTTTTGGACTTGGTCAAACACTTTCCAAAACAACATTGTGTGGGACATTATCCCCCCCTTGAGCATCAAGTCATTGAATCAAATAGACTTATCAGTTATCAAACAACTCATTGCTCGTGCAGATGTCATTCCCTGTTATGTGCTATGAACAACCACTATTAACAAACCAAATTGTATTAATAGTCCTTCTTGGTTCAACCTGCACATTAAACAAGAAGCATTAGTCTGAAATGGAAACCCAAGCCATGGTAGTCCTGGGTCGTCCATCTGTATCAAAATAAATGACTTCACGTAATTTACAGTCGAATCTCTCCTCATTTTTTGGAGATTGTTCCATTGAATCAGAAACATAAACTTTTCTTTTCCAAACACTCTTCTGTTCATTAAGTTCCTTTCTCTGAAAAAGTGAAGTGTTTGAACATTCTGGTTCATTTGAAACATGATGCGATTGTGAAACCTCTTGTTGTTCTAACAATTTTCTCAATCTTCTGTTTCTTCACCGTCTCTGAGGTCGAGAGAGCCGAACCTTCGATTGTGAATTAAGAGACTTTGTACCAACAGAACTTGTCACAACTGGTCTAGTCTTTGGTGTTTCAGAAGACTGGGTCTTTGAAGGACAATTCACACAAATGTGACCCACTACACCACAAGAAAAACAACTTCTCCTATCAATAAACTTCCTTTCGTAAGGAGCTTTAGGAGTCATATCTCGTGAACCTCTAGAACTACACGCTTCAGTTTGAATCACAGCGTTTGTTGACTGAATTTGTGACTTTGGTTTCACTGGTACATATGAAACTTTTACATCAGGTTTAGAAACATCGGGTTTCTTTACAAGAACAGATTTCACCGCTGGCTTTGTTGGCGGTTTAACAAAAGGTCTTCCCAACCTAGGATCTTCTAGATGCTTTCCCACATTCTTATCTGGACAATTTATCAAGATATGGCCAACAACCCCGCAATGAAAACATGTTCGTCTTTCTTTGTAAACTCTGACATACTTCTCTCTCGGAACTCTTGTTGTACTGGATGATGTACACTGGGAAGTAGTGCTAGATACTTGAACAACCATGGGTTTTTCAGAATCAACCTTATTTTTATTAAAATCAAGAGTTGAAGTTTTCTCAATCTTATTATTTTCTTGAAAATCAAAACCACTGCTCACAAAAATTTTTACTGGTTTAATTTGTGGTTGTTCAATATCTTCATTTGGTTCAGTCAAGATGCATCGATCTCTGGTGACTTTCTTAACCACAACTGGTTCATCAACCTTGCAGTCTTTCACTATTCCTTCAGATTTATCTCGATCAAATGTTTCATCATCACTTGAATCATCATAAACCATGTCCTCTCCTGTAACAGGATTTACCTTGAGGATGGTTTTTGGTTCCAGATCGTCTTCTGTCACAACCTCAGTAGTACGAAAAGTGTAATTACCATTGAAAGGTGGACAATATCCAACACCTCCTCCAATATCTTTGTCATCAAATGAAGGACATGAACCAACATTTGTTTCCTTTTCTTGTATTGAACCTTGAAATTCATTAATGGGATATTTAAACTTTAATAGTCAACCTTGTGCTTAACAACCGCGTCCGCCCCGACGTATAATCCGCCGTCGGTTGGGGTGTGACAGCTACTACTACTGCTACTGCTGCTTCTACTGCTGCTACTGCTACTGCTACTACTAATGCTGCTGCTACTACTACTACTATTGTTGCTGCTACTACTACTACTATTGCCGCTGCTGCTACTACTACTAGTAGTATTATTATTATATGTCCTTAATGAAAACAACTATTATATTCCACATATCAATGGAATGACTGATTCGAAAACCTTTTCTGTAACAATATACATGCTACTATCGATGTAAAACATGTTTCATTATCTTTTTAGGCATGATTCGTTAAAATAAAGCTCGCCGGTCACCTACAGCATTGCATGGGGAGAAAATTACTAGTTAAAAACAAAAACACATACTATCGTATAGGTGGTTAATGTACAAAATGGTTTTAATGTGCTAAGAGTACTGATGGTACAATTTCATTTCCGTTTTGGTTTTTCTTTAAATACTGCATGAACAAATTCTTTTATTTAGAATAAAGTTTAGACTTATTGATTCGATGTAATATATCAGGTTGCCACAATTGAATTGAGAATTCAAACATCTAAATACATGAGGCATGAATCATATGAGATATGTTACTCAAGTCAGATAGATGAATATTAAATCATATCTAATTGATACCAAGAATGAGCTTAAAACAAATCACTTAATTAAATATAATAAAGACATTATATAAGATATCTATACTATATAATAAATAAATGTTTCTTAATGTCACGTGTTGACTCCACATTCATTCTTAAAAAAAATTCCCGCCTCTTTCTCATAATAAATACACTTCTATATTTTCAATAATAATATATTTTTAAACAAATTATTAATTATATTAATAAAACACATTTATTTTAAATGATCTCATATTATAAGAAATTTTGAAATGTAATTACCTAGCTTATATTTTCAATCAAATAGTAATGAAAGTCAAATTACATTGAATAGTATTTAATGTATTTTTGGAACTCAATTATATATTACTTTTTACATATTTTTTGATTTTGTTTTATATTGTTACTATATATATTACATTTTTCACCTATAAGATATATATATATATATCCTTATTTTAATAAATGATTTCAAATAATGTCACTTGTCATCACCATATTTTTCTCACTAATCTTCTAATTTTCTCTATTTTAAGTAATTTTAAATTTTGAAATCTAATTATGTTAATGTTGTTTAAAAAAAATAATATAAAATTTAAATTCTAATATAAAATTTGAAATCTAATTTTCCCTACACGTTATTATATTTTTATTTTTTTTATCAAACAACCCCACGTAATACATTGGTATATAATCTAGTAATGTAACATACTTGAGTTTAATCAATTAAGATGATTGAAATTGTTTAATCATCGACTCTTGCAAAGAATCATCTTATGAGATCAGATCTAAAAATGATAATAGTTATCATCACTTTATGACTAGGTGATTAGACGAGGATCTCCTAGATCATATCTAGACACTATAACATAAGAGAAAGAAATCTGCTATCTCGGTTGACAGGTCTAAAACGCAAACACTAGCTTCGAACTAAAAGTTCATGCAGAACAAGTAAACCACGCCATATTGGATATATAGTAGGAAGAGTCCTACAAACAATTAATGATATGAAGTTATTCACGAATTCCTATACGAAAAGAGTTTCGTATGTTTCCTTAAAAGGTTATTGATGTTTTGTGAATCTTAAAAGTAAGATGGAAAAAAACTATCCCTGACAAATGGATACCTGGTTCTAGGACGATGAGCAAAAGTTGCTTAAATTCGGATATTTGGAATATTCAAATGAAAAACACACATAGTCATATGAAATCACATCCAAAAAAGATAAAGATTTTTCAAGATATCATTTCATGATGACTTAGACGCAAAATCCATATCTGAACAAGTGAGACTTGATCAGACTACGATATGAATATGACTCATGAAGGTAGAAATTGTTTTAGAAACAATGTATATATATGGATTATTCCTACTAAAAGCTTGTTAGATTATCAACAGTTGATAACAAAAGGAATTCCATTCCAAGTTTCTAGACAAAGAAACAGATTACAAGATTTAAATCAGTTAAAGAACTAATGAAATAAACATGTATCGTGGATACAAATATTTTTTATCTGAAGAACCTAATGACTATAAAGTAGTTTCAAGAACAATGTGAAAGTCTAATTAGAAATATGTCTAGATAAGTGAATCTTGATATTGATAGGATCAATTCATAGCAGATTCAATGTGATATATGCAAAGGCTAGTGGAAGAGAGTATCTATACTAAGGATAACATGTGAAGACACATTATCAAGTTTCTGAGGAGTGTATAGAGATACACATGTACACCACAAGGCAAGATGGAATTATTATCAAGAGTGTATAGAGATACATTGCTAGTATTTCGAGTTTAACAAATCACTAAAAGATAAAAGTATATTGAGAAGTGGATTTCAAATCCGATAGATTGTGACCATATATGGGATTTACGTAGGCAAGGTTCTAACATCAGAATCTTAACAATCTATTGACATAAGTAAGGATATCTTAGAGCCTTGTTGGACAAGGTGATGTAGATAAATTACTAATATATATCTAGTCCAATATTGTATTGAGACAATATGAAAAATCAAAGAGTTCATTTGAGATTCATCCAAGAGATAAGAAGTTATGTCAAGACTTTCAAATAGTAAAATAATTTGAATTAAACTATATCGGAATAATAGGAAATGTTTGAGAAGCATAAGTCAGTGAACATCATAAAGAGTTATGATGAAGTGTTTTGACAATAAGATGAGTTCTTAAGCTGAGGATAAGATCATAAAGGTTATAATGTCCTAGCAATCAAAAACACTTATCTTAAAGGTTAAGATAAGAACACCAAAAGGCAATCATTGAGAATGATTTATGCACCATGAGATTACCAAAGTTACAATGGAAGAGTTCCAATGGTAACTATGCTGCAACATGAGATGTTGTAGTCTGGAAACATTAGAAGTCGTTACTCGAAAAGAGTGTAGATATCTTCTAAGAGTTGGAAAGAGTTCCAAAAGGTTTCCTTAAGAGTTTCATTAACGGGATCATGAAACTTAGAGACATAATAAGTAATGACGATTGGATCTTAGTTTGACATACCTGTTACACCAAATCAAAGTCTTAAGTGTTAAGACACATGCTTGATCTGGATTGCCAAACAAGAAAGTAGATTCATTAGTATTTGGATGTTTCCTTGAAAGGTAACAGTTACATTCGAGAGACTTGGATATTAACGGTTAATATCAATCTCATCATGTCAATGAGTTCGAGCTTTTAGTACGTTTAAGATCCTTGAATAAAAGTTATTCTAAATTTCTGTAGTCGATTGTTTTTATGGGAATGAAATCAAATCAAGACGATTGTGAATCGGTTGGTTTGTTCATTTAGAATGAAAGTCCAAAGAGTTGGAGACTAAATTCACAGATATTCATTACAGGAAAAATATTGGAAGTAATTCGCTTCAAACTATTTCATGGATCACAGTCATAAGTAGATTTGAAAATGATATTGCCATTGTATCCTCTGACTATACATACTAGAACTTGATTCTACGAAAGGTTTCTCTTTGACATAATCTAACGATGTTCTTTGACCAGGCAGCAATAAGGATCATCGTTGGGAGTATATCTAAAATATAGTGATAGTTGTATGTATTTGTTCCCTTACACTAGTAAGTGAGAGACATCTCTAGTGTCGTCGTTGATTAAAACTCATATATGTGCATGGCCATGCCCAAATTGAGAGTTTGATATAGGGGTGAGCAGTAACCGAACCGATAACCGAAACCGAACCGAAATTAATCGAACCGAAATTAACCGAAATCCGATTAACCAAAAACAAAAGTAACCGAACTATACATATTTTCATATATTTCTAGCTTTTATACCTGCATTTCATGTATTTCATTTTTTATACCTTCATTTCAAGTATGTATACCTATATTTCATGTATTTATACCTCCATTTCATGTATTGCTAACCAAAAATTATAGCCGAAGTTTGGTTTTGGTTATTAACCAAAATTAACCGAACTGAACCGAAAACTGACAAACTAACCAAATAAATTGAACAGGTTAACCGAAAACCGATCGGTTAATAAAATAGATTAACCGTTAACTTCGGTTTCGGTTTTGGTTAAGGCTAGTAACCGAACCGAACCGTGCACACCCCTGGTTTGATAGACCACTTTGATTCTTGATCGAGAAGGAGAATAATTGATAGCGTGTGTGATATATGAAAATATATATGATGTGCTTGGAATGGTCTAGACATTCTAGTTAAACTCTAGACTCTCCTAAATACTAGACCACAATGACAGGCAAGTGAACCTATCAATCGTAGTACAGTCTAATGCAAGTCCGAATATCGAACCCACGAGACACTAGTGACAACTAACATAGACTCTGACTCCACTAACTAAACTACTTTAAATAGGGGAGGGAGGATTTGTGTTGTGATTCTAAAACTAACAAACTAAGGACCTAACTAACGAAAGCTAACTATCAAGCAAAGTATCTTTAGACAAACTCAAGAATAGAAAAAGCACTACCCAGGTTAAAAATCCTACTTGTGAAACGTGGACTTCTCTCGGTTAAGGCAACTAATGATGGAACCAGGATTTATGAATACTACACCCTCGGACTACATACATGATCCTTAGTCACTCTCAAGGTGTGACCTAGAAGGAAACCCTAAGGGGTGTGTGATTGGATCACCTTTCAGTCTCTCCAATAATACTAAAGTACCTGATAGGCAGATTACCTTTCAGTTTCATTGTCTCAATACATTCAAGGAATGCAAGTGATAACTTGAAAACTCTCGATACGACACGGGAATGCAAAGGATACTAGGACACCTAGGGGAAACCGCTTTTTAGAGTATTTACACCTAAAACCCTAACACCAAGGACAAATCAACTACTTCTCAACTCTCAGCTATCGAAGTAGGTAGAATATTGAAACCCTCTAAACTTTCAACCATCGTTCCTATGGATTCGAACTTTCAAAAACCATAAACTAGTCACAAACACACAGTAAGCAACCTAATATGTATATATACATGAAAGACATTCATAAAGACACATATGGAACCATAAGTGTAACATCCATGATTTTTTTCTGATATTATTTTAACAATAATAACCACACATTTCATCCCATACTTAGACGGTACAATGTGTCACATCAATGATTTTTCAATAAGTTTAATCTCACATGCATATTCAATTTTCTATTAGATATATATATGTTATGTATAGCTATATATATACATATACATATACTTTGTTTCATAAATAAATCAAACATAAAACTTCTGAGTTTTAATCAAGTATTCATATCTTTCTTTTTTTTTTGAATAAATAAATACCTATGTGTAATTATTAGGTTTTATTAAACAAATCGATTCCACAACTTTTAGTTTTATAAAAATGGAGTTTTCTATGTAAAGTAATTAGAATAACATAAATAATGTTTAAGATTTTATTAGAAACTAATTCTAAAATACTAAAGTATCATTTAAATGAGTTTTGAACTCCCAAATTAACCCACCTCATTTGAAAATGAACCTTTTTCATCTCAATTTTGACCCCATACAATTGTTTTGACCCACGTTGACTTTTGAAAGTCAAACAACCCGAATTTCTTGAAATACAATACCAAAATCGATCGATCCCAGCTGTATGGACTTTCCATAGACGAGTATCAATCAGTTTTAAACCGTATTAATATCCCAATTCAATCATTCTCGCGGCCAAATTTGAAATTCAAACGAAATTTGACTTTTCAAGGTCAAAAATCGTGTTCAATTCAATCCCCAATCAAGGAATTAAACGCGTTTGTTATCCGCAAATCACGCGTAGTCTAACCGAGCATGAATCCAGACCATTTACGTGATTCAATTCACCCACATTCAAGCGAATTAACGCGTATTTACAATCGTCGGTCGACCTCATTGAATCCAAATCAAATCGAGCCTTTAAAACGAAATCAACCCAATCAATCCACCCTCACACATTCGCAATCACCTTTACAAGCTTTCTAATCATTCTCTCAACCGACATTGCATCTCTGCGACACTATCAAACTCGAAGATTTCTGAAACCAAAACTCCGGCCAAACCCCTTCGTTACTTCACCATTTCAGGTAAAATCGGTACCCTTAGTTTCGCTTTGTTGTGAGGATTGAAAGCCCCATGTTTTCTTGTCCAATCGAATGCAATTTGGGTGACACTGGGTTAGGGTTTGGAAATGGGACGATTGGGGAAGAAGGGTTCTCAGAACCGATATCTTAAAATTAAAAGTTTTCGAATTCTTAACAAAGCATAAGTCTAGTGTAACTGGTTAAGTCGCTCCCCTTCCACAGAGCAGGTCGCGGGTTCGACCCCTACTCTGTAGGTTTCTTTCCATTTTATTTATTTGTGGATTTTGTTCCTTTTTACTCACAAATACACACACCCCTTCATATATATATATATATATATATATATATATATATTCATATATAAACACATTCCTTTAAAAAAAATAACCTTATGGAAAGTGGGGGGAGAAGAATACATATCATTTTCTTTGTGTGTGTAACAAAACCTAAACATATACAAATTTAAACGGTTATACAAAATTTTCTTTTATAAGCTTTTACGAGCATGTAAGCCTATATGCCTATATTATCTCTTAAACAAAGATTTAATGCACAAAACTATTTTATAATTGTTTAACAAACATTCGAACTTTTGGATTTATTTTAATAACCTAAATAGTTAAACTTTCAAGGGAAACAATTTTATTAGTATTAGGATAAAAACCTAATAAATCTTAGTTTATACAAACCCTTCTCACAAATTAATTATTTAAAACCTCTAATTTATAAATTGTATTTGGAATATAAATGTGACTATTTTTATAAACTCATTTCCTTGTAGAGTTATTTTCTTTTATCAAACTAAATAAATAAAAGGATTTATTTATTTATCCTTTAGTTATTCAACTACTTATTCGTTCATTTTTTGTACAAACAAAATAACATCATTTATCTTTTCATACGATTATTTATTTATTTACTTTAAATAAAACCCTAAAACAAAATGTCATTTGATATAAGTTCAAACACAAATTTACACATTCATTTCTTGTGATAACACAAACACTTTTTGTACAAATCCCTTCACATCAAAACCCGTTGAACCCTAGATCTCGCCTTAGAACTCTTTACATGTTTCTAATTCAAATTCATACACGTTCACTCTAGGTTAATTGTGGTTTTGAGAATCACTTGTGCTTCATACTTGCTAGTGTTATCTGCACAGTTTATTCAGGTGAGTTTACATAGCCCCTTTTCCTTTTGTACTTTTTGGGGTGAAACATGATTGCATTCAAATACTATTTTCAATTACACACGTACAATTGTATAATATGATTATATGTGTTTATTTGTGCTTTATGCTTGAATGCTAATTGTTAAGGCTACCTATACATGAGATACACGTGCAAACATAAATACATTACTTCAGGCTAACATGTGTTGTTATGCCCTACATTTACATTAGGATAACATGTGTTGTTATGCCCTACATTTACATCAGGATAACATGTGTTGTTATGCCCTACATTTACATCAGGATAACATGTGTTGTTATGCCCTACATTTACATTAGGATAACATGTGTTGTTATGCCCTTCAGTTACAAGGTTTCATCTGTGCAACTAGCTTAACTTTGATTCTCCATAAGTGCTTTATAAACCATGTATCATATGAATTGTACACAAAACATTTGAACTTTACTTGTGGTGTCAAAACCTATGTATGCTCACCAACTATTTATAGTTAACCCTCTCATTTTATCATGTTTCAGGTACGGATGTTTGAGTTAAGATTTCAAGTTGCTTCACTTAGGATTGAGGACCTAGTTTTAAACTTAATAAAGACATACATGTATTTATGACTTTTGTAAATGTTGTAATTGTTTATTTGAGCTATGAAATGAAATCATTTGTGTAATTATTACAACTATTAGTAAACCATGAGCTTATGAACAGTCTACATGTCCCACCCCGACGTTACCGTCGTCGGTTGGGGTGCGACAATAAGCATTCATAAATCAGATCTGAATACGCATACACATCATATCAATTGCAATCAAGTTTGTTACTTTAACATTAAACCAACAATTAAGATCTAAAAACCGATAAAAGATCCAAATGTGACAAAGTAATCATCTTTAACCTAGGTAGTTCGAGAATCTAACCAACAACCATGATCAAAAACATCAAATCAAAGATAAAATGCAGAAACGTGGTGTCAAATAACCCAATTGAAAACAAAGGAATGAAGAACATAAACCGAACGAGTAGAATCCAACTACCATGATCAATCAAGCTTCAAAGTTTGGCTCCGATTCCTTCTCCTACTCTCAAAATCGCCTCTATCTAGTGCTCTGATGGCTGGGAATCGATTAATAAACCAAAGGATGGGTTAATCAAATTAGGTCAAAAACCTCGTATCTAGAGTTCTTCGCGTGTCGCTAACCCCCAGAGGACCGGTTCTTCATGTGTCGCAAAATTCAATTTAGTCGGGAAAAATCTTGGTCCTGAGATTCTTGGCGTGTCGCGAAAGGGACCCGTCTGGGTCTTCGCGTGGCGTGAGGGAACCCTTGTGACAAAAAGTTTCCTCGTTTTCTCTGTTTCCCTCGTGTGCTCGTGCCTTCACTGTTCTTGCTCGTTTACACTCATTTTACTCATGAACACCTACAACATAACACATAACTAAATACCAACCATAAATGACTCAAAACAACCATAAAACTATACTAAATACACTACAAAATAGAAAGGAATACGAGGTGTGTTTTGCAACACATCAAACATCCGCACACTTAACCCTTTTTCGTCCTCAAAAAAGACTCTACAATGGAATCACAAATGGAAAAAATAGCTTTGACAATCTTATAATTCATTAGTACAAATATAATCACGCGTTAAAATGCAACAATTGATATTTATGTCCAACTAAACCCAAACACCAACTTATCAAGCCCCCGGTTGTGTTCTAATATTATATTACCAAGTTATCATTCTAACTATGGGTCTCACACTCAAAAGCTACAGCTCAACCTAATCATGTCTCAACGTTATATTTAGGCATGTGTTCAACCATATAGATTCACCCACCACGATAAATAAAAAGTTATATGTTTTAAAAATTAAGGTGAATAATGGATGAATGAAATGAGCATTAGTTATCAAAACAATCGAACCTTGCCTAGTGGTGCTTCAACCAAGCTGTGACTCGGCATGTGGCACATAGGAAGTAGTTCTAGCGATGAAGTACTTAAGAGTCTGACGTGTGACACGTAGGTGAATCTTAACTATCCAAAATAGCTGATAACTTAAGAGTCTGACCTAGTGGTGTTTCACCGCTAGAGCCTCGTTATCATGTGAACGGTACACTGCTAGAGCCTCATTATCACAATATTTGATTCACAAATTATAACCTTAATAATAAAATGGTAATGATTCCCGCTAGGGACAACGTTACCCTCAACCCTTTGAATGCTATCTCCAGGCTGGTTTAGGACATCGAACTTAAATGCATAATTATTATTATTCAAAAGGTTATTAGACTTTGCTCATCGGGAAGCGGTGTAGAAATGAGACCATGTATAAAGACGTATCGTTCCCAATGAGTTCACCTATTCTTGGTTGCATAATAAGTTCGTATAAAGACGTACAACCTTACTAGAGTTGACCAAGCCTTGGCTTATCAGTCTCTACTTGTATAAAGACGTACAAGTATCAAAAGAAATTTGATTAAAAAGGTTTTACGATCTTACGCTTTGAATCAAAAACACTCACAAGTATAAAGACAGATTTAGATAATAATAAAAAAGCCCACTTAGAAGGTGGGTTTAAGGGCGAATAATTAAAGACATACACATACCACTAGATTAATACGTCAAACATTAACATACACCAAACTTCATCTTCACCCTAGCAATACAAAGAGTTTAGCCACGAATAGTCATACTAAATAGTGTAACGCTGAGTTTCGTAGGCTCCCCTATTGCGGAACAAGGAGGAGGAGCCTCTCTACTCTAACTACGAAATTCTCTCTCTGGTTAGTGTATTTGCTGCTCTTGAGGTGTGTGGAATGAAGAACCCAAGCCTCCTATTTATAGGCTCAGACTGAGCAATGCATGGCCGTGCATTCGATTACACAGGCGTGCAAACACCTAGGATATCATAGGGTACGAGTGGCAGTGTACTAGGAGCCGTGGGGAGCAAGGTTGGGCAATGCTAGCCCGTGCATTGGGATGCACGACCGTACATCCCTCCCTGCTGCCCACTTTTGTCTTTTGGTTGTTGGTTGACTCTTGTTTACCAATTTTGACTTCTTGGGGGTCAAAGCTCGGGAATGATCCTTCTAGAAGCTTGATTTCTTGGTGTTTTTGATAGATTTCATCTTAATTTATATTTTCAACACCGAATAACCTACAATTACAAAATATAAACGTTTTAAGTATCAATTGCAAGGTTATTATTAAATTAGTACCATAATATGGGGATTATTAAGCATGCAAAACATGTATAAATGATGGCACATCAACCGACCGGGTTTGAGGTAGGGATGAGCATTTGGTACCGAGTACCGATAACGTACCGATAGATTCGGTACCGGTACTGGTACGCACTTTTCCATAAATTCGGTATCGGTACGATACCGATACCATTTAGAGTTGAACATTTGGTAACAAGTACCGGTACCCACTTTTTCATAAATTTGGTACCAGTATTTTCGGTGCTGGTACCGGCAATCTCATCCCTAGTTTGGAGCCTTATATTTTATTTATTTATAATTATGCCGTTCAACGACTATTTTTTTTTTTGGAAAAAATCATTTTAACGACTACTTTTTTTTTGTTTTCTCCTGTGAGACAACCTACGCCCATGACTCACGCCCCCTCCCCCCCCCCCCCTACACCATGGAAGGGGCGTTGTTCAATGCCCAAATGCCTTGTATACCTCTCCCCCTAATGAACGAGCACAAATAAAGTAGAGTAAATTACAAATTATGTCTTTTAACTTTATAGGAAATTACAGGTTATATCATTTTACTTCAAAAATTACACTAGATGTCCTTTTTGAAACCTTTGCACACATTATGTCATTTTCCTAACTGAAGTTATCTTTTTTTGAAACATTTGCACACATTCTGTCCTTTTAATAACTTTAAAGTTGAAGGATATTATTCGTATTAGTTCGATTAGTTTGCTGCCTCAAATTTGATTAAAAAAATTAGAGTTAAACACGGTTTTAGACAATTAAAAACCGGTTTTTAAACCTTACCGGATTGGACTCAGAAATGGTTCAACCGGTTGCATCTCGTTGTACCGGACGGTTCAACCAGGTTAACTAGTTAACCCTATAGTTTAATAAAAATACAACTTCAACTCAAAAAATAATCTAAAAGTATATGAGTTCATATTAAAAGATAATCTAAAGTTAATCCATAATTAAAAAATAATCTAAAAGCACTCAATTTTCAACAAAGTTTTTTTTAAGTGTGATATTCTTTTTAAATGTGTCTTAGGTAATCGAGCAATTATTTAGCTGCAAGCAGAAAAATAATGTTTACACAAATTCTTTTCCTAAATTGGGTTGTTAACTTATTTTAAGAGGAACTGAACAATTTTTTTTGTTTTAAATTTCAAACATAAAACCGATACAACGGTATAACCCGTTAATACCGGCAGTACAAGTTACAAACCGTTTTTTTCAATTTATCGGGCTCAAACTTACGAGGCCAGTAACTGAAACCCGGTTCAACCGGTATTACCGGCCGATTTGAATCGGTATTTAAAACATTGGTTTTAGTCCTTGTGGTTTGACTAAAATAATCGTTTATGTTAAATACTTATGTTAAATATTGTAAAAAAGACAAAAATACCTTTTTAAATAAAATCTCTCACCCTTCGGCCCGACCATGCCACAACCTCATGCCAGATCGCCGCTACCACCTCCGGCCACATGCTTACAACACAACTTTGTTTAATAATATATATACCCAAAACACAAGCATACTCCGCGCCACCATCTCCGGCCAGACCGCTGCCACCACCTCTAATTTTATTAATTAAATTTGAGGTAAGACGAATTTAACTCTAATATTATTAATCATTTTGTTTTTTTATAAAAGTCAATAAGGCCCAAACAAGCCCTAACCCTGTTTTGCCAAAGCTTAAAACAGAGAGAAAAAAGAAGCAGCTCCGTAACTGGCTAATTTCCCCAAGCAATTCAAGTAGGTGTGACGGATTTAGGGTTGAGGTCTGGCCGGAGGTGGTGGCAGCGGTGTTGCCGGAGGTAGTGGCGCGGTGTTGCCGGATTCTATATCTCTTGATTAGGGTTTGCTTATTTTTTTAGTTTTTTTCTCCTCGAGCTTCCATGGTCATCAACAATGGTGTTTGACCAAATCTGCGGTCAAATTCTCCGAAAACTGGTACCCCTTTCTTCCAAAGTTTCCATTTTTACACTCTTAAGTCAACACACACTCACTTTTCGACACACCCAGAAGCACAATTACACTAATGTATACATGAAATGGAAAAAAGATTCATACTTTGACTCAATTGAGTCAATCCACAAGTCCACCCAACTCAAACCAATAATTGCCCTCAAGAACCGCATAACCGCCTCTCCAGAACAATGTATCCCCATCTCTGATGTTTCAAAGAAAGGGTTACAGTTAGAGATACCCATTAAGGTTGTTAGGTTTCTTAGATTGTACCCATCAGTTTTTGAAGAGTTCACTGGGCCCAAATACAATTTGCCTTGGTTTAGGTTGACCCGAGAGGCGGCTAGGCTTAACGATGAAGAACACACGGTTTATAGGGATTTTAAAGATGAATTACAAGAAAGATTGAAAAGGTTTGTACTTTTGAGTGTTGAGAATAAGTTGCCATTGAAGATAGTTCAAGGTATGTTGTGGTATTTGGGGTTACCGGATGATTATTTGCGCGATTTGGACCAAAATCTTGATGGGTGTTTTGAGGTTGTTGAAATGGGTGATGGGTTGAAGGGGTTATCAGTTGTTCAACCCGTAAAAGATGAAAAGATTTTGTCGGTAATTCAAAGTAGTGCATTGAGAAGTGGAGTTTATAATGGTGGACGAATGGAAGCCATTTCGATTCCATTGTTTCCATCTAAGGGTTTGAGGTTGAGGACCAAGATTTTGGACTGGTTGGACGGGTTTCAAAAACTTCCCTATGTATCACCGTATGAGGAATGCATTGATTTGTGCCCGGGTAGTGATTTGGCTGAGAAACGGGTCGTGGGTTTGCTGCATGAGTTGCTTAGTCTGTTTGTTGAACATGCTGCTGAAAGGAAGAAGCTTTTGTGCTTGAGAAAGTATTTGGGATTGCCACAGCAGGTTCATAAGGTGTTTGAGCGACATCCCCATGTGTTTTATCTGTCTTTGAGGAATAACACGTGCACCGCGATATTAAAGGAGGCGTATTGTGATAAAACGGGTATTGAGGCCCATCCTCTTGCAGAAGTAAGGAAAAAGTATATTGATTTGGTGAAGGAATCGAAGGTTATATTGAAAAACAGAAGGCTGCAAAATCGTTCTTTATGCTCGGGTGAAGGGAATTTGAAGATCAATTTGGGTGAAGATGATACTTATAATGCAAGGTTAGAAATTTCTTAATGAAAATCTTTAAAGATTATAATTTTATTATGTTCTTGATTAGGAAATAATGATCGGGTTGTGTGGTTTGAATGCCATCAAAAGCTGTTTTTGTATATGATCTTTTACTGTAAATTATATGGAGTCATTCATCCTGTAACCTACCTATATGCAGAATTTTGATGAGTCCTTTAATCTTGAATTAGATAGTGAATGGAGCCTAGTGTATTTCAAGATTACCGACTTATTGCGTATTTTGCAGATCATGGAGTTTTACACTTTCTTAGGGGTTGTTGTAATCTAAATTTCATTCCTATATGTATTTGGCTTGGTTTAAAAAAGCGCGAGGCGAGGCCAGGCGTTTCGGTCCCAAAATTCGAGGCGCCACGCCTCAGGCGCGAGGCGAGGGCTTCACGTATGCGAGGCGCTAAAACTAAAAAAATAATAAAAAATGTATTATGCATGACACACTTCACTTCTTAATCATAAAAACACAAAACATACTTTAATACTTAGAAGTTAAAAGCTTAGAACATAATTAACCATTCATAAATTGGTCACAGCCTCACAGGATAAGCCCAAATATGGTTACAGGCCTGATTTAGGGTTATTTAAATTGGTCACAACCTCACAAGTTATGCTCAACTACAAATTTAGGCCCAAATTGGTTTAAATGATGGGCCAAGCCCAACTGATTTAAAGCTAAAAAACGTGAAAATACATGAAGCGGCGTCTCGCCTCGCGCTTCAAGCCTGAGGCGGCGCCTCGGAGCGCTTCATGTATCTTGGGCGCCTCACCCATTTGAGGCGTTTTGCCCAGTGCCTCGGGCGCCTCGCGCTTAAGGCAGCGCCTCACGGCGCTTTTTTAAATCAAGGTATTTGGTTTGCAGAATTCATTAGAATCTGAATTCTGCCCCACCGTGGCACATTCCAACTTCTTTGACAAATTAACCAACCAAACATGATTTTTTTTATCAATCAAATGCATCCCAAATTCCAATTCCTTCAAATTTCAATTCCTCTTGACTGTTAAAAAAATTTCTGTGAACCAAATGCCACCTTAATGTTTCGTTTTTAGCATCAGGAAGGTGGGAGAAACGTTCCATTTATTGTGTAATAATATTTAATCTTTTATACTACACTTTGATCTCATCTTCACGTGTAATAATATTTAATATTTTATACTACACTTTGATCTCGTCTTCACTCGCATTTTTTAGTTTTTCTGGCACTCACAGAAACAAAAAACTTTATGCTACAGATTAAATAGATCAAAATTTGTTTGTTTAAAATTTGCTCTAGTGAAGAGCTTTGGAATTGTTCCAACTGTTAGCCGGCATATGTCGCTCCGTTCATAATATTTTGATTCTTATTACACTAGGTTAATCAATCACTGTCTTTTTTATTGATTATTAATTATTCATCATGAACTGATGCTAAATTCATTTCTATATGTGAAAAGTTCCTAAATTTGTAAGCTTTTCTTGTGCCACATCAGCATGTATAGTAACTGCTAGTCAAGTAGATATTTTGAAATTTATCAGCTATTGTAGCATATTCAAAACCTTGGATTGCATGACCATCTGACTGCTGCTAAACTTCTGTATTTTCTATAATCAACTTTGTAGCATTTCTTAATTATTTTTTGGGTGTTTGCAGTCAACTTCTGTAAAACAGGTTTTTGTGGATCAAATACCTTGAGCTCGGTCTGTAGCAGCCAACTCAGTAGCTCAGTATAAACCTGACAAAACGGGCAGGACAAGTTGGGTTAGGTAACGGGTCATAACAGGTTCGGGTCAAAGCGGGTTTTGAGAAAATCAATCGATTCTAAACGGGTCACGATTGCCACCCATGGGTCCGCAGTAAGATCTTGAGCCATGGTAGATAGGTAACAAATGAATGCATACAACATTGTCATCGTTACGGGTCAGTTATAGGTAAACGGATTGGTTTTGATTCTATCTTTTTCTAGAACGGGCAAGCATAAAAAATAGTGAAAATAGAAACGGGTCATATGGGTTGAAAGCTGTTGTTCAGATAAATACAGTATTTATTTCTTTTTCTCACAAGATAAAAAGACACCATCTTTTGCATTAATGCATGGATTGTTTAGAAAAATAATAATAAAAAGGTATAAACTATATTTAATTATCTTAAGAAATTTGATCAACAATTATTTAAATACTATTTAAATATTATAGACCAGTTTTGATAGTGTATGCATGCTGGTTATATATATAGTATCAGTTTTTAACCGAAAATTTTCGACCGCCAATGGCAGTTGCCCTAATGCATAGAGCAGCCGGCCCTAGTAGGGTAAATGGCAGGTTGCCATATTTACTATTTCTTGGCATTTAGTTGTTTGCAGATACTGTAAACATAGTCAATTGCAAAAGGGAATTAATAGAGGCCTAGAGAGAGAAAGTCAAAATTTGTGCAAAGTCAACAGCTTGCAAAGGGTCAACAGATGCCTGCATCAAAGGATGGTTAAAAGTCAACTTATTTCCATGGTTAATGATTGGATAAAGTCAATAGATATAAAAAGTCAACATGTTATGGGTCTGTTCATAGCAGCAGATTCTTAAAGTCAAATTAAGGTTAGGATTATCAAAAGTCAAATGATGATAAGAGACAATTTAAAATAAAGTCAAAAGCTGTCAAATGAATATAGATTTTTTTTAACAGCAACCACTTTATATATATAAAGGACTAGCAAGAAGCTGGGAAAACAAACAAAAAAAGAAAGAAAAAACAAGCTATAACATATCGAAAACATTAAACTTCACTCAATCCTTCCAAGATAAGGTGAAACAATTAGCCATAACCTTAAGTCAAAGAAACCAGTCTTCTTTTATCCACTCCAACATTCTAAGCGGATGTGTCGAGGACCCGAGAAAAACCTTTTCATTCTAGCTTAACCACAATCTCCAGACAGCAGCAAACACGGCAATAAAGACCAACTTTCTCCACCTCTTGGAGCCGGGCTGCTCGATCATAAACCGCAACACTTCATTTAGGGACCCAAATTGGATTTGGTTACTAATTTTTAACCACCGAAACACGTGCCACCACATGCACCTGGCGAAGAGACAACCCACAAAAATGAATATAGATAGGGTGTGGGTTAGAATGGGTGATCGAAGGAAGGAAAAAGTCAAAGGGAAATAAGGGTCAACTATACTTCAAGGTAAGCGACTGGCAATGTGTGTATTTTTTATTTTTTTTTGAATGGCAACTTTCATTAACAGAACACCCTACGCACAACACAAAGGGGGCAAAACAAAAAGAACAAATACAGAGATTTACATTAACGAAAAATTACACCAGTCACTCCAAATAAATACAATTTCTCTTCGATCTATTAGAGTACCAAAGAAACCTGAGCGCTTTAATAATTTGAAAGATATCCTCGATAGAGATGATCTTATTATTGAATATTTTCTCGTTCCTAGCTTTTCAAATGCACCAACACGTCACCAAAATAATACCATGAAACACTTCCTTAGCCTCAACCCTGAGCCCACAAAAATTGTGAAGCTCTAAGATGTCTCTAACTGAGAACGCGAAAATCGGGGGAACCCAACACCACCTACAAATACGGTTCCAAATCACCAAAGCCACATAGCATGAGGAGAAGAGATGTTTCGACGATTCGTCATCCGCCTCACATAAACAGCACTGAAAGTCCCCCACCATCACGTTTCTTTTAGCGAGAGCCAACAATGACGGGATACAATCCGCTTCCGCCCTCTAAGCAAAAATATTACACTTAAAAGAGACACCCATTTGCTCCATTTCATCACATAAAACCCACTGATATCCTTATCCCACATCAGCAAATTCCTAAAAGAACCAACCGAAAAACTCCGAGAACTATCCCCCAACCATTCACACATGTCGATGTCCCCGGGCACAGACACCGCCTCGAGCAAAAGGCAGCAGTTGTTCCGTTCTGCACACTCCAAATCTGAGTGGGGGGACCACCCGGGCTAACTCGCTCACTGACTTTACATTTTTTTACTCTCCAAGCTAAACAGGGTCGGAAAGACGTCTTTGAGAGGCTCCCTACAAAGCCACGGGTCAAGCCAAATAGAAAGAACAGAAATACTAGACCTACAACCGTTTTCAACCACATAAACGTTTTCAACCGTATATAGTTTAATTTAAACCCCAAGTCCCTAAACATATTAATAATTACATATATAGTTATTCACTTAATTGATTAGATCGATTAAACAAAATAAACCGATTTATAAAAATTTATATCCGTTAACCGAACCGAAAACCGAATTCACAATTCGGATATAACTAGGAACCGGACCGAAAACCGAACTCACAATTCAGATACAGCTAGGAACCAAACCGAATTCACAATTCAGATACAGCTAGAAACCGAACCGAAAACTGAATTCATAATTCAAATACAACTAGAAACCGAACCAAAAACTGAAATCACAATTTGGTTCAGTTTTTTTTCGATTAAGGATATGACATGGTTTTCGATATTTTTCAAACCCCTACTGAAAATTCAATCGGCGTATTTTGTGATTTGTGTTGTTTGCTTGTATTGTTTTGATTACAATAATTGTATAGATAGGTGTACCACTGTACCGTGTATGTGGGTTTGTAGTCTCGACTCTCGAGTCAAATTTGGGCTCATATTGTTTGGTAAATAAGGTGTGTTGGTGTATATCCTTTTGGGCCATATGTGTTATACCTATGTTTTGTAATATATTTTTTTGGTTTTATTTTTAATATCTTTAGTTATATATCATCATAAACATTTTTTTTATTTTATAAGCCTATGTTAATGAAATCACTAAAAAGTGAAAATTGCCCCGTCATATCACTGTCACGTCAGCAGAAGTACAATCACTAAACGGAATCACTAAGACGTGTAATCACACACATGCCCAAAAGACCCCATTAACGCCCCTAGGGGTAGCGTTTCACACCCAAGATTGTTGTTGTAGGGGGGGGGGGTTTGAAAACATTACTCATGGCCTAAACAACTCTTGTAATCCCGATAAAGCCTTTATACACATTGAGGATTTTTTTTTTTTGAACGGCAAACAGAGGTTATATATGTATAAATAAAAACTAGCAAGTTGCTAGACACATTACAAAACGACTAAAAAGAAATTGAAAAATTACACCAATTATCCCAGGTGAGCGAATGTCATTTGAATCTGTTTTTCACCCAAAGAAAGCTTGAAGCTTTGATATCTTCTAAAGCTCTAACTAAGGACCACCCGGAGCTATTGAAAATCTTATCGTTTCGCGCTTTCCAGATAAACCAAAACGTAGAGAGCACAATGGATAAAATAGTACGCTGGTAGAGCTTTGAACCAATCACCTCTGAAGCCGATTTTAAGAGCTCTTTCACACATGAACCTCCTACCAAGGGGGACTCGCACCACTCCATAGATTTACGCCACACTTCCATGGAAAAGTCGCAACCCGTGAGTAGATGAGTCACAGTTTCTGCCTGGCGGACCAGATAGCACAACCATCATTAAGGACATTGACACTTCTTTTTTGTAGTTCCACTTTGACCGGAAGCTGACCCCACGCTGCCCTCCAAACCATGAAATTTACCTTTATAAGGACCCACTTGCACCATTTGTGCACATAATCTTGGAGGGGGAACCATACTGCTACGATAGCTTGATTGAACATACCAACCGAAAAGGCACTAGAACTTAATCCTACCCAAGCCCATTTGTCCGGACCTGGTTGCGTAGAGGATTTGTTGTTATTTTTTCCTAATAATTTTGTTTATGTTATCAATGTTATTTATATAAAAATGCCATTTAGTTTGTATTAATCTATATACTATATAGTCAATGAAAATCTCTTATGTCACGTGTCGCCTCAATATTTTTTCTCATAATTTTTTCTTGTCTCTCTCTCTTATTAAATACACCTCTTTTTTTAATAATGATTTATTTTTAAATAAAGTATTAATTATACTAATAAAACACATTTATTTTAAATTATCTCTTAGTTTAATAAACTTTAAAATTTAATTATTTTACTTTATTTTAACCAAATAGTTAATGTAAGTCAAATCTATCTATAGTATATAATAAAGGTTTTTTTACATATCTCTCTCATATTAAACTTCTAAATTACATATATCCCCAGCCCCTAACTTTAATTACATATTTCTCTAATTAACTTAAAATTACTCAATTGTCCCTCACAAATAATGAAAGCTCCTGGATTTTTATAGAAAACTTGTTATGTTTAAATTTTATACCATTTAAGAAGTTATTCTTTTATATTTGTTTTTATCTTTATAAAATGGTTATATTCCAATAAACGTGATGTTTTTATTTATTTTTTGCATCTAACTTTTATATTTGATTTTGTTTTAAAAAGTATCTTTACAAAATAGGTAACGTTTTACCTTTTTTTAAAACATTGTCTTTTTTATTTATATTTGTATTTATTTTTTTGTAACTAAATAAACATCATTTTAAAGAAAATATAAAAAGGGATGCAGAGAAATTTGAAAAAAAAAACAAATCATTTGGTTCATTAAGGGTAAAATGGTAATAAAATAATTTATTTTAGAGTTAATTACAAAAATGGATCCTATGGTTTGGGTAAAATAACATGTATGAGTCCTAAATTTAAAAAGTAACAAATATGGGTATTAAGTTTTGTTTTTACAGCAACAATAAGTCCTAACACCAACTGACGTTAACAATGGGTCCTAAGTTTAAGGACTATTTATGCATATAAACAAAAGATTTGAACTAATATGTGAAATCCCCCCCCCCTACTGTCACGTTCACACTTTGGCATGCAATTGTCCCTCCCTGTGTCAATCGAAGTCAAATGTGAACCAGGAGTTAATTCGATGACAACATTGAAGAAAAAAGTCCCTTTGAAGTTCTATTCGAAATCATCTTCTTCTCCAGTTACGTTTGAGGTCATCAAAGTTTTCCCCAAATCGAAAACACAAGTTCTAGGTTCGCAAGATATGATTTTAAGTTTATGATTCCATCTCTGAATCTTGTTCTTCTCTAATTGATTCATAGACTTTACTGATTAGAATTGAAACATGAATCAGTGGTCTGTTTGTGCCTTTGATTTCTTTGAAACCCCTGGTTCGGGCAATGTACTTCGATCAGATCTTTTTTAGAAATCCAGATTTGAAACATAAATCAACAGACTAGTTCTTTAGATATCCAGATTTTTTTTTATAAATTACGGTTTCATCCATGGTTTCTTGCCGGCTAGTAACGATTAGTGAGGGTGAGGGTACAAACACAGTACCGCCGGAGATCGGCCGGAAAAACGCATGAGAGAGGGGGCAAAAGGGGTGGGGGTGGGGGGGCATATTTACATTAAAATTAGAATATATCCTTTTAATTTATCCCTATCGCATATTAGTTCAAATCTTTTGTTTATATACATAAATAGTCCTTAAACTTAGGACTCATTGTTAGAATTTAACCTCAGTTAGTGTTAGGACTCATTGTTGTTATAAAAATAAAACTTAATACCCATATTTGTTACTTTTTAAACTTAGGACTCATATATGTTATTTTACTCAAACTATAGAACCCATTTGTGTAATTAACTCTTTATTTTAAATGAATTGGATAAATCTATATCTATACATACTAATAACTAAAGGTTTTGAGAGGGACACTTGTCACTTCCTCATGTCTTCTCACATTAGTTTTCTCGCCTCTCTCTCCTAATAAATACACATGTATCTTATTAAATAATAATTATGATATTATAAATATATTATTAAAAAAAAATACTAATTATATTAAATAAGAATATTATATATATATATAAGGAAATCAAAATATAACTGTTTAAAGAAAAATATTAATTTGTTATACACACACATTTCCACTTGATATATCTCGAGACGATCATAATAGTCTAAAAGTTAGACGATCATAAATAGTCTGACAAATTAGGACGTATTTATAAATTTATAAGTTATAACGTTTTCAATATACAACTCGTGTAATACACAGGATTCTAACCTAGTATGTAATATATAGGTTTTAAGACAGGGAAATATGTAATTAAATTTTAGGGTTGGGTAAATATATAATGAAGAAACTTAAGAAGGGGATATATATAAATGCCCCTAATAATAAATAAAGGTTTTTAATGACACGTGTTGCGTCCATATTTACCCTTATCATTTTTTTCCTACATCTCTTTCTCTCATATTAAATACACTAGCTTTAACCTCGTGTGTTACACGGGGAGAAACGTTAAGATTATATTGATAAATATCTTAACAACTTTTTTATAAAAATATGATATTATATTTGTAACTTTTCATTTTGTTACACATTAAGATTATATGGATGAGAGTAATCAAAACATCAAAAAATATATGGAAATACATTTAATAAGTTGTGTACTTTTTACAATACATTAAATTACATATCAAATGAAACTTTATAATAATTATTTACAAATTTGAATATACTTTACTGTAAGCAACATTTGACGTGGTATTGTTAATTTTTCCATGTTTACCAAAGATTAATAGTTTGAGTCCATCACTATTTTTAACTCTTAATAATGCAATATATTAGTAAACATTGGATCTTTCAATACAAACCAACATCTGAAAGTGGTTGCCCTAAACTTTTATTCATGGTCATTGCAAAACATATATCAATTGTATATTTTCTTATTTGAAGTTTTGATGAAATTCTTTTGTCTGAATATGTTAACCCAATTATAGGGATAAAATTGTGATGACCAATGTTGATTCCAATTATAATCTTCGCTTCTATAATGCAATTACCTAATGATTTGACCTGAAGTCTTATTACATTACCTAAACCATTTTTTCATCAACATTTCTTAATAGCATAATTGGAACATATACATTTAAAACTCATTTATGGTTTAACAAACCTGATAGTTTAAGTCCATTTAGAAAATCAGGATATCATAAACTTTCATCAAAATCATCATCAAGATGCTCTGATTGACGGATACTATTTGTACTTATATGCGGAAAATCTTGCTAAACTTTTAATACTAAATCTCTTATTAAAAAAATAATAAAAAGATACAAATAAAATTTAAATTTCAACAATATATCGTCTTTTAAATTCAAAATTTTAAACTCCAAAATTTAAAAATTTCACTCCTTAATATTTTGACACAATTAAATTTAAAATTCTAAAATTAAATACGAAAAAATTAAAACTAATAAATTAGAATTGAAACTTGTAAACATATTTTTTTGAAAAAAACAACTCTCATCATTTAAAAAATAATTTTTAAAATATAATACACTTTTAAAATAAATATTTGCAAGTTTCATTATTTTATTAAAAACTAAGTATTAAAATTTATAAATTAAAATAAAAAAAAATATTTATAAATATCAAATTTAACTAAAAAAACTACTAATTAAATATTAGTAAACTTTATTTTAACACTTATTTATTGAAAATTCAAACGTAGTATTTTTAAAATTAAAAAAATCTTGTTTTTTGATAATAAATTTTAAAAAATTATTTTTTTATAATAAAACTTAAAAAACTCGTTTTTTTTAAATCTCCTATTTTTTAATTCTTGATTTTTTTTAAATATTCACTTTTGATGATAATTTTAAAAAAATGTCAGCTAGTGGTAATAATGATAAATTGATTTGTTAAATGTTTATTTATGTAATTTTTTTTAAAAAAAGGCTTAATATTGAAATATTAAATGGAGGATATAAATGTGATATTGGGGGGAAAATTTAATGAGATGTAATGTGGTGATGCCAAGTGGCAAAACCATTTAGTTTTTTTTATTATAAGAGGGATTTTCTATCTTCTAATAATAATATTTTTTTAAATAAAATACTAATTATACTAATAAAACACATTTATTTTAAATTATCGCTTATTATACAAAACTTTCAAATCTAATTACTTAACTTTTATTTTCAATCAAATAGTAAATGAAATTCAAATTAAATTAAATAGTAATTAACGTATTTTCGAAACCCGATTATATATTAATTTTACATATTTTGATTTTTTTTTCAGTCCTTAGTATATGTAATACATTTTTACACTTGTAAAACATATACATAAATATTGAAGAATTTTAAATATTGATATTTTTCATCTCATGTGTATTACACGGGTTTTAAGCTAGTATATTATATATATATATATATATGAACCAATTTTATATAATTATAAATAATAAACCAAAACATTTATAATTATAAATAATAAAAAGGTAATTATAACTTTTTTCAAACTCATAGAAACTAATGACTGAGAAATAGTTAAATAATGATTAGAAGTGTTTTTAACGCTCGGGTAATATTTAATGAGTGGTTTTTAATGCTTAGGTAATATTTTTTGCGAATTTATATAGCATGGCGTCGCAGATTATGGTGCACATATAAACATGCTTTTCTCATATAAAGTGGGGTACCCAAGACTTTATTAAAATTGGGGAGTTCTTGGGTTCAAGCGCCACCAGTGACAAAAAAGGTTTTGATTGGGCCATGGGGTTTTCTCACCTAAGGTGGGTTTCCTCCTGAGAGTGGTCTCAGGTTCGGGACTGATTGGGACGGACTGATGTACGAGCTTCTCTTCGAGGATGTGTTAACCTTGAGCCCTAAGGTTTCGTATGTGATTAATGGAGATGATCGGGGTGGGTCAGTGGCCCATTAGTGATCCAAATAGTTTGAAAAAAAAAAGAAACATCCTTTTTTAGAACCACCTTTTACTCCTAAGAATATGTGTAATGCAATCGTAATTGTGAGGGGGGGAGGGAGCGTGGAATACGACCCCCTTGGGCATGAATGGGTGTGAAGGGTGTGATCATGAGGTCAATAACGGGGTGTGGGGCGTTGGTATGAGAGTGTGTGGATGGTGAAATCATTACACACCTTAGTGATTGCTCCCATGCTAACGTGACGAGGCGTTATTAATTGTTTAGTGATTTTATTACACATAGCCTAATTACCATATAACATACACTTACAGGATCTAAACACAAACCACATGTGAAAACATTCAATACAAATTTAATTTTAAGAAAAGTATCGCCATAAGCACTTTTACTTGTCCATAAGCACTTTTACTTGTAGAGAGAAAAGAGAGATGATTATATGGTTAAATAACCATCTTATCTCAAAACAATATGTTAAAGTGCTTCTACGATTTAGTGTAATGGCATTTAATATGAGTACATCAATCATTATAACAAATATTTCATGTTTATTATACTATAGAAGATATGTATGAATGAGACTATTGGATAAGATTGAAACGTTTGGTTATAGCATCGACACTTTTACATATTATAATTATTCTATTTTTTATATTCTATCTTTTTAAATACGTGTAAAGATTATACATATAAAATACAAGCCACGCATATCTTTCATTTTCCACCAAAATAAACATGTTGAAGTATTAATAATATTCTTATTTTCAATTTAATATTTAGTTTTTAGTCTAATGATTTGTGCTACAAAACTTCAATACCACTACCCTCACCACATCGACTCGGCCAACTACGAATGTTCATTGAATTAGTATTCATATTATTCGAACTGATTTCTTCGAATTGGGATATTTTAAAGTGAATACGAATTCATATCAAGATTAAATTCAAACTGGATTTAAATTCAGGTAAATTCGAATTCATTTCTTTGAATTGAGATATTTTAAAGTGAATTGGATATCTTTTGAACACCCCTAGTGAGAGTGGTTTGATAATCAAACTTTTTCAATAGTTAAGATTGAAAAGATGATGAAATCGTAAATGATAAAATATTAAAAATTTCTGGAAAGGCAAAATCAGAAAAAATAAAAATAAAAAAAATAACTCTATTATTGACCTTTTAGGTTAAATCTAGTTTCATCATTTTTTTAAAATTAAATAAGTGTTATATAACTACACTAGCTTTAACTCCGTGTGTTACATGGGATGAAACGTTATATTGTAAATATCTTAGCAGCTCTTTTTATACAAATTTTATATTGTATTTGTAACTTTTTTTTTATTTTGTTACATGTTAAGATTATATGAATGAGAGTAATTAAAACATAAAAAAAATACATGAAAATTCATTTAATAAGTTGTGCACTTTTTACAATACATTAAATTACATATTAAATGAAACCTTACAATGATTAGTTACAAATTTGAAAATACTTCATTGTATGTAACATTTGATGTGGTACTGATAATTTTTCCATGTTTATTAATAGTTTCAGTCTATTTCTACTTTTAACTTTTGATAATGCAACATACAGTTGATCATGAATAAACATTGGATCTTTCAATACAAACCAACATTTGAAGGTGACTGTCCTAAACTTTTATTCATGGTCATTGTAAAAATACAACAATTGTATATTTTTTCTTTGAAGTTTTAATGAAATTCTTTTGTTTGAATATGTTAATCCAATTATAGGGATAAAATTGTGATGATCAATGTTGCTTCAAAATATAATCTTCGCTTTTATAACATGATTACCTTGTGATTTGACCTAAAGACTTGTTACATTACCTAAACCATTTTTTATTAATATTTATTAATAGAATAACTGTAACACCGACATTTAAAACTAATTCATGGTTTGACAAACCTGATAATGTAAGTCAATTTAGAAAATCATGAGATAATAAACTTTCATCAAAATGTTCTAACTGGCGGATACTATTTGTACTTGTATGCGGAAAATCTCGCTAAACTTCTAATATTAAATCTCTCATTAGAAAAATAATAAAATGATACAGTTAAAATGTAAACTTCAACAATATATCGTCTTCTAATTCAAAATTTAAAACTCCAAAATTTAAAAATTTTACTCCTTAATATTTCGACACAATTAAATTTAAAATTTCAAAATTAAATATGAAAAATTTAAAAATAATAAATTAGAATTGAAACTTGTAAACATGTTTATTGAAAAAAATTCTCGTTATTAAAAAAATAAAGTTTAAAATATAATACACTTTTAAAAATAAATATTTGCAAGTTTCTTAATTTTATTAAAACGAAATATTAAAACTTATAAATCAAAATAAAAAATTTGTTTGAAAATATAAAATTTAATTAAAAGACTACTAATTAAATACTAGTAATTTTTATTCTAACACATATTTATTTAAAATATAAACGTTGTATTTTCAATTTTTATATGTAAAATTAAAAAAATCTTGTATTTTATAATAAAATAAATGTTTTTTTTAACAATAAAATTTTAAAAACACGCTTTTTAAAATCTCTTGTTTTTTAATTCTTGATTTTTTTTAATATTAACTTTTGATGATAATTTTAAAAAAATGTGTACTAGTGGTAATAATGATGAAAATGTTTATTTATGTCATTTAAAAAAAAACTAAATATGGAAGTATTAAATCGATGATATAAATGTGGTTTTGGGGGAAAAAGTTGTGTGATAAAATATGGTGATGTCAAGTGGCAAACCATATAGTTTATTTGAAAACAACTCCGTTTTTATAAAATTTATAACTGGATATTTAGAAAAATAAAATAAACAAGGACGATTAGTTACCTGAGATAAACCAAATTAAATTCAAAACTAAATATTTAATTAAAAAAAGTAAAAGAAATAATAAGGCGAAAGTATTTCATTAAATGACTTAAATTGCCAATGAGTCTTAGATGAACTGCTTTAGGAGGAGCCACCCTCATGACCTTTCAATGTGGAGGTTATGGGTTCGAGTATCACTTAATGCAAATATTATCAGGTGGGCCAGAGGTTTTACCACAGTGGGCCTTTAGGTGATGATTTTCCCTTGGAATGTTTTTTTTTTTTTTGGGGGGGGGGTCACCAGCGTTGTCTACGTTCGCGGGCGTGGTGGCCTTTCGCCATTGGAGTTACCTGGGTGACAGGGCATATAGTATTCGTTAGCCGTTTAAAAAAAATTAAATGACTTAAATTATGAGTTAGCCCCCCTTAGCCCATGAATGCTCCCCCCCTCCCCTCCAGAGGGGGCGGTGTCCTAACCCGTGAATGGGCCACGTCAAACCCCCTACACATCCCCTTATATCTATATTAATAAATAAAAGTTTAAGGTAGACATTTCGTATTTTCTCGTGCCTTCTCATGTTAGTTTTTCCACCTCTTTTTCCTAATAAATGCTCCTATATCTTGTTAAATAATAATGATATTATAAATATATTATTAAAAAAGAATACTAGTTGTATTAAATAAAGTTATATAATAGGAAATTAAAATATAACTAATTAAAGAAAAATATTAATTTGTTATATGCGCGACATTTTCACTTGATATATCTCGAGACGGTAATAATAGTTTGACAAGTTGGGACGTATTTACAAATTTATAAATTTTATCCTTTTTAATGTTACACGAGATTCTAACCTAGTTATTTTAATAAATAGTAGATCAAATAAAAGAAGAATAAATGAATTCAAAGTTGAAAAGCAGGTAGGACATGCTTCGACATAAAGCAATTAATAATTTCAGGCACGTGTTTCAGGGAAAATATACTAAAATTATCAATATATCACTAAACTGAATAGGGAAAAAAAAAATAATTACCTTATGAAATAAACAATTGAATGAATGGAAACTTGTGTATTTCTTATTGATATCATAGGTTTATATATACATGATGATTCTATCAATAAGAAATAAACTATAGATAAAGTAGGAGATAATATTAGAGATATATCTGAATTTATAACACTCCCCCTCAGATATATATTACTACACATTATACACAATTAACAACATGCTTCAGGATGATGTTAACTCGGTTCTTCGGGACCAAGAAAATAAACTGATACTGCTGGATCAGTTATGCTGCCTCGTTAAAAACCTTACTAAGAAAACCCAGTGGGACAAAACTTAGTTAAGGGAAAAAGAGTGCAGCGTGTATAATGTTCCCCCTCAAATCAACAAATGTCTTTCAATCTGCGGAGCCCGATCTGTTGTGACAACTGCTCGAAACTGCTTCTAGGTAGAGATTTTGTAAACAGGTCAGCTAGATTTTCATTTGACTTGATCTGACGAACATCAATTTCCCCTTCTTTCTGCAAGTCATATGTTGAGAAAAACTTTGGTGAAATATGCTTTGTTCTGTCGCCTTTGATGTAGCCTTCTCTTATCTGAGCTATGCAAGCAGCATTGTCTTCATAGATAATCGTCGGGTCCTTCTTGATCTGTTCTAAACCACATGCTTCTTATATATGATTGATCATAGACCTCAACCACACGCATTCCCGACTAGCTTCATAGAGTGCAATCAATTCAGCATGATTTGATGATGTTGCTGTAAGTGTCTGTTTTGTTGATCTCCAAGAAATTGCTGTGCCACCGTATGTGAATACGTAACCTGTCTGAGATCGTGCTTTATGTGGATCCGATAGATATCCAGCATCAGCATATCCAACAAGCTGGGACGTTTTATCTTTTTAGTAGAAGAGACCTAAATCTCGTGTCCCGCAAAGATATCGGAATATGTGTTTTATTCCATTCCAATGTCTATGTGTTGGGTTCGAACTATATCTCGCTAGCACATGTACCGAGAAAGCAATATCGGGTCTCGTATTATTTGCGAGATACATAAGTGCACCGATCGCGCTCAAGTAGGGTACCTCTGGACCAAGTACTTCTTCGTCCTCTTCTTGTGGACGATAAGGATCCTTATGTGGATCTAGCGGTCGGACAACCATAGGTACACTATACGGATGAGCTTTATCCATATTGAAACGTACTAACATCTTCTGGATGTAGTTTGACTGATGAACGAATGTACCGTTGCACAAATATTCGAACTGCAGGCCAAGACATAATTTTGTTGTCCCAAGGTCTTTCATTTCAAATTCTCTCTTTAACAGTTGAGCAGTTTTTTCTATCTCTTCAGGAGATCCGATTATGTTTATATCATCAACATAAACTGCTATTATAGTGAACTTTGAGAGTGATCTTTTTATAAAGACACATGGGTTGATTACATCATATTTGTATCCTTCTTTTTCGAGATATTCACTGAGTCGATTGTACCACATACGACCTGATTGCTTGAGACCATATAAAGATCTCTTAAGTTTTATAGCACACATATCTCGAGGTGTTGATTTAAATGCTTCAGGCATTTTTAGTCCTTTGGGAATTTTCATGTAGATGTCATTTTCCAATGTCCCGTACAAGTATGCGGTGACGACATCCATAAGTCTCATCTGAAGTCCTTTAGAGATTGCTAGGCCGATTAAAAATCTAAGGGTTATTGCATCCACTACAGGGGAATACGTTTCCTCATAATCAACTCCTGGGATCTGGGAAAACCCTTGTGCTACAAGTCGTGCCTTATATCGCACAATCTCATTCTTTTCATTTCTCTTTATTGCAAACACCCATTTATAACCTACTGGGTTGACGTCTATGGGTGTCCGGACTACAAGTCCGAAAACATTTCGCTTTTCTAGCGAATCTAACTCAGCCTTTAAGGCATCTTGCCATTTTTGCCAATCATTTCTGTGCATGCACTCTTCTAGAGTTTTAGATACGTAGTCGTTTTCATTAATAACATCTGTTGCTATAGCATATGCGAATATATCATTGACACGTGTTTTATCTCGGTTCCACATTGTACTATCTTGTACATAATTGATAGAGATCTCAAGTTCGTTTGGTACCGGTATTTCTTCTGGAATTTCATTTTCCTCTGGAATTATAGTCTCTTTCGGGACATTTACCTCTTCTGGGGTTTCAGTTATAACATTTCTTGAGTTTTCACCAACTGCTATGTTTTGCTCTTTTCGTTTTCGTAGGTTCTTGTCTTTGGAACCGATTGGTCTCCCACGCTTTCTTTGTATTGTAATCTCTTCTGGGATTACTTCAATTCGAGCAGGTGCATTTGATGCTGGTATATGTGATTTTGTCACTCTATTTGTATCTGTGAATGCATCTGGCAATTCATTTGCTATTCTTTGCAAATGTATAATCCTTTGGACTTCAGATTCACATTGACCACTTCGGGGGTCGAAATTTGACAAAGATGATGCATTCCATGTTAGTTCTTGTGTTACCAGTCTTTCTTTATCCTTATCTCCCCCTAAGGCTGGGAATACTGTCTCATCAAACTGACAGTCAGCAAACCGTGCTGTAAACATGTCTCCCGTAAATGGTTCTAAATATTTAATAATAGACTGGGAGTTAAAGCCAATATAAATGCCCAGTCTTCTCTGTGGTCCCATTTTGGTACGTTGTGGTGGCGATATTGGTACATAGACCGCGCAACCAAATATTTTGAGGTGGGACAGACTTGGCTCTCTTCCGGAGACCAATTGTAATGGGGAGTATTCGTGATCAGCAGTTGGTCTTAATCTGATCAGTGCAGCGACATGTAGAATAGCATGCCCCCATGCAGAAGATGGTAATTTGCATCGCATCAGGAGCGGTCTAGCGATTAACTGCAATCGTTTTATTAAAGATTCAGCTAAACCGTTTTGTGTGTGAACATAGGCTACTGGATGTTCAACTTTTATACCAATCGACATACAATAGTCATTGAAAGCTTGGGATGTGAATTCTCCTGCATTATCCATCCGAATATTTTTAATTTGATATTCTGGGAAGTTTGCTCTCAGTTGTATGATCTGGGCTAACAGTCTGGCAAATGCTACATTTCGGGTTGCTAAAAGACTCGCGTGTGACCACCGCGATGAAGCATCAATTAAGACCAAGAAGTAGCGGAACGGGCCACACGGAGGATGTATAGGCCCACATATATCCCCTTGGATTCTATCAAGAAATGAGGGGTTTTCATGTGTCAGTTTAATTTGTGAGGGCCGAGTAATGAGTTTGCCTAGAGAGCATGCTGCACATGATAAGTTTTGTGATAGCAACACTTTTAAATTTTTAAGAGGGTGCCAATTTGCGCTTTTGATTATTTGCCTCATCATTGTGCTACCAGGATGACCTAATCGGTCATGCCATATGGTGAATGTTTCTTTATCTGGTAACTTCGGGTTACTGACCATGTACGATTCTATAGGATTAATAGTAGTACAATATAATCCAGAGGATAAAGCTTTTAGCTTTTCAACAATTGTATCTTGACCGTTTTTGTTTGAGGTCATTTGCAGGTATTTGGTATCATTTTTCTAATGATGTTTTCAGATGGTAACCGTTTTGTCGAATACCTTTAAAACTAAGTAAATTTCTTCTTGATTTACTAGCGTATAGTGCATCATTGATAATTAGTTTAGTACCCGAAGGTAAGATGATGCATGCTCTCCCAGAGCCTTCGATAAGGTTACTAACACCAGAGATAGTACCAATGGACGTCTCTGCGGGAGACAACTCAGAGAAAAATTTCTTATGTTTTAAAATAGTGTTGGTACTACCGCTATCTACCAGACATTCATCGCCAGTAATAACTCTTCCGGAGCTTGTAAACATATTTCTTTAGGAAATAATAAAAAAAATGTAGTTAAAAGATTATATATGTGAATATGATAAGATTAACATAAGAATTTGAATCAAACATTAAGGAAAACTAGCACAAGATATTGAATCAAATCATAACTCTTCTGGAGCTTGTAAGCATATTTCTTCAGGAAATAATAATAAAACAAATGTAGTTAAAAGATTATATATATGAATATGATAAGATTAACATAAGAATTTGAATCAAACATTAAGGAAAACTAGCACAAGATATTGAATCAAATCATAACTTTTCTGGAGCTTGTAAGCATATTTCTTCAAGAAATAATAATAAAACAAATGTAGTTAATATAAAAAAATTATACGTGTGAATATTATAAGATTAACATACGAGTTTGAAGTCACTTCAAAACTTTTATACTCTTTTAATGATATATTGCTACTTCATGAGCATGTCACATGCTCAAATAATTCGTCTTAAAACCGTGACAATATATAAGAAAAGATTATGACAATGATTTGTGTCTGACAAAAAAAAATGTTATGGCAATAGGGTTTTCCGAGCAATTTTCCGGCTCCCAATGAAATTTGTAACACAAACTTAAGCAAGTGAGCAAGTCAACATGGCATTAAAAATTCCATATAAATATGATGTCAGGAATCATGATCAATTAACTAATCAAACATAAATAAATATCTTTAGATGGAATTCAAGCAATCGGTTTGATTTTTATTTTATTATTTCTTCCTTCTGTTTTATTGTAAAAAATTGATGCAATGTTAAAATATAGTTCACTTATACTAGGGGTTAAAAGAAAACTTCTTTAAAGCACATATATCATCAGAAAACCAAAATTTTTTTTTTTTTTTTTTTTTTTTTTAATTATTATATATATATATATATATATATATATATATATATATTTATATTTATGGGCCAGCAAAAAAAATATGATGGGCTTAGCATGATTTAGACATTTGTTGTGAGTGAGGCTGGGTAAGTAAACTCAAAAAAAATAAACCCGTTAGTATAGAAGCGCATAATTAGGTTTTCTTTGGATAAATTTGTTTCACAGCGACATCTCCTCCTTATCTCCATTACCAGAAAGCCGCAAAAGCAGGGCTTCTTCTTTCTCGTCTACGGCCGTAACGGCCTCCGGTGAGCAGCACTAACAGGCGCAGAGAGAGACAAAAAAAAACGAGTCGTAACAGAAGTCGAAGGACAGAGGTCGTAAGATGTTTACGGCATGACTCCGAAGGTCAACGACGATAAGGGGGTTTCTGTATCGCTTCAACGCTGATGACTCCGAAGGTCGACGACGATGGTCTTGAACAGAAACGACGGCGCAACAGGCGGGCATGTCAGAATCATCAGTGCCATATTCGTTTGGATGACTTCAAAAATTAATCCTTATCTTTCTCCTTAATTTGCGCTTCAAGATGTGAGCCACAATCTCATCTTTTCCTTCCGATTTTGACGGCAAATGACAGAAAAAGGCCACGTAATGGGTGACCGGTGCGGTACAGCTTGAACAGTCGATGCTTTCCATTCGTGCGTGCGAGCCATAAGTTGGATCGCCATAATTTTCTCGCATCCGCAACTGGAAGGGGTAAAATCGAGATTGCCAGACATAATCTAAAAACCCTATTGCTTTGTGATCTAAGAAAAACGAAGTTCTTGTTTCTGTTGTTTAAAGTCTGGATCTAAAACTTTTTTTTTTTTTTTTTTTTTCATATACCTTGTTTACATAAACGATTCAAGCGTAAACACGAAGAATATTCAAGCATTTAAAAATAATAATGAACATAAGAGTTTCATTGATTTGTATACCTGAATGGGTGAATAAATCTGAAAAGCACAAGCACAATAGAGTAGCAATTACAGATGGTGTATGTCGATAGTTTCCAACGTTAGCTTAGCTATCGTGCTGATAACGTGAAATAAACAATTGAATGAATGGAAACTTGTGTATTTCTTATTGATATCATAGGTTTATATATACATGATGATTCTATCAATAAGAAACAAACTATAGATAAAGTAGGAGATAATATTAGAGATATATCTGAATTTATAACACCTTAGTATATTAAACGCCAAACCTTCCAAGCCAACGTCTTAGGAACATCTAAAATACAAACTCAGCCACTAAGTGGTATTACCAAAATTACATAACAAAAAAAACCACATTATGATACTCAGTGGCGGAGCTTGAAAATTTTCGCAGGGGGGCCGGGAATTTTTTTTTTCATATAAGGGGCGCCGGAACTATAAAATTTTCGGCCGAATACATATAAATTAACACTACTGAGGGAAAAATCGACCGAATACGTATATATTAACACTTCTGAGCGAAAAATCAGGGGGGGCCGGGGCCCCCTCGGGCCCCTTATATCCTCCGCCCTTGATGATACATTAAATTAAAAACACACTCTATTCCTCCTAACTTATGCTTTGAAGCTTTGCTTTACATGTTATTCGATGTAGCCTTGTCTTAAAAAATTCTCTTATTTCTTGTGAGCCATACGCACCACATTGTCGTAGATGCTATGGCATGCAAAATCTTCTTTTTCTCTTTTGTAATTTGAAGTTATTCCACATTGTTGAACACCTCCTTGATTGAGTTAAGATTAGGCGGACTTGGTGACTACACCATCTCCCAGTGGCGGATCTAGAACAAAAGTTCAGGGGTAGCGAAATTTTTTTACCGTACTTTCATGTAATGAAACAAAATAAATTTTAACGATAATTTCATGCAAACAATTTTTTTACGGTAACATGCGACTGGCGAGGCGGAGGACTAGGGTTTGACGGAAGCGGCGCCGGGCGGTGGTCTCTGGTCGAGTGGTCGGTCTATGACTCTCACAGTTCCCGCTCTCTGTCTTTCTTCTTGGCCGGCCGTTTGGGTAAGTTGGGTTTGAGAATTGAGACTTTGAGGTATTGGGTTTTAATAAAACATTACCTCAAAATCTTTAATAAAATGTGGGGACTTTCTATAAAGTATTAGGTTTTTTATAAAATTTTGGACCTTTTATGAAGTGTTGAGCTTTTAAAAAAATTTGAGGGGTAACGTAACGGGTAACTGAATACATAAAACCGTAAGAAAAAAATAATTGCACTGCGCGTAAAAGTTACCCCTACCCTAAGGGTAGATCCGCCCTTGCCACCTCCATATTTGCCACCAAATTGATCATGTGAATATGCATGTAAGCATTAAATGACCTGCGTTTTCCTAGAAAATACCACAGATAAGACAAGTCGTGTCTATAGTGGACGCTCCTCTAGTGGCAAGAGCCTCATTTGTAGCAATTATTCCATCCATAGTCTAATCTTTGGGGAACCCACGAGTTCCACCTAAAATTTTGTCTTCGAAAGAGTGCACAACTGTTATTTTTTGTTGTCAACGTTTCGATATAATTTTTTTATTAAAACCGAGTTGTATTCAGAATCAAGTTTTTTTTGTATTGTAGCCCATAGTGAGTGTAGTTACCGTTATGCTACCGTGACAAGCTGCACCTATTATGAGCGAACATTATTGCCGGCACTGATATCATCGGAACCGTTGTCGGTATTTACTTTTATGGTTTTCGACTACCCGAACCGATAACGACCAAACTCCTGCCACGGGGCGTTGGCAAAAAACGACCAAACTCCTGCCACGGGGCGTTGGCAAAAAATCGGCCACACTCCAGCGATGAGGCGGGGTTTTCATTTATAAAAGCTTATTTAACTCTTTTTTCGTTTTAGGTGATGTATCCCTAGAGCAGCTGGTTGTACAATTGCCCTCCTATCAAAAACACTCTGGAGTAAATTACACAGATAGTCCCGGTGGTTTGAATCAAAACTTGGATTTAGTCCCTAAAGATATTTTTTAGCTGATTTGTCCTCATGTTTTTGGTTCTCTTTTAGTTTTGGTCTAAATGGCTAATAGGGTTAATATTTTCTGTAAAACTTATAAAAAAATACCCATTTACCCCTGTTAGTTAAAAGTAAAAAAAACTCATTGGCCCCAACTTCACCCAAAGTAAAACCATGAAAGAATAAGAGTGGTAGTGATTCAAGTGCCATCATTTTTTCTTCCAAGCAAAATACTACGAAGTAGAGTTTCCAATTCTAGTTAGTATGATTTACACGTCAAAATAATTCAATAATGAGTTTTAGATTTCTTAAAAATTAATTAAAAAAAATAGTTGCACAACATATGAAAAAGTGCAAGAAGATATACTGATTAATATTTTCCTATAATGGATAACACATTCTTTAAATCTAGAGTAAATTACACAAATCGTCCTTTATGTTTATACAATTTTTCAGATCCTGTCCTTTAGTAAAAAAATTGACATAGATCATTCTTTACGTTTACAAATCTTGCACGTTACGTCATTTGCATCTAACCCAGTTAAAATTTTTCGTTAAGTATGGTCATGCGCAAGGCACATGAGGGTAGTTTGGTCTTTTTACCCATTTATATATATAAAAAAATATATAAAAACTCATAAAACTATCTCTCTCAAAAAACACACACACACACTCTCTCTTCTCTCTCTCCTTCAAGACAACCACCACCACTACCACCATGGTAGACCCTGGTAGAACGGGAAATCGGGGTGTGGGGTGGGGAGATCGGGACAAGATGGGCTGACAGAATGTTCTTCCGCCTGAGCAAGTTCATCGGTCACATCAGAATGTTCTTCCGCCATGGATTCCGACGGGTTAACACCCACCTGAGCAAGTTCATCGACCACATAAAAGGGTCAAGATCGGACCCACCTGAGCAAGTTCATGGACCTTAGCAAGTTCATCGGCGGGTTAGCACCCACCTGAGCGAGATCGGAGTAGGCGGGTTAGCACCCACCTGAGCAAGTTCATCGACCACATCAGAATGTTCTTCCGCCATGGATTCCGGCACCATATGATCAGATGAATGATTCGGCTCGCGTGTTGGGACCGCAGCCTCCATCTCCACTTCATTTCTGTGTTTCCTGCTACCATTTCTGTATTTGCCCAGGTGAAAACCTTTTTACCTCAGCTGGGAATCGGACACGCAACTAGAAGGGATGAACGAATTGGAGCTTGGATCCGGCGGTATTGGGGGAATATGCGGTGGAATAGGGGGAGAACCCCCAAATTTTGATGGTTTCATATTTTAATTTTTTTGGTTTTTTATATAAATGGGTAAAAAGACCAAACTACCCTCATGTGCCTTGCACATGACCATACTTAACGGAAAAATTTAACTGGGTTTAGAGGCAAAGGACGTAACGTGCAAGATTTGTAAACGTGAAGGATGATCTCTGTCAATTTTTTTGACTAAAGGACAGGATCTGAAAAATGGTATAAACATAAAGGACGATTTATGTAATTTACTCTTAAATCTACTTATAAATTTACAATATCATTGTTCATCGTAAGATTTTAACCCTTAACCACATATAAAAAATACATTACGAACTTTAATACCGTTAGACTACAAGGCTTTTAATATATACTTAACTAGTGTTAGAATCCGTGTATTACACGGAGCCTGAATATATAAAACAATGTGAAATAAAAAAATATATTGAATATAATTCATAAATTTGTAAATATTTATAGTATACAACGTTGAATGCTTTATTTGTAATATTAATAGGAGAGAGATGCGGGAAAACCAATTCTCTAAGAGCATTCACAGCCGGTTCCATATCCTTATAATTAAAACGGAGTTATATTAAAAAATCAAGTATTTTTTGGTATTGTAGCCCATAGTGAGTATAGTTACCGTTATGGTACCGTGACGAGTTGAACTTATTATGAGCAAACATTACTGCAGGCATTGATATCCTCGGAACGAGTGTCGGTGTTCGCTTTTATGGTTTTCGACTACCCGAACCGATAACGACCAAACTCCTGCCACTGGGCGTTGACAAAAAACGACCACACTCCTGCGATGAGGCACGACTGTTCGTTTATAAAAGCTTGTTCAACTCTTTTTTTCGTTTTACAAGGATATATTCCGCCACAAAGAACGGGACCGGAAACCAACTAGAATGATATATAAACTAATTTCTATTATGTTTAATTATTATGAACAATTTTATTTTGCGTTGTAGCTTTTGCTATTACCCTTATATTGAAAAACCAAACATATTCAATAGTAACTTTTTTATTTTATTTTTATTTTTGTCCTATTTTTTTGTTTCAATTCTGTAATAACTTTCGCTTAATTATTTTTTTTTAAAACGGATTGTGCGGCTGTCTTTAGTTTCTTTTTGCCAGTATTGGTATTGGTTTTTTTTTTAAAACGGAGTTAAATTGAGTTTTTATTTTGTATCGTAGGCTATAGCAGACGCCAGGTTATGAGCGAATAACACCGTTGCCGTTATTGGTATTATCGGAGCCGGTATTGGTATTGGATTTTATGCTTTTGACAAGCCAAAAATAACATCATTGCTGGTTTTGGTATTATCGGAACGAGATTTTAACCCTTAACCACATATAAAAAGTACATTACGCACTTTAATACCGTTAGACTACAAACCTTTTAATATATACTTAACTAGTGTTAGAATCCGTGTATTACACGGAGCCTGAATATATATTACAATGTAAAATAAAAAAATATATATTGAATATAATTCATAAATTTGTAAATATTTATTGTATACAACGTTGGATACTTTATTTGTAATATTTCCATCCCGATATAGATTAAAAGTTTTAACTCGTATATACTTTTAACTATGGAAAGTGTCACTTACAATTGGCCAAGTGTGAAAACCGGATGCCTCTTATTAGTGACTGTCTGTGACTCTTATTAGTGTCATGTCAAAACAAACAGAGAGTGGTAACTGTGTTTTTTGAAACTTAAAAGAAACTCGTTTGTCTAAATGTGTCAAATTAATTATTTGAATAAAGTTGCAGAAAAAATATTACCCGTATATTACACGGTTGAATAAATGAAATATTAAATAGTTAGTAATGAACGAAAAACAAAAGAAGTAGTTGAGAAGGGAAATAATAAATAAATGAAATATTAGTAAAGTAAATCCTATAAAGAAAATACTAAACAATTGAGAAAAAATAAGTGGAAAAATACTTGTGCTAACGGAATGGTGACAAGTGACGCCAGTTACTTATTTATTAGGTATTAGATAGCTAAATGTAATAAATATGACTAAAAAGTTATGTCATTCTAATTATAATATAAGAAATTGTAAATAAATTTTTGCATGAAATTTAAACTTATGGCAACTTTAAACCGGTTTGTCCTCATTTTAGACCACTTTTATTTAAATTTAACTGTTTGATCCACTAAAGATAAAACATAATTCATATTGACCCGTTAATAAGAAAATAGGTCGAATTTGCCACATGTACAAACATATATAAGCAATGTGAAGATCTAAACTAAGTCATGATATAAACTCATATAAGCAAATGTGAAGATCTAAACTAAGTCATGATATAAACTCACCTTAAATAACGACTAAAGTACCACTAAGGTGTATATATACATTCGTCGGTAAGTATTTAAAAACCTAGCAAGTCATTTCCAACCCTCTGATCGTCTTATACGGTGAAAAAGAATTAAAGATGTAATTGAGTTCCATTTACTTGAAGTGATAATAGGGTAATGACTCAAAAAATGTAAATGAAAAGTAAGGTATGTTATAATGATGAAAGCGATTCGACGATTCAACTGAGGGTTTCATGTGTTGATAACAACTTGTCTGAGTCGCAACTTATAACAGAATCGATTCCTAAATCACCGACAAAAATCTCAGGGAGGTTGTTATCGAAGGAAGGCTAATTCGGAAAGAAAGAGCCGAGGCTTTTAAAAAATTAATAATAAAAATTTTGATTTCTTTTAAATTGTGTATTTTGTTTATTTATTTTAAAATCACTTAATTGATTCATTAAAATTTATACGTTTTCATATTTTTTATGAGTTCAAATTGTAAACTTAAATCACGGAGAACGGTTGATGGATAAAATATGTCTCATCTTTAATAGAATTAGGACAAAAAATTAATTATATTTTAGAATATTTTTATCTAAAACTTAATTTAATTAATCATTCAAAATAAGAATAAAAAGAAATAATTTACTTCAATACTTTCAAATATAATGATATGACAAAATATAACGTGAGATTCAATAAAATTATAACAAATATTAGATATTTGAAAATGTAAATATATTATTGAAGAACTTTTTAATTGAATCCTCCCTGGTTATAAAACTGATTTTAGTTTGTCAAATCAATTAGAATATGATTGAAGAATTTAATTGTTATAAACAAAACTTTGAATTGGAAAATCTATAGATAGAAATCTAAAATTTAAAACGAATTATTAATTTAGTTGCCTAAAATCATTAAGTTGATTATTAATATGAGTGAGATGCGGGAAAACCAATTCTCTCCTGTGTTCCCGAGTCTTATTTAAGAACGGAAAAGAAAGGAAGGAGAAGTAAACCATTGTTCCAGAGTTTTTTTTAAAAGGGGAAAAGAAAAAAAAAATGTTTCAGAATTTTTTTTAAGGAAGAAAATGGAGGAAAAAGAAGGTTTATTTCCATCCTTCCAATTTAGAAAGATTTGAAAGAAAGGAAAAGAGGGGAAAAGAAAAGAAAGGGAATGAATCATTTCTCCCCTCTCTTTAGTAAACTTGGGAAAACAGCGTAACAGCATTCACAGCCGGTTTCATATCCTTATAATTACACTAAAATCACTACATTTTTTATCTCATATTTTCAATTAAATAATATTTTTTTATACCTTTATCATTACCTTTTTCTCTCTCCTTCACTTTCAAAAAATATTAAAAAAATTATACATGTGAATAGTGTTTTCACCAATATACAAAAAATTTATACATTTTCTCTCTCCTTCACTCACAAACACTTTAAACCACTCTTTAAAATATACCAAATCCACTCACAAACATATACCAAACTGACTCTGAATGCTCTCAGAGCATGTGGTATATCCAAGTGAATGAGGCTCAAGTGAGGGGAAAAGTGGTTGCCACGTGGCGCCACGTCATTTTCTTCATTTCTCACACCACACTCACTTGGCAAGGGAAATACCCAAGTGAGTGAGTGTGGTCGAGCATTAAATGCATTTTATAATTTTTTAATAAAATTATATATTAAATTTTTATAAATAAAATTACATTAAATAAAATCTCCATAAATAAAGTTACATAAATTAAAAAAAAACATAATAAACATAAAAACCTAATATTTAATTAAAATCTTGAGAACGTTCATAAATATGCTCGATCAAGTCCGCTTTGAGTGCATCATGAATATCCCGGTGTTGTATTTCTTGGCGGTTTTTTCGCTTTTGATCTTCGTAGGTTGGCTCCTCTTCATTTGGGTTATATTGAAAAATTGTTACTCCTTGGTCCTCCAAAATCATATTGTGCAAAATTACACAAGCATACATTATATTCTTAATTCTCGTTTGAGACCAAGATCGAGCCGGTCGTTCGATAATATGTCACTTATTCTTCAAGAGACCAAACGCTCGTTCGATATCTTTCCTTGCCGCATCATGAGGTTTTTGTAAGTTGTACGTTTAATGCCTTCGCGACACGTAAGAGACTTAACAATTGTAGCATATTCGGGATATATTCCATCAGCAAGATAATACCCACGTTGGAAAAGTGTCCCTCTAAGTTCAAAAGACGTGTCAGGTGCGGTTCCGTTTATTATATTGTCAAATATAGGCGCTTGATTAAGAACGTTAATGTCATTGTTGGAACCTGCAACGCCAAAGAACGCATGCCAAATCCATAAGTCATATGAAGACACAGCTTCAAGCATAATACTAGGACGAGGATGATCCATGCATTGGGACATTTTTTCCACTCCCAATGCGTACAATTGATGCTATCGAGCATCCCGACAAATCCATGTTTAGCTTCATGGGCCGCATATAATTGTTGAATGTCGCTTGCCGACGGTTTACGTAAATATCTACTATGATACAATTTAATTATAGATTTAGAAAATTTGTAAATACAAGACCTGATAGTTCGGGAAGACATCTTTAAGTAATCATCGAATGAATCACATGCGGTGCCATACGCCATTTGATGAATCTTCGCGGTACACTTTTGCATGGACGTAAAACCAATCCTACCTCTTGCATCTACCCGTTGGCGGAACCAAGGAACCTCTCTCTCCAAATCATTTTTAATTCTTAAAAATAAATTCTGGCTCATTCTAAACCGGGTACTAAATTGCACATCGTTGTAAGTACACCATTCGTCAAAGTAGTCTTTGTGTAGGAGTGTGTTAGCGGCCGTCCGATCATGATTAAGACGAACACTTCGTTTTATAGGTTGTAAGGATTCAGCTTCTTGCCACCACTGAAGCGGCGCCGTTGAGAAAGCACGGAACATCATATTCCGGGCTTCGTCGCTTGAAGATGAAGACATTTTTATAAAAATAAGTATAAAGTTGTATGAGAATGGTATGATTATTTGTGTAATTTATAGGTAAAAGAGATATATATTTATAGTGGGTTATTAAAAATAAAAATAAAAGTTTTTTTTTCATTTGACCGTTGCAACGGTCATATTACCGTTTAAAATTTGAAAAAGGTGCCTCTCCTCTACGTGAAGAAGTTCACGGCAATCCCTCACCACCCCCCTCACGCAATCGAGGGGGCGGAATGCCAATTTGGCTCACGGCGTGAGAGCCTCTCACGGGTGGTGGTCACGGGACCATACCACTTGCTCAAAAGTCTTAAAAAGATGACATGTGTCCCCCAGTTTACTTATTTATTAGGTAATATAGATTAAGTTACAAACTTAAAAATGTTCACCTTGCGGAAAGGAACACGGTGTGTCGTTCATTTATTAACTAAAAAAATTATTGTTGAATTGTTACGTCTGTTTATGTTTATGGGTTACCTCTTAAAAATAAACTAGAGGGAGACTCCGCACATTGCGGCGGTCTCGGATCGATAATGCTAGCTTTTACCCATGCGAGTTGCGACGTGTTAAAACTGAGAAGAAATTAACGTCCTTGAAAGCTGATAAAATAAAACGCAAACTTTTAGGTATTTTACCCTGCACGAGTAGAGCGTATAAGATTTATGATTATGAATTAAAAAGCAAGAAAAAAAATAGCATGAAAAACGCAAAAGAAAAAGAAAGAAAAAAAATTAAAGCCCTTCAAACAGGAAAGGAGAACCTGCGGGTTTCAAACTCAGGTTTCCTACAAAAGCTTTAATCCCTTCTACCACTACTCTAGTGATTACTTTTGTTAATTCATTTCCTTGAGTAAGTATTTCAGAGTAAATTATATTTAAAAAAATGAGATGGGAAGTAATTTTATGGATGTATTTTGACATTTTGCATATCATACAAACATGAACAACTTTTGAAGAAAATATATTAGATAAGGGAAGAATGAATACTAGAAAAGTGGACATGTGCAAAAAGTAAATACTCGATAAAAATCACATATAAATAGAAAAACTATTTGATGAATTTTGCATATTCGGGTGTGATGACAATAATGCGAAATAATTTAATGAATTGGTTGACGAGGTAAATGATTTTGTGAAATTGGTTGATACTAAATGATTTAGCGTGTTTCATGGCTAAAAGTAAAAAAGTAAAAGCTAGCCTAACATGAACTCTAACGAATGAAAATACAAAAGATAATATCCTCATAATTTTCTCAAAGTAGATATTACAATTTATAGGGTTTCATAAAATGACATTTGACTCAATGATATCAAGATCTATTGTATAGTGTTCTTTTGTGAGTTCTAGTTCTGTCGTAAACAAATGACGTAGGTTAAAAGTAAATTTAGAACGTGTAAGTTTACCGTTAAAAAAAGTACATATTATAGGGTTTCACCTAAAATACCATTATGTCCTAATCAAATTTTAAGTAATTCACTTTCTAAAAAGTTGTTTCATCAAAAAGTTATTTTAGTGATTGAATCAGTAGCATGTGCTCTAAATCTTATGACATTTGTGTAAATATTATTGAATTCGTTGAGGATGTGCATGTCAATTACTTTTTTTTTCTTTTGAAAGGCAAACTTTTAAGCGCATGTCAATTACTTATATTGGGTTAGGTTATAGTAAAAATGGATTTAAAAATAAGAAGGGTAAGAAAGATTATGAGCTTTACATGTATCATTTTATTATTTTTAAAGGGAGGGCATAATGGTCATTGTGTAATATAACAGGTCATTACACAATGAACAGACGTGGTATTACACAATGAATTTGTATTACACAATGACCAGATGTGGTATTACACAATGAATTTGTATTACACAATGACCTGACTAATTACACAATGACCTGACTAATTACACAATGAACTTGTATTACACAATGAACTTGTATTACACAATGACCTGACTAATTACACAATGAACTTGTATTACACAATGACCTGACTAATTACACAATGAGCTGAAAAACGTAAAACACAATAATAAATACATATAACACAATGGACTTGTATTACACAATGAACTTGTATTATACAATTAACTTGTATTACACAATGACCTGACTAATTACACAATGAGCTATAAAACGTAAAAAAAATTTCGTTTTTGTTTATAACGACACTATACTCGTTTTAAAGATAAAAAAAACGCTCGTTTTTATGGTGTAATTTTTTTTGAAAAAATAATGTCGTATGTAAAAGTTATGAACGTTTAAAAATGAGGGGGAGAGAGTTGATAAAAGTCAACAAAAGTGGCCAAAACTAAAATATCCTTCCAACAACTTTTTCTCCTACAATTTAATCCCAACCATTAAATCTTTTCTACAATTTGATCTAATGGCTCTAAATCATTTTCACACTTCTTAGAATTAGAATCTTTTTTACGTGAACCTAATCATTATTGTTAGCTACTTTTTTTTAAATGCATTATTGTTTTTTTTAACGGCGTGGGCTTAACTGACACGTCTCATCAGGAGAGATTCGTACATCAGTCTACCAATACAACCCTCAAGGAATTTGAATCTGCAAAGGGTATTCCTACTTTTTATGAAGTGCACCTTATAAGATTCGAACTTATGACCTCTAGAGAGGGGAAACCCTTTGGGAAAAATCCCCCTGACCACCAAGGCAGATACTTGATGGCTATTGTTAGCTACTTAGCTGTCAAAAACAACACATACCGACGTGATCTTGTAGTATCACGCTTTATAGGATCTATCATCTTTTAAACGTTTTAAAACATGTCATTTAAGCTGTCATATTAAATATGAATCTATCATTTAAACACAATCATAATTGGGTGGTGGTCCGATTACAGAGGAAAATCATCTTGTAACATCAAGGTTTAAGGAGGGGAGGTAATGGGTTCAAGTCTCATTCTCATAAGAATAAAAAAAATTTAAACACATTCATTTTCTCTCTTACCATTTAAAAAAATAAAAATAAAAAATAAAATGACATATATATATATATATATATATATATATATATATATAATATATGGTGTGTGAGAGAGGGTAAGAAAGGAACACCCAAACGGACGCCACGTCCAATGAGTTCATCCTTTTCCGGACGACACTTTGCCGTCCCTTTTTGAACGCTGGAGATGCTCTTACATCACAATTAACTAACCAAAATTCCAAAGTCCCTACTATCCTCCTCATAACTTTAAATAAAAATAAAAAGTCCCTACTGTTTTGGGTAAAAATTAACAAGACTAATTTTGTAACCAAACTTAGTTTGTGAGGTAGTGTGCTTGTAAAATAAATGAAAATCAATACAAAAATGTAAAGATTTACACGGTTGTTTACGAGGAAAGCCCTTGATCTTTAGTGTTTGCCGGCATAAAACCTCGGGAGGTGACAATCGTCCCGTGCCTCGTTTCTTTAATAAATGGTAAAAAGATTACAAGTGCTGAGCAGTATTGATCGAGCTAAGTGTGTTACAAAAGTGTTTACGAGTTTAGAAGCTAAGTGCGTAGTGAATGTTGTCCCTATTTGATCAATACTTGCTGAATAAATATAGAAATTAAGCTAACTAACTATACGAGAATCTTGGGATAGACTAATTCTTCAATTGTATCCGTTGCAAGTCACTCCACGCGTCTTTAACACGTTCTTCTCGACTTCAGGAGCGATTCTTCAGGAATGACTTTGACTACACGTGTTTTACCTGCGTATTAGTCAAAATAGACGAAAGATACAACGGTTAAATATTGAGGATACCGGAACTTGTCAGGATACTGAAGTACGTCGAATATCCAGGACCCTGAGCTGTAAAATGACCCATAACAATTGTCCCCAAATTTAACAGCTGTCAATCTTATCAACATCTGTAAAAATTTTAAATTCAAATAATAAATGATGATAGGGTTAGGATGACACGTTTACGTATACACAGGCGATTTAACCGTTAGGGGCTAGTAAGATAAAATCATTATTACTCCTTCTCTTTTATTCTCATCTTCTTCACGCCGAAACAGGTAAAAATCTTTACTGTAATTTCTGATCTTCTCCCTTCTTTTTCATAATCATGGGCAAGAAAATGACCAGATCGGCGTCCTCCATTATCGTTGAAACGATAGAGGATTTCACTGATCAGGGGATCCTTGATCACTCTGATCTTGAGCTTTGTTCTTTCACTGATTCGGAGATCAAACTTTTGAAATCCAACAACATTTTCCCTCAAAAAACCGTTTTTAGGCCTTTTGATTCTCGAACAAAAGCGGATTTGATTTCTGAAACATGGGTTTGTTTTTATAGTTATAATTTTTCTTTGGGTCTGTCATATCCTTTTCCACCACTCATCACCGAGTTTTTTAAGCTTACTAGCCTGTGCTACTCCCAAATCATGCCTATGGTTTGGAGGATTCTGGTTACTCTTGATAGGCTGAATCATGCACATTCCTTGACCATTGGCGTCCCAGAGTTAGCTAATACTTATAATTTAAGAACCCACGGCTCTTCTTGATTCTTCCTTCAGCTTAAGAGCGGGCGAACTCATTTAATTATGAGAGCCACACAAAACGATCTCGAGTGAAAAGGAAAATTTTTCTTTGTCAGAAGGGATTCCATTCCCGATGGGAAGAATTTACCGCTTAAATGGGTTAAGAAGGGTAGGAAATAACTAGGATGTCTGCTCTTTTTTACATTATTTTCTCCCTATTGATTGTAATTTCTTGTTTTATTCTTGTGCAGCTTCGAAGTTTGGTGAACTGGTACCTGCAAGAAGTGATACAGACAAAAGGATTGAAGCATTATTGGAAATACCTGTGGGAGAGAGATCATTTCGCCTTGAATCTGCCGTCTGTCAAGCAAGCCTTGAGACCCAGTTTTCTGAATCCGAGATGTCTTCAGGTAAAGAATAGTCAGTATCTTTGTTTATATTTGTCATGATTCTGAATTGTTTTATTTCTGTGTAGGAATCCCTAAGTCGAAATCCGAGTTCGCTTTGTCTGATCTTGATAACCTTCTGTCTGGGGCTATCGTGGTCAAGAAGGAGGGCCCCACACCTACAAGTGCCAAGCCTCATGTCCCCGTTTCCCGGTCCAATGCTTCTCGAAGCAAAAAGAGGAAACGGCTGAGGTGCTGGATCTTGAGATCTTTGAGGGGATGAACTCTGCTGAGACCACCAAGAAGCTTCAGGGCTTGATAAATCTGGTAAGTCTCTTCTTGGCATCCCAATGTATTTTTTCAGGATTCCAAATTATTAATCTGTCTATATCTTGCAGGGTCTCGAGAAAATTTACGCTAATTTGTCTGAGGCAGAGAAGAGTGCTGAGGATGCTATAGAGAAAGCTGAGGATTTGAAGAAGAACTTTGCCGCCAAGAGCAAATGTTTGGGGAATGTGATCCAGAGCCAGAAGAATAAGCTGCAGGATAGCATAACCCAGTATGAGCTGAGGCTTCTACAGACTGTAGATGAGGCCAAGAAAACCGCGGCTAAGGCTATTATTCAATCCAGGATCCAGATGGCTGAGTAGGTTGCTGCTGAAGGTTTTGATCGTGCAGCCTGGGATCTTGAGGGATGACGCTCTTCTCTGGCTAAGCTTGGAGGTGAAGTAGTGGAAACCAGCAAGACTACTGAGGATGCTGGAGCTGCTGAGGGTGAGAAGCAGGTTGAACAGGGCAATGAAGGTAAGAATGCTGAGACCTGAGCCCTGCTGTTTGGCTATTTCTGTTGGTTGACTTGTCTTGAAACAATTTCCTTTTATGCTTGTGGTTGATGAACAATTTACTTTTCCCGCTTTTGGGATCCCTGCTATGGGATAGACAATTTGATATTTTGTGATTCCGGGTGGATGGGTCCAGGTTTTGGATGAAGCCCGAATCACTTTTCTTTCTTGCGCTATAAATATTAGTAGACGGTTTATGACTATTTTCCATGTTTGGTTTTCTTTGATATGTTTTAGAAAATTTGGATCCTTAGATAATTAAAAGTTCGGAATACTTAGAAAGATAGGTTTGAACATATATTCGGGATACCGGATTCTTAATAATAAACTCTCGGGTTTTTACCAAACTTAGACTTTGGAAAATATAATTTGGTTGTGATAAATGTTAAGTAAAAGTACCAAACGTATCATGACTTAGTCATTCAGTTTTTAAATATGAAAAATAAGTATCACATACCTTAGTTGTGTATCAAGTGGGGTATATACTCATACCGGATTATAGCATAGAGTCCAAAGTGTAACAACTATTAGTTGTCCCCAGTGTTGAGTCACGTTGTAGTCTTAGTAATTGATCTTCATGATGTTCGTAAGTTTTTAATCCGTGACAAATCAGAATCGTGGGCTAAGCCAAAAACGTGGGCCAAGCCAGATAATCGTGGGCTAAGCCAAATAATCATGGGATAAGCCAAACACGTGGGCAAGGCCAATTCTGAGTGAGCATGAAAATGCTAAAAACCTTAGCTTTAACACGTAAGTGTTAAATGATCGGAGAAACTTGAGTAATAACACGTCTGTTATATTCGTAGCACCCGATATATAGCAAACAATGGCGAAATTATCAGCCATTGTGACATGGACTGGTCGCACCACCTTGAACTATAATCGGATATCGTGCGCTCCTGGCGGGGTGTATTAACACAATACTTAGAAAGGCGAAAGCCGTTTAAACCTTCGAGGTATATCAGGATACCCAAACTCAGGAGAGATGGCCAATCTCTATCTTCTGTCAGAATCCCTGGAGATGATTCCTGCAAAACAGGAATCCTTGGTGAAGGTGGGTGTTAGCCTTACTAACACCCCTCCGACGCTCAAGTCAGTAATTTGATAAAGAATAATCAAATATAAAAATAATTATGGAAAGATGACGTACCTTTTTAGTTAGAACATAATTTCTAACTCACATGAAGTAGGTTTTGAGATGGATGGCATTCCAGGATCTTGGCAGGATTTCTCCTTCCATAGTTGCCAGCCAATACGTACCTTTGTCTACTTTCGAATCAATCAAGTATGGGCCTTCCCATTTCGGTGCAAGCTTTCTGTCACTGGGTTTGGTAGTATTCTGGAATGTCTTCCTTAGTACTAAGTCACCCACTTGGAATCTTCTGATCCTTATACTCTTGTTGTACGAGTTTGCTATCCTCTGCTGGTAAGCTGCTATACGGACCTTTGCAAGATCCCTGAGCTCATCCACAATATCAAGATCTTGAGCAAGGGTTTCTTTGTTGGATTCTGGTGTTTGAAGATTGGTTCTGGTAGTAGGGATAACCATCTCCGTAGGGATCATGGATTCGGTTCCAAACACCAAAGAAAACGGAGTTTGCCCTGTTGCACTATTTGCGGTTGTTCTATCTGTCCAAAGTACGAAAGGTAGCTCTTCGGCCCATAGTCCTTTCTTTGCTCCCAGTCTTTTCTTTAGGTTGTTGATGATGATCTTGTTGCTTGACTTCGCCTGTCCATTGGCTTGAGGATGCACAGGGGTAGAAGTTATCATTTTAATTCCCAACTAGCACATAAGTTGGTTGTCCTTTTGCCGATGAATTGAGACCCATCTCTGCCGGGATCCCGAATCTCGTCAGGATATTGCGCTTGATGAAGGAGATAACTTCTTTTTCTCTTACTTGGACAAATGCCTCGACTTCGATCCATTTTGAGAAGTAGTCGGTCATCGCTAGCATGAACACTTTTCCTCTTGGTGCCTTAGAGAGTTTGCCGACTATATCCATTCCCCATTTCATAAATGGCTAAGGGGAGATTATTGGTTACAATGGCTCTGCTGGTTGGTGAAGTATATTGCTGCGTTTTTGGTAGGCATCACACTTTTGAGAGTAGGTTACAACATCTTTCCTCATTGTAGGCCAGTAATATCCTGTCCTCAGGATCTTTGAAAATAGCGCCCTGCCCCCAGTGTGATTTCCGCAATCTCCTTTGTGTATGTCTTTGTGATCCTCAAGTGCTTCAGGATCTTTGAAAATAGCGCCCTGCCCCCACTCCAAAGTGGCATTTGGACAGGTTCAGCTTCATATTATATTTGTTCGAGATGTCAAATGCTTCCCTGAGATCCCTGAGATGATCTTCAGCTCTCTTTGATTTGACCACCATATCATCTATGTAGACTTCCATGGTGTCCCCTAGCTTGTCTTTAAACATCATGTTGACCAGCCTTTGATATGTTGCACCTGCGTTTTTCAAACCGAAAGGCATAACAATATAGCAGTATATACCTTTCGGAGTCATGAAGGCAATATCCTTCTGGTCTGAGGGTTCCATCTGGATCTGTTGGAATCCTGATGAAGCATCCATGAACGTGAGCATCTCGTGTCCTGCTGTAGCATCAACCATTGAGTCTACACGTGGCAATGGAAATGGATCTTTCGGACATGCTTTGTTTAAGTCTGTGAAGTCTACACAAACTCTCCACTTTCCATTCTTCTTCTGGACCACCACCACATTAGCTAGCCATCTTGGGAATTTTACTTCCCTTATCATCCCTGCTTTTAGTAGTCTTTCAACTTCTTCTTGTATCACTTCGTTTCTTTCAGGAGCGAACTTCCTTATCTTTTGGTGTATAGGCCTGAAACTGTTGTTAAGACCCAGTTTATGTGTAATAACATTTTTGGAGATACCTGTCATGTCCTCATGCTTCGAGGCGAAAGTTGAAGTTCTACTCTTTAGCAATTCTATAAGACCTTGTTCAATATCTCCGGGGAAACTGGTTCCAATAAGCGCCTTGACGTCGGGATCCTTAGCACTTAGGGATACTTCTTTCACATCCTGCTCCTTGGTCTCTAGGACGTCTTGGGCTTGCTTCTTTAATTGCTATGCTTGTCTGGTCTTGGTGGAAGCTTTCATCGAAGAGGTGTAACAGTCCTTCACATCTTGTTGATCGCTGTTGATCTTCACCACCCCCCAAGGGTTGGCATCTTGACACATTGGTGATATGTCGAAGGTACCGCTTTCATGTCGTGTATCCAGGGTCTCCCTAGAATAATATTATAACAAGATAACGAATCTATTATGCAAAATTTTTGTATAGTGTTTACCTCCTTGATATATATCAGAAGCTTTATCTCTCTGACTGTGTTCTTGATTTCTCTACTGAATCCTACTAGTACCGCAGTTTTGGGGATAATTTCGGAATCTGGGATCCCCGTTCTTTTTATGACATCATGTTGAATGATGTTCGCTGAGCTTCCTCCGTCTATCAGTATCCTTCTTATGAAGTGATTGGCGATATATAAGGTGATAACCAGTCCATCATGATGAGGATCCTGTACGTTATCCCTGTCCTCTTCATCGAAAGAGATCACCTTTTCTTCTGTCAGGCTAGTGGTTCTGATAGGCATGTCCCTCTTTCTGTCTTTGCTTCCTTGGCATTTCTTTTTGCTGCAGAATAAGAAGTACCACAAATTTCAGATCCACCAGATATGAAACCTATTACCTTAGCATCCGGAGGAGGGGATTTTGCTCTTTGCGGGATCCTGTCTTGATCCTTAGTCTTGTTCTTTCCCTTGCCTAGGAATTCTTTGAGATACCCCTTGCTCAACAGGTAGCTTATATCTTTGCGTAGGGCAATGCAATCTTCGGTCACATGGCCAAAGTCCTCATGAAAAGCACACCATTTAGACTTGTCCTTTCCTCCGGTCTCAAATTTGCGAGGCCACCTAGCCTTGTCTCCGAGATCCTGCATAACATATAACAAACCAGTTGTGTCAAGTGAAAAACAATATTCAGACAACTTAGGATATTCTTCCTCTTCCTCGTCATCTTCCACAGCATTCACCCTGTGACTATCGGGTTTAGCATACAGTTTGGATCTTTATGGCTTGAAGGGTGCATACTCGGTCTTCCGGTTAGGTTGAGTATAACTGGTCGGAGCTTCTGCCCTTTGCTGAATTTTCTTGTCATCCTCGAGACTGATAAATCTTAATGCCCTGTTCCTGACTTCGTCAAGATTCCTGCAAGGATTCATGACAAGGTCTTCATATAATTGAGAGTCTTTCCTCAATCCCATCTTGAATGCTCGGACTGCAGTGGCAATGTCCAGGTTCGGTATGTCCAAGGATTCTTGGCCAAATTTGCTGACATAGTCTCGGAGTGATTCTCTGGGATTCTGAATTACCCTGTATAAGTCACTTGTTGACCTTTTAAAAGTTCTACTGCAAGAAAATTGATTGTTAAACATGTTAACCAAATGAGCAAATGAAGTTATAGAATATGGAGGAACATTAAGTAGCCATTTTAAGCTAATCCCGTCAAATTAGAGTTGAAGCCCTTGCACAGACAAGCTTCCTTCAGGTCCAGAGGTATGGGGTTAATCTCCATTCTTTCCTTGTATTGCGCGACATGCTCCCCAGGATCCGTAGTTTCGTCATAAAGCTTCACGTTGGGAGTCTGAAAGCACTTAGGGATCTCCGCATCGCATATGGGATGGGCAAATTTGGAGATCCTGTGACCGATAGTGGACATCTCGGGTATAGGCTGGACCACGCCTGGTACACTCGAGATCATTTCCCTCAGCTTCTTTAGTTTTTTAGCCATGGATGGGGTGATCCCTGTATCCTGCATAGATTCATTAGTATTGAAAAATCTATTGAAAGTGTTACCCATGTCAGGATTTCCAGATGATGATCCTGGAGTAAATCCAAGATCCTGACTCGTAGTGATTCTGACAGTCGGAGTTGTTCCAACAGTAGTGATCCCAGTGTGCATTGGAAGGAAGTCTCCTTTATGGACTCCTAAAGATCCTGAATAATCAAAATCCAAGATCCTTGGTTGCAACAGGGTCATCACTTCCACTTGTTTATTTGATTCTTTGACCCTTTCAATCTCTCGAAACAACATCAGGTTAGTCTTCCTCTGCTGCTCCATTTGTTGTTTCACTTCCGAGAACATTTTGAGAATCTCGTCATTTAAAGCAAGCACAGGTGTGCTAGCGGATATTCCGGATCCTGAAAACCCGCAGGAGTATTTTTCTTCTGCAGACTATCATTCTTTTTCTGGATTGACGGAGGAGGAGGAGGAGGAATAGGGTTGACTAACCCAGAGGTTGAAGATGTAGCAGAAACAGAAACATTCTTAGAATGGGACGACATTTTTGAAAGATAGTGATTGAACACGAATTTTAGTAAAGATTTAAGGATAAAAAGCACCACTTGCCCCATGCTGGGCGCCAAATTGTTTTCGGTAAAAATTAACAAGACTAATTTTGTAACCAAACTTAGTTTGTGAGGTAGTATGCTTGTAAAATAAATGAAATCAATACGAAAATTTAAAGAGTAACACGGTTGTTTACGAGGAAAGCCCTTGATCTTTAGGGATCGCCAGCATAAAACCTCGGGAGGTGACAATCGTCCCCTGCCTCGTTTCTTCAATAAATGGTAAAAAGATTTCAAGTGTTGAGCAGTATTGATCGAGCTAAGTGTGTTATAGAAGTGTTTACGAGTTTAGAAGCTAAGTGCGTAGTGAATGTTGTCTCTATTCGATCAATACTTGCTGAATAAATATAGAAATTAAGCTAACTAACTATCCGAGAATCCCGGGATAGACTAATTCTTCAAATGTATCCGTTGCAAGTCACTCCACGCGTCTTTAACACGTTCTTCTCGACTTCAGGAGCGATTCTTCAGGAATGACTTTGACTACACATGTTTTACCTGCGTATTAGTCAAAATAGACGAAAGATACAACGGTTAAATATTGAAGATACCGGAACTTATCAGGATACTGAAGTACGTCGAATATCCAGGATCCTGAGCTGTAAAATGACCCATAACACCTACTATCTTCCTCATAACTTTATTCACGATTTGATATAAGTTTTATTCAAAACTGACATGTCAAAATTTGGTTTCTTTTATAATTTTGGGTATATACTAGTTTATAAAATTATGAATATACCGTTGTGACGTTCTTATTTTTTCCTATGTTTCGAATTTTTTTTTTCAAAACCGAGACGCCGGAACGCACAAACATAACATGCTAATATCTTATTAAAAGTGCAAGCTGATGAACAGTAACTTAAGTGAATCAATGTTTGACACGTGGCATCGTTTGGTTGTTTTTTTAATCTTAAACCTTCTCGGTTTAGTTTAATCTAAGGCGCTTTGAAACTTAACAACAAAAGGAAGTTTGGTCTAGCTGTATGTGTGTAGTTTTAGTTGAGGTTCTTTTTGCTTCTTTTATTTTCTTGAGTTTTTTTTAATAATTTTTGTTTTTATTTGCACTTATTTTTTGCCTGAGTTTTTATTTTTATTTTCAAACTCTGTATCTATATCTATATCTATACTACTATATAATACATATTAGAAGGACATGGTTGTAATTTACCAAAAAATTTAAGACCCTTAACACAAATTGTTGAGAATAAGATACAACTTTCCGATGCATAAAATGTGTTCATTTACCATTTAACTCTACAATTAAAGTCTAACACTTACTAATTGCCATTATTTAATACACATAATATTGTTTAATTCACTAAATTAAGTATTAGTTTATTTATAATACTTAAAATTAAGATTTAAATTTACATTTACATTTACTATTTATATTTTTATAACTAAATACTATTTAAATTAAGTATTAAGTTTTGTAAAATTTCTTATTTTACAAGTTATACGAGAAAATAAAATATTCTCAAAATTAACTATAAAGATTTAGATAATTTAAATACTAAAATTGTAATTCTGTTATAAAAATAATAGGTGATTAATTAAGTTTATTTAACATTTCAAAAAAATATAATTGTATTTTTAGTTAAATAATAAGAAAATGAAAAAAAACAGAAAAATAATAATAATTGCAAAAGGGAAGAACCACCCGGGAGTCCTCGAATCTGTGCCGTGTGTGTGCGCATGTGTATGTGGCGCATTAACCACCTGGGTCGGCCCTCAATTATGTTCTACACCTGCTTCCGTTTGTATATGTATATAACAAATAGATAAATAAATAAAAGAAGCAATTTGGAAAAAAAGAAGAACTGGCCGTGCGCGCTGGGGTGGGGTTGGGGTTTGGGCTCGAACCAACGCCACTTACGTGTGGGTGTGGCATGCGAACCAACAGCGCTAACGCTCACTCTTGCTCTCAATCAATTTCATATATATATACACATACATGGATAAAAGTTTTCACGTGGTAGCACCCCATTGATTGAGTTTACTGTTCATCGTCATCCATTTTTAATAGGGTGCATAATAATAAAAAAATGTAAAATTTTAGAGACAAACCGTTAACTACCGTTTTAAAAATCTTCACACCAAACCCGCCAGGTTGGTGGGAACGACCGGCCGACCAAACGGGAAATAACGGTTAAGGTTTTACGGCTTAAATCAAGCCACAAATTGAAGTTGAAATTGTGGATCTTCAATTATTGCGGAAATGAAATTAAGCTTAATTATTTAAATGCTTAAGTATATAATTACTAATATTTACATAGTCATAATAATAATAATACCTAAATATAATCAGTGTTTAAAACAATTCGGGTTAAATTGCGATCTCCAAAAGAGTATCGATGATACCCGACGATTTGCGCGGGAAAACCCACTAGTATATAATAATGTATGCTTAAATTTCGAATATAAATTAAGCTAAAGTATTGGATATTAATTATTTATAATTATTTAAATGCTTAAGTATATAATTACTAAATATTTACATAGTTATAATAATAATACACAAATATAATCAGTGTTTAAAACAATCCAGGTTAAATTGCGCTCTCCAAAAGAGTCTCGATGATACCCGACGCTTTGCGCGGGCCAACCCACTAGTATATAATAATGTATGCTTAAATTTTGAATATAGCCTTAAATATAATATATTTTTATCTATTTTTTTAAAATTCGTTTTTGTGACGTGTTTAGTTTTATCCACGCTTCCGTATAAACGGGGAAGCAAAGGTTTAACCAGCTAGTTTTACTAAAGGAGGTTACCAATTTAAGAAATAATGTGTACATGTATGTATAAATGGAAGTTGAACTAAATCATGAGTTGACAAGTAAACATTATTAGTTGATTTTAATAGTTAATTACATGGATGTCTTTCAGTCTTTAAAAAATTATGGCTACATCTCCCATTATTCACTCAGTTATAACACATTTGGTCGTTTTCTTAACATATATTAAAGATATATTAAGTTTTATATGAAATGACTAATATACGGTTTTTATTTAAAAAAATATATAAATTCTATAAATTACCCAACCACACCCACCTCCAACCTCCACCTCCTTCTTCTCTGTCACCCTTTCCCCTTCCATATCTAGATACCCTTCTGTCGACTCCCTTCCTCCAATCATTGTCAGCCACCTCTATCTTATCACTCCACATGGATCACTTTACAACCTGATAACCTGTAACTCAACAAGTTTAGTATTTCACCAAAGCCACGTCAACATACAACAAGGTTACTACTTGCAATTCAAACATCAATATAAACACCCCTTCAAGGTGTATTGGGTGGTGTGGGTACCTAACACTATATATCGATGCATTTTAAAACTTAGTTTGTTCTTCTTCCATCATAAAAATAAAACTTATAAATTTACTGAGGAGAACATTTTACTGTAGAATCAGACATCTCTACCTTTTTAATCTTAGTACGTCAAATGTACCCGAATCGACATCTTTTAGAACTCATGTAAAACCATGCTTTAAGTAATAAAATAGCAAATAACGTAAAGTAATCAAATTAAAATTTTTTTTTTCTCACAAGGGGCATTTACGTCCATTAAAATATTATCTTCCAAAATCCAAATAGAACTAGAAGAAAGCAAGTGGACAATGGAACCTTCTTCAAGGTCTATATATAATTTCAATTCTACATCAATATCCTATTTCTCATCCGCCATTTTTGTCGCTTTATTTCTTCAATTGCCCTAAAAAAACCCCGATTTTCCATCCTACATTTCTCCCCAATCTCTCTATAAATCACCAAAAAACAACCGGGATCCGATTTTGATTGCATTTCAAGCAAATCGTTGCTTCAATTTCATCAATTTGGGTAAACATAATTCCGGCACCAGGATATCGAATAATGAGGTTGACGAAGGAGGAGATGATCGGATACGAGAGCGAAGAGGAACGCGAAATGGAATCGAGCAGTAGCTGCGCGTCGATTGTGGAATTAGGGTTTCAGGAAAAATCGATGAAGGTTGTCGTCGTAGGCTATGCTCTTACGTCGAAGAAGATCAAGAGCTTTCTGCAACCAAAACTTGAAGGATTGGCTAGGTAATTGACTAATTGTTAATCAACTTCCCCAATTTTACAGCTATTTACAAAATAAATAAAAAAACCTAATTTCATGGATCTGTTTTAAAAAAGAAATTGAAAATTAAGAAATTGGATTGATTTGATTTGATTTGATTTGATTTGTGAAAGATGAGTTGTATTGTTTGTTGGATGGTTGGATGGTGGGATTCTAGAAAGATCCTTGTGTGGGAATATTTGAATATTTGTTTGACATGTGGGAAATATTTGTTCCTGTATCTTATTCAATGATTGACTTTTTCTTTGTTGGCAAATTGACTGTTTTGGGGTTTGGCTTGTGTGATTCAAATGTTTATCTAGTTTTGATTCGAGTTAAACACGATTTTAAAGTCAAATTAATCATAAAAATGTTTATGATTTGGTTAGATTCAAGAAACAAATTGTGTTGTGTTGTGTTGATCAAATTGTGTTCATGTGGATTATGCTGTAAATTTTGGTGATTTGGAACTGTTAAGTAGTCACTTGAATGGAAACATACTTGTTGGCATTAGGTTAAGTGGAACATATGAGCCAAGACATTGGAACAAGTATGCTTTTGTTAGTACACAGTCGAATTATGTATGGTTTGTGTTTGACTTATTCAATTCATGATCTATGACGCGAGCGCGATGTTGATTGCAACTTTGGTTGTGATGAGTGCAGGAATAAGGGGATATTTTTTGTTGCTATTGATCAAACGAGGCCGCTTTCAGATCAAGGTCCTTTTGACATTGTGTTGCATAAGGTTAGTGTGACATATTCTTCCATTGTGGACTTAATACGTATGTCAAGTTGGCAACTATCTTGGTGAAACCTTCAAGGGGTGGCGCTGTGGTAAGCGCCTAGTTCAAATCCAGCTTCCACGGGTTTCCTGCTTTAACCTCTTGAAGGTCATCTGCCTAGTGTATGCTGCCCTTTACCTCGTCCAACTGGTTAGCATGTGGTGTTGGTGGGCCATGTGAGTTTTCCAAACGGGTTCTCACGGTTATCAAAAAAGAAAAAAAATACATTGGTGAACTTTTTATTTGATTAATATTTCTTTATTTCCTATCACATAATACTGATATATTATATTTAACTCTTTGTTCTCCAGTTGTCTGGGAAGGAATGGCAGCAAATTCTTGAGGTTAGTCCTTGTCAACAATCTTTTTTGCAATATCGGTGATTATGCTCCTTTAACACGTTAATATCTTAATCATAGATATACATCATAGATTATAACTATATATGTATTATATTGGTGATTTTGGTTGAACTAAGATGATATCTATGTTTTTTGAAGGATTATCGGCTGACACATCCAGAAGTTACAGTGCTTGATCCTCCAGGAGCTATACAACTTGTTTACAATAGGCAGTCTATGCTTCAGGATGTCGCTGATCTGGATTTTTCTGATGCATATGGTAATCTCTTTTACTAAAATTCATTTATTTTAGTGATAGAAGAATTTGTTCTCAAATGCACAAGATGCAGGTACAGTCGGTGTCCCAAAACAATTGGTAATAGAAAAAGATCCTTCATCCATCTCTGATGCTGTTAAGAAGGCTGGATTAGCCCTTCCTCTTGGTATGTTACGGTTCTGCACGTTTTTCTGCAATTTAATTTCTCTCAGTATAATCTTATTTATATGCGTGCTACAGTTGCAAAGCCTTTGGTTGCAAAGTCACATGAGCTATCACTCGCATATGATGAGTATTCCCTTGAGAAGCTAGAGCCTCCCCTTGTTCTTCAGGAGTTTGTTAACCATGGTATTTAATCGCAATTGTCATATCGGTTAATTTTATTTTTAAATTATGGTTATAGAGGTTCGTACAGAACAAATTTTAAGTAGAGAACTGCAAAAACTGTATAAGCACTTGTACGTTGTGCATGCCAGATAAAGTGGGAGAGAGAAAGGCAGGTGGCTATGCGGTTACATAACCGCCTTATGTAGAACAATTATAGCAATAGGTACACGTGTTTATGCGGTTCTCTATTTAAAATTGGTTCTGTATTGAACGACCCTCTGATAATACATGTTGAAATGGTTATTATTGATGTGGGTGTTTTAGGAGGTGTTCTGTTCAAAGTGTACATTGTTGGGGATGCAATTAAGGTGGTTCGTCGTTTCTCTTTACCTGATGTTAGCAAGCGCGAGCTGTCAAGAAGCGTTGGCGTGTTTCGGTTTCCAAGGGTTTCATCTGCTGCCCAGTCAGCAGATGATGCAGACCTAGACCCGTGTATTGCTGGTAAGTCTTTACATACTTTTGAAAATGCTATAAAGGCACCAATCACATATGGTGAAGTACATGTAACCTGATTTGTTTTGAGTCTTGTGCTGCAGAGCTTCCTCCACGAGCTTTACTTGAACGCCTTGCTACAGAACTTCGTCGTCGACTGGTATTCTACTATTGCCTTCTTTTTTAAAATACATAAAATATAACAGTTGTGCAAATTAGTAACATACTTTTAAAATGATCAGAATTATCAACATACCTTGACTTGATTGCTAAAAAGAATGCAAGTATGTTGTTGCTTAGTGGTGGCAATTCCTGACACGACTCGAAACCCGACATGAATATAATTAGGTTTTGGGTTGTCATTTGTAACCCGTTTAATAAACAAGGTCGTGTTCGGATTGAACTGCTTAACCCGTTTGATTAAAGGGTTCTTTTCTGGGTTGACATGTTTAACTTGTTTAACTAGACAAGCCAATCTGTTTAAAAGTAAAATAAAAATCATTTTTATAAGGTGAACCCGCCAACCTGTTTAACCCATTTATGACAATTGTTTAACCTGTTTACAACTTTATTCAACCCGTCATCCTGTTTAACCCGTTTGGCAATTCGTGGCACGATCCGACACCACTAAAATCATTTCCAATCCATATGGGTTGTGTTCAAGTTGACATGTTTCACCCGTTTAATTTAACAGATCCTGTCAACCTATTTAACATTAAAAAGAAAAGAAAAAAACATTTGTTGAGATCAACCTGCCAACCTGTTCAGGACCTGTTTAACCCATTTATGACAACTTGTTTACACCTCGCCAACCTATTTAAAAATTACAACCCACCAAACCCATTTGACTTGTTTAGACAAATTGGCTGCACGAGATGTGTTCGGGCTGCACAATTTTAACCGTGTCCGGATTAGAGTTGATGTCTTCGACATGAGTAAATATATGTATCATGTCCGGGCTCATCAATTCAACCCACCAATCTGAAACCAGTTAACGCTATACAACTGACGCCCCTTTATTATTATGTTACCTTATCTTATAATTTTTTAAAGTAACAAAAATGGTCTCTTACTACTACTCTTTTCTGGGTCATTGTGTGGTACAGGGGCTTCATTTGTTCAACTTGGATATGATCCGTGAGCATGGTACCAAAGATCGCTTTTATGTCATCGATATAAATTATTTTCCTGGTAATTATATTTCTTTAAACAGGGTTCACAACAGTTCTATAATCTACATTGCATCCAGATTGAAACTTATTAAACCTCTTCGGGTTTACACTTGCAGGATATGGTAAAATGCCAGAATACGAGCATATATTTACAGACTTTCTTCTGAACTTGGCGAAAAGCAAGTACAAGAAACGCTCGACCAGTTTACCTTGAAGGATTTACATCAAGATTTCAATAAAACCTGGTCACCAACGATATGCTGGAAGTGGTTAGAGCCCGAAAGCAGCAGTTAACCATACAGTTGGCTGAGGTGGGCACAAAAAGTTGAAAGATTCAATCGATCTTCTTGCAGAAGAAAGATGAGGGTTGGATTCATTTCAGCATGTTTTAAATGTAAGCCAATGTGAACCAGCAGTTTGCATGAGTTGTAGATATTTGATTTGAGTTAGGTCATGGTAGGTGTGCACCTTGACACCACTTTAGTAGTGTTTGGGTACAAGAAACAAATAAATTTCAGAAAAGATATATAAAAGATGCAAAATCTTTGATTTAGTGATAAAGATGTTTTTATTTTGTAATATTCACTATGGTTTTATTTCATGGGTTGCCTAGTTTTTCTTTTATGGGAATCTTTTTGTTGAACCGACAAGGTCGGTTCAACCACTATCAACCAACTTAGACCTTTTTCTTGTCGAGGGGGGTTCAACCGCCATCAACCTAGACCTTTTTCTTGTGGACACCCACTCGCAGTACACGTAGGGGGTAGATTTCTTGTTCCCCATTCTTAAGGGTGTAAACGAGCCGAGCCGAGCCGAGATTGAGCTAGTCGAGCTCGGCTCGCTTTGAGCTCTATTGTCAAAGCTCGAGCTCGACTTGTGAGTAGTTTTTCAAGCTCGAGCTTGGCTCGGACTCTGCTTTTTAAACTTAGGACTAGAGGTGTACAGTTAAACCGGTTCCAAACCGGTTTACTGGGTTATGACCCGACCCGGTTCTAGATTAAAACTGGTTTCATCCTACCCGGTCCGAGACCCGATCTAACCCATAAGTCTCTAGCCGGTTTCTGTTTTTTTTTCCTGGTGGCCGGTTCATAACCCGACCCAATCCGGGTTCATTCTCAAACCGGTTCCAAACCGGTTTCCGACCGTTACACAACTTTTTTTAACGGCTTTGTAGCCGTTGTAACGCCTATATGGCCTTTTTTTGGCTTTTTTTTGTATTTTAGACCCCCAAACTTGTATAAATAGGTGTAGGTTGTATTGGTTCAACCACACCATTCTAAAACACTCTCATTTCTCAAAAACGCTCTTATTTCTAAAAAACGCTCACACTCGAAAGTCGAAACTCTCAAAATGGCAAACGAATCTCAACAATCTAATATTGGTGGTGCTTCTCAAAGTGTTAATGCTCCCACGGTTATGCGGGTCATTCCTACAACAAGGAATCCCAATGTTTGTCAACATTTCGATTTATGCGAAATGTCGAATGGTGGTCATAAGGCTTGATGCAAGTTGTGCAGACATTATTTTGGAAAAGACGCAAATACGACTTTGAAGAATCACATTGAAAAAAACTATTGTTCGGTGTTGAAGGCTCATGCTTCACAAGGTCAAACAAGTATGATGAACGAAAGTACTATTTTTACGTATAATGTTGACTTGGTTCGAGAGAGGATGACGCATTTTGTTATTCAAGGGGGTCTACCTTTCAAACACTTTGACAACGAGCGTTTGACTCGGCTTATTCAACAAACGCTCCAACCTCGCTATACTCATGTAAGTCGTGCTACTCTTAGACGAGACTGTATAAATATGTGAAAAAAGCTAAATTAGAAATAATAAAAGAATTTGAAAGTTTAAAAACCGGTATTAATTTAACTTGTGATGTTTGGTTGGCTCCCCATAACTTGCCGGATTCTTACCTTTGCGTTACGGCTCATTGGATGAATCCGGAAAGTTGGCAAATGATGAAACGTACCATTGCGTTCGATATGTTTGGATACCCCCACACCGGTGACAATTTATTTTATATTTTAGACAAAGTTATAAGAACTTTTAAAATAGAAAATAATTTTTTTCAATATCGTTTGATAACGCCTCGAATAATACCGTCGTGGTAAACCAACTTATATTAAAATATAACCCGATTTGTGATGGTATTTTTTCATAGCCGATGTGTTGCACATATTATTAATTTAGTTATGCAAGATGGTCTTAAACACATTGACGATGTTAGAAATCAATTTAAATAAATGTTGTGTGACATTTTTCATATAAGTAAAAAAAGATATCATCGATATATAAAATTTTGTAAAGACGAGTAAACCGAATGTTTAGGTCCAAATTGGGATGTTTCAACACGTTGGAACTCAATGCGTAACATGTTCGAAAAAGCCATTCAACAAAAACGAAGTTTGCAAATGTTTTATGACCAACTAGCAAGGCAAAATAAAGTAACAAAATTTCCGACATCGGGTTGAGGTATCATTGAAGGTGTAACCGATATGCTCCATATTTTTAAAACCGGTACAACTTATTTATCGGGAGTTTACTATCCCACAAGCCCTTTGGTTTTAAATCAACTCTTTGTAATGGTTGAAAAATTAAACGAATATTCCATGCGAGGCGACGTATTTAAAGAAATGATACCGCCAATGAAAGAGAAATTTAAAAAATATTTTAAAGAAATGCCTCCGATTATTACTTGCGCCGCCTCCTTAAACCCTTGCTTAAATGTTTCGGGTGTTGAAACTAAAATAATTTACGGTTTGGATTTATACGAATAAGACGTATTTTTAACGGATAGAGCAAAAACTATTTTTACTCAAAATTTGTCAACTTTATTTAGTGTTTATGTTGAAAAATATGGTACAAATCTACCGTTCACGAACAATTTAGAAACGCTACATCATCAAGTGCAAGTGGTAGTCGAAGGAGTTCAATGTTAAACTTATTTAATACTATAATTAATGAAAATAGTAGACATCAACGGGGTAATACCCCAACTGTCACACCCCAACCGACGGCGGATTATACGTCGGGGCGGACGCGGTTGTTCAAAAAGTAAAAGGTTGACTATTAAAGTTTAAATATTTCATTAATGACTTTCAAGGTTCAATACACGAATTAAAACAACAAATAATCAAGAATACAATGTTTATTTAATAAATATGCTACGTCCAAAGCATCCTATGTGATCATAAATAAGTCTCATGCTGTTATACTTGAAACATGTTGAGTAAATTGTCAACTAAAAATAGTTGGTGAGATACGAAGGTTTTAACATAGTTTAGCAAAGTTTTTGAAAAGTATTACAATTCACTATGTCATGCATTCTATAGTATGAGTGTGAGAACAAAACATGTTAAACATTGTGCATATCAATCCTCCAACCAAGTTTAGGCATAACCCTAAGGTTACCCTTAAAAGTTTAAAGTTTAAGTTCAGTAACAATCACCATGGGCTCCCCCCGAAGGGTCAATCAAACTAGGTGGATTGGTCAAATACAATAGATCTATCATTGTTACTATAAGCTTGATCAAAGTTAATGGATATGCTAGTATTAAGTTTAATTTAAGCATGGTAAGTCTCAAGCATAATAACACAAGAATAAGCATGTAGGCATAGTTGTACAAGAATTGTATAAGTTTTGATACGTGTTTCACCCTAATATTTATAAATAAAGTAAAACAAAAAGGGGCTAAATATACTCACTTGGGTTGATGAAAGAGTGTACGACAAGGTTAAGTGTAGTAAGACTTTGAGGGAGAATATCCTCACAACGAGCCTAAGAATACAAGTCTAAAGTTCAAGTTTGATCCTATAAGTCTATGGTAAGTATCTAGGACTCTAAGATTGACTAGGGTTCCATAAAGAGACGGGAATGATTGTGTTTATAAAGTTTGAATTAAAGTTTCAAATAAGGTTTTGAATAATTACACAAGGCTTGAATTTCAAAGTCTAATAAGTTTGTAGTTTAGGATAATTATTAATTAAAATAATTATTTAGAAAGTGTTACAATTATCAATTACACAAGTTAGGTAAATCATAATTTAAAGTAGTTTTCTAGGTATAAGGTTGTAACAATGGATAATTTAAAGATTTAATAATTTTTAAAGATGAACCATAATCAAAGATTAATAATTTAAATATTTATTAAGCAAATATTTATTAAGCATAAATAATAATTATTTAAAGGATAAATGTTAATTAAAGATTTATAAAAGTTATTTTAAGAATACACAAATATTAAATATGTTGTGTAACAACAACCTATTAACATCTAATATGTGAGGAAATCAAAGATATGAACACATATTATAGAGATTATAGAAAGTAAGAGAGAATAGAGAATGGAAGAACTCAATCTTATTGATTATATTATATCATGTACAAAAGCCACTATTTATAGGGCCATAATATTAATACAAACATAATGAAGAAATGAATAACCATTTGGAGTTTTAACCCACACTTAATTATATTAATAATAATATTGATAACCATACTTAATTGTATTTATAACACTCCCCCTTGGTTATCAATTTAATACGTTTGGAGACGTTGCCTCATTAAAAACCTTGCTAGGAAAACCCAGTGGTATAAAACCATAGCTAAGGGAAAAAGAGTGGAACGCGTAATACTCCCCCTGATTTATATAACCCTCAAGTGATAGGTTTCGATCTTGCTTAAAATTTTTGTAGTCAATGATTTGCCGCCTGATCTTTTAATATGAAACTCTTTATGTCGAACAATGATGTATTATCATCATATAAGATTTCTAGTGTCTCTTTGCGCGAACAAATACCACAAGATCCATGATTGTATTGTGTTACATTCCCTGCATGTACAAAACTAACCAAACTTGTTTCGATGGGTTAGTAAAATATAATCTCATACCTTTTGCACCTTAATGGTATCCAAATATTTTATTTATCCATTACAATGTCTCATTGCCGAACATGAGCTAGCATGAAACAAAATGTACCACTTGTATTTAACTATGGTACTTATAGACCACACATTTCTCATTTGGCACATCAATTTCTATATCATATGCAAAGATTGCATTAACAAGTGTTTCATTTCCAAATTCGGTATTGCACCATTTCATAGTTTATGGAGATATCATATTCATCGAGTATAGTTTCTTCTATATGTATTCATTGGTGCACAAGAATTACATCCTTAAGATGTTTCAAGTTACCTTTTAAGCACTCAACAGCTTTAGGAACCTCATGAGGAGTTCCGATTATATTCAAGCTATCAATGTATACAAATAATAATAACGTATTTTGAGCACAATATTCTCGAGAACTTACTTTACATGATTTTAGTAGTTTAAATCCTCCAGGGATTTACATGTAAAGTTCAATATCATTTGAGTCACAATATCATAAGATGCGATCAATTCTCTTTTTATATTACCAGACTAACGAGATATTAAAGTCGTTGCATCCACCACTAGATATATATATATCCTCATAATCAATACTAGGTCTTTGCAAAATCCATGTGCCACCAATTTCGCCTTATATCGATTAATTTCATCTTCATATCATAATTTCGCACAAAATAGACCTGTTCATATTCAACATGTTTTACAACTTCAGTTGTATGGACTATTGGTCCAATAACTTTCCTTTTACTGTGAGAATTTAATTCTGCCTCATTTGCATCTTTATATGTTGGCCAATCATTTCTATATTTTCATTCATAGGCAGATACATTCTTGATCCTCATCATTTCGATTATTTAAAACGCTATTATATACAAAAGTATTATCGACGTCGATCTTGTTTCGATTCCATATTATTTCTAGACATGATGCAATTTACCGAGATCTCATTATTTTCAGGTACCTGAGGTTCTTCTGGAACCATCATGTCTAATGTCTCTTTAATGGACCATTTTACTTTACCTCTACTTAACCATATTCATTATAACTTGCTCCATTTTTCGAGGAATTTTTTTTCTTTGGAATCGAATGGTCTATCACGTTTCAAACGTGCCTTAGACTTACTACCGATTTGTAGTCGTCCTTCTAGGACATTAATCTTAATTGGAGCACCAACAGTTGGTATATGTGACCTAGTCACTTTTTTAAGATTAGTAAATATGTCTGGTAATTTATTTTCTAATCATATGAATTATCTTTTAAACATCTGGTTCATACTTAGTTTGAGGATCAAGATAATATAGAGATAACTCATTCCAAATTATTTAATTTCCAACTGCTTTTAATCTCCCCCCTCATGTTGGGAATGTTGATTCCATAAATTGAGCCGTAATGTTAATAGCTCTAATAACTTAATTATAGATTCATTTCCAACATGTACTCACTACCTCTTTTGAGGTCCCACATTTTTGTGTTGTGGTGGAGTAATTACAACACATGTTGCACGACCTAAAAAAACTTATATGGGAAATACTTGGTTTCTGAACAAAAACCAATTGTAATTGGGAGAAAATACAATAACTTGTAGGGCTTGATATGATTACCATTGCAACATGTACATAACATGGTCCCAAACAAATAAAATGAAATTGTTGCTCTCATAGTTATTGGACATGTAGTGCTCATCTCAACAAAAGCAATTTATGTATGAATATATGATATTCACCACTTATTCCAACAATCCTTAGAAACTTGGGATTAATATCACTGTTATTACCAAAATAAATGTGTTATTCTGGAATAATATGCTTGTTATCTTATTAGCTAAGCCACATATTACGCAAACTTCAAGTTGCAAATTTGATAACCATTTAGATGATGCATCGATTTAAAACACTAAATGGTATACTCATTATAATATATATCTTGTATCATTTTCTAGAATATTTTGCGATTCAAACCTTACTTTAGTTGGTAATAATTGAAATCCCTTGGAGCAAACTAATTATCAGTTTGAAGAATCTTCTGGTTCTTCAATATAATTCACATCATTAGTGACTCGGGCTGGTCTAACCGGCCATGCTAATTTTTTCAATAATCTTGATCAGTAAACTTCTGGTTTATGATCATAGATGTTTTAGTTGCACTCGTGCTTATTTAATACACGATGTATAAATAGAAGATAAGTAGTGTATTATTATTTCAAACATTCATGTTGTAACACTTTCCATACTTAATTCCCGTGTAATCACTCCCTTAGTGTGCCACGTCTTGTGGCCAATTCCATTATTAACAAGGTTGATCTTATTATTAACATGGTTATCATTACAATTTCCTTAGTTGTATACACGATTATCACATTCACTTCAGGGAATGGATTAAAACCATACACTATCATGGTGGTCGTTTCAAACCTTGTATATATTCTTTAATAATATTTCTACTTTAGGAGCATATTTGAGATTTAAAAATGGAAATTGCTTTATTCAACCTTTGCTCATAAATAACCTTCTCATCACATAATATCAATTGGGAAGTAATTGTAATCAAGTTATACTCATTTATCTTTCTAAAACCTTACAACCTTCTATAGGTTTGTAATGAGTTTTACTTCGAGTGTCATGTCTTTACCTTAAATGCTTCAAATAAATAAGTCTTTTAAACATGCTTATAATAATACATAACTTTGGTTTTTAGTTGCTTTATCTCATACCGATTATATAAATACTATACAATCATATACACAAGTCATTCATTATTATAATGTCGTTAATAAAATTGCAAAATCATTAGAGATCATTTTCTACATTTAAATTATTTTAATGTCATTCATATTCATCAAAATATTTAATGCATGTATGAAATATATATTGATGACACAAAGACATACCATTTTTTTCTTTAAAAATTCATACGTGTCACATGGTTCTACCATGAGGTAGTCATGATTTCATAATTCAATTGAACACCTTTTATCTATTTTCCTTATGATTATTAACAAAGAGAATATAAACAACTCAAAAAAATAAATGATGGCCATTAACGTCATATTGGTCATTTCAAACCATAAAATCAAAAATTAACTTAAATATCATTAAGTAAATGACGTTATTACAAGCCATTAAAATATCATGAATGAGGTTTAAAAACTCATTATATTTTTATGTTACAATTGTTTCTATGGAATATCTAATTAAACAAAAGTAACATCATAGTTTTTGTTTTTCAATTAGATATTCACATATCAAATTATAATATTTTCGTATATTTAGTAATCGAAGCAATGTTATAACAATATCATACTTATCGTATATATAATGTAAAAACAATTATAACAATTATAACGTAAGTATTCTTGATAATCCTCTTAAATGTCATAAACAGAGGTTATGATTATTTTTTTAAATTTAAATAATGAATGTCAAACATATTTGGTCATTACTCTAAAATTAATTACATAATTAATATGTTAATATCACATTTGAAACTATCATGCATTATTGAATTATTATAAATATGTAACATCAAGGTCATTATGTGGATGTTAATAAAAATGTCATTGAATAACTAATAAAGTGACATTAATGGTTATGTATATGAAACATGAAACCTACAATATTATGATATGTAGTAATGAATAATTATAAAACATCAAAATTCATTAGCAACTAATAAAATGATATTGAATAACTAATAAAGTCAAAGCAATCCACATAAGTCTATATGAAAAGGCATAAACATAAAATTGTAATGTTCAACATATAAGTTTTAAATTCAACTTCTAATCCCATAGTATGTTATATGTCTAAATTATTTTTAATATTAATATTAAGGTTAAGAAAGATAAAAAATAATATGATTCAAAATAAAGTTTATACTATCATGAAAATTAAGGTGATTAGTTAATCATATTTCTTAATCATTATTTGATTAATAATTTTAAAATGAACATGTGTATAATTGATATGTCATATACATAGTCATGATTATGTAAGCATTATAAATTAAAATAAACTTACTTGTAGGATGATTTGATTGAACATACTTTGATGAAGTAATTGCAAAATCAATTTTGAGAACCTTGATCATTACGCCTTCATAGGAATGAACCATCAAAAGCCTCGTGCTGATAACGTGTTGTGTAATAACAACCTATTAGCATCTAATATGTGAGGAAATCAAAGATATGAATACATATTATAGAGATTATAGAAAGTATGAGAGAATAGAGAATGGAAGAACTCAATCTTATTGATTATATTATATCATGTACAAAAGCCACTATTTATAGGGCATAATATTAATACAAACATAATGAAGAAATAAATAACCATTTGGAGTTTTAACCCACACTTAATTATATTAATAACAATGTTGATAACCATACTTAATTGTATTTATAACAAAAGATAAATAAATATTTACAAGAATAAGTACTTAATTAATCAATATAAACCATTTGAGATTTATTTAAGTTCTTTATTACAACCTAACTTGTAATTAAATAAGGGTTTTAAAGTGTGATTATGAGTTTAAACAAATAATGTGAAATTATAAGTTTAAACAATACGTTAAATAGAACTCTTTATAAGTTTATATTTTAAATTATAAGTTTTAAAGTTTATAGGCTTATAAATGTCTTTAACATAGTTTCTTAAAGTCTTTAAATAAGGTTTACAAGTTTATAAATGTTTAAAGTTTTCTTTTAATTTTATAAAGTTTATAAACTTATAGATATTTAGGAAAATAAATAAAGTATATTTATTTCCTATTTAAGTTTTATATAACAAATAAGTTTCTATAAAATATATGTTTTTAGAAAATATATAAGTCTAAGATTCATATAGTTTAAAATGTTGGTTTAAGTTTATAAACTTATAAAAGTATATTTATTTTAAATAAATAATTAAATAAGCCTTAAATAGATATAAGTTTTATAAATATGTAAAAGCTTATGACTTTATGCTTTCTAATTAATATGTAAGTTTATAAATCTTTTTTTTATATTTTATAACATCTATATAAGTTTTCTAGATTTTTAAAGGTTTTATAATTAATTTGAAGTTTAAAATTAAATAAGTTTATTATTTCAGAAAATATAAATCAAGTCTCCTGATTTTTATAAAGTATTTTCTATTGCATGTATAAGTTTTATAAAGTTTTAAAGTATTTTTTTATAGTTTTCAAGTTTTTAAAACTATTTTTAAGGAATTAATTATTATAAGTTTTAACTAAATTTAATTAATTAAATATCTCAAAATATAAAAAGTGTAAATAAAAATCGGATTCAAGTTTATAAAAGTATCACAGAACTTATAAAAATTATTAAAAGTGTAGAACTGCTTTAAAAAGGGGGAAAAAAATAAAAAAGGCAAAAACCTGGGGCTGGCCGGATTCGAACCCGGGCCACCCCAGTTCCACACACAAGCACACAACCATCCTGGCTACGGGTTCGCCGGTGTCTTATACTCGAAAAGAAAAAGTTAAACAGATGTCCAATTTGCCCTCGATTCCCTTATGAGCCCTAGAATCCAAATCCTTGAAATACGACTTGATAATCCTTTTGTCATTGCAATTTGACAGAGGGCTTTCGATTGTATAATGAAAACGACGAGTTTAGCTTTTGTAATTACCTGGAATGATGTCGGATCGAGGGAGAACGAGTTTGGGTTCACGTTCGGCTGTCAAAGAGCTTAATCGGTAATTACAGGTACTAATCGGTGAAATTGAGTGTTCACCGAGTTGAAGTGTGATGTCGTTAAGGTGTTTCAACAGGTATTTATAGTCAATTTCATCATTAATTGCCGAATTAGTTGGGAAGATTACGGGTGAGTAATACAGGTTTAATCTCGAATCCACGCGTTGCTAAAGTTGAAATTGACCATCGGGACACCTCGGGTTACGGTCGCATGCCTGAGGCGAGACTTGTAAGGCCCCAAACCCGGGAGGCCTCACTTGTTGGATTTACTCATTTTCAAATATTTCTTAAACTTGAATATCAATTAACGCAGCGGAAAATACTTCAATAAAACATAACCATTACATTGTTTAACCAACAGAAGCGTAACATAGTCTATTACATAAACAAAACATAATCTAATCTTAACGGGATGCCAGTCTTCATGATCAACTGGGTAACTCTTCTCACTTGCCAAGCATCACAGTCCATCATCCATACCTGCCTTAACCTGAATGTGCATACTAAAAAGTCAGCTACGCTGGTGAGTTCTAGTTTTCATTCGATTTAAGAAATGGTTCATCATTCAAAACATTCATTAGGGTTTAACATCACGTATAAGAAAACAGGGCCTTTCGTTCATCATTGAAAACCTTCAAACATTTTTCCTCATCATAAACACATTGAACGGATCATTTGTTTAAAACATTTAACATACATTTAAGTCATACATTACTATCTAAAATCTGTATCTTTCTTTAAGCGTCTCTGTGTACCCGAAGGAACCTTGCATGTCGTGGACAACCGTTACGTACCGCCGTCATTGCCACAATACCATACATTCCGTCAATTCCCTTTTGTATTGCTCCCAAGGCTAACTGCACGAGGACCGACAATACCCATTCAGTTGCCCCTATGGCTCTCATGTCCATAGACCGACAACCTCCATCGACGGCTATGGCTCACGACCATAACACCGTCGGATCATAATTTAACCTTACATAGGGTCACGTTAACCCCTGAGTAACCGTCGTTACTCCCTACCAGTTGTACAACATCAAACCATTGGCAGGCCACCAAGACACTGCCCCTGTTGCTCTTATGGCAACTATGGCTCGCTGTCCATAATCTACCACAAGGCTCCCAGACTTCATTCGTCAATTCCATTCACTCGACATATTAGATTTGTAATGACTTCTTTAAAACCTTTGCCCTTTTTCTTTTCTTTTCATAAAACCTTTCATTCATTTTCAAAACCCTTTACCTTTAGTTTAAACCATTTCTTTATAAACATTTCGTTCGTAAACATTCCGTTCATAAAACTCTCTTTCCATAAACCGTTCATTCCAAATCATTTCATTTCGTAAACATAGTTTCATAAGCATCATTTTGTAAACATAGTTTGATAAACATCGTTTCGTAAAAACATTATTTCATATGTATACACACCAGCCCGAAAACATTATATAAAACATTTAAAAGAGGGCTTCTAGAACTCACCTGATAAGCTAATCCGGGTTGCCCTAAACAAAGGTCCCACTATGTCACTTCCGATCTGAATTTGATAGTTAAATACACATCAAACCCAATCCTGACTCTAACGGTTTAACCATTCTAAACATACTAACTTTACTTGAACAATCTGATGCCTGCGCACTTAGCAAGTGCGCAGACCCTGCTTCCTGCGTACTTGATAAGTACACAGGCTCCTCTTCCTGCGTACTTGATAAGTACGCAGTGCCCCCTTCCTGCGTACTTGATAAGTACGCAGGACCTGCTCCATGCGTACTTGATAAGTACGCACGATCTGTTTCTTCGCAAAACCCTAACTTTCACATTCAGGTCTGATCACGTCAAGATCCCGAACCTGTTTACATTCAAAACGTTTGTTTTCCATTAAGGAACTCAAATATATGTTTATCTTTCAGTTTTATCCGTGAAAACGTTACTTTTTCACCCAAAACCCGAAAAATCCAAAAACGAACAAAAACTCAGATTTAGGCCCGATCGTTACCTGAATCTAGTTTCTGATCCGGAGGTTCTTCTCACGAGCTGTGGAGCAACACTTTGCTGAAATCTTGGGTCGATCCGCCAACTTTCTCTCTCTACAGTTTCTCTCTCTAGAACTTGCAAATGAGAGAAATGATGGAGGTCTAAGCTATTTATAGGGGAGGCTCCCCTTCCGGCCCATCCGGCCCGACCCGACATGCCTCGTTCGTTTATTTCGTCATTTTAACTGTCGTTTTATTTTTGAGATGTTACAAGTCTACCACCCTTACAATAGGTTTCGTCCCCGAAACCTATCCTAAGTCAAATAGATGAGGGTACGACTCCCTCATTTCCTTCTCCGTTTCCCAAGTGGTTTCCGATCCCTTTCGATGTTTTCATTGGACTTTAACCAATTGGATAATCTTATTACGCAAACGCTTCTCCTTCTTGTCTAAGATGGCCACGGGTTCTTCGATGTAATTAAGGCTGTTGTCGACCTCGATGTCAGTAAGTGGTACTTGAGCTGATTCATCCGCCAAACACTTTCGCAAGTGTGATACATGGAAGGTAGGATGAATCCCACTCAACTCATATTGCAACTCTAGCCGATAAGAAACTTCACCAACCCGTGCCATTATCCTAAATGGTCCGACGAACCTCGGACTTAACTTTCCTCTCTTCCTGAATCGTATTATTCCCTTCCAGGGTGACACTTTCAACATTACTCTGTCACCAACATCAAACTCAATAGGCCTTCGTCGTTTGTCCGCATAGGATTTCTGACGATCTTGTGCGGCCTTCATTCGTGCTTTGATTTGATCAAACCTTTCCGATGTTTCTCTTACGACTTCAAGAATTCCTAATTCCTTTTGTCCAATCTCACCCCAACAAACCGGGGTCCTACATCTTCTCCCATACAACATTTCGTAAGGCGGCATGCCTATCGTCATGTGATGACTATTGTTGTAGGAGAATTCGGCTAACGGCAGATGACTGTCCCAACTACCGCCAAAATCGATAATACAAGCACGAAGCATATCCTCCAATGTCTGAATGGTCCTTTCGGACTGACCATCCGTTTGTGGGTGGTATGCCGTGCTGATATTAAGCCTCGTGCCCATCGCCTCGTGAAATCTTTTCCAGAACCTCGATGTGAATCGTGTGTCCCGGTCAGATACGATCGTCAAAGGCATCCCATGCCGTGCTATTACTTCTTTAATAAATACTTCCGCTAACCTTTCTGACGAGAACGTCTCGCGAATAGGTAGGAAATGAGCACTCTTCGTTAAACGGTCCACAATTACCCAAATGGTATCATGACCTTTAGCTGTGCGAGGTAGCTTGGTTATGAAGTCCATGGTAATGTGTTCCCACTTCCATTCCGGTATATCAAGTGGTTGGATCTTTCCATACGGTTTCTGGTGTTCGGCCTTTACTTGCGAGCAAGTTAAGCACTTGCTTACATACTTTGTCACCTCACGTTTCATCCCAGGCCACTAGTATTCCTTTCTCAGATCTTGGTACATTTTATTGGTGCCAAGATGGATAGAGTACCGAGACTTATGAGCCTCATCCAAGATTTTGGTTCTAAGCTCGCCGCCCATAGGTATCCATACCCGTCCAAAACGTGTCCTAACACCAAGGGTGTTATATTCCAACTTGTCCCGTTGGCCAACCATCCTTTCCTTCTTTATGTTTTCTTCTTTAAGTGCCTCATCTTGAGCCTTTTCAATTTCTCTCATCACATCCGATGTTACCACAAACTGGCAAGCTTTCACTCTGATAGGAGTAGGCACATCCTTTCGGCTTAGAGCGTCAGCCACCACGTTTGCCTTTCCAGGATGGTACATGATCTCAAAGTCATAATCCTTCAGGAGTTCCAACCATCGTCTCTGCCTCATATTAAGCTCTCTTTGTTCGAAGAAGTACTTCAAACTTTTGTGGTCAGAGTAAATAGTAAACTTCACCCCGTACAGGTAGTGCCTCCAGATTTTTAATGCGAATACGACAGCAGCAAGTTCCAAATCGTGGGTTGGATAATTAGCTTCGTGAATCTTCAACTGTCGTGACGCATACGCGATCACTCTTCCGCGTTGCATCAACACGCATCCCAATCCCTGACCCGAAGCGTCAGAGGATACCACTAAGTCTTCATTGCCCTCGGGAAGGGCCAAGACTGGAGCTTGGGTTAGCCTCTTCTTCAATTCCTTAAACGCCTCATCTTGGGTCGAACCCCATTCATACTTAACTTCTTTCCGAGTCAACTTTGTCAACGGCGAAGCTATTTTCGAGAAATCCTGGATGAATCTCCGATAGTAGCCTGCCAAACCCAAGAAACTACGGATTTCAGTTGGCGTCTTACGAATATTCCATTCCCTTACCGTCATTATCTTCGTTGGGTCAACCTTAATGCCGTTCGGGTTAATGACGTGACCTAGGAATTGGACTTCCCTAAGCCAGAACGCGCATTTGGAGAACTTAGCATACAACTTTTCCTTTTTCAGAGCCTCCAACACCTCCTTTAAGTGACATGCGTGATCACCCTCATTCTTGGAGTATATGAGGGTATCATCGATGAACACAATTACCGATCGGTCCAGAATCGGTCGACACACCCTATTCATTAAATCCATGAATGCTGCGGGGGCGTTCGTTAATCCAAAAGACATCACGCGGAACTCGAAATGTCCATAACGCGTGCGAAATGCGGTTTTTGGTATGTCTTCTTCCCTCACCTTCAACTGATGGTACCCGGATCGAAGGTCGATTTTTGAGAACCAACTTGCGCCCTGTAATTGATCGAATAAGTCCTCGATCCTTGGTAAAGGGTACTTGTTCTTCATCGTACGTTTGGTCAACTCGCGATAATCAATACACATTCTCATTGAACCGTCTTTCTTCTTCACAAACAACACCGGAGCACCCCACGGCGAGATGCTCGGTTGGATAAATCCCTTCTCAAGTAACTCGTCTAGTTGTGCCATTAACTCTTTCATCTCCACTGGTGCTAGGCGATATGGAGCCTTAGCCACGAGCTGGGCATCTGGTACTAAGTCGATTCGAAAATTCGATCTCTCTGTCGGGTGGTATCCCAGGAAAATCCTCTGGAAACACCTCCGGGTACTCGCGTACCACTGGTACATCGTCTAGCTCCTTCACTTCCTTACACTCGTCAATTACGTACACCAGATAAGCCTCGCATCCGCGCCTCAAGTAATCTGCTGCCTTAATCATCGAGATGACGTTTGGCATCGGGGCGTCACGATCTCCAAGAACCTCGACTTTGCTACCGTCCGGAGCCTTGAGTCGGATTATCTTTCGTTTACATATAATTTGTGCTTCATTGGCAGTTAGCCAATCCATACCTAACACGACATCGAACCCACCCAAAACCATAACAAACAATCTGACAAGGAACCTATGACCTTCTATTTTTATCGTGGAGTTGTCAACTACATCGGTCACTCTCGCAGTTCTTCCCTCAGCGGTTTCTACGCTAAAGGCCCTTGCTAGCTTACTGACAGTGTACTTCACTCGTTTACAAAAAGTCGCCGATATAAAAATCTTACTTGCTCCCGAATCAAATAACACAAAAACAAAAGTGTTGTCAAGGATGAACGTATCTGACGCCACGTCGTGGTCTGCCCTCGCTTGGTCTTGCGTCAGTGCGTACGCACGAGTCTTTGCTCGGGGCCTATCTTCTTTCCTTTCCGGGCCTTTCCCTTTCCCGGCTTCACCCATTCTCGGTTTCGGGCATTCCCTACTCAGATGACCGGCATCCCCACAATTATAGCACTTGAAGTGTTGTGGGCACTCACGGGAGTAGTGCCCGGTCTTGCCACACTTGAAGCACAAGTTAGATCCCAGTCTACATTCACCAGTATGTTCCCTTCCACACTTCTTACAAACAGTCGGATCATCCACCCGAGCCCTCTTATCACGAGTCCCAAACATCTTTCCACCAGTTCGCTTGTTTGAGAAGCTCGGTCTCTTCTTCGGTTCCTCAATGGTGACGACATTCAGCGCCAGATCATCGAATACCACGCCGCTCAGTTCTACTACAAAGTCATAGGGGCGTTTGCCTTAACATAGGTGCGGACCTGGTCCGACAGTCCTTGTATGTAGCATACAATCTTTCTTTCCTCATTTGTGACAAGATATGGCACCAGACGTACCAGTTCATTGAACCGGGTTGTGTATTGCCGGTGCTTCATGCTCCCGGTCTTCAAACCCAGAAATTCCCTCTCTACCTTCTCAATCTCGTTCCTTGGGCAGAAATTCTTGATCACCAAGGTTTTCAAGTCAGCCCACATCATCGCATCCACAACCTCGCTCCCTTTTGCCTGACGTACACCTTCCCACCAATGGGATGCTTCTTCTCTCAAGGAGTTAGAAGCAAATTTCACCACTTGATCCGCCCGGCATTCGCTGAGACGGATGGCGGCCTCCATACGGATTATCCAGTCAAACGTAGCTACCGCGTCTTTCTTTCCAGTCAGGACTGGTGGGTCACATGCCTTAAAGGACTTATAGTCGCAACCACGGTTAAGCGGTGCGTTGATTGCCTCAGTGTTCGGGGTGCCAACCGCCGTGTTAGACCCACCTTCCCCATTAACCTTCTTCAATGCTTCAGCTAAAAGACCTGGCAGAGAAGTCTTCATCAGCTAGGTGAACTCTCGAGCTATAGCTGCTCTCACTTCTGGTTCAAAAGTGAAAGGTTGCTCTTCAACCAGTGTCTGCTCAGTTCCATGCACACTAACCGCTGGTTCAGTGTGAACACTTCCTTCTTCACTATACTCTTGGCGCACAGGGGTCTGCCGCGACCGCCGTTACGACCACCGGTACGGCCCCCACCACGCCTTCCGTTTCCTCTTCTTTCCATTTTGTTCTATAAGACAAGAATCCAATGTCATCATGCTAGTTAACAAATAAAATTCAATAAGTACTGTAAGATGTTAATATACACTGGCCATCTGCAATTAACCATTACACTACCTTTCGATTTCTATTTGACCACCTTTGTGATTCCATCACACCTGATGCTGTGGCTCGAGTTACCCGTACTGGCATCTGCTTTCGGTCCCGTTCACAGTTTAAGTTCAGACACTGGGAGTGTCCGAATCTCTCAAACTATTGCTCCGATACTAACTTGTAAGGCCCCAAACCTGGGAGGCCTCACTTGTTGGATTTACTCATTTACAAACAGTTCTTAAACTTGAATATCAATTAACGCAGCAGAAAATACTTCAATAAAACATAACCATTACATTGTTTAACAAACGGAAGCGTAACATAGTCTATTACATAAACAAAACATAATCTAATCTTAACGGGATGCCAGTCTTCATGATCAACCGGGTAACTCTTCTCACTTGCCAATCATCACCATCCATCATCCATACCTGCCTTAACCTGAATATGCATACTAAAAAGTCAGCTACGCTGGTGAGTTCTAGTTTTCATTCGATTTACGACACGGTTCATCATTCAAAACATTCATTAGGGTTTAACATCACTTATAAGAAAACAGGGCCTTTCGTTCATCTTTGAAAACCTTCAAACATTTTTCCTCATCATAAACACATTGAACGAATCATTTGTTTAAAACATTTAACATACATTTAAGTCATACATTACTATCTAAAATCTGTATCTTTCTTTAAGCATCTCTGTGTCCCCGAAGGAACCTTGCATGTCGTGGACAACCGTTACGTACCGCCGTCATTGCCATAATACCATACATTTCGTCAATTCCCTTTTGTATTGCCCCCAAGGCTAACTGCATGAGGACCGACAATACCCATTCAGTTGCCCCTATGGCTCTCATGTCCATAGACCGACAACCTCCATCGACGGCTATGGCTCACGGCCATAACACCGTCGGATCATAATTTAACCTTACATAGGGTCACGTTAACCCCTGGGTAACCGTCGTTACTCCCTACCAGTTGTACAACATCAAACCATTGGCAGGCCACCAAGACACTGCCCCTGTTGCTCTTATGGTAACTATGGCTCGCTGTCCATAATCTACCACAAGGCTGGGAATTACATTCCCAGACTTCATTCGTCAATTCCATTCACTCGACAGATTAGATTTGTAATGACTTCTTTAAAACCTTTTCCCTTTTTCTTTTCTTTTCATAAAACCTTTCATTCATTTTCAAAACCCTTTACCTTTAGTTTAAACCATTTCTTTATAAACATTTCGTTCATAAAACTCTCTTTCCATAAACCGTTCATTCCAAATCATTTCATTTCATAAACATAGTTTCATAAGCATCATTTTGTAAACATAGTTTCATAAACATCGTTTCGTAAAAACATTATTTCATATGTATGCACACCAGCCCGAAAACATTATATAAAACATTTAAAAGAGGGCTTCTAGAACTCACCTGATAAGCTAATCCGGGTTGCCCTAAACAAAGGTCCCACTACGTCACTTCCGATCTGAATTTGAAAGTTAAATACACATCAAACCCAATCCTGACTCTAACGGTTTAACTATTCTAAACATACTAACTTTACTTGAACAATCTGATGCCTGCGCACTTAGCAAGTGCGCAGACCCTGCTTCCTGCGTACTTGATAAGTACACAGGCTCCTCTACCTGCGTACTTGATAAGTACGCAGTGCCCCCTTCCTGCATACTTGATAAGTACGCAGGACCTGCTCCGTACGTACTTGATAAGTACGCACGATCTGTTTCTTCGCAAAACCCTAACTTTCGCATTCAGGTCTGATCACGTCAAGATCCCGAGCCTGTTTACATTCAAAACGTTTGTTTTCCATTAAGGAACTCAAATCTATGTTTATCTTTCAGTTTTATCCGTGAAAACGTTACTTTTTCACCCAAAACCCGAAAAACCCAAAAACGAACAAAAACTCAGATTTAGGCCCGATCGTTACCTGAATCTAGTTTCTGATCCGGAGGTTCTTCTCACGAGCTGTGGAGCAACACTTTGCTGAAATATCTGGTCGATCCGCCAACTTTCTCTCTCTACGGTTTCTCTCTCTAGAACTTGCAAATGAGAGAAATGATGGAGGTCTAAGTTATTTATAGGGCTCGCTGGCCCATCCGGCCCGACCCGACATGCCTCGTTCGTTTATTTCGTCGTTTTATTTTTGGGATGTTACAAGACTCGAGGTTCATTGAATTTGGTCATTTACGCGATTTTTGAATAAACAGGATGAAAATCGGCTTTTGTAGGTTTCGAACTTGCGGCTGGATTCAAGGCTGGGAGTTTGGGTTTATTGCAAAACAAGTCCTTGAAGTTTGTAGTTTTTATCATTTCATGCTAATATTTGAGTTTTTGTTTTAAAATAAGTTTTGAAAAGGACGGTTTGGCCCCTGAACTTTATGTAAATAATAAATGTTTTATTTTATAAAGACTAAATGAGTTTTATAAGTTTCATTATTTTATAAAATAATTTATAGGATTTATTAATTTGTAAGTTTAAGTTTTTTACAATAAGTTTATTAATTATTTTATTTATATAATTATAAACCCATAAAGTTTTTAAGAATATAGTATTTTTTTATTTATAAGGGATATATAAACTTTTAAATAAGTCTCCTATATATATATATATATATATCTCAAGTATTATTTCTTAAATATATATCAATTAAATCAATACTTATTATTCAAGAAAGTAGTTTTAGTAAAATTCCAAATGTTGAATTAATAATACGTGTAAGGGTTTAGGAAAATATAGGTTGAAAATTACTGGATATTACACCAACTGCGAATTAGGTAGATATATCGGTTCATATTTTTTAACCGGTTTGAATGCTCATGATTTTGAGACATTTGATATCTTGGCTTGGTGGAAAGGGAAGGAAGATCAATTTCCCGTCCTATGAATGCTCATGACTTTGAGATTTTTTAACCGCTATGGCCCGTGATCTACTAACCGTCCAAGCTTCTACGGTAGCTTCGAAATCTGCTTTTTCGGTTAGTGGCAGGGTTGTTTCTGTACGAAGAACAAGACTAACTCCGGAATCGGTGGAAACTTGCCTTTGCTTAAAAGATTACTTGGACGTGGCGGAAAGAATACAACATATATCTTCCCTTGAAGGCGAAATCGAAGTCGAGGGAGAGATATACGAGGACGAGGTGGAAGGAGGATTGATTGAAGCAATCGACGAAGAGAGCCTACGAGGGAGTTTGGGATCCAACTAGTACCGACTACCCGATTTAAGTCCATAGTACGCGCAAGGATAATGCGAAAGATATTTCATGTTCCCAAGTAAACTAGGGCTGCGTTTAGATTCCTGAATGGATTGTGATGATAGGAGTATGATTACGCTTGAGTTTCTAGACTTTATGGTCCAAGATTGCCAGGAGTTTCTCTAAGAAGCATATAGTTTCACAGAGGGATGTGTGGACTTAATTTTTGGAAATGAATTTAAGGAGAAGGATTGCCGAATAAGCATTTGGATACTGATGATGAAATGCATTACTTGGATGGAATTTGATGACAGTTTGATGGTCTAAGTTTGCTTAGAATATGGTCTAATAAGCCTAAGAGTTTGTCATATTACCCTTACTATCTATTACGATAGGTTTTAGGTCATAGCATACGACAGAAGTTACTATGTCTTCCCATGCGCTGATTTTCATAATTACGTGTGCACCCGTAAGTATTCGAATCGTCGCATAGTCCGTATAGATCCTTCCGTTTGTGTGTGGATCAAGAGAGGGCACATATATAGATTAGTGCATGACTTTTTTTTTCGCGTAAGAGTGGTTATCAATTAACAGAGTCCCTAGAGGGAAACGTCAATCAGTAACTAAAGAGTAATGATGTGGCATGACTTAGAGTTTCAAAGCTTCCTCGTGTTTGAACAGGAATACGTCAAACTTCGAGTAGTTTAAAGTCTTACACCTTCCTCGTGTTTGAACAAGAATACGTCAAACCCCGAGTAGTTTAAAGTTTTACACCTTCCTCGTGTTTGAACAAGAATACGTCAACCCCGAGTAGTTTAAAGGCTCACATCTTTCTCGTGTTTGAACAAGAGTACGTCAACCCCGAGTAGTTTAAAGGATAACATCTTTCTCGTGTTTGAATAAGAATACGTCAAACTCTGAGTAGTTTTAAAGTCTTCCAGCTTCCAACTTTAGTGAACAAAGTGTGTGATCATGCCTTGAGTATAAGGTGATCTGTTTGGATATCCGTTTGGGAAATTGGGTGGAGTGATGGTGTGCTAATGTTATTGATGACATTAAACTAGTTGTTGGTTTGTCTTTCGACAAGTGGGAAGATGTTATTGCTATGTATCAGAATTGTGCTTTTCATTGTGGTTTCTCTATTCGGAAAGGTCAGACCAACGTTTATAAAGGTGTTCCCACGCATAAATACCTTTGTTGTACCAAAGCTGGCAGACCTCAATCCAAACGTACGTTTGACACTTTATGTGAGAGTTCTCTTAAGTCTAGGCAATCTACATTCACCCAAAGTGATTGCCTAGCACACATTTCTATTGTTGTTTGTCAAGAAAAATCTTGTTTCGTTGTGCTGAAGTTTAGTGAGGCCCATAATCATGAGTTTGTTGATAGGCATAACCTCGACCTTACTAAGATTTCTAGGAAGCTTAATTTTTCATCCAAGCAGTTTATTCATAAGATGAGCCTCAATAGGGTTGGTCCTGTCCAAGCTCATAGGTGTCTTGTAGTAATGAAGGATGGGCATCATAACGTGAATGGTACTCCTGTTGATTTCAAGAATTTTACCCACAAAATGAGAATGTATATCGGTGAAAGAGACTCCCAGTTGGTCCTTGATCGGTTGTGTGATCGTTTTGAAAACTTACCTGATTTCTTTTTTGGCTTTCAAGTTTCAAACGGACAATTGAGATCTTTATTCTGGGCAGATGAGATATCCAAGTTAAATTACAACGTCTTTGGTTATGTTGTTGCCTTTGATGTCACTTACCACGCCAACAAGTGAGTATATACAAACTTTGTTTACATATGTTATAATTTAATGTTTAATCATTGATCAGTCATGTTTTTATTATTTACTTAAGTTGCATAAATTAGTTCCATACGTTTATTTTAGTTAACCTTTTTTTATGCATTTCAACCTAGATACAATATGATATTCGTTCCCTTCACCGGTGTTGACCATCACATGCAATGCGTTACATTTGGTGCTGGGTTGTTATTTAGTGAAACTATTGAGTCATATAAATGGTTGCTTTCATCATTCATCAAATCTCACTACAAGCAACCCCGTCTTGTGTTAACTGATCATGATCCTTCCATGAGACAAGCGATATTAGAAGTTTTCAACGAATCTCGTCATAGACTCTGCATGTGGCATATAATGAAAAGGTTGCCTGCAAAGGTATTTCTTGATCCTTTTATTTTTTGAACTTACTTCTTAATAAAGATTTCTTTATCCTTTTATTTATTAGTTCAAATACAACTTTATAATTTTATATTTCATTTAGATCACAGCTGATTTGTTTAAGAACACTAACATTAGAGCTGAGATTCACCGTTTGGTTTGGAATGTCTATATCAAGCCATCTACTTTTGGAATCTCTCTATTATCACCATGCATCACTACATTTTTTACCATAGCAATTCAGTAAAGTTTGTTTAAAATTTAACACCTGTTTCTTAAATTATTTATATGATGTAAATTATGTTACATGTGTTAGTACATCACTTACCTTCACAGTCACTCTTTATTTTCTTATACTGGCTAATACAAGGACTCACACAGCTTTCATCTATTTCCAGCTTTTCATTTTCGACTATATTCTCCAAACCTTCTGTCCATTTGTAATCAGTTTGCTCATCTTTTTTACATTAAAAGAAAATTCAACATATGTAACATCCTGATTTTTAGTGAATATTTTATATAATGAAACTTCATTAGGCTTACCTGCACATTTCTTTTCCTGCCCCCCTAATCTCTCCATACCTAACTTGTCTCCCTCATCTTCAGATACTTCCTCACACATTTTTTTATGTGTTCCTATATCACTATCTAACTCTCTATCACCTGTTACATAGTAAAAAGGTTTATCAGACACTCATGTTACATATGTAAACATTGTTTCAAATCCTACCTCCACATATGTTACTCTCCATCATGTTAGTTTTCCCAAATTGCACATTTTTTTCACTTTCCCCAATCTGCATATTTCCTCCTGTTTCTTCATATGAAAACATTATGTAATAACTCATAATAAAAAAATTGTTTCATATTTTTAGGTTACATATGTAATTAATATGTTAAAATTAAGAATAAACATGAAAACCTGTTTCTTGGTCTTGTTCCTCTATTTCTTCATTACTGCTACTTTCTCATTTTTCTAGATTCACACCTTTCAATACATTTGATATTTGATCTTTTTCTATTATAATATCTTCCTTTGTTATTGTTTGCTACAATGGTTTTTCTTCAAGCATATTCTCATACTTTTCTTTTAGGCTTAAAATTTCTGCATCCTCAGTGTACTCTAAGTAGAGCTTACCTAGATTGTCTTCAATTTTTTTATTTATTCTTGATTGTGATATTGATTAACTTCTCCACTTCTAACCGCTTACGCTGTTTAAACCATATAAAACAAATCATTATAAACTTTAAACTTTTAATATTTATATGTCAAAGTAAATAGATCTTACCTTCATTTGATCAACCGCCGGTGTATCTTCATCACATTCAATGTCATTATACACGGACAACACCTTCAAAGGCCCTACACCAAAACCACCTCCTTGAATTTCCAACATTTGCCTTTCTTTCAGATTAATCATGTTCCAAAACGACAATGGATTAACTTTTGGATCAACCTCCATCCCCATGCATTTTGTACTTTCCACATATATTAGCTGTCATAAAGTTTCAAATAAATTAAAATATATGTTTTATAAACAACCAAAAAACCAGAAATAAATTTTTATAATTGATTACCGTCAGAATTGCTAGAGGCCCCGCAAATGTAGAGTTGACATTACACCTTTTCCAGTTATATTTACACTGCTTCATTTTTTCCACCACAAATTCACACCAGTCCAGTTCCTTGAAATTAGTTTCTTCCATTATATAATCAAGAATCCACTCCCTTAGTCATCCTTGATAATGACAATCTACCATTACTGTAACAAAACACATCAAGAAATCCATCCGGAATTCAAAACTGTTTTCATCATCCGAAGCTTCAATCTGGTCCACCATTTTTGTTGGTGAAATAAACCTTTCTGGATACTGATTTTTCCATCTGCTAACACCCTCATCCATAATGTCCAATTCTACTAGTGAACTAAATTAAACCCCACCTTTTGGTAATCTAAGCAACTGATGAATTACCTCACTATCTATTTTAATTGAACCACATGGTAACGTTATTTCCATTTCATCAGGGTTAAACTTGTCTACAACATAATGGGCTAATTTTGCTGGAATCCCGTCCATTTTGAACCTTAACAACCTAGAAAACCCTATTTCCTTAACAACATTACGTTGTTGTTCTTTTAAAACACTAATGCACCGAAAAAACTGAAACGGTGATGACCTAGTTCTTATTCCCGCCCACTCATTAATTTTCGATCTTTTACGCTTCTTCACCTTTTCAGATGTTTCTGTGTTCTCATCTGCTGCTTCTTTTCTTTTCCTCTTCCCCTCAACTTCCTTCTCATTTTTCCCTACTGTTCCGATATTGCCTGTCAACGATGTAAACAGTTAAAAATTAATCATTACATAAGTAACAAAAGTTCATATAATTTCCTATTTTTATTTTTAACTGTTTACATTGATTACATAAGTTAGTACAACTTGTTTATACTAATTACATAAGTAACAGAAGTACATACATTTTCCAAAATTATTGTTACATTAGTTATAATAGTCTAGAGTTTTACCAACATAGGATGTAATTATTCTTACATTTTTCCCTTTCTTTATCACAATCTTTCCTTTATTACAATCTTTTGTCTGGACCACTCTTAAAAAAATTGATATATGTTAACAATGCAGCTAACATAAGTTATATTAAAAATTCCTATAAATTTTAACCATTAAACATACCTTTTTTCTCCCTTTTCAATACAGTCGTTCCCATGCCATTTTTTCCCTCAAATACTGTTTTCTACTTAACTATTTTCTCAACAGTTTTTTTTAATATTCTCCTCCAACACTTTCTTAATATTATTTTTGACGATGTTTAATCATATTAACAAATTATATCTTGTGCATAATGCCAAGTTCAAAACATTTTAATAAAACAATAATACTCACATTGTTTCTTTCTATTGTTCCCACTCCCTTCCACGCCAGTCTTTTTTGATTTTGTTGATGTACAAAGATCAGTGAACTCAACACCTTTTTTAGCTCTCTTCAAATCAATAATTGGGGTATCCGAATCCCATTCCTCAAGATCTGTTAATAGTACAATAGCTTACCATATGTTAAATATAACAAGTTTTCATATGAAACAGTTAATTTTAAACAAATTTATGAACGAAAGCAACTTAACATATGTTAACTATGACAAGTTTTCATATGAAACAATTAATTTTAAACAACTTTACATATCATAATCTGTTGTGATGTATCAAGTTTACATATGAAACAGTGGTGTATCAGAATCCAAATAACATATGCATTATTTATTAACTAATACCCACCTAACTATAACATGTTTTCATATGAAACAGTTAATCTTCAAATCCACAATTGAACTAATATGAACAAAAGCAGCTTAACATATGTTAACTATAACAAGTTTTCATATGAAACGGTTAATTTTAAATAACTTTACATATCATAATCTGTTGTGCAGTATCAAGTTTACATATGAAACAGTGGTGTATCAGAATCCAAATAACATATGCATTATTTATTAACTAATACCCACATAACTATAACAAGTTTTCATATGAAACAGTTAGTCTTCAAATCCACAATTGAACTAATATGAACGAAAGCAGCTTAACATATGTTAACTATAACAAGTTTTCATATGAAACAGTTAATTTTAAACAACTTTACGTATCATAATCTGTTGTGCGGTATCAAGTTTACATATGAAACAGTGGTGTATCAGAATCCAAATAACATATGCATTATTTATTAACTAATACCCACCTTATGTCGATCTCTTCAACTCATTAAGTGGTGTATCAGAATCCAAATCTTCAAAATCTGTTAATGTTAAAAGAGATTAATTGAGTTGTAAATGCTTTATTCTAAATTTCAGAACTACATTACACTTAGTTACAATAAAATATTTACGAATAATTAAATACGTACCCAACATTTTTCTTATAGATTCAATTTCTAAAGTTTTGATTCTTTCATTTATATCAATTTCAATTGGGTTTTCTTTTTTCCCCTTGCTAACTCCCGGACCTAGCTTTTTCCTATTATTATACATTTCAAAAAAAAAAAATTATAATCGAAATCCATTTAAAATAAAACATGTATTTGAAGAAATTAATAACATGCACAACTTCATATATGATTTTTTTTTTCTTAAAAGAGTAAATTGTAGTTTTCGTTCCTGTGGTTTGCCCTAACTAACAGGTTCAGTCTAGCCTTAACAACTTTCGTCCTTGACGTTTGATGTTTTAACAGTATTAGTCCCCGAGGCTAACGACCGTTAACTTTTCTGTTAGATTTTATGTGAAATTACCAATTTACCCTTTTTTAAATCAAGTGACCACCACCAGCCCCACTAGCAGCCGCCACCACCGCCACCAGCCCTACCACCACCAACCGACCACCACCTCACCACTACCCCCACCACCTCACCACTACCCCCACCAGCCACCACCACAACCACCAATATGCCGGAACTGAGGCCGAAGCGCATTTCTTGGACTAGTGTTTGGCTGGGGATGTAGAGTTTGGGAAGGAGGGAGGGTCGGGGTTTGAGACGGTCGTGTTGGACGGCGAACCAGACGTGACCGCGGCGGTGGCCGAAGATGGTTCCGATGACTATGGTTTTGGAGAAGCGTGGTGGGGTGGTTGATGAGACGAAGGGGGAGGAGTCGGAGTCTTGGTCTGGTTGGTCGTTAAAGATGGGGTTTTGGGTGATGTCGGGAACACAACAAAAAATATTAGAAGGAACAGTGTAACACCGCTGGGGCAGAAATGTGTTAAATCATCTTCGTCAGATCCCAAAAGGCCATCTTTGGATGAACAAACCCTCAATTCCATTTTATCAATATCTCATCCACAAAATCTCGTACAATCCCCGAATATTTCCTCGATTTTGGAGGGAAGAGAATGAATCATTCAGAATCTCTTTACGTTTTAATAATCTATTGCGAATTAAACAGAAGAACACAAACACGATTTGTTCATCTCGTTTATTAAGCATGTAAGTTTACGAATCTCTGACATCTATTCCAAATAATGTATTCAAATTTCAACAAAATCTTGATTAGGGTTTTTATTTCTTCTTGATGTTATGGTATGATTTTGTATTTAGGGGCCTTTTTTTATTTTTAGGATTGGTGGTGGTGGTGGTGGTGGTGGTAGTGGCAGGTGGTGGTGGTGATAATTTCATTACTTATTTACTTATTTATTTAAAAAGGGCACATCGGTAATTTCACATAAAAACTAACAGAAAAGTTAACGGTCGTTAGCCTTAGGGACTAATACTGTTAAAACATCAAACGTCAAGGACAAAAGGTGTTAAGGCTCGACTGAACCTGTTAGTTAGGGCTAGAGGTGTACAAATCGGGTTTTTTAACGAAACCGGTTCGGGTTTAAAACCGGGTCGGGTTGGGCAAAACCCGCTTGGACCGGGTCGACGTACGAACCGGTTCGGGTCACGAACCGGGTTCAAGGATCATCGAACCCAACCCTACCAAACCGGATCAGACCGGGTTGAAACCGGGTTGGCTACTAAACCGGTTCGGGTCCAAAACCGGTTTACCCGGATTTTTTTTAAAAAAAAAACCGTTAATTTTTTAAAAAATTAACCGTTAAAGATATTAACTTAACTTAAAAATTACAAAACATACAAGATAAAGTTTAGAAATTACAAAACAAATAATTAAAAGTTTACAAATTAAAAATACATTAAATATAAAAGTCTTCTTCGTGGATATATTGAAAATCCGGGTAGTCGGTACTAGTCGGATCCCGAACTCCCTCGTAGGAGGTCTTCGCCGATTGCTTCAATCAATCCTCCTTCCACCTCGTCCTCGTATATCTCTCCCTCGACTTCGAGTTCGCCTTCAAGGGAAGATATATGTTGTATTCTTTCCGCCGCGTCCAAGTAATCTTTTAAGCATATGCACGTTTCCATCGATGGCGGAGTTAGTCTTGTTCTTCGTAAAGAAACAACCCTGCCACTAACAGAAAAAGCAGATTCCGAAGCTACCGTAGAAGCTTGGACGGTTAGTAGATCACGGGCCATAGCGGATAGGACGGGAAATTGGTTTTCCTTCCCTTTCCACCAAGCCAAGATATCAAATGTCTCAAAATCATGAGCATTCATACCGGTTAAAAAATCCGAACCGATATATCTACCTAATTCGCTACTTGGGGTATTACCCCGTTGACGTTTACTATTTTCATTAAGTATAGTATTAAATAAGTTTAACATTGAACTCCAACTAGTACTTGCACTTGATAGAGCGTTTCTAAATTGCTCATGAACGGTAGATGTTGTACCATATTTTTCAACATAAACAGTAAATAAAGTAGACAAATTTTGTGTAAAAATAGTTTTTGCTCTATCCGTTAAAAATACGTCTTCTTCGTATAAATCCAAACCGTAAATTGTTTTTTCAATTAAAGTTTCAACACCCGAAACATTTAAGCACGGGTTTAAGGCGGCGGCGCAAGTAATAATCGGAGGCATTTCTTTAAAATATTTTTTAAATTTCTCTTTCATTGGCGGTATCATTTCTTTAAATACGCCGCCTCGCATGGAATATTCGTTTAATTTTTCGACCATTAAAAAAAGTTGATTTAAAACCAAAGGACTTGTGAGATAATAAACTCCCGATAAATAGGTTGTAGCGGTTTTAAAAATATGGAGCATATCGGCTACACCTTCAATGATACCCCAACCCGCTGTCGGAAATTTTGTTACTTTATTTTGCCTTGCTAGTTGGGGGGCATGAAACATTTGCAAACTTCGTTTTTGTTGAATGGCTTTTTCGAACATGTTACACGTTGAGTTCCAACGTGTTGAAACGTCCCAATTTGGACCTAAACATTCGGTTTCACCGTCTTTACAAAATTTTATATATCGATGATATCTTCTTTGACTTGTATGAAAAATGTCACGCAACATTTGTTTAAATTGATTTCTAACATCGTCAATGTGTTTAAGACCATCTTGCACAACTAAATTAATAATATGTGCAACACATCGGCTATGGAAAAAAATACCATTACAAATCGGGTTATATTTTAAAATAAGTTGGTTTACCGCGACGGTATTATTCGAGGCGTTATCAAACGATATTGAAAAAACTTTTGTTTCTATTTTAAAAGTTCTTATAACTTTGTCTAAAATATAAAATAAATTATCACCGGTGTGGGGGTATGCAAAAATATCGAACGCAATAGTACGTTTCATCATTTGCCAATTTTCCGGATTTATCCAATGAGCGGTAACGCAAATGTAAGAATCCGGCAAATTGTGGGGAGCCGACCAAACATCACAAGTTAAACTAATACCGGTTTTTAAATTTTCAAATTCATTTATTATTTCTACTTTAGCTTTTTTCCACATATTTATACAATCTCTTTTAAGAGTAGCACGACTTACATGAGTGTAGCGAGGTTGGAGCGTTTGTTGAATAAGCCGAGTCAAACGCTCGTTGTCAAAGTGTTTGAAAGGTAGACTCTCTTGAATCACAAAATGCGCCATCCTCTCCCGAACCAAGTCAACATTATACGCAAAAATATTACCTTCGTTGGTCATACTTGGTTGACCTTGCGAAGCTTGAGACTTTATAACCGAACAATAGTTTTTTTCAATGTGATTCTTCAAAGTTGTGTTTGCGTCTTTTCCAAAAAAATGCCCGCACAACTTGCATCGAGCCTTATGACCACCATTCGACATTTCGCATAAATCGAAATGTTGCCAAACATTGGGATTCCTTGTTGTAGGAATAACCCGCACAACCGTGGGAGCACTAACACTTTGAGAAGCACCAACAATATTAGATTGTTGAGATTCGTTTGCCATTTTGGGAGTTTCGACTTTCGAGCGTGAGCGTTTTTGAGAAATAAGAGCGTTTTTGAGAAATGAGAGCGTTTTGGAATTGTGTGGTTGAACCAATACAACCCACACCTATTTATACAAGTTGTAGGGGCTCCAAAATACAAAAAAAACCAAAAAAAAACGGTCATATAGCCGTTCCAACGGCTATAAAACCGTAAAAATCGAAATTTACAACGGTTCGAACCGGTTTGAGAACCGGGTCGGGCCCGAAACCGGTTTGAGGGTGAAACCGGTTCGGGTCGGGTTAAGAACCGGTATCTAAAATTTTTTTAAAAACTGGTTACACACCTACGGGTTTGGATCGGGTTTCGGATCGGGTTGGGTGAAACCGGTTTGTTTGTGAACCCGGTTCGGGTCAGGTACCGGGGACCCGGTTTGAAACCGGTTTTTTTGCCCACCTCTAGTTAGGGCAAACCACAAGGACGGAAACTGCAATTTACTCTTCTTAAAAAGCAAATTTTACCTTTTATGTTTACTGTATGCTTCCTGTGTTTCTTAATCGAAGAAGACAACAACACGAAAGCCTTAGTCATATGAGAGTGATTAAACCTTTGCTTCTACCTGCTTGCTCAATGAATTGAAGAAGAAAACCTTTGCTTCGGCCTGCCTGGTTGCCTTCGCTACTGTAATCGACGATCGAAGAAACAAGATGGAATCGACGATCGAAGAAGAAAGATGGTTCGTCTGTTTGGTAAAGAGAAATGCTTCGTCGATTGAAAGGCTCAAGGAATCGGCGATTGAAATACTCAAGTTCCTTTTCAACTTAATGTTCTTCTCAAGAAAAATCTGTGTTTACTTTTTGAGATTTTTGAATTTTGGAATGATTGTGTTTGGGATTGTGTGTACTATGGAAGAAAAAAAGATCGTAGCTTTTCATTGACATGACTTGCATGTATATTCCCAAGATTACACTCCCACCACATATTTAATTAAACCCCAATACCCATTTTACCCTTTTGGTACCTTTTATTATAAAAGGTACAACCTTAATTTAAATAAAAAACTATGAATAAATGAGGACCCTTGATCATCCATGATCAATGGATGAGATATAGTTTCCATAGTTTCCTTAACTCAAAATTATTTCCATTTTAACCCTTCCCTATATATGTGTTGCCCGCAGGCCCAATGGGCCGACCCTGGCTAGAGGAATGCAAAGGTTTAAAGATAAGTCGCTCTAAAACCGAGTGTCTCCATTTTAACTTCAATGGGGGCCAATGATGAGTACACCCGATTAGCGACACTATAGATAAACAAGCACAAGTAGTAGGGTCTTTGGTCCGAATTGACGGAGAAGTGGACTGGGATGTAGCCCACCACATTCAGGCAGGTTGGTGGAAGTGGAGGGCGTCCACATGTATTATGTGCGAAAAGAGCTTTCAAGAGAGATTGAAAGGGAATTCTATAGGGTTGTAGTGCGACCGACTATGTTATACGGAACCGATTGTTGGGCAATCAAGAAGATGGAAGTTTAAAAGATGGAGGTAGCAAAGATGAGGATGTCGAGGTGGATGTGTGGGTACACAAGGTTGGACAAGATAACGAATGAAGTTTTTAGGGCTAGATTAGGGATAACACGAATTGCAGATAAGATAAGGGAGGGAGAATTGAGATGGTTCGGGTATGTGCGAAAGAGACAGATGAAAATACATGTAAGGAGCGTGGAAACTCTTACAGTGAAGGGGAAGAGGAGTAGAGACAAATCAAGATTGACATGGGAAGAACACCTCTCTGATGATACGACCACTTAAAGTAAATATTTTTGATTGGAGAACGAAGGTGAAAAGTATTCCAACTAAGATAGCGATTCAACGAAGAAATATCCACACAAAATCAATGACACAAAAAAATTTTTTAACCACTTAAAGTAATTATATTTTGAATTTCAACATTTTTTTACTTTCAACTTTGGCCACATAACATTTAGACTTTTATAAATTGGTTACAAAGAACATTTTCACTTTTAACCCCAAAATTTGTGCACTTTCTACTTTGAACACAAAATATATATATTTTTTTATTTTAATATTCATATTAATATTTATATATATTTTAATACTTATAAATAATTTTATGCATACTTTTTTTTTCCTCTTATAACTTTTAAAATATCGTATTTTCATACACTCCGAATATAACATTGCGATGTGCTTACCTTTATCTATGTTTCAGTATAAATTTTATCCAGATCTGAGCCAGTTTACCTTTCGCCGTAAATTTTATTTATAACAGACTTTGTTTTAAAATACACTTTCGTGTTTAAGCTCATTTTTACAATGACGCCGTTTTTTGTTGATACTCGGATATACCGTTGCTCCATGAGAATCGAACCGCCACAACACATGGGTAAAGTTACTAGTTTATAAAAGGGAAAATAACAAACAATAGTAATAAAGTTTCAAAAGTGTTCCAATTAAGTCACTTACCATAGAATACCCGAGTGTGTATACCGTGTAAAATGCGTATTGAGTGACTAAATTAGAACTCTTTTTAAACTTTTACCCTTTTATAAAACAACCAAAAATAACTTGCTCGTGGGTTAACGTGATCGCGTGGAAAGGATTTAAATTAGTGAGAATGCCACTCGACCTGCTGGTGTTAGCTTTAGATGCAAGGAATGTCGCAAGTGCACTAGGTCTGGTTTCTTGCACCCTTTACATATGTGACTTTTATACTCTTGGATTTTATGGACCGACCTGATGGACAACACGGCTGACCGATCTATGACCCGTAAGAGTTACACCTAGGGCAACGAACATTAAATCCACTTAACCCGCTTAACTGGTAATTACGAACTGTTAGCGAGACGATATATATTTATATATATTCGTTAGACGGGAATTATTATTTATACTAGTTTATAAATAATAATTTTATATTATTTTAATCTTTCCTTAAAACATTAAAAAGGGTTCGGGCTTTACATATTTTATTAGACTTTGAGCCTGGAAACAACTAGTAGGGTTTATAATTATTATATATAATTATAAATCTAATATATATGTTAAAAAGGTGCTTCGAAGATTCATAGCCGCCAAGAAAAAAAACAAAAAAAATCGTTTTTTTGTTTGATGATTTCGAAGCAGCTAGTACCACCCTGTCCCGCCGCCGCGTTTCCCGGTCAGCCGTAGTCGCTGCCTTGCGCGAATCGGCCTTCCCCGGCACCACCCGTTCTCGGGTCTCGGTTCGTGATCTAGCATCGGTTCGTTGTACCTCGGTGTCTCGATCGGTTATTTATTAACCACAAAGGTAAATTAATCTCATCAGTAGATTAATTATTTTTTCGTGTTTGCGTGTTCATAACCAGATCCTGTTCGGTTTGTCAGTGCTGTTAAATAGGTTATGATTTTATTTTTCGCTGCGTATTTATTAATTAACTGAATTAATTTATTTCTCTGTCAAAAACCCGTTTTGATAAAAAGTCAAAACTGATCACCACTGAATCCCAACAGTGGTATCAGAGCCTGGGTTATAACACGCAAATCGGAACCGGTCTAGTTTCACCCGTTAGATTAATCACAAACTTTAACTATCTTGAAGTTTCTGATCTGATCTGTTTTTTGGGGCAATTTTTTTTATTTATTAATTTGGTCGATTTTTTATTTTATTTGACCAAATATATTGCCCGTATGTGATTGTGTTGAATATGTAAATCTGGCCTGACCAATGTGATTGAGTTGTTTGTGTTTATTATTCAGTTTTTGGTTTTATGGTTTTGACCCACTTTTGATGGCTCAAAGTTGTAATAGAATAGGTTTTTTTTTATTTTATGTAATGTAATAAAAACCCGAAGACAAATCTGAAGACACAACAGAAATCATGGATTCAGTGGGAGTCATCCGAGACGACTAGATGCACGGAAGTCCATCCTTGTGGTTGTTTTAATTTTGTGGACCCCGTGACCCGTTTGGTCTTGCTAACTGGCTCTAGCAAGATCAAACAAACTTGGCCCTAAAAGATTTACATATTTATTTGCTTTATGGTTGCTTTTAATTTTTTATAACTTAAATTTATTATAAACCAATCAAACACCAAACGTTTTAAAAGAAGTTTTAAAATGTCACAATCTGTCACCACAAGTTCTAATTTTACAACTTGTAGAATTTTATAAAAATAACAACCGGCTTGTTTTTATAACTTAATAGTTTCAACTATTAACTGGTTATTCAAGTCGCGACAAACTTAGTTTTAATAGGTTATTTAAAATTAAGTGTCCTGAGAGATGAAAGAGTTCATCAAATTTGTCATGACTTTAAATAGTAAAACTGTCTTTTACAACACACGTATGATTTAATCATTCGTTGTGTTTGACCCTATTCGGTAAACACTAAAATTGGAACCCATATTTAAAACCAATGGTCTATGCCATCTTATTATAAGGAACACTTGGAGCATAAAATGAAACATCGGTGTTTGGAGCCACAACACCGCACTGGATGCGTAGTTTATCCTTCCAAGGCTTTCGTTGACACATCCGGCCCTTCCGCAAGTACCTGTTTTAGGACGACTATTACTTTTCTCTCTTGTTACATGCCCCAGCTGTCAAGAGATTAAAAGTGGGCATAGATGAGGCTAAACTTATCAATGCATAGACATGTCTTGTCTTAGCGGCCTCATACACGAGAGTTGTGCATCTTTCCACAATTGACACTAATTGTCAGTCTAGTTACCCACTTACTAATATTGTATGCCACAGCTACCATTAGTGACTGATTTAGCTACATTCTCACTCCTTATTCTAATTTCTGTAATTTGGTCATATATTAATAAGGACTTTTCACTTTCTTTATACTAATTTATTTTCTTTGCTTATCTTGACATATGTCTACTGAAAATAATAATACTAATAACTCCTTCGCTCTCAAGTCTATCATTGAGAATGAAAAGCTGGATAACACCAACTTTCTCTCGTGGCAGTGCAATATGAGAATAGTTCTCAAGATGGCCAAGAAGCTCTATGTTCTCGATGCACCGGTCCCTGAGGCACCCGATGGTAACACGGCTGCCGCTCGTAAGGCCTGGGAAAAACAAAGAGATGATTCCACTGAGGTGGCCTGCCTTATGCTAGCCTGCATGTCCCGTGAGCTCCAAAAGAGGATGAAGGACCTGAGTGCCTTTGACATGATTGAGCAACTTAAAGGCATGTTCCTGAAACAAGCCCGACAAGAACGCTATGAAACCATGTCTCAGCTCATTCGTTGCATGATGCAAGAAGGCACGCCTGTTAGTACTCATGTACTTAAGATGAAAGGGTACATCGACCATATGAACAAACTTGGATATCCCATGAAGGATGATATGGGTACTGATTTCATCTTAAACTCTCTCCCAAGCTCCTATGCTCAATTCGTAATGAATTTCAACATGAATGGCTTGGAGAAGACAGTGGCCGAGCTACATGGTATGCTCAAAACGGCCGAGACGAATATCCAAGGAAAGAAAAATCAAGTTCTGATGGTCAGACTTGCTGGTGTTAAAAGGCCTAACCCCAAGAAAAGAGGTTTTAATAGCAAAGGCAAGAAGAAGGTTAATGTTGCTGCCAAGCCTGCCACCAACAATAACAAGAAAGCTTCAAAAGCACCCCCTCTTGAGGAGCGCCAATGCTTTGAATGCAACAAAATGGGGCACTGGAAACGTAACTGTCCTGAATATCTAGCCAAGCTGAAACTGCAGAGGGCCAGTGGTGAGGGCACCTCTTCAGGTATTCTCATTTATGTTATTGAAATTTTTACTGTTTCTACTAACACATGGGTATTTGATACTGGATGTGGATACCACATCATTAATGTCTTGCATGAGCCTAAAAGTTGGAGGAAGCTGAAACAAGGCGACATGGAGCTCATCGTTGGTGATGGGAAAAGAGTACCAGTTCTTGCAACTGTAACATATCATCTCTCATGTCCTTCTGGCCTTGTGGTTGTTTTGAACAATTGTTTGTATGCACCTGGTTTAACCAGAAACATTATTTCAGTTTCTTTATTGTTTGAACAAGGATTTAAGTACGTTTTTAATGGTATTGCTATTTCTGCCTACTTAAATGATATCTTTTATTTTGAGGCTAAACCTCAAAACGGTATTTATGAGATTGACGTTCAAACTGACAATAACATATATAATCTTTCTAAACGTATCAAATCTGGCATTAATGATACTTTTCTATGGCATTGTCGACTTGGCCACATAAGCAAGGCACGCATTAAAAGTCTCCAATCCGAGGGAATTCTTGAACCTACCGGACATGACTCATTTGATAATTGCGAGTCTTGTTTAGCTGGCAAACTCACAAAGGACCCCTTCACCCATGTTGGTGAACGAGCCAAGGATCTGCTAGGCCTTATACACACTGATGTGTGTGGCCCTTTCAGAACCATGTCTAGAAATCATGAAAGATACTTCGTTTCATTTATTAACGATTATAGTCGATATGCTTATGTCTATCTTATGAAACACAAGCATGAAACATTTGAAAAGTTCAAAGAGTTTCAGAACGAAGTAGAGAAACAACTCGATAAATCTATTAAGACACTTCGATCAGATCGAGGTGGCGAGTATCTCAGCTTAGAATTTCTTAATCATCTGAAGGAGCACAGAATTATTTCTCTGCCCACTCCTCCTCGCACACCCCAACTTAATGGAGTGAGCGAGAGGAGAAATCGAACCCTACTTAATATGGTTCGATCGATGATGTGTAGAACTAACTTGCCTCACTCCTTCTGGAGTTATGCTCTTATGACTGCCGCCCGCCTTGTAAATCTGGCACCCACTAAAAAGGTGGACAAAACCCCATATGAGATATGGCACGGGTCTAAACCCAATTTGTCTTACCTTAGAGTATGGGGATGTGATGCATATGTCACCAGCGATCTGATGACAAGCTCGATCCCAGAGGTGAAAAAGTTATTTTCGTCGGTTACTACAACAAAAGCGGATATTATTTCTATCATCCTGATGCAAACATTGTTTCCATCAAAAGGAAAGGACGCTTTCTCGAGGAAGATCTTCTAAATCGAGGAACCGGAAATAATATTATGGATCTTGAAGAAATTCGAGAAACACAAACAACCGCTGAGGAAGTTGGAGCGTCTGATCAACAAGAAGTTGTTGCTGATGAATCAGACATAAACACAAGCGTTCGCAGAAGTAGCAGGTCTCGTAAAGAACCCAATAGATACCTATGGCATCTTGAAACTTCTGAAGTCCTGTTAGTAGCTGAGTCAAATGACGAACCTACAAACTACAAATCTGCTATCTCAGATCCTGAATCCGAGAAATGGCTTGAAGCCATGAACGCCGAGATGCAATCTATGCGTGATAATCAAGTCTGGGACTTGATTGAGCTACCCCCGGTTCTCGGGAAATAGGGAGCAAATGGATTTTCAAAAGAAAAACCGACATGCATGGTAATGTACAAACCTATAAAGCACGGCTAGTTGCAAAGGGTTTCACTCAAACTCAAGGTATTGACTATGATGAAACTTTCTCACCCGTTGCTATGATCAAATCGATCAGGATACTGCTTGCCATAGCCGCGTACCATGATTACGAGATATGGCAAATGGATGTCAAAACTGCTTTTCTTAATGGACATCTCTCTAAAGATGTCTATATGGTTCAGCCTGACGGTTTTGTTGATCCAAAGTATCCTAGTAGGGTCTGCAAACTGAATAAGTCCATTTATGGATTTAAACAGGCATCTCGAAGCTGGAATCTTCATTTTGATCAGAAAATCAAAGAATTTGGTTTTGTCAAGAATGAAGATGAGCCTTGTGTTTACAGAAAGGCTAGTGGGAGCACTACATCATTTCTCATCTTGTATGTGAATGATATACTTATCATTGGAAACAACATCCCTGTGCTTGACAAAGTCAAACAATGGTTAGGATCTTGTTTTGCAATGAAAGATCTTGGAGAAGCTGCTTACATTCTAGGAATCAAGATCTACAGGGATAGATCTAAGCGGCTTCTAGGGCTAAGTCAGAGTACTTACATAGACAAAATGATGACACGCTTTAGGATGGAAAACTCCAAGAAAGGAGGTGTTCCGATGACTAAAGGCACTGTGTTGAACAAATCACAATCTCCTTCCACGGACATTGAAATTAAGGAAATGGAAGCAATTCCATATGCCTCAGCGATTGGTTCTATCATGTATGCTATGTTGTGCACTAGACCTGACGTCTCGTATGCTTTAAGCATGACCAGCCGTTTCCAGCAAAGTCCTGGCATTGCCCATTGGACTGCAGTCAAGAACATCCCGAGGTACTTGAGAAGGACCAAAGACATGTTCTTAATATTTGGAGGAGTGAAAGAGGAGCTCACTGTACGGTGTTACACTGATGCTAGCTTTCAAACTGACCGAGATGACTCTCGCTCACAGTCAGGTTTCGTATTCACTCTTAATGGAGGAGCTGTCTCATGGAAAAGCTCCAAGCAGAGTGTAGTGGCGGATTCAACCACCGAATCTGAGTATATAACCGCATCAGATGCTGCTAAGGAAGCTGCTTGGATGAAGAAATTCATTACTGACATCGATGTGGTTCCGAGTATTCGCCAACCAATCGAGATACTTTGTGATAACACAGGTGCTATAGCTCAAGCCAAAGAGCCCAGATCTCATCACAAAGCCAAGCACATTCAAAGGAAGTTCCACTATATACGGGAAATTATGGAACGTGGAGACGTCGTGATAAGCAAAGTAGACACAGATCAAAACCTAGCGGACCCGTTTACTAAGCCCATGTCTCAGGACAAGCATGATCATCACAGAGATTCTAATGGTCTTAGATTTGCTAGTGATATGTTTTGATTTAGTATTTTGAATGTGCGAACATTTAAACAGTTGTACTTTTGAATTCTTTTTGGTTTACTGATTTAAATGCAATTCTGAATTCTTATAACTGTGTTCAATTTTAATACGTTTAATCCATGAATCTTGTATTCTTAATTATCAGTAGTCGGTAAGACTCGTGGGAACGTCTCTGAATTAAGACTTTTCTGAACATCGGCTCAAGGAGTTGACTCCGAACTTCACAGGCCTCATTTTGAATGACGTTGGATGTAACTCGCATCAAATCATCTTCATGGATCTTTGTCATAAGATGTTTTGCTATTGGTATGCTCATTAGTATCCTCTAACCTGAGATTCGTACTAGAACTGCCGTTTACCAAGAACCATTCTTTAATCACTGTCAAACGCTGTCGCGTAACTGCCAGTCATAAAGGCTTTGATTAGGAGTAGTTCTGAAGTTTAGTGGGAGTTGTATGTAGTCAATAAGGGATTCTGTACTCTTGCATTATATGTAACAGATAAGCATCGTGGCACCCTCAGTGATTCAAACTGGTGAAGTGTAAGGCCTTACCCAAACTTACTGTGTGTTTGATTGGACCACTTTGATTCTTGATAGAGAACAATAATAATTGAACGCCATATGAAAATGAACTAAATCCATGTCTCATTAATTCAATTGATGTTTATTACGGAAAGGATAAATGACAACTATTGCCATAAGTCTATTGTCTTGCTTTATGTCACACCCCAACCGATGGCGGAAACGTCGGGGCGGGACATGTAGACTGTTCATGAGCACAAGGTTGACTAAATTGAAATATATTAATCATTCAAATTCATTGTATAGATTCAAGACAAAACAAAATCAAACCAAGTACATAAAATGAAATACATCAATCCTTTATTAAAATTAACTAGGTCCAAAACTTATGTGTAGCAAGTCTTGATCAAAATCACACTTTAGCACCTGAAACATGAATAAAATAAGGTCAAATAAAAAGTTGGTGAGCATACATAGGTTTGTACATAGATAGTGTGTAGATGTGAATAAACAAATCCTTACATAACATGATAAAATAAGGCATTTATGGGGAGCAACTATTGTGTAACCAAAGTACAATCAAACCTTTGTAACTAGCATGCAAATTGTGTTGTCGGTAAAAATCACCCCAATCTGGGTGGGTTTGTCAGACTCAATAGATCTATCATTGTTAATCGTCGGCTTGAATAGTTAATGATTGCACATAAATTGCACACAAACAGTTAACACACCTAGCACTCAAACATAAAGCTCAAATTTTGCATACATGAATGTAAAGAGGATTTGTGTTTGTGTAGTTTATGTAAATGTAAACAATTGTGTGTATAGAGTTCATGTTTCACCCCAAAAATTATAAAAGTGTAAAAGGGGCTATGTAATACTCACCTGTATCAAAGATGTTGCTAGTACAAGTGTCTAGGTAGCAAAGTGTTCCTTGTAACTTACAACGTTAACCTAGAGTGTAATATATATGAATCTAGATTAATAACATGTATAATAGTCTAAAGCCAAGTCTAGGGTTGCAATGAAAGTGTGTACAAATGGTTTGTGTTACATTATATAACGAAATGTGTAGGTGGTTGTGGTTTGTACTTGAATAAACGTTTTATAAAATGAAAGTTGAAATGAATAGTTTTAAAATAACCGATTTGGGGTTTAATTTGAATGTCTAAATAAATTAAATAAATAAATTCCATTTATTTATTTATTTAGAAAAATAGTGTGGAATTTTATTTGTTTCAAATTTAAATTAAATAAATAAGTTTATTTTTATTTATTTATTTAGTTATGAAAATGTGTCAAATTATGGTAATTATACATTAGTTTATAAAAACTAAAGTTAAATACAATTTAACACTAAGTGGGTTGTAAATGTTAATTATATAAATAATAAATAAATTCATTTATTTATTTATCATTTAAAATAGGTGTGTTATTTTTAAGAAATATGAAAAATTATATATTTTATAAAATTATATTTGTTTACATAAGTTTTATCTCTAATAAATAAAATTAATAGAAATTTATCTTTATAAAATGTTTGTGTATAATAACCACTTCGTTAAAAAAAAGATATTTGGTTTTTGTAAATTAAATTAAAATGAACTTTTAAATTTCCTTTATATTGAGAAGTGGGGTTTTAAATTATGCAAATTGTAAAAATACATGTTTTATGTTTAAAATTGTAAGTTATTGTACTAAGTTGTTCTAAATAATTTTAGGTTTATAAAATAATTTTTTTTATAGAATTTGTTTGAGCATGAAAAATGGTTTTTTAAAAAAAATATGCAGTCCAAGGGACTCGAACCAGTGTCTGCGCTGGGAAACCCAGCAGCGAAGACCACTGGACCACGGGGCTAATACTGGTAATTTACCCGGTTCAATTTAGTATTAACGTGGAAGGGTGAGGGGCCTGAGTCTGGTTTTTATAGTCTGCGCAAAAAGGGATGGGGTTGTGGGTTTAGAACCCGCGACCACCTGAATGCGGGTCGTGCGACTTAACCGCTGGAACAGAATGGATGTCTTGACAGAAAGCGGGTTTGGTTTTAGAAAAAGAATTAAATCCTCAGTCCCTTCGCCCCCAATCGTCCCCGTCCCAAACCCTAACCTTAATGTCACCCGATTCGCATCCGATTGAACAATAAACCATGGGGCTTTCAATCCTTAGATAAAAATGAAACTATTGGTATAACATTTACCTGAAATGGTTACGAATTGAAGACAAACGACATGCTGCAAGGTTTCGGTGTTCTTGGTGTTCGAACGAAGTCTGGAGGGGAATTGCGATATGATTATGGGCTCAGAGAGTTTGTGGAAGGGTTTGCGCGAGTGTGTGAATGATTCACGATGTTTAATTCCGTCTTAATCGACCAAATCGATTCAAACTTGAATGGGACAGTTTTTAGCACGACTCACGCGTCAATCTATTTGAATGCTGATGAATCGGGACGCGATTTAGGATTGAATACAGTCAAGAGTTGATTGAGCGTGATTAGCGGGATTTAATTGTGTCTAATCCCTTGATTTGAGGTCAATTTGGTTTAGTTTGACTTCGAGAAGTCAATTATGTTTGGATTCGAATTTATTTGCGTACCGAGTGGAATTGATATGCATATTGGGTTTAGGAAATTTGGTGATCAATCTATTATCCAATGTAAATCCGAATTAGTCGAGTTTGATAGCGATTCGGTCTTGCATTAAAAAAATGGAGGATTTTTGACTTTTAAAAGTCAAAGGTGTGGTGAATGGGTTCAACCACTTGAATGGGTTCAGACTGAAGGTGAAAAGGTTCAAGTTGGGGGTCCAAACTGTTTCAAGGCGTTCAAGTGGGGTTCAAGACTAATTTACTTGGTTTAATTTCTACTTTATTTATTCATAACATATATATATATATATATATATATATATATATATATAAAATCTAATGTTATCATTTATAAAGGAAATTATATTTCATTTTAATAAAATCACAAGTTGTATAAGTGGTTCATTTAAATCAAATGTATGTGTATTTATATATTTATTTATAACTAATTTTATGTAAATAACGTATATGTAGTGGAAAGTAGGGCGTAAATGTGAGGTTGAAATACTAAATACTTGTGTAGAATGTTAAGAAATTGTGATATATTGCGTTGAACAAGCACATGATTTGAAATGATGTGTCATTATAAAAAAAAAATTATATAAAAATTGTTCCAGGAATTCATGGATGTTACAGTATCCCCATGTTGAGGGAATTTCGTCCCAAAATTTAGCTAGTGAAGGTTTATTGATTCATGAAAAAGGTGAGAGTTTTAGGCTCTTAATGTGTTACGACGGCTGGTCTAAGGAGTATAACTGGTGACAAGGCATCGATTTTTATATTCTAGGTCGGATGTGAATGATGATAATGAATTTAGTTTTGAAATGAATCTAAGGAGCAAAACAGTCAAATAATAGTTTGGATTCTATAGGTGAAATGCATTTCTTAGGGTGGATTTGATGGGGACTTGATGACCAGAGTTTGGTTAAGTTGTAGTCTAATAGGCACAGAACTGTTAATGGACAAGAGATTACACAAACATTGGTCTAGGTCAAAACTTCACATGACATGAACAACGCTACTTCTGATAATATGATAGAGCACTTATATATAGGAAGTACCATCGGCGTATCCACCATGACCTGGTCATATCACATTAGTTTCGCTGTTATATACCATGATAGGTTTTAGGTCATAACACATGACAGAATTTACTATGTTTTCCATGCGCTGATTTTTATAATTACGTGTGCACCCGTAATTACTCGAATCATCGTATGGTTCGTATAGATTCTTTCGTTGTGTGCTGGGCAAGAGGGGCACAAATTCACTTAGTTCATGTATATTGTTTTCACACATGAGTTGCTAATAGGTAACTATGTCCTTAAGCAGGTCAGTTAGTGACTAGAGAGTAATAAGGTAGTATAACTTAGAGTTTCTTAGTTTACTCGGGTTTGAACAAGAATACGTCAGACACCGAGTTGTTTTAAAGTGTTTCAGCTTCTTCGTGTTTGAACAAGAATACGTCAAACACCGAGTTGCTTCGATGTGATATAGCTTACAACTTTGGTGAACAAAGTGTAATGTAATCAATCAATTGTAACTATTGTAAGCAATTTGGTTTCGTGCATAAAGTAAACACACAAGTTTTATGTATGATCTAGTGTCATGGAGCTTGTAATCAAATGGGTTTCATGTGTAATGTGAGCAACTTAGCATCATGTATTTTGTAAATCAATAAGCTCTGATGTGTAATGTAAACAACATAGTATCATGTGTATTGTAGGAAATGGAGTTCATGTATGGTGTTGACAACTTAGCGTCATGTATTTTGTAACTCAATAAGTTTCATGTTCAATGTAGTCAATCTAGTATTATGTACCCAACAAACAATTGTTATGTATCATGTGTATTGCAACCAACCAAGTTCCATGTGTTCAACCCAGTAGCATGTGTATTGCAATTAAGCAAGTTTCATGTGTTATGTGATCAATCCAGTAAGTTGGGATTTGTAAATAAACTAGTTTCATGTACTATGTGATCGTGTTGTGTATCTTGTGAACGTGCATACGTAAATTATTGAATTCCGTGTGTGGCGTATACTAACGAGTTTTGTATGTGATCGAGTGTTGCGGACAAGCGTGTTGTTTGGCGCTCATGTATAATGTGGTAGTTAGGTTCTAGCTCTTTAAATCTCGTTGAGGTTTGTAGGGATGGTTAACGTTTACGTGAAATGGGTCGTCTCTTGAAGCGGCAAGTGAAAGGTAACGAGGAGGTTCAGAAAATATCATGGGAAATGAGTTTACAAGGAACTGATCTTTGTTTGAAAATATGAAATTGTAACATGTTCTTGGTGATAGATATATGAAGTAGTGAAACTATTGAGTCAAATAATCTAAATAAATAACCAATTTATAGGAAATTTTTTTTTAAATTTTTTATTTTTTTTAAATTTTCAATTAATATAAGAAGAACATTTTTAAGAGAAATTTATTGGCTAAACAAGCGGTTGTATATTAATTTAACAAGGGTTTAGAGTTTGTTGACTTAACGAGAAAAGTCATAGTTATTTATCAATTTGAAATACTGCTTTTATAAGACAGGTTGTATTAAGTTTCCTTATAAGGTGAAAAGGTTTATGGAAAATTTGTATTTTTGATACTATCTAAAAGTTTGATAAACATTTTGTTTGAACAAGGTAACGAGGTTTGTTTAAATCTAATAGGATGAGTTGTTTACGAAGGAGATTGTTGGTAGTGTATTAAATCGTATTGATTGAAGAAGGTGATACTTGAGAAATTTTGATGAAAATATGATGGGTGTACCTCACACTCAATGTATCAAATCAATGAATAATAACTTTAGAGTTTGAAAAATATGAGATTTATAAAATGTTGAAATGTTAAACATTGTTCGAAACATAGGAAAATGGTTCTCAAACTAAAAATTTAAAGACAATAAATAATGGAAAAATAGTTTTGTTAACTTTTCTTGTAGCTTTCCACTAGAAGGAAGATAATTCCCAAGATGAGCACCGTATTGGTCACTCGGGTAGCCGACCTGGCTTCAGCTTTAGCCGTCTCCATGTGATGCTCCAGCATTTCTTTTTCGAGGATGGAGATTAATTCCTTTTGGTACCCTAATTGGTTTGCTAGGCTATCCATTCTTTGTCCTTGCAAGTCGTGAATTACCTCATGCTCCATTCTTTGCCTCTCAAACTCTAAGGTCCTCACATATTGGTGAACGTCATCGATTGGGATTCCCATAGCACTAGAGGGTGTCATGGTATGCCTTACCCAAGGGTTAGAATGTTACGGGTCGGGCACCAGATACGGGTCTCTTAGTGGGGGTGATCTAGGTGTTCGAAGTCTTGGGCCGGTGTTCCTAGTCCAATCTTCCCTTACATCAAACCTTGGTCTAGTAGCTGCGGGTGGTGGTGACCGATACACGGGTGATCTGCTGTCTTCTTCCCGATCAGACTCTGCTCCGGGACGGTATACTGGGGAGGGAGGAGAGTAGGAGTCCATGTCTAGCAGAAAACAATAAAAGGTTGTAAGTGATAATGAAATATGGAGTGTTAAACATAGGATTTCTCATAAGTTTAGAGTTTGACTAGTCATAACACCGAGTCTTTACAATAGTATTTTAGGAGTACACTTGACCTATAAGTAGTGTATCCCTGAGGAGAATTCCCAGAAAAGAGGGATGGGTCACTAGGACACACTTAAGTACCCTGTCTTTCCTTGGCCAAAATTCCTCATGGGCCTGCACACTCTTCCAGCCATCATGTACTAATAACACTATTGTTGGACTCATGGTTATGATGAGAATTGTTGTGGACTGGGCTTTGAGCCCCGAAGGTGAGGTTTATTTATTGTAGTGGGCTTATTCTTCTTGGAGGGTAAGTGGATTCTTAGTTTATTATTAATGGGCTTTAGGCCCAATAGTTTAGATATAGATCACAAGATGTGGTGACATTATATGTGTGAGTTTAAAGGTGCATGAAAAGCTAAGTGTGTATAAATGTATGTTGAAACTTAGGATAACACTTAAATTGATCAAATGGATAGCATGAATATAGCACACAAATTTTCAGATAGTGTGACACATAAGTCAGTAAATATTGTATCATGCAGTGTAATGATAACATGTAGAAATATTCATATAAGAAGAAATCATGTAGCATGTGGTAGCATGGCATTGTATGGGTGTCCTAAGGTTATAGTCTAGGTCAAGACTGTCTAATAACCTAATTCCCTATAACCAAGGCTCTGATACCAATCTGTCACACCCCAACCGACGGCGGAAACGTCGGGACGGGACATGTAGACTGTTCATGAGCACAATGTTGACTAAATTGAAATATATTAATCATTCAAATTCATTGTATAAATTCAAGACAAAACAAAATCAAACCATGTACATAAAATGAAATACATCAATCCTTTATTAAAATTAACTAGGTCCAAAACTTATGTGTAGCAAGTCTTGATCAAAATCACACTTTAGCACTTGAAACATGAATAAAATAAGGTCAACTAAAAAGTTGGTGAGCATACATAGGTTTGTACATAGATAGTGTGTAGATGTGAATAAACAAATCCTTACATAACATGATAAAATAAGACATTTATGGGGAGCAACTATTGTGTAACCAAAGTACAATCAAACCTTTGTAACTAGCATGCAAATTGTGTTGTCGGTAACAATCACCCCAATCTGGGTGGGTTTGTCAGACTCAATAGATCTATCATTGTTAATCGTCGGCTTGAATAGTTAATGATTGCACATAAATTACACACAAACAGTTAACACACCTAGCACTCAAACATTGTAAGGCCCCAAACCCGGGAGGCCCCACTTGTTGGATTTACTCATTCACAAACAGTTCTTAAACATGAATATCAAATAACGCAGCGGAAAAACTTCATTCATTCATCATAATTAAAACTTGTTCATACATGCGGAAGCGTAAACATAGTTTAAAACATATTTACATCATAACTAAACATAACGGGATGCCAGTCTTCATGATCAGCCGGGTAACTCTTCTCGTTTGCCAAGCATCACCGTCCATCCTCATAACCTACCTTAACCTGAATGTGCACACTTAAAAACGTCAGCTACGCTGGTGAGTTCTAGTTTTCGTTCTTTTTAAAAATGGTTCATCATTCAAACATTCAATAGGGTTTAACATTCGTATAAGAAAACAGGGCCTTTCATTCGTAAACCTTCGCATATTTAAACACAATCATTTGTTTAAAACATTAACATTCATTTAAGTCATACATTATTATCAAAATCTGTATCGTTACGCGTCTCTATGTCCCTGTAGGAACCTTTAATGTTGTGGGCAACCGTTACGTATCGCCGTCATTGCCACAACCATACACTACGTGGGGTCAACCGTTACGTATCGCCGTCATTGCCCAACCCTTCAATGCGTGGGGTCAACCGTTACGTATCGCCGTCATTGCCCAACACGCATCTTTCCTTTGGGAATCAACCGTTACGTATCGCCGTCATTGATTTCCCATTACCTCGTTCACTTAGGATGATCGTCATCACCCGAGTAACCGTCGTTACTCCCTTACCAGTTGTACAACATCAAAACCATTGGCAGGCCACTAAGACACTACCCCTATTGTTCTTATGGCAACTATGGCTCGCTGTCCATAATCTACCACAAGGCTAGGAATCTCGTTCCCAGACTTCATTCGTCAATTCCATTCATTCGACAGATTAGATTTGTAATGACTTCTTTAAAACCTTTGCCCCTTTTTGTTTTCTTTTCATAAAACCTTTCCTTCACTTTCAAAACCCTTTTACCTTTTCATTAAACCATTTCTTTATAACTTTCGTTCGTAAACATTCCGTTCATAAACTTTCTTTCCATAAACCCTTCGTTCCAAATCATTTCCTTTCATAAACGTAGTTTCATAAACATCATTTTATAAAACAACATTTCATACGTGTACACACCAGCCCGAAAACATTATATAAAAACATTTAAAAGAGGGCTTCTAGAACTCACCTTATAAGCTAGTCTCGGTTGTCCTAACAAAGGTCCAACAACTTCACTTCCGATCTGAATTGATTAGTTAATGCACATCAGACAAATACCGACTCTAACGGTTTAACCATTCTAACATACTGACTTCACTTCATCAGTTCTGATGTCTGCGCACTTAGCAAGTGCGCAGACTCTGCTGCCTACGCACTTAGCAAGTGCGCAGACCCTACCTCCTGTGCACTTAGCAAGTGCGCAGGTCCCTCCTCCTGCGCACTTAGCAAGTGCACAGGTTCCTCCTCCTGCGCACTTAGCAAGTGCGCAGGACCTGCTCCGTGCGCACTTAGCAAGTGCGCACGACCTGTTCTTCGCGAAAAACCCTAACTTTCGCATTCGGTCTGATCATGTCAAGATCCCGAACCCCTTTGCATTCAAAACGTTCGTTTTCCCTTAGGGATCTCAAATCTATGATTATTTATCAGATTCATCCGTTCAAACCTTGTCTTTTCACCCAAAACCCGAAAAACCTAAAAACGAACTAAAAACTCAGATTTAGGTCGGATCGTTACCTGAATCGAGCTTCTGATCCGGAGGTTCTTCTCACGAGTGCAAGAGACACGAGCGGGTGCAATCTTGTGCGATTCTGACACTTTCTCTCTCTACGGTTTTCTCTCTCTAGAATTGCAAATGAGAGAAACATGTGGTGACCCTGGCTATTTATAGGGGAGACCTCCCCAAGCCCGGTTCGCGACTGACCCGGCCCGACTTCGGCCCGCTTGAACTCGTTAACTTTATTTCTCGACATTTTGGGATGTTACAAGTCTACCCCCCTTATAATAGGTTTCGTCCCCGAAACCTATCACAAGTCAAATAATTGAGGGTACGACTCCCTCATCTCCGCCTCCGTTTCCCATGTAGCCTCCGATCCCTTTCGGTGCCTCCATTGGACTTTAACCAATTGGATCACTTTGTTACGCAAACGCTTCTCCTTTCGGTCCAGGATAGCCATGGGTTCTTCGATGTAATTAAGGCTGTTGTCGACCTCGATGTCAGTAAGTGGTACGTGAGCCGATTCATCCGCCAAACACTTTCGCAAGTGTGATACATGGAAGGTAGGATGAATCCCACTTAACTCGTCAGGCAACTCCAACCGATAAGCGACTTCCCCAACCCGCGCCATTATCCTGAACGGTCCGACAAACCTCGGACTTAACTTTCCTCTCTTTCTGAATCGAATGATTCCCTTCCAGGGAGACACTTTCAACATTACCCTGTCCCCAACATCAAACTCAATAGGCCTTCGTCGCTTATCCGCATAGGATTTCTGACGATCTTGTGCGGCCTTCATTCGAGCTTTGATTTGATCAAACCTTTCTGATGTTTCTTTTATAACTTCAAGACTTCCCAATTCCTTCTGTCCAATCTCACCCCAACAAACCGGGGTCCTACATCTTCTCCCATACAACATTTCGTAAGGCGGCATGCCTATCGTCGTGTGATGACTATTGTTGTAGGAGAACTCGGCTAACGGCATATGGCTGTCCCAACTGCCACCGAAGTCGATAATACAAGCACGGAGCATATCTTCCAACGTCTGAATGGTCCTTTCGGACTGACCATCCGTTTGCGGGTGGTATGCTGTGCTGATATTAAGCCTCGTACCCATCGCCTCGTGAAATCTTTTCCAGAACCTCGATGTAAATCGTGTGTCCCGGTCAGATACAATCGTCAAAGGCATCCCATGCCGTGCTACTACTTCGTTAATAAATACCTCCGCTAACCTTTCCGACGAGAACTTCTCGCGAATAGGTAGGAAATGAGCACTCTTCGTTAAACGGTCCACGATTACCCAAATGGCGTCATGACCTTTAGCTGTGCGAGGTAGCTTAGTTATGAAGTCCATGGTAATGTGTTCCCACTTCCATTCCGGTATATCAAGTGGTTGAATCTTTCCATACGGTTTCTGGTGCTCGGCCTTTACTTGCGAGCAAGTCAAACACTTGCTTACATACTTCGTCACGTCACGTTTCATTCCAGGCCACCAGTATTCCCTCCTCAGATCTTGGTACATTTTATTGGTACCGGGATGGATAGAGTAACGAGACTTATGAGCCTCATCCAAGATTTTGCTCCTAAGTTCGCCACCCATAGGTATCCATATCCGTCCATAACGCGTTCTAACACCGAGGGTGTTATATTCCAACTTGTCCCGTTGGCCAACCATCCTTTCTTTCTTTATATTTTCTTCCTTCAAAGCTTCAACTTGAGCTCCTTCGATTTCTCTCATCACATCCGATGTTACCACCAACTGGCAAGCTTTCACTCTAATAGGAGTAGGCACATCCTTTCGGCTTAGAGCGTCAGCCACCACGTTTGCCTTTCCAGGATGGTACATTATTTCACAGTCATAGTCCTTCAGGAGTTCCAACCATCTCCTCTGTCTCATATTAAGCTCCTTTTGTTCGAAGAAGTACTTCAAACTTTTGTGGTCGGAGTAAATAGTAAACTTTACCCCGTACAGGTAGTGCCTCCAGATTTTTAATGCAAATACGACAGCAGCAAGTTCCAAATCGTGAGTCGGATAGTTGACTTCGTGAACCTTCAACTGCCGCGACGCATATGCAATCACTCTACCACGCTGCATCAACACACACCCCAATCCCTGACCCGAAGCGTCAGAGTATACCACAAAATCTTCACTGCCCTCGGGAAGGGCCAAGACTGGGGCTTGTGTTAGCTTCTCTTTCAATTCCTTAAACGCCTCATCCTGGGTCGAACCCCATTCGTACTTTACTTCTTTTCGAGTTAACTTTGTCAATGGCGAAGCTATTTTCGAGAAATCCTGGATGAATCTCCGATAGTAGCCCGCCAATCCCAAGAAACTGCGGATTTCAGTTGGCGTCTTAGGAATGTCCCATTCACTTACCGTTACTATCTTTGCTGGGTCAACCATAATGCCGTTCGGGCCAATGACGTGACCTAGGAATTGGACTTCCCTAAGCCAGAACGCGCATTTGGAGAACTTAGCATATAACTTCTCCTTCTTTAGAGCTTCCAACACTTCCTTCAAATGACACGCGTGATCACCCTCATTCCTGGAGTAGATAAGGATATCATCGATGAACACGATTACCGATCGATCCAGCATCGGTCGACACACCCTATTCATTAAATCCATGAACGCTGCGGGGGCGTTCGTCAATCCGAAAGACATCACGCGGAACTCGAAATGTCCATAACGCGTGCGAAATGCAGTTTTCGGTATGTCTTCTTCCCTCACCTTCAACTGATGGTACCCGGACCGAAGGTCGATTTTCGAAAACTAACTTGCGCCTTGCAACTGGTCGAACAGGTCATCGATCCTTGGTAAAGGGTACTTGTTCTTCACCGTTCGTTTATTCAACTCGCGATAATCGATACACATTCTCATCGAACCGTTCGTTTAAGGCCCTAAACCCGGGAGGCCCCACTTGTTGGATTTACTCATTCACAAACAGTTCTTAAACATGAATATCAAATAACGCAGCGGAAAAACATCATTCATTCATCATAATTAAAACTTGTTCATACATGCGGAAGCGTAAACATAGTTTAAAACATATTTATATCATAACTAAACATAACGGGATGCCAGTCTTCATGATCAGCCGGGTAACTCTTCTCGTTTGCCAAGCATCACCGTCCATCCTCATAACCTACCTTAACCTGAATGTGCACACTTAAAAACGTCAGCTACGCTGGTGAGTTCTAGTTTTCGTTCGTTTTAAGAAATGGTTCATCATTCAAACATTCAATAGGGTTTAACATTCGTATAAGAAAACAGGGCCTTTCATTCGTAAACCTTCGCATATTTAAACACAATCATTTGTTTAAAACATTAACATTCATTTAAGTCATACATTATTATCTAAATCTGTATCGTTACGCGTCTCTATGTCCCCGTAGGAACCTTTAATGTTGTGGGCAACCGTTACGTATCGCCGTCATTGCCACAACCATACACTACGTGGGGTCAACCGTTACGTATCGCCGTCATTGCCCAACCCTTCAATGCGTGGGGTCAACCGTTACGTATCGCCGTCATTGCCCAACACGCATCTTTCCTTTGGGAATCAACCGTTACGTATCGCCGTCATTGATTTCCTATTACCTCGTTCACTTAGGATGATCGTCATCACCCGAGTAACCGTCGTTACTCCCTTACCAGTTGTACAACATCAAAACCATTGGCAGGCCACTAAGACACTACCCCTGTTGTTCTTATGGCAACTATGGCTCGCTGTCCATAATCTACCATAAGGCTGGGAATCTCGTTCCCAGACTTCATTCGTCAATTCCATTCATTCGACAGATTAGATTTGTAATGACTTCTTTAAAACCTTTGGCCCTTTTTGTTTTCTTTTCATAAAACCTTTCCTTCACTTTCAAAACCCTTTTACCTTTTCATTAAACCATTTCTTTATAACTTTCGTTCGTAAACATTCCGTTCATAAACTTTCTTTCCATAAACCCTTCGTTCCAAATCATTTCCTTTCGTAAACGTAGTTTCATAAACATCATTTTATAAAACAACATTTCATACGTGTACACACCAGCCCGAAAACATTATATAAAAACATTTAAAAGATGGCTTCTAGAACTCACCTTATAAGCTAGTCTCGGTTGTCCTAACAAAGGTCCAACAACTTCACTTCCGATCTGAATTGATTAGTTAATGCACATCAGACAAATACCGACTCTAACGGTTTAACCATTCTAATATACTGACTTCACTTCATCAGTTCTGATGTCTGCGCACTTAGCAAGTGCGCAGACTCTGCTGTCTGCGCACTTAGCAAGTGCGCAGACCCTACCTCCTGCGCACTTAGCAAGTGCGCAGGTCCCTCCTCCTGCGCACTTAGCAAGTGCGCAGGTTCCTCCTCCTGCGCACTTAGCAAGTGCGCAGGACCTGCTCCGTGCGCACTTAGCAAGTGCGCACGACCTGTTCTTCGCGAAAAACCCTAACTTTCGCATTCGGTCTGATCATGTCAAGATCCCGAACCCCTTTGCATTCAAAACGTTCGTTTTCCCTTAGGGATCTCAAATCTATGATTATTTATCAGATTCATCCGTTCAAACCTTGTCTTTTCACCCAAACCCGAAAAACCCAAAAACGAACTAAAAACTCAGATTTAGGTCGGATCGTTACCTGAATCGAGCTTCTGATCCGGAGGTTCTTCTCACGAGTGCAAGAGACACGAGCGGGTGCAATCTTCTGCGATTCCGACACTTTCTCTCTCTAGAATTGCAAATGAGAGAAACATGTGGTGACCCTGGCTATTTATAGGGGAGACCTCCCCAAGCCCGGTTCGCGACTGACCCGGCCTGACTTCGGCCCGCTTGAACTCGTTAACTTTATTTGTCGACATTTTGGGATGTTACAAACATAAAGCTCAAATTTTGCATACATGAATGTAAAGAGGATTTGTGTTTGTGTAGTTTATGTAAATGTAAACAATTGTGTGTATAGAGTTCATGTTTCACCCCAAAAATTGTAAAAGTGTAAAAGGGGCTATGTAATACTCACCTGTATCAAAGATGTTGCTAGTACAAGTGTCTAGGTAGCAAAGTGTTCCTTGTAACTTACAACGTTAACCTAGAGTGTAATATATATGAATCTAGATTAATAACATGTATAATAGTCTAAAGCCAAGTCTAGGGTTGCAATGAAAGTGTGTACAAATGGTTTGTGTTACATTATATAACGAAATGTGTAGGTGGTTGTGGTTTGTACTTGAATAAACGTTTTATAAAATGAAAGTTGAAATGAATAGTTTTAAAATAATCGATTTGGGGTTTAATTTGAATGTCTAAATAAATTAAATAAATAAATTCCATTTATTTATTTATTTAGAAAAATAGTGTGGAATTTTATTTGTTTCAAATTTAAATTAAATAAATAAGTTTATTTTTATTTATTTATTTAGTTATGAAAATGTGTCAAATTATGGTAATTATACATTAGTTTATAAAAACTAAAGTTAAATACAATTTAACACTAAGTGGGTTGTAAATGTTAATTATATAAATAATAAATAAATTCATTTATTTATTTATCATTTAAAATAGGTGTGTTATTTTTAAGAAATATGAAAAATTATATATTTTATAAAATTATATTTGTTTACATAAGTTTTATCTCTAATAAATAAAATTAATAGAAATTTATCTTTATAAAATGTTTGTGTATAATAACCACTTCGCTAAAAAAAAAGATATTTGGTTTTTGTAAATTAAATTAAAATGAACTTTTAAATTTCCTTTATATTGAGAAGTGGGGTTTTAAATTATGCAAATTGTAAAAATAGATGTTTTATGTTTAAAATTGTAAGTTATTGTACTAAGTTGTTCTAAATAATTTTAGGTTTATAAAATAATTTTTTTTTATAGAATTTGTTTGAGCATGAAAAACGGTTTTTTAAAAAAAATATGCAGTCCAAGGGACTCGAACCAGTGTCTGCGCTGGGAAACCCAGCAGCGAAGACCACTGGACCACGGGGCTAATACTGGTAATTTACCCGGTTCAATTTAGTATTAACGTGGAAGGGTGAGGGGCCCGGGTCTGGTTTTTATAGTCTGCGCAAAAAGGGATGGGGTTGTGGGTTTAGAACCCGCGACCACCTGAATGCGGGTCGTGCGACTTAACCGCTGGAACAGAATGGATGTCTTGACAGAAAGCGGGTTTGGTTTTAGAAAAAGAATTAAATCCTCAGTCCCTTCGCCCCCAATCGTCCCCGTCCCAAACCCTAACCTTAATGTCACCCGATTCGCATCCGATTGAACAATAAACCATGGGGCTTTCAATCCTTAGATAAAAATGAAACTATTGGTATAACATTTACCTGAAATGGTTACGAATTGAAGACAAACGACATGCTACAAGGTTTCGGTGTTCTTGGTGTTCGAACGAAGTCTGGAGGGGAATTGCGATATGATTATGGGCTCAGAGAGTTTGTGGAAGGGTTTGCGCGAGTGTGTGAATGATTCATGATGTTTAATTCCGTCTTAATCGACCAAATCGATTCAAACTTGAATGGGACAGTTGTTAGCACGACTCACGCGTCAATCTATTTGAATGCTGATGAATCGGGACGCGATTTAGGATTGAATACAGTCAAGAGTTGATTGAGCGTGATTAGCGGGATTTAATTGTGTCTAATCCCTTGATTTGAGGTCAATTTGGTTTAGTTTGACTTCGAGAAGTCAATTATGTTTGGATTCAAATTTATCTGCGTACCGAGTGGAATTGATATGCATATTGGGTTTAGGAAATTTGGTGATCAATCTATTATCCAATGTAAATCCGAATTAGTCGAGTTTGATAGCGATTCGGTCTTGCATTAAAAAAATTGAGAATTTTTGACTTTTAAAAGTCAAAGGTGTGGTTAAGGGGGTCAACCACTTGAATGGGTTCAGACTGAAGGTGAAAAGGTTCAAGTTGGGGGTCCAAACTGTTTCAAGGCGTTCAAGTGAGGTTCAAGACTAATTTACTTGGTTTAAATTCTACTTTATTTATTCATAACATATATATATAAAATCTAATGTTATCATTTATAAAGGAAATTAAATTTTATTTTAATAAAATCACAAGTTGTATAAGTGGTTCATTTAAATCAAATGTATGTGTATTTATATATTTATTTATAACTAATTTTATGTAAATAACGTATATGTTGTGGAAAGTAGGGCGTAAATGTGAGGTTGAAATACTAAATACTTGTGTAGAACGTTAAGAAATTGTGATATGTTGCGTTGAACAAGCACATGATTTGAAATGATGTGTCATTATATAAAAAAAAATTAGATAAAAATTGTTCCAGGAATTCATGGATGTTAAACTTTAGTTAGCTGTTACTAACATCGAGATATTTGGTTAATGACTTTAAAGCGTCATACCTTGTTAGGGACATCAATGTGCAGCTAGAGCGCCGCTGACTGTTTGCGTTGATTTATCGTGGATCGTCCAAGTGGGAGATTGTTGGATTTTATGGACCGACCCGATGGACAACGCGGCTGACCGAGCTATGACTCGTAAGAGTTACACCTAGGGCAACAAACATTAAATCCACTTAACACGCTTAACTGGTAATTACGAACTGTTAGCGAGACGATATATATTTATATATATTCGTTAGACGGGAATTATTATTTATACTAGTTTATAAATAATAATTTTATATTATTTTAATCTTTCCTTAAAACATTAAAAGGGGTTCGGGCTTTACATCTCGTATTAGACTTTGGGCATGGAAACAATTAGTAGGGTTTATAATTATTATATATAATTATAAATAAAAAGGTGCTTCGAAGATTCATAGCCGCCAAGAAAAAAAACAAAAAAAATCGTTTTTTTTGTTTGGTGATTTCGAAGTAGCTAGTACCACCCTGTCCCGCCGCCGCGTTTCCCGGTCAGCCGTAGTCGCTGCCTTGTGCGAATCGGCCTTCCCCGGCACCACCCGTTCTCGGGTCTCGGTTCGTGATCTAGCATCAGTTCGTTGTACCTCGGTGTCTCGATCGGTTATTTATTAACCACAAAGGTAAAATTAATCTCATCAGTAGATTAATTGTTTTTTCGTGTTTGCGTGTTCATAACCAGATCCTGTTCGGTTTGTCAGTGCTGTTAAATAGGTTATGATTTTATTTTCCGCTGCGTATTTATTAATTAACTGAATTAATTTATTTCTCTGTCAAAAACCCGTTTTAATAAAAAGTCAAAACTGATCACCACTGAATCCGAACATATACATCTATTTTGTTTGATACTATTTTAAGGTTTAGGGTTTAGTATTTAAAATAACTATTATATATACTCCCTATTAATAGACAAATGTGTCGGCCGAAAGGTTAACGGACCAATCCTACTAGTCATACCCCTCTAGTTTCTTCCATTCACATGCAATGGGGTTTCAAAATAACATTTAACGAACCCAATAAATCCTTTATTTACATACCGTTCCTTAGGATTAATCGGTTTTTCTATAACTAGCTTCGAGGCTCGATCGAATACTCAACGAATGAGTTCTCAAACACTAAACCCAAAATCCTGAAACAATAATAGATTAAAATTTTAAGGGTTGAATATAAAGTCTCCACATTTGCATTTCCAACACATTGGCTTGTAATTAGAAATGTCATCTCTTCTAGTAGTTGTATTGGTGCTTCCCCTTGGGCCTACAATGGGAACTTGAATGGCTTCACATTTACCACACCTTCTACAATACTTCTTCAAATCACATGTTGGCGGTTTTGATCCTATCAACATATTTCTTATTCCCATCTGTCCATAATCTTCATCTTCATTGTCAATCACCTACAATATTTGAAGAACCCACTAAACTTTGTTAATTTTATATCAAGAGACAAGCCAGGATAAATCGTCAGGTCAGGTCATGTAATTGGTCGAAAAGAGTCCAGGTCAAACGGGTCATTTAGAAAAAGTAACAATTTAGTTTGGGTTAAACAGGTTCTGACCAAAATGGGCTTGACTTGGAACCAATGGTTTTAAGATCAAATTGGTTCACCCAATATATATTTGTTTTTATGGTACCTAGTTGTGATAACGGCGGCTATGTCATATCAGCGTCAACCAGTAGGTGGTGGTGGCCTATTTGGACCCATTCTAAGCTAACAAGTTTCATAACAGTAAGTTAGTAACTTATTTTGATCCACTAGATGCAAATCAACCCATTTAGCAAATAAAAATTACTCAAATAATCCTATTTCTTGAAGAATGGATCATGGGTGACATGTGCAAATATAACGGGTTAAAATGGGTTGAAGTATTTTATAAAATCGATATGAATTTTACATTTAAAAAATTGAAGATTTAAAGAGAAAAAAAGTTCAAGCTTTGTGAGAGAAGCTTTATGAGAGGATGTGTTTTGATCACCTGAGTATAACTGTCAATTAGCTTGGAGTTGGACCCTTCTGTAATCATTTAACATAACAAATTAACATCACTTTAATTCAATTGACTTTTCAAATTAATCATTAACTATATTTCAACAACATTTAGTTTACATGAATTAAATTTTGTGACATTTTAGTCCAAATTTAACATGAATAAAATAAACTTTCACCAATATTTTACAGATGAGGATTTCATATTATAACGTGAAATAAATAGGGATGTTACAACTCTCTCCTACTAATATAAGGTTTTGTCCCTGGAACCTATTTACATATAAATAAAACTAGTTTTTTTCATCCGCGCTACGCTGGTTTGAGTGGATAAAACTTACGTCAAAACGCATGCTTGCTATAGCATACGATAAAAAAAAAATACTTGATTTTGAATACAACTCCGTTTTCAATAAATTTATACCGGAATGTTGACAAAAAAGAAAAAAACTAAAGAAAGCCACACATTCCGTTTTTTAATATAAATTAACGTACGAAAGTTATTACAGAAAAACGAAATTATTAGAAAATTAAACGGGTTAAAAACGTATTTATATATAGTATGAGTTATAAAACGAAAATTAAAGAATTTTTTTTTGAGAATACTATTCCCCTTCATGCTCTTTAAATATATGTACAATGAGGGCATTGACAAACCTCGAGGCGTAAATCTTGCATGGGTGGAGCTTAAAATCAAAAGAATGATGAAGAAGGCAGTTGAATTTTGAATTTCTGGGCACAAATGTAAGTTTTTAGTGTACCTCATTTGAGTATTTGAAATGGGAATGAAGGAATTATGGTGGTGGCCGCCGGTGGCAAAGTTTATGTAGGCCATGGTGGTGTAACCTTCACGTTTAGTTGAAAGAGAAGGATCAAGAAAGAAAGAAAGCATTTTGTCAGCCCTTTGTTTTATACACCAACTCCTTGCCTTTTAACATCTTTCCAAACTAGATATTCTTATTGGTTTATTGCAAAAATATTTTAATATAAATTATTGGTGCTTAAGATCGTTGAAATCTAATTAACAAAATATTTTTTATATGGGCAGCCGGCTAGGTTATATGTGCGTGATGACCATATTTGGTCCACCACTGGGGTTCAACAGGAGGACCCTTTGGGGCCTCTCCTTTTTGCCTTAGTTTTGCATCCACTGGTTCATCAGATTAGGGATTGCTGCAAGCTTCTCTTTCATGCTTGGTACCTAGATGATGGTACGATTATCGGAGACGCTAAAGAGGTGGCTAAAGCCCTAGATATTATCAGGTCGGAGGGGTCCCGTTTGGGCCTTGAACTTAACGTCAAGAAAACAGAAGTTTTTTGGCCGTCGTGCAATGGGGTGAAGGTATAAGATGGATTGTTCCCTTGTGAGATTGGAAGGCCAGTGCTGGGTGTGAAACTCCTTGGGGCGCCGTTAGCAGAGATGCAGGGTTTATCAGTAATTTGGCTGTGAAAAAGGCTTCTTGTGCGGTGGAACTGATGAGCTGTCTCCCACGTTTGCGGGACCCTCAATGCGAGCTCCTTTTGCTCCGCTCGTGTATGGGAGTTGTAAAGCTATTATTCGGCCTTAGAACATGCCAGCCTATGTATGTGGGGGAAGCTGTTTCAATTTTTTACAAGGACCTCCGGGGTACGATCGAGGATATCGTGGTTTGTGGTGGTGCTTTTTTTGGGGATTTTCAATGGAGGTTGGCATCACTTCCAACCCGTTTCAGGGGTTTTGGTTTATGTGCGGCTCAGGATGTATCTACTTATGCATTTGTGGCCTCGAGGACACATTCTTGGAGTTTACAGGACCACATTCTTCGGGGTTGTGATATTGATGGGTTAGACTCTGATTATGGGTGTGCGATGGATCGCTTGCGCATGTCCCTTCCTGATTTCGATCTTAGCGGTTTCTCTAATAAGGACAACGCCCCCCCTAAAGCCCAACATGCTTTGGCGAATGCCTTATTTAGCAGAATCGTCCAGAATTTGGGAGTAAAGTTTGATTTATCACCTCGCCTCGGGCTCAAGATTTTCTAACAGTTATCCCCATTGAAGGACTAGGTCAGCATATGTCGGCTGTGGAGTACCGGGCTATCCTCAAGTATCGGCTAATGATACCCTTGTTTCTGACTGATGAGCCCTGCCCAGTTTGTCGCAAGGCTTGTTTGGATTCTTTTGGTGAGCATGCGGTCCATTGCAAAGAGTTACCCGGGTTTAAATACAGGCATGATTTGGTTAGGGATGTTCTTTGTGATGTTCTCAAACGGGCAGAAATTTCTGCTAAAAAAGAGGCTCCCGTGAACTTTCTGATAGATCTGCTTGAAGGGAGGTCTACTCTACGGCCGGATGATATTCTTGTGTTTGGTTGGGCAGGGGGGAAACACGCTTGTGTGGACCTTACAGGAGTGTCCCCTCTTGTGGGGCTTAGGGACAATGGGGTTGTGGCGGGTCAAGCTGCTTTAAAGGCGGAATCAAGCAAAGTTGCTAAACACGAGAAAGCTTGTTTAGAGAACCAACACGTGTTTATCCCTTTTGCTTTTGATACTTTTGGGTTCCTAGCACCGGAGGCAGTGGAATTCCTAAACAGGGTTCAACGAGTGGTGCATAGTAATATTTCGGCCCCTAAGACCCAAAACTTTGTTTTTAGTAGGATCGGTTTTGCTATTCAAAAGGGGGTTGCAGCGCAACTTGTTGCCCGTTTACCTGCCACTTTATTGTAATCGTCCTATTTTAATTCTTATAATAAAATAACTTAACATCCAAAAAAAAATAAAAAATAAAAAAAAATCATTCGGTTCTTGAAGGTTATTCAGATGTAAGTTGGATTACTAATATGGAAGATTACTCATCAACAAATGGATGAGTATTCTTACTTGGAGGTGGTGCTATTTCACGGGCTTCTAAGAAGCTAACTTACATAACAAACTCCATAATGGAATATGAGTTTGTGGCGTTGGCAGCAGCTGGTAAGGAACTGTAACACCCTTAATTGGAAAACCAATTATTAAAACATTAAACACACGCAGAAGCTTTAATCTCATATTTTTGTTTTTATTTTTTTTATATAACCCTCGCGTACCGCGAGGGAGCTCCAAATCAAGCCATCCGAGAACCAGGTCTCTCGCGTACCGCGAGAGAAGCCACACTGGTTCTCGCGTACAGCGAGGGACAGTTTACTCAGTTTACCCGGTTCCATACTTAGCCATTTTTCTAACTTTTTCACCAAAACAACATAACACCAAAAACTCCCGACACTTGGGTTTTTGACCAAACTTTCAAATATAGTTTACACAACTTTTATAAACATCAAAACATCATTCCAAGAATCATTTACACCACTTTACAAGGATTTTCCTTAAAATCCCCAAAATACCAAAAATGCATACGAGAATTTCTCCAATGCCCCGGACTTGACTTGGACTTACATCGAAGCTTTCCCTACATAACCACATTAACATATCACCGTTAGTAACGACGATAAACATATTCAAACAAGTATTTACACTTGTTTTCACCCTTTCACCCATTTGACCCGTTTGCACCCACATGGTTAATTAAGGTTCTTAACACTTGTATTTTCACTACAAGTTTCATTCATTTCATATATCATTCATATTTCACCATTACATATCTATTATGGCACATAGACCATAACCTCATTTCCATTATGATACTTAGATCATAACCTCATATCCATTATGGTATTTTAACCATAACCTCATACCCATTATGATACATAGATCATAACCTCATATCCATTATGATTCATAGATCATAACCTCATATCCATTATGATTCATAGATCATAACCTCATTCACACATATCCATTATAGTATCACACAATAACTACATTCATTCATTGCACATATCCATTATAGCATTTCAACTATAACTACATTCATTCACATAACCATTATGGTATTTCCACATTAACCACATTCATTCATTTACACATATCCATTATAGTTTTATCACTAAAACTACATTCATACTTTTCCACATACTAGTTCATTCAATAATCACACACATTCATTTCAACATATAATATGCATCATAACACATATACCACCCAATTATCAACATTACTAAGTAGACTAAATTACATAAAACAACCTTTATCTTTATACATACTTGCATCTAAAGACCTTAATCTTCAATAATTACATTGAACATCCTTTATGTACATGTTTTGTAACTGATTAGGACCTTTACACTAACTGGGGTTAGATTTTCTGTTAAATATTTTTTAAAATACCAAACTACCCTTAATCTAAAACAACAAAATAATTATAATTGAGGGACTATTGTGTAACTTACTCAAAATTATAATCAAAAGAAAAAAAAACCTCACCATGAAAGGCTTGAAAGAAACAATGTTTGACTACATAAAGTCAAAATTGGGATATAAGTTGTAATCTTGTAGATAAACTCACCTTCATGGAACTACCCACCAACGATTAATCAGCTATCTCTTTCTCATCCATGATTGCTTCTCAATTAAAAAACCAGTTGCATCATAATCCGCAAAATTCAAGTTCGATTGGACGAAGTTCATCAGGTTCATACTAAAAAATTCAATCTGTTCATAATTGGAAGTTCTGAATCTCATAAAGCTTTTGTTCGAAATTTTGATACACGAATTCATTTGTATAGGTTCGATCAGCTTCTGTTCGTGATTCATTTCTTGAAATTCAAAGAGGTTTATGCAAGAAATTGTTGATTCATGAATTCAAATTAAACTTATTTTCTCTGGTGGTGTACCTACGCGGCGGTTCTCCGCCGTCCTCCGATTCCTTCTTCACCTCCGCCTTGATGAATAGCGTGTTCTGATCCAAGGAGATCTTCATGCTCTTTGTCCAAACCTGGCGTGTCAGATCTCAAACTCAGAGACTCGTTGTTTTCTTTCGCGTCCCATCCTCTCCGTACTCCTAGCCCTAATCCTCCCCCGCATACGTAGATTAGCATAATTTGAGGACACTACGTGATTTATGCTTCAACTTATTATGAATAAATTTTATGTATAATCTTATGATATGGATCTTGAGTTTGGCCGGAATCGGAGCCTTCACCTTCAGATTAGGTTTCTTGTAAAGTGCTTAGGTTTTTTGTAAAGTGCACATGGGTTGGAGAAGAAGATGACTAATTGTGGGTTTTATATTTTTGATTTTTTTTAATAAAGAGTAAATGAGTCATTTAACATGAATTTAACAGCAATAATAAATGGAAGTTAGACTAAAGGTCCTAATCAGTTATAAAAAAATGTACATAAAGGTAGTGTAAATATTGAAGATTAAAGTCTTTAATGAGAATAATTATAAAGATAAAGGTTGTTTTGTGTAATTTACTCTACTAAGTAAGTGCAAAGGCACTTACCTTTTGGGTTCGAGGATCCCGCACCGGCTTCTCGATTCATAATTTGATTACCTAAACATATACACCTAGTTTAGTAATCTAACATACATACATAATCACATTACAATTGAGTTCACAACCCAATTTTCATTTACAACCCAAACTGACCCGTTTAGGTTATCCTCATAACCAAACACCCTCTTTCAATACAAACTCACCTACTTGAGTTTTCTTTTCAATACCTTGACACTAATTTCTCATTCATTAACTTTTATTAGGTCAATTTGGTGTTTGTTCAAGTGTCTATTACCAACTAAACACTTAATCTTCATTAATTTGTCATTCTAGCATCATGATCCAAACACCCCCAATTTTCACCATATGAACCCTAACTTCTCATAATCAAAATCAAAGGGTTCTAGGATGTTAATCACCACACTCTACCTTTAGTTTAGCTAGATTATCATCAATTTAACACCAATTAAATACATGCATTCATAATTTTCGGATTTCTATAAAACCCACCAAATATCACATTCAAAGTGAAATCAAAGGAAAATAATCACTTACTTGATGTTAGAAGGATGATGTGCAAGCCAAAACCTTCACTAAACAAGCTTCAAATGCACGATTTGAGCTTCAATTGAGATTTATCCTTTTTCTCTCTTGAGATGAACGGCCCCAAACATATGAGAAACAATCCAATTTTGACTTCTTTTAGTCAAAATGGCAGATTTGCCATATTACACCTTTAGTTCCTCAACTTCCATTTCATTCCCAAAACTAGTTAACACTAGTATAACCCCATTACTAACTTGAAACCCACTTGTTTCAACTTATTTCTAATATATTATTTTCACCATAATATTTATTAGAATATTTTATTTATTTGCAAATGAAATCCGAATTTTGGTTCGTTACAGGAACTTGGCATATGAGATTCTTATATGGCTAAAACTGATTTCGCCCATATATATCTTGTACGAACTGTTCGTATAAAATAAAATAAAACACTTTTATAAATACAATCACAATACATAATTAAAGAAAGCAGTAAATTACAACTGAAATAAAGAAAGAAAAAATACAAGAATATGAGATGAATAAAAAGGATTAAGGCTAAGGATTTGCATTCAATACGGGTCCCTTAAAAAAATTTTCGAGTCTCCCAAGAGAACTCGTTTGTTTCTCAGGGTAAAACAGCAGAAGCAGAATGTACTGCTAGGGAGGACCTAGTAACTGAAAGAATACATTACAACTGAGAGAGGAAGGAGAGAAGGAATTTCAAGTTGTGTGTTCTTAGAATTGCCTGAATTCTGGTGTGTTAGAACTAAGGAACACCTTAGTAAGCAAAAACGAAACAGCTACATGAGAATTAAAAGGAAAATTAATTTGCATTAAATGTCTTCAATGCATTTTATTATGTTTTAATTATAACTAACCAACTTTCGAGTGTATTATTATAATACGATATTCATGTTAAAAGAGGTGTAAATTAACGAACTCGTTTGAGGCGTTATCGAATGTTATTGAAAATATTCTATTTTCTAATTTAATGCATGTTATTACTTAATCAAAAATTTGAAACAAATATTTTCTGATATGTGGATACGGAAAAAGTTCAAACGCAATTGTACGTTTCATCATTTGCCATGAATTGGGATCTACCCAATAAGCGATGACGCAAATGTACGATTTGGATAAATCATGTGTAGCCGACAAAACATCATTAGTTAAGTTCACACCAATTTTTAATTTTTTAAAAAATCCAACTAAATCATTGAATGCATTTCTCCACATTTCTAAACAACATCGTCTAAGTGTAGTACGAATTACGTGTGTGTAACGAGGTTGGAGCGTCTCTCGAATCATGTTTGTCAACCGAGGTGTAAAGATAAAAACTCATGGCTACAAAATTCTTAAAGTATAGATGTTGCGGACTCTACAATTTTGCTGACTTACAATGTTGCTGCGGATAAGGCATATGTTGCGGATAGTTATGTTCTCCTGCTGATGAACAACTATGTTGCGGATAGCCTTATCTACTGAAGTCCAAAGTTGCTGTTGATAGGCTTCTTAGCAACATCAAACATTGATGATGCATTGATGATGCTCATAGGCAAATCATCAACAACTTTGACTTTGCTACTGACTCCTTTTGCTGCAACCCTGACACATCTATCAGCAGAAGGAATGTTATTGGTGAAGATGATTAAAGACAAAGCTACTACTTCTGAAGTCTCCTGCAAAGATTCCTAAGAACACTTTTGAGCTGATTGTTACTGTTTACTACAACTTGTCTTTTAGTTGTCTACCAATTATAGTGTAACTTGTAACTGTCAAAGATCGACAACTTGTGCTTGATTTGATCCTCATAATCAAGGGTCTATCTTGATTCTAAGTTCCTTTATATGTATTGTATCTTCTCATTGTACAAGTGTGCTTCCTTTGAGTTTTCTCTGTAACTTGTAAACAATGAAGATTAATACACTTAGCATTTATCAGTATTATCCTTGTTTCTTGTATACATTGCATAGTTGTGATTGTTTTCGCAAATCTCAATTAAAACATAACCATCTTGTAAACACCGGTCCTACAAGTTGTATCAGAGTTTTGGCTCTCAGATTAAACAAACTCACACGTGTTTAATCACTCTCTGGTTCGGTTTACTATTTATCTCTTTGCTGAAATCATCTATCCAATAGTATGGCACATAATACTTGATTTGATGATACTAGAAGCCTCAACAGACCACCAAGACTGGTGTCTGGAGAAGACTATGATATGTGGAAGAACAAAATGGAAAGTTTCTATTGTTATCAAGAATATGGAATATGGAGATCCATAATCGATGGTCCTTATGTACCCATGGTGGCATCTGCTGATTCTGGAGGTCCATCTGTTTCTAAAGAAGCCTCAAAGTACTCAGATGAAGACATAAAAAAAATGGAGGTAGATTTTAAAGCTTTGGGAGCCATACAAATGTGCTTGCCGAATAAAGTTTTTCATAACTTCAGATAATACAAGACTGTGAAAGTGCTATGGGAAGCTCTTGAAAAAATGTTTGTTGGATCTGAGGAAGTGAAGGAAAATAGAAGAGACATCTTGAAGCAACAGTATGAAAACTTTGTCTGCAAGGATGGTGAGTCTCTTACCACTCTATACAACAGGTACACCTATCTTGTGGGAGAGTCTAAAATGAAGCTGGAGAATGAAGACATTTTCAAAGAGTTTATCAGATCTCTACCTAGTTGTTGGACACTCTACACAGTGTCAGTTAGAAGAACTGAAAACCTGAAGACTCTGCAAATGACTGAGTTATTTGGTATGCTGAAAACATATGAATTAGAAATGATTCAAGCCAAAGAAAGAAGCTCAGGTCATTAAACAACCTCATCATCCACCACTTCTTCTGCACTACACTCTAACCACTCAGTTCCAAGTTTAAGCAACTACTATCCTCCCATTGTTACCCATCCGTAGACTCCCAACTCACAAGCAAGCAACTCACCATTTCTCCTTGAAGCCCCACCTGAAAATAACTCTGCTGCTTTTGTCTCTGAAAATCCAAGCAACATGTCATTTATCAAAAAAGACCTGGAGTGTTTTCATCCAGATGACTTAGAAGAAATGGACATACAACATTCTTATGCCATGTTATCTCTCAGAGCTAAACGGTTCTACTCTAGAACTGTAAGACCCATTCCAAGCAACAACTCTAACGCTAGAGTTGGTTTGGACAAAAGCAAGATGAGATGTTACAACTGTAATCAACTGGGTCACTTTGCTAGAGAATGCAAGGAACCAAAGGTAAACCCAGCTGCTACACAACCAAGACAAGCTCATCAAGGTCAAGCAAGTCAAGGCAACACTCCTCCAGCGCAAACTGCAGCATGTGCAACTCAACATGTTGGAACAGCTGATTTTGACTAGAGCTTTCAGTATGAAGATCTTCCTGCCAACAACCAAGCTCTCATGGCAGACACAACAGAGATACAACCTTAGGTATATGAATACCTCTGTTCCCAGGCTTACATTGATAAGGTTCTAGGATATAGAAAGCATAACCAAAACCTTATAGATCAAAATGAAGAGTTTCATCAAATGAAATCTGAATTCAAAATGTTGAAAACAGTTACAAAGAAAAGATTAACTATCTAAAGAATGAGATTTCATCATTAAAATATGAACAAACAAATTTTGAAACTCAGATTGATGATCTATTGGTTAAGTAAAAAGCTACAAGAGTTGAGTTGGCAGACCAAAAGGTTCATGTTGACAAATATGAGTTTGCATCCATGAGAAGGTGACTGCTGGTCTTGGATTTCAAGCTGCAAAGACTTTTGGATGCTCAAATTCACGAGAAGGTGATTGCTGGTCTTGGATTTCAAGCTGAAAATCCTTATAAATCCGTAACTCCACCTGCTGACTATGTAACCATCCATGAACCAAACTTCAACCTCACAAACCTTGACCATGCAAACCGAAACCTTAATCCTTCCAAGGAAGAACCATCTGTGCAAGAATGCAATACCTCATCTGAAGCTAAGTCCACATGATTTGAATCCACCAAAACCAGTGAAGCTCCATTAGTTTCTACCAATGAAGTAATTCTCAAAACCACCAAATCTGGTAGAGTAATCCAAACCAATGGTCCAAGATTCCCTCAATACAAGTACCTCAACTCACCAAACAAATCAAAATTATCTATCCTCCTGAAGGAAGAAAGTTAATTATTGAAAAGGAACAATCCTCAACATCCACAAACCATCAAGAAAACAAACCAAGGAAGGTGTTTGACATATGTCATGCACCTGGAGAGAGAACTCCATATGTATAGAAAACATTAGAGGATGCCACTTTTGAGCATAACAAAACTCATCCCTGGAACTTCAAAGATTTGTTAAAAAAAGGACTATGTGTACTTTCAAAGGGATAAAATTGCTAAATCCGATTTTGTTTGTGGAAAGTATAATCATACTACTAGCACCTGCATCTATTATCTTCAGCAGCAAAGAAATCTCAAGCAACAAGCCTTTGAGAAAACAAACAAGAACAATAAGGTAAGAAGCTATGAAGCAAAAACAACTTACTTCAGAAAATCTCTCTCTCCACCAAGGAAGCAGATACCAAAAACTCAACAATCTTGCATCATATGTGGTGAATCAGACCACTTTGCTGCAAATTATAAATTCAATCCATTCAACAAGATCTCTCAATCAACTTCTACAGCAGGCAAGATCCTTCCTAAACAGAAACCTGCCTATAGAAGAATTCCCACAGAAAAACCCATTTTCAACAGGAAGGTAAAACAGGAGAAGCAAGTGTTTGTTGAACAGTTAGCAGCAATCAAGATTGCTGCTGATCATTTGAAGCTGAAAAGAATGAAGCCCAAATCCAAGCCTTCAGTAGCAACCAAATCTGCTGCTGACCAGTTAACACCATCAGTAGCAATCAAGTTTGCTGCTAACTAGTCTAAGCCATTAGCAGCCAAGTTTGCTGCTGATCAGTCAAAACCATCAGCAGCCAAAACCACATATGCTGCTGATAAAGCAACAAGACCTGGAAAAGCAACTTAACAATGGAAAGCCATGTCCACAGCTTCATTCTCTCAAAGCATTATCATCGGATCCATTGAATGCCAAAATATTGATGATCTTGGTCTTAAAACACACTCACCCAAGTCTGCAAGCTCTTGGGTCCCTCCCTCTAACTAGATCTCTCTCATGTGTAGGGAAAACCAAGTCACAAGGATAACACCTGGGTTGTAGACAGTGGTTGTTCCAGGCACATGATTGGTAATAGGTCCATCCTCTCAAATTTCAGAAACTTCTATGAAGGATATGTTGCCTTTGGGAGTGATTCAAAGGAAGGATCTATAACTGGACAAGGAACTGTGTCCAATGAAAGAATGAGTATTGAAAAAGTGAACTTTGTAAAAGAATTAGAATTCAATCTCATGAGTGTGTCTCAAATATGTGATCAGAAGCATTGGATGATGTTCACTGATAAAGAATGTTTTGTACTCTCCCATGGGGTAAGCAAACCTCCTCCAGAGAAGATCTTGTTGACCACTCAAAGAAAAGATAACCTATATGTGCTTGATAGAGGTGCACAAAAGAACCGGAACCGGAACCGATCCGATGGATTATCCGAAACCGGATCCGGTGAGAACCGGTTTTTTTAGAACCGGTCCGGATATTATGAGAACCGCCGGTTTCGGGACCGGTTCTGGGTTTTTTGACGGACCGGTTAAAAATCGGATAAAAATCGGATTTTTTGGAACCGGTTTTTTTCGGACATTTTGGAACCGGTTCTAGCCGTTGGGGTTAAAAAAAAACGGCTATATAGCCGTTTTATGGCCGTTTTTTTGTTTTTTTTTTTGTTTTTAAGGATTGAAATTTAGTATAAATAGGTATTAGGTGTTTGTGTTAGTTCACCACAACATTCTAGCTCTCAAAACTCAAAAACGCTCTCAAAACGCAAAAAAACGCTCACGTTAAGCAAAAAAAAAAACGCTCTCATGGCTTCCGCTTCCGCAAGCACTCAAAATTCGGTTGGTGGTTCTACTAGCGATGTTACGGTTGTGTCAATACTTCCTTGCTCCCGAAACCAAGAAATATGGGCTTATTTCGATTTATGCGAAATGTCGAACGGCTCGCAAAAGGCTCGTTGCAAACGTTGTGGTAAACTTTTGGCTGCGGCGGGAAATAGCAGTTTAAGGAAACATATTGCTAGTCACGCAAGACACACTCAAGAAGGTGAAAATCAAACTCAAATTGGTAGTCACGCAAGACACACTCAAATTTTAGGTTTTGAAAAATTAAATACCGGCATTAACTTAACAACGGACGTTTGGTCCGCTCCACATGGTTTACCCGAATCGTACCTTTGCGTTACCGCACATTGGGTTCAACCGGAGTCGTGGCAAATGATGAAGCGTACGATTGCGTTTGATTATTTTGGATATCCACATACCAGTGAAAACTTATTTTATATTTTAGACTCGGTAATTCAAACTTATAAAATTCAACCGAAAATATTTTCAATATCTTTTGATAACGCTTCAAATAACACAAACGCGGTCGAAAAATTAAAAATAAAATATGAACCGCCTTGTAACGGTGTTTTTTTTCATAGTCGATGTGTTGCACACATCATTAACTTGGTTGTGCAAGACGGTCTAAACGTCCAAGAAATAAGAGACGTAAAAGAAAATTTTAAAGTGATGTTACGTGAAGTTTTTAGCACAAGCAAAAAAAGATATATAAACTATAGAAACTTGTGCCAACAAACGGATTCCATCTTTTTAGGTCCGAATTGGGACGCACCTACTAGATGGAACTCGACTTGGAAAATGTTTGAATCGGCCTTAAGGCAAAGAATTACTTTAAAACATTTCCATGATGAACTTGTGCAAAAGAAACGTTGTTTACAAAAATTTGATAATATAAGTTGGGATATGATCGAGAAACTAACTAATTTGCTTGAGGTTTTTAAAAATGCAACTACATGTTTATCGGGAGTTTATTATCCCACGTCTTCGCTAATACTTCAACAATTATACTTAATATGTAATAAATTAAAAGAGTTTGAATATCACGGCACTATTTTTGAAAAAATGGTAAAACCTATGAAAGCTAAATTTAAAAAATATTTTTCAGAAATGCCGGCCGTTGTTACATGTTCGGCCGCCTTAAACCCAACGATTAATGTAACCGGTGTTGAAACATTAATTAGATCAATATCGGATGATTTAAATATGTTCGAGGAAGACCCAAATTTTGAATCAAATGCAATAAGAGATTTCAATTCGGCTTTTAATAATATGTTTGATTATTATTTACGCAAATATGGTGGAAGTGGTGATCCATCAAACATACGTGAATCAATGGGTTCGGGTTCAACTTCTAGTAGTTCAAGGAACCCGATGCTAAATTTATTTAACACTTTAAGAAACGAAAATACTAAACGAGCTCGTGGAACCACACCAAGTAGCGAGCTTGGGAGATATCAAGCAACCGACTTTATTTCTACTCTAAGATCCGAAGAGTTTGAAAACTTTGATATCTTGAGTTGGTGGCAAGGAAGGGAATCCCAATATCCCGTTCTAGCCGCAATGGCCCGTGACCTACTAACCGTCCAAGCTTCCACGGTAGCTTCGGAATCCGCTTTTTCTCTTAGTGGCAGGGTTTTATCTATTCGAAGAACGAGGCTTACACCGGAATCTATGGAGATGTGTATTTGCTTGAAGGACCATTTGGATGCCGCCGAACGTGTACAACATGTTGCAAAACTAGAAGGCGAGCTTGACGTTGAACAAGAAATACATGAATTCGAAGTAGAACATGGGGCGGCGACTCCACTTTCGGACGAAGAACAAGCTTACGATGAAGCCCAACGTATCTCAAGCGAAGAAGAATGAAAACCGATGTTACAAAGACTACGACGAAGAATATTGAAAACATAATAAATAATTAATGCTTTGTGATTCAATTATGTTTTTTGTATTTTTTTTGTACGAACTATTGTTAAATAACTTAAAAAAATCTACAAAATAAATAAAACATGTATTTTATAGTGTATCTTTGTTAATTTTTAATTTTTTTTTTTTCGGAACCGGTTTTTTTTAACCGGTCCGGTTCTAAATATCCGAACCGGTCCCAATAGGTTCCAAGTCTCCACACCCGGAACCGGATCCGAACCGGAACCGGTTCTAATGGATCCGGTTATTGACCAACTTTGACGGAACCGGTCCGGATCCGAACCGGATCCGGTTCCAAAAAAAAACCGATTTGTGCACCTCTAGTGCTTGATATGAACGAGGTCACTCCATCTGGTAGTGTCTCTTGTTTTCTGTCCAAGGCATCAGTTTATGAATCTGCTCTATGGCACAGGAGATTAAGTCATGTGAATGTAAAAACTATCAACAAGTTAGTGAAAGGAAATCTTGTAAGAGGTCTTCCTGACAAGGAATTCCAACTTAAAGATCATTGCATAGCATGCTTGAAGGGGAAGCAACACAAAAGTTCTCACAAGCCCAAGACATTGAATTCAAATGACACTCAACTACAGCTGCTGCATATGGATCTTTTTGGTCCTACAAATGTCATGTCAATGGGTAAGAAGTCATATTGTCTAGTGATAACTGATGACTACACCAGATTCTCATGAGTATACTTCTTAATAACAAAAGATAAAACTGTTGAAATTCTTAAATCCTACAATCTTAGGGTTGAGAATCAAAACAATCAGAAAGTCAAAATCATAAGGTGTGATCAAGGTACGGAATTTAAGAACCAAACCTTTAATTGTTTCTATGAGAGCAAAGGCATTGAAAGACAATACGGTGCTCCAAGAACCCCTCAACAAAATGGGGTGGCTGAAAGAAGAAATAGAACTCTCATTGAATCTGCCAGATCAATGTTGGCTGACTCAAAATTGCCTCTCACATTCTGGGCAGAGGCAGTTAGCACAACTTTCTATGTGAAAAATAGAGTTCTCATCATCAAGCCTCTTAAAAAAATACCTTATGAAATGTGGTTCAAAAGAGTTCCCTACATTGGATTCCTGAAACCCTTTGGATGTCCATGTACTATTCTTATCACCAATGGAATTCTTCCAAAGTTTGGTGCAAAATTAGATGAAGGATACTTTGTAGGGTATTCCTCTCAATCTAAGGCTTACAGAGTATTCAATTCCAGAACAAGAATAGTTAAAGAATCACCAAATGTGGAATGTAGGGAACACATTTCATGTGAAAAGAGTAAAGGACCAGATTGGCTCTTTGATATTGACTCCTTCACACAAGTCTTTGAGCCTCTCATTTTCTCTAACATGGAGTCTACCTCTTCCAAAGAACCAGCTTCCACATCATCTAATGACTACATAATGGAATTCAATAGTCCCTCTATAAGAATCAAAAGACCATCTATTGATCCTCCATCTGTTGTAGAAGCTATTGAAGCTAGTGAAGCGAGAACAAGTCTCTCTAATGTCACCAGCAGCAGTCTCTCTGAACATGAAAATCAAAATGAGATTCATGACAACTCTGCAGTTAGTGTAGAGGCATCTGCTGCTGATGAAGAAAATACAACTGTTGCTGATGTTGAAGACTCTTCTATAATGAATGAAGATATCCCTAATCAAAATCAAAGCAATCTTGGGCAAGGAATACATATGGATATTGTTCCAGCACAAAGAATAAACAAAGAACATCCATTGGAAAATATTATTGGCCAAGTTCAACAAGGAGTTCAAACAAGAAGCAAATCTCATGAGGCCAATATATGTCTTTATTCTTTCTTTCTATCTCAAATTGAACCAAAGAAGATAGACGAAGTTCTGCAACATATAAGTTGGATTGAAGCAATGCAGAAAGAGTTGCTACAATTCAAGAGACAAGAAGTGTGGACCCTAGTTGACCTTCCACCTGGTCAAACCGCTATTGGCACAAGATGGGTATTCAGGAACAAGCAAGATGAGAGAGGGATTGTAGTCAAGAAAAAAGCTAGACTTGTGGCTCATGGCTACACTCAGGAAGAGGGAATTGACTATGATGAAGTCTTTGCTCATGTTGCCCGACTGGAGGCTATCAGAATCTTCTTAGCATAAGCTGCATCCAAGAGTTTTACAGTCTATCAAATAGATGTCAAAAGTGCTTTTCTATAAGGGAAGATTGGTGAGAAAGTTTATGTCAGACGCTTTGTAAATCCTGCACATCCTGACAAAGTGTTTAAACTAGACAAAGCTCTCTATGGCGTACATCAAGCTCCAAGAGCCTGATATGAAACCTTGTCAGGATATCTACTTAGCAACAACTTTAGAAGAGGTGCCATTGATCAGACCTTGTTTATTAATGATGAAGGGGAGAAATCCTGCTGGTATAAATCTATGTTGATGACATCATCTTTGGATCAACAAGGAAGAAGCTATGCAAAGACTTTGAGATCCTAATACACTCAAAATTTGAAATGAGTTCAATGGGCGAACTAAATTTCTTTTTGGGTCTCCAAGTCAAACAAGTTCCAAATGGAATCTTCATCAGTCAATCCAAATATGTCAGAAGCATTTTGGAAAGATTCAAACTGGCTGATTGCTCTGCTGCAAGAACTCCTATGCAAGTACACCATCAACTGACCCATGACAAAGACGATCAAGACACCGATCAACATCAGTACAGGGCAATGATAGGATCACTCGTGTATCTAACTGCTTCAAGACCAGATATCATGTTTGCAGTATGCATGTGTGCAAGATTTCAAGCAGCTCCAAAGAATACACATCTTGAAGCTGTCAAGAGAATCTTTAGATACCTAAAGGGGCTCCAAGACTTGGGCTATGGTACTCTAAGAATGAGAAATTCAACTTATATGCATACACTGATAATGATTATGGAGGATGCAACTTGGACAAAAAGTCCACATCAGGAGGATGTCAGTTTATGGGAGGAAGACTGATTTCATGGCAATTCAAGAAGCAAACATGTGTATCAACATCTACAACAGAAGTAGAATACATTGCAGCTTCAAGTAGCTGTGCACAAGTCATCTGGATACAAAATCAATTGTTGGATTATGGGATGACTTTTATGGCAACTCCCATTCATATTGACAACAAGAGTGCCATATCAATTAAAGATAATCCTGTGCTGCACTCCAAGACAAAGCACATTGATATCAGGTATCATTTTAGTAGAGATCAAGCTAAGAAAAATAGAATTATTTTAAACAAAGTTCATACCAATGAGCAGTATGATGACTTATTCACAAAAGCCTTTGATGAAGCTAGATTTAGATATCTAGTTGAATCCATTGGTATGATGAACTTTGATTAAAATATGTCTCTAAAATATTTAATAAAAAAGTGTTTGTCTTTCTTTTGTTATAAATAAAGTGTTAATAATAAGCATCAAACAATTTGCTACTGACTGCCTTAAGTCATCAGCAGGAACAAGTTTGTTACGGATGCCAATCAGCAGCAACATCTTTGCTGCGGACCATTATATCAATCAGCAGCAACCAAGTTTTCTGCTGATAGACTTAACCATCAGCAGCAACCAAGTCTGCTGTTGATAGGCTTAACCATCCACAGCAACCAAGTTTGCTGCGGATGGGTAAAAATGAGTCCAAATTAACTTTTACCCGTTGTAAAAACTACTTTCAGTCTTTACCATGACTGCTACAGTGTATTACAGCTGTAAAATAGTGAAAAGTAAATGGGTTGTACTGTACAAGCAAGCATTGCCCTTCTCAACTCTTGCCATTATAACAAAATCGAATTCTCACCTTCACCTCTTCACATTCAATTCCGACCTAACTTTCATCTGTTCTCTCTCTCTCTCTCTCTTTCCTAAGCATTCAAAGCTTCCCTTCACTTAACCAACTTTCAAAAGTCCCATCCTTCCCTCCAAACCTTCCCACAATGGCAAACATTGACATCAACAACCCTGATGACAAGTTCTCAACTTACCACAATTTAACGGCATATCTTGTCAAGGGTAAGAAATTAGAAGGGTTTGACGATATGATCGACTTTCTGTGTCGATCAAAGACACACTTTGCTTTAACTGTCAACCCCACTCTCTACATGTAGGATCAGTGATTACAAGATGGTTCTATTCTAGTTGGGATTGGTGGAAACAATCACAACTATGCAATGTAAACAGATAAACAAAGCGAATACTGATAAATGCAAATTGTATTGATCTTCAATGTTTACAAGATTACAGAGAAAACTCCCAGGAAGCACACATGTACAAATTTAAGATGCAATACATATAAAAGAACTTAGAATCAAGATAAACCCTTGATTCTAAGGATCAGATCAAACACAGACCGTTGATCTTGGACAGTTATAAGCTATACTACTATTGGTAGACAACTAAAAGAAAAACTGCAGCAAACAGTTGTATTCAGGTCAAAAGTCTTCTTAGGAATCTTTGCAGGAGACTTCATAAGTGGTTTGTCTTTAATCATCTGCACCAATAACATTCAAATCCAGACACCAGTCTTGGTGGTCTGTTAAGGCTTCCAGTATTATCAAATCCTGTATTTTGTGCCATACTATTGGATAGATGATTTCAACAAAGAGATAAATAGTAAACCGAACCAGAGAGTGATTAAACAAGTGTGAGTTTGTTTAATCTGAGAGCCAAAGCTATGATACCACTTGTAGGATCGGTGTTTACAAGATGGTTCTATTTTAGTTGAGATTGGCGAAAACAATCACAACTATGCAATGTATACAAGAAACAAGGATAATACTGATAAATGTTAGTGTATTAATCTTCAATGTTTACAAGTTACAGAGAAAACTCAAAGGAAGCACACTTGTACAATGAGAAGATACAATACATATAAGGGAACTTAGAATCAAGACAGACCCTTGATTATGAGGATCAAATCAAACACAAGTCATCGATCTTTGACAGTTACAAGTTACAGTATAATTGGTAGACAACTAAAAGACAAGTTGCAGTAAACAGTAACAATCAGGTCAAAATTCTTCTTAGGAATCTTTGCAGGAGACTTCAGAAGTAGTATCTTTGTCTTTAATCATCTGCACCAATAACATTCCTTCTGCTGATAGATGTGTCAGTGTTGTAGCAGAGGTGTTAGTAGCAAATTCAAAGCTACTGATGATTTGCCTATCAGCTGCATCAAGTGTTTGATGCTGCTGAGAAGCTTATCAGCAGCAACTCTAGACCTCAGTAGATAAGGCTATCCGCAACATAGTTGTTCATCACCAGGAGGACAACTATCCACAGCAACTAGCCTTATCCGCAGCAGCTTGTTGGTCAGTGGCAAAATTATGGAGTCCGCAACAGTTGTACTTAGAGAATTTTGTAGCCATCAGTCTTTATATCTACAAACTCCCCCTAGACTGATGCTACCAAAACTCTCTTACTGATGTTGTTGCTGAAGCTTTTGCATATTTGTAACAATCCTTGCTGTCTCATAGCCTCTAGGGTCCTTGCTTGGATTGTCAAGAGGAAGTTCAGATAGAGACTTGATGTCCTTGCTTGGCATGCTAAAGATGGCCCTGCTAGAACATCTCATCTTCTAACCTATGATATCTGTTATAGTGTATTCATTCTTCTCAGCATTGTAGGACCAACTAGTGAATGGAAAGTGGGATTGGAGAGGTTTAGCATCAATGATCACATCTTTGCTAGGATTGAAATGATGTTTGATCACTAGCAACAGATCCCTTCCACTTTCATTCTCAGGCTCATGAGCTTCACCCAGCTCCATCATTCTCTGAAGATCACAATCTGGAAGCTGCATCACCTCATCAACAAATCTGTAGATTGATATTTTTTACCTCTGTCCTTCCCCTGAAAACCTCAAACCATTGATCTTGATTTCTGTAGAACCAGGTAACAATTTCTCTTAAATCTTCTGGTGTGGTAGTAGGTTTGGTTTTCTTCTTGGGAGGTTGTTGATGAGGAGGAGCTGGGTGAGAGGATTTGGACTCTTTGGGTGGAGAGGAGGGAGGTCTACGAGGGAGAGTGGAAAGTTTTTGGATAGAGGAAGGAGTGGATGAGGGAGTAGGCTTGGGTTTCTTTTGTTTTCTATCATCAGTTTGGGTGTTTACCCTTTTCTTTGAGCCTGTCTTTCCCAATCTCTCTTCCTCTTCCTTCTTAACATTGACATATAAGGCTTGCAGGTTCATGAAGCTCATGGGACCTAGCCTCTTTCCACTCTCTCCTCTAGCCTTCAGGAAGTCCATTATAACCTTCCTTTCTTCATGGGTTCTTATATTGAATTCAATAGTCTTCTTGGTTTTCTGTTTGGCCTTTTCTTCTTCTTCAGCCCTTTTCCTATTTGCCAGTTGACCTTGCTGACCCATGAAAGCTCTATAGATTTCTTTATTTGATAATTTCTCAAGGTAGTCTGTATCCTCACCTTGAGAAATCAGAGCTTCAGTCCACTCCTCTCTCATCTCTTTGGCTAATTCAGAGTCAGTTATCCTGAACTTAGCCTCTTATCTTCTCTTCTTCTCTCTTTCTTCTTCTTCTTTATTAAGTTGTTCCTGCAGCTGAAGGGCTAGAGCTTTATCTTCTTTTAATTTTTCAGTTGTAGAAACTTTGACCTTTAACTTATCCATTTGCCTAGCATGCAACTGGATCTGCTGTTCCCGGAGGAGTATGGCAGCTTTTCTTTCTTGGATCTTTTTAAGCTCGGCCATCTCCTCCTCTTCTCTTTCTCTTCTTTTCTTCTTCTTCTTCTTCTTCTGTCATGATGCCCTTCCCTTTGTCTTTATTGGATGCCTCTGCTTCAGCTTCATTGATCACAACAGCAGATGTGAGATGTTGTTGAGATTTCAGTTTCAGCTTCATTGGCAATCTGAGGATCGGACAAAGTGGAAGGGACTTCTTCATTCTCTTCCTTCTCCCATTCATTCCCATATGCAGCCTTAAAAACCTATTTAACATTTTGAGCAGCCACTTTTCTTGACTCTACTGCTGCATTCAGTGTAACAGTTGGTGAGGAGGGAAGGGATAGGTCTGAGTCAGAATCATTCATTGCAATCCATCCATCCTTTTCAAGAAAAGCTTTGATAATCTTGATCATTGCTTGACTTTCTAAGGATTTGATGTTGCAGATGTGTGTCCTGAGCTCAAAGACCTTATACAGGAAATCTGGATTTCAGAGCAGGATTTCTTGAATGTTGTTAATTTTGAAGGATGATCCATCACACAAGAAGAACTGAAAACCATAGGACCCAGTGCTTGACCATCCTTGCACTTCCAGACCCCCGACGACTTTATTATAGAAGAATCTTCTGAATTGCAGTACTTGTTCTTCTGTTAAGACCCTACTCCCTATCAGGTCAAGTCTTGGAGCTAGTCTTTGTTCTGCTGTCCTTGAAGACTCTGCATTGTTTGGATAAGCCAACTTAGTTGCTTCTTGGTGAAACCATTCGAACCAGGGCATATTATCCTCCATCAAAATGCATAATCTATCAATTGCAAGTTTAGCTGAGAGATCTGTGGATGTATTAATGCATCTTGTTAAGTATAGATCTAGGATTTTGAGTGGATTTAGTTTATTCTAATTCAGCTCTTTTACTCCACCAAATTCCCATCCAATCCAGAATCTCTCAGATAGTCCATCATACCCCCATGCTTATGTGCAGTCAGTGTGAATTGAGGGGCAATGATCTGTCTTGATATGCTTGCAGCAGTTGGCAATATGTTGAATGATAGAGGTGTGTCTTCATCTTTACTTTCATTTTTTAAGACCTGATCAACAGCTCTGACCACTAACTTCCAATCCTCAGAGATATCTTCCTCTTCATCTACTGAGTCTGGCAAGTTATGGATTTGAACAATAACAGGTTTGAAGAGTGTACTTTGAAAAGCAGCCTGCTGTTGTATCCATTCATCAAGACTGTCAGCATCATCTTCAGCAGTAACTATCTCCCCCTTTTTGGTTGCATCAGTGCATAGAGTTTCATCTGTTTGAGTTCCCACTGATACAAGGGAAGGAGTAGTCACAGGTGGGCATTGATGGGCTTCATGCATAGAGACTTGGTGCTTTAGTTTGGACACTTCAGCCTCTAGCATAGCCACCCTGGCCGTCAATTCCATGTTCTCCAGTTTCAGTCTGTCCTCATCCATAGTTGTGGAATCCTTAGAACTAGATGGGGCCTTAGGCCTAGCCTCTGCATCCCCATCACCCTGGTTTTCTTGGAAACTAGGATTCCTCTCAGTGAAGAATGTTTCAAAAGAAACATCCTCACTGTGAGTTGCCATGGTTGGGGACTTAGTGATGTTATCACTGTCCTCCTGGTCAATTGATGTACCAGTAGTAGTGATAGCCCCTTCAACATCCACTCTATCATCACTCCCATAGTGAACCTTCTTGGGTGATGAACTTGGGCTGGGTACATTGGCAGCCAAGTCAATCAATACCTTCGAAATAGTGGCAGTTGGAGAAGGTATATCATCTTGACTAGGTGCCTCTGTACTTAAGTTCAAGGAAGAAAGAAAGTGTGAGGGGTCAAATTGGTGTTCTATGGATCCGGGATGTGATCCTGATCCTAATAGAGGGATTTCCAAGGAAGTCTCTCTAACAATTTGGCTATCCCTTTTGATATTCTCATCAGAATGTTGGGATTCTGAATGAGGGCTTTTAGGTTGGGATTGAGCCTAAGAGACAAGAATAGAAGGAGTCTTCTTGCTCCTTTTTCTTTTTCTTGTATCACTTGCCTCAACTGGGGCCTTGTGTTCCAGTTGGGCTTCCAAAACAGGTGTAAGTATTTGTTGTGCCTGTGCACCCTTAATAGGATGCACGTGGGTTTAAACAATGGAAGCAGATTGATGTTCAGGCTTTGAAGTGGAGGGTGTGGGATCAGTATCAGCTGAGATTGCTGAACTGTCACCCTGGGTACTTTGTATGTTCGTCATTGTAGATAACAATGGAACATTGACCCCTAAGAACATTTTGGAAACAGTTGTCATGCTTTGAAAAATGTTGTTTTTATGCCCCAACATCAGGTAGATTCTTGCAGGTTTTGATAAATCTTTTAGTTCATTAATGAAAACCTCCTGCAAGAACCTTGGGTACATAAAAAATGCATGTTTTGCACATTCCTGAAGGTTATATCTCAAACCTTCAAATATTAGATGTGCAAAATTGAATCCTTGGCCAGTAACCATACCATAGGCAGCAGAGGCAAGAGAAAAACTCACTTGACGCCATCCACTTCTCTTCTGGGATATGCATTGAAGAAGAGTGTGGCATAGAAACTTCCATGGAGGACCCATCAGCGCCTTCTCAATGGTGTAATCGTTTTGATTTCCAGTGTACCCTATGGATACAAAGGTCCTCATATACTTGTCTTTGGTCTATGAGATGGCGGCTCCCTCGTCCTGAAGTTTGAGGTGTTTTCTTAGTGTGGCTTCAGTGACGATGATGTCTTTGTCGTCTACCTTGGCTGTGATTTGGTGAATCCCCTGTTCGGTAGAGTAGACGGCTGTGTTATAGAAATCCTCCATATGAGGGATATAGATGGTAGGGTTGATGGTGAGTGCAAAATAGATCTTCGATCGACAAAGGAAATCAATCATATCATCAAACCCTTCGGACTTCTTTCCTTAACCAGGTATGCGGTGAGATTGTGGTTGAAAACTTGTCTTCAGGATGGTTTATGTCGACCTCTGCCATTGTTGTTGGATTTGGAGGGAAGGAGGAAGTTTTGGAAAGGTGGTTAAGTATGGAGAGCTTTGAATGCTTGAGAGAAAATGGTGAGAGTTAGGTCGGAATTGAATGTGAAGAGGTTAAGGAGAAATTTGATTTGTGTTATAATGACAGAGGATGGAAAAAGTAAAGTTACTTGTACAGTACAACCCATTCACTTTTCACTGTTTTACAGCTGTAATACACTGTAGCAGTCATGGTAAAGACTGAAAGTACTTTTTACAGCGGGTAAAATTTAATTTGGACTTATTTTTACCCATCGGCAGCAAACTTGGTTGCTGCAGATGGTTAAGCCTATCAGCTGCAAACATGGTTAAGGAAAATTATTTTTACCCATCGGCAATAATCACAACTATGCAATGTAAACAGATAAACAAAGAGAATACTGATAAATGCAAATTGTATTGATCTTCAATGTTTACAAGATTACAGAGAAAACTCACAGGAAGCACAAGTGTACAAATGTAAGATACAATACATATAAAGGAACTTAGAATAAAGACAAACCCTTGATTCTAAGGATCAGATCATACACAGACCGTTGATCTTGAACAATTACAAACTATACTACTATTGGTAGACAACTAAAAGACAAACTGCAGCAAACAGTTGTATTCAGCTCAAAAGTCTTCTTAGGAATCTTTGTAGGAGACTTCAAAAGTGGTTTGTCTTTAATCATCTGCACCAATAGCATTCCCTCTGCTGATAGATGTGTCAGTAGCAAAGTCAAAGTTGCTGATGATTTGCCTATCAGCAACATCAAGTGTTTGATGATGCTAAGAAGCCTATCAGCATCAACTCTGGACGTCAGCAGATAAGGATATCCACAGCATAGTTGTTCATCAGCAGTAGGACAACTATCCGCAACAACTAGCCTTATCTGCAGCAGCTTGTTGGTCAGTGGCAAAATTATGGAGTCCGCAGTAGTTGTACTTAGAGAATTTTGTAGCCATCAGTCTTTATATCTACACTACATACCTCATATGGAAGATTTCTGGAACTCTGCCGTCTTCTCTACCGAACAGGGGACTCCCCAAATCAAAGCCAAAGTAGACGACAAATACATCACCATTACAGAAGCTACACTCAGAAAACATCTCAAGCTTCAGGACGAGGATGCCGCCAACTCATATACCAAGAATGAGTACATGAGGACTTTTGTATCCATAGGGTACACTGGAAATCAAGATGAACACACAATTGAGAAGGCACCGATGGGTCCTCCATGGAAGTTCTTGTGCCACACTCTTCTACAATGTATATCTCAGAAGAGGAGTGGATGGAATCAACTGAACTCTGTTCTTGCCTCTTCTATCCATGGTATGATCACTGGGAAGGGGTTCAATTTCTCTCACTTGGTATTTGAAGGTTTGAGATATAACTTAAGAAAGGAGCAAGATAACCTTTCTTTATGTACATGATTTTGGGACATAAAAATAATATTTTTCAAAGTATGAGAAATGTTTCAGCAAAGTTCTCAAGGGTCAATGTTCCATTGTCATCTACAATGATGAACATACAAAGTACCAAGGGTGACAGTTCAGCAGTCCCAGCTGTAACTGATACCACACCCTCCACTTCACAGCTTGAACATAAAATTGTTATCCTTGATCGAACCCTTGTGCAGCCTATTGAGGGTGCACATGTAAAAAAAATACTCACCCCTGTTCTTCAAGCCCAACTGGAACACAAGGCCCCAGTTGAGGCAAGTTATACCCGTAAAAGAAAGTAGAGCAAGAAGACTCCTTTTTTTTTTGGCTCAGAGGCCCAATCCCAACCTAAAAGCCCTCATTCAGAATCACAACATTCTGGTGAGAATATCAAAAGGGATAGCCACATTGTTAGAGAGACTTCCTTGGAAGTTTCTCTATTAAGATCGGGATCACATCCCGGATCCATAGAACACCAATTTGACCCCTCACACTTTCTTTCTTCTTTGAACTTAAGTACAGAGGCACCTAGTCAAGATGATATACCTTCTCCAACTGCCACTATTTCGAAGGTATTGATTGACTTGGCTGCCAATGTACCCAGCCCAAGTTCATCACCCAAGAAGGTTCACTATGGGAGTGATGATAGAGTGGATGTTGAAGGGGCTATCACTACTACTGGTACATCAATTGACCAGGAGGACAGTGATAACATCACTAAGTCCCCAACCACGGCAACTCATAGTGAAAATGTTTCTTTTGAAACATTTTTCACTGAGAGGAATCCCAGGTGCCAAGAAACTAGGGTGATGGGGATGCAGAGGCTAGGCCTAAGGCCCCATCTAATTCTAAGGATTCCTCACCTATGGATGAGGACAGACTGAAACTGTAAAACTTGGAATTGACGGCCAGGGTGGCTATGCTAGAGGCTGAAATGTCCAAATTAAGACACCAAGTCTCTATGCATGAAGCTCATCAATGCCCAACTGTGACTTCTCCTTCCCTTGTATCAGTGGGAACTCAAACAGACCCCTCTCTATGCACTGATGCAACCAAAAAGGGGGAGAAAGATACTACTGAAGATGACAAAGATAGCTTGGATGAATGGATACAAGAGCAGGCAGCCTTTCAAAGAACACTATTCTAGCCTGCTTTTGTTCAAATTCATGATTTGGCAGCCTCAGGAGATGAAGAGGAAGAGATCTTTGAGGATTGGAAGTTAGTTGCTAGGGCCATAGATGAAGTATTCCTTGAGGAGATGGAGATGGATAATGAGGATGAAGCTATGCCTCCCTAGGTCCTTATACTTCCGCGGCTGCTGCTATCTCAAGACAAGCCATATCCCCTCAATTCCCACTAACTGCACACAACCTGGAGTTTAACTCCATTCTTGCATGGGGTTATGATGGCCTCTTTAAAAGATTCTGAATTAGGTGGGAGTTTGCAGGTGTCCAAGAACATAAGTGGGAAACCTTGAATTTATTTGATACTCTGGCTTTGCATCTGACTGAATGCATCAACACATCTGAAGATCTATCTGCCAGGCTTGCTATTGAAAGATTCCATGATATATGTGAAGACAATATGCCTCGGTTTAACAAGTTTCTTGAAGATGCAAAGAGGGTGGTTTATACTCGAGGAAGAAGAATCAGAGTCCTCAAGGGCAGCTGAAGTAAGGCCAAACCAAGGTCTGGAACTGATAAGAAGCAGAGTATTAACTAAAGAACAGATTCTGTGTCTGAGATGATTCTTATATAATGAAGTGGTTAGAGGTTTAGAAGTTCATGGATGGTCAAGCACTGAGTCTTCTAGCTTTCAGTTCTTTTTATGTGATGGATATCCTTTATCATCAACAACATTCAAGAAATCCTACTCCTCAACTTAGACTTCCTCTATAAGGTGTTTGAACTCAGGTCACATATCTGCATCATCAACTCAACAAGAAATCAAGAAATGATCCTGATTATCAAAAACTTTCTGGAAAATAAGGGATTGATTGCAGTGGATGAATCTGACTCTGATTTGTCCCTTCCCTCTTCTCCATATGTCTTTCTGAATACTAAAGAGGAATCCAAAAGAAGAGAGAAACAAAAGATAATGGTAGAATGGAAGATAGTAACTGGAGTTGAGTGGCAAACATGGGAAGATGAAGAAGTCCCCTCCTGATTACTCCTCAAATTGCCAATGAAGCTGAAGCTTAGGTCTCAATAGCATCCCCCACATCTACTGTTGTGATCCATGAAGCTGAAGCAGAGGCATCCAATAAAAACAAAGGTAAGGGCATCATGACTGAAGAAGAAGAGAAAATAGAATAAGAGAAGAAAGAAGTTGAAAGAAGAACAAGAGAGAGAGAAGCGGAGGAGATGGCTGAGCTTAAGAAAGCTCAAGAAAGAAAAGCCGCCATGCTCCTGTTAGGACATAAATGTATGACAAAAGCTTGTAATAGTTTAGATCTTATTGTCTTTATGTTTTTGCATGTTTTCATTTTCATGGAGTTTTCAAGTTCTTGAATTGATTTTGATGCTGAATTCGTGGATTTGAAGTGGATTTTGGTGAAATTAATCCGATAGAAGTGTTCTAAATAATAAAATACTAAATCCTACGGTCCAATTTCTTCAAATTCCATCAAATCAGTGAGAAATGATGATTTTCGGAACTGTTGGTTCGTGTTTGGGTTGAAGACTCATCTTCCTGAGTTTGTTACAGCTGAACGGGGCGAACTTAGTGTTGAGATTCTGTTGCAGGCGAACTTAGTAGGTGAACTTAACAAGTTCGCTTCACTCAGTTTAGGCGAATTTATCCAGTATGAGAACTTATATGATTTTCTTGATTAAGCGAACTTAACAAGTTCGCTAGGGGTCAAGTTCGCTTGTTGGACTTGAAGCGAACATATTATCTTCGCCTAGGGGAGTTCTTGTTCAAGACTTGGTAATTTTTCTGAAAATGGCAAATATGGTGCAAGTGACTAACATGTTCAATTATGATAATGAGATTGGTACATCTCAGAAACCACCAAAGTTCTTAAGTCTTGCAGATTATTCAAACTGGAAAGATCGTTTTGAGCAGTTTGTGTCCTTTACGGATACAAGTTTATGGATTCCAATCTTGGAAGGATATACACATCCGACATACACTTAGATGGGAAAGGATGATTTTCCTAAATCAGTCTCTGCTTTAACCACATAATAAAAACTATTTTTTGATAGAGAGAAGAAAGCTATGGCTAGTATTTCAATGTCTCTTCCTAAAGAAATTTATCACAACTTTAAACAATTCAAGTCTTCTCAACAATTGTGGGAAGCATTACAAAAGATATGTGAGGGTAGTCTGGATGTTAAGAAAAGCATAAAAGAATTATTAAAGAAGCAGTTCCTAGTGTTCAAGCACTTTCAAAATTAATATTTGGATGATCTTGCAACGAGATTCTACCATTTGCTGAGTGAATTGTCCAGTGCTTCAGTAGTTTATGAAACTGAAGAGATAAATGATAAGTTCTTGGAGTCATTACCATCTAAATTTGATGTGTATTCAGTTTTGATAAAAGAGAATGTCAATTATAAAACTATGTCTCTTGAAGATGTTCTTGGCAAGATTCAATCACATGATTTGAATATGAAGAAGAAGGAAACCAATATGGAGCATATTCAAGATCCTTCAATGTATTTTGCTAAGACTTCTGGCAAAACTGGTGCAGGGGTTGCTTTCTTTTCTGGTGATACTCAAGATGCTTCTAATGTTCTGGAGTTCCAAGTCAATCTGGTTTCTCTGCAAACACAGCTCCTTCATCATCTAGACCACATCATTTGAATCAAAGAGTTGCTGATGATTATTTATCAATGTTTTCTTCCTTTATGACATCTTATGAGAATTTTATTGGTGGTAAGATTCATGATCCAGATGTTATTGAAGAGGATTTCAGACAAATTGATCTTGTTGATCTGGAAGAAATGAACATTCAATGGAACATGGCTATGCTTATGCGACAGGCAAAGGATTTTCTGAAGAAGCCGAAAGAATGTGTGAAGCCGAAAGTAGAATTTGATTCTCAAAAGAAGCCTAATACTTTTCAGAACAATCATACTCAATCACATGGTTCCTCTGGATCTGGGAATTCTAATCATGCATCCACACCATCTGCATTAGTTTATCAGAATGATGAAAATTATGATTGGGGTATTCATCTTAAAGATCTGGTTGGTGCTGTGACTCAAGCTTTTGTAGCTGAAATACATTCTGAAAATCCTGAAGAGTTGACTGATGATGATAGTTCAAGTGATGGTGAGAGTTTGCCAAGTGCTGATGAAGAGCATGATAAAGTACACAATGTTGATTCTGATATTGCATCTGCATCTGGTGTATCTGAAGATGATATAGTATTAACTCAAAGATCTTCTGATGGTGCTGATTCTGAAGATATTCTAATTGCTAAAGTCTTCATGGCAGATATGGCAGATCCTTCAAAGGTAAAAGATTCTATCTGTAACATTTACTGCTCTAACTGCATCTGTGTGAAAGATAAAATGCAAAAGGTTATGGATGATAACACAAATTTAATCTGTGATATGAAATCTATGCATTTGGTAAATCAAAAGTTGAAAGATAATGATAAATTGTGTATGGATAGAATTGAATCTTTGAAAAAATATTTTAATTCTTTGGGGTTGAAATATAGGGAACAAGCATATCATCTGGATATGGCTTATGCTGAAATTGAAAAGCGAAATGAAATTGTCACTCAGAAGAACAATGAGATTTCTGACAAATAATCTGAAGTGATCAAATTACATAGAAAGCTGGAGAGTTTTGGAAATTCATCTGTGGTATTGGATTACTTTAATGACAATGCTAATCCTATAAAGCGGGTTGTTGGAATTGGGTTTGTTCCTCCACCATTCAATGGGAATTATGTGGTTGAACTAGAAGTTATTCTTGAAGAGGAACTTGATCCAAAGACAGTGTTGAAGGTTAATCCGGTAACTAGTGAAGACATGGTCTATGATTCTGATACTGAAGATGAAGTTTTTGATGATAAAAATGTTGAAGGCATTCCTAAGGAAGTGAAAATTGATGAACCAAATGTGGTGAAACAAGTTACCCGTGATAGATGCATTTTGACAGAACCTGATGAAGTGAAAGTTGATCAACCTAAGCTTTCCAAAGTGTTACAAACAAGTGGTTTTGTTGTTGTTGGTCATCAGAAGAAGCATTCATCAAAGGTGACTAAACAAGTTTATGTTCAAAAGAAGCCAGTTAACAGTTCAGTAAAATCTTCTGAAGCTTGTTTATCGGGTAGTTTATCAAATTCCGAAAAAAGTCCTTATATCAGAAATCATCAAGATAGAAGAGTTTGCTTTCACTGTAATGAAGTTGGTCATATTCTGATTCATTGTCCTTATAAGAATCAAGATAAGAAGCCTATGATGTTAGAAACAGGAAAATTCAAGAGTGATCCCCCACAACATAAAGTGGTGACGATTCTAAAACGACCTAATGTGGGAAAGCCTACTTCTGGTGTTGTAAAGAATGTTATTTTGAGGCAATCTGTGACTACTCAATCATTTGCTAAATCTTCAAGATTTAAGCATCATGATAACCAATTTTCTAAGCCAGTTGGTGGTTATACTGGTGTGAAAAATGTTGTTGCTTTTCAAAAGCATTATGAGATTCCACGTGTTGGAATCACAAAAGATTCTCAACCTGAGGTCAAACTGTCTCGACCACAAAGAAGAAGACGTAACAGAAAATTGAAGAAACTTTTGGAAACATCTGAATCTGATAATCATAAATCTAATAATGTTTTTCCAATTAATCATAATGTGTCTTCATCGAGAAGGTCTGATTGTGATACTTATGTTCCACAGGTTGATGACAAAGTAGATTGTGAACTAATTGAAGTTGTTTATTTTGATCCTTCCGGACGACCCAAGACCACAATGGCTTGGGTTCCCATTTCTAACTGATTTTATTTGTTTATGTATGAGCAACCAAGGAGGACTATCAACAATACGTGGTATGTGGATAGTGGTTGTTCTCGACATATGACAGGGATATTCGTTTGCTTGAAGATGTTATTAAAATTGATGGCGGTTATGTCACTTTTGCTGGAAATAAAGGCCGTTACATAACTGGTCAGGGAACTTTGAAGAATGATAAAGTCAAATTTGAGAAAGTGAACTATGTGGAGCAACTTGGACACATTCTTTTGAGTGTATCTCAAGTGTGTAACAAGAAGTTTTCATTTCATTTCAATGATTCTGAGTGTTATATCTTGAAACCGGGATTTCTTATTCCTGACGAATGGATTCTAAGGAAGGCTCCAAGGAGAAATGACACATATGTCCTAGACATGAGTGTTGCTACAACAACGGATTCTATTCCTACATGTTTACTCTCTAAGGCGTTTGAGTCAGATTCTATTTTGTGGCACAGGAAACTTGCTCACATTAATTACCGAAAAATGAATTATCTCGTGAAGAATGATCTGGTTATTGGTGTTCCGAAAATGAAATTCTCTTTTCCTGATGACTGTATTCCTTGCAAGAAGGGGAAACAACACAAGAAGTCCCACAAATCTAAGTCCCACAAATCTAAGTCTAAGAATTCAATTGTAAATCCATTGGAGCTGCTACATATGGATTTGTTCGGACCGATTAGTATCAGGAGCATTGGCGGTAAATCTTACTGTCTGGTAGTAACAGATGATTTCTCTAGATTTTCATGGGTTAAGTTCCTTGCTTCTAAAGCCGAAACCAAAGAGATGGTGCAATTCTGAATCCTGGGTTTAGAGAATTTGTGCAAATAGAAAGTCAGAAGAATTAGGAGTGACAATGGCAGCGAGTTTAAGAATAACAAGATGTGTTTATTCTGTCTACAAAACGGAATTCATCATGAATTCAGTGCGCCATATGTACCTCAACAAAACGGAGTTGCTGAACGAAAGAACAGGACTTTGGTTGAAACGGCACGTACGATGCTTGTAGATTCTAAGCTTCCAGTTACTTTTTGGGCTGAGGCTGTGAATACTGCGTGTCACGTTTTGAACAGAGTTTTGACCGTGAAGCAACACAACAAGACATGCTATGAGTTGCTTAATAATCGGAAGCCAAATCTGGAATATTTACTACCTTTTTTTAATCCATGTACCCTGTTGAAGGTTAGAGATGTCCCCACCAAGTTCAGTGCTAAGGCTATTGAAGGGATCTTTCTGGGGTATGTTGCAAATTCTCCTACCAAAAGAGTTTATAACAAAGAGACTCGTTAGGTTGAGGAATGGTTTCATATTGACTGTTCAAATCGGTCTTTACCTCAAATGGCGATTGGACCAGACTGGGCTTTTGATTATGACAACTTATTCAAGTCTTTTCATTTACCTTCTGATATTTCTCCTAAGGAAACTGCTGTATTATATGAGTCTTGTCAGGATGCACATGGTGGTTGCCTACCGATTGCGGTTCAACATTCATCTGTTCCATCTACATATGTTCCAGATCCTATTGTTGCTTCTTGCTCGGGACCACATGATTCTGATAGTGAGGAAGACGATGTTATTTTTCAAGATTCTTCTGCTGATCCTTTGTTAGTTGATGAACCTTCTACTTCGCCACAGGCTCAGGGGGAGATTCCTACAAATCTGGACTCGGAAATACCAGTTAATCAGGATTTGTCTTATCAATCTGATACAACTCAAGTTGATGTGTTGCCGGTTCCTGAGGTTGCATCAATCAAGGAATTCAAAGATCATCCGGTGACGAATATAATTGGGAATTTGAGAGATGGAGTGCAAATGCGTTCTATTATTGAAAACACTTGCTTGTATACATGTATTAAGGATACTGGTGTTCTTGATGTATGCTCACATTCATGTTTTATTTCTCAAGTCGATCCAAAGAATGTCGAAATGGCTTTGCATGATAAAAATTGGATAGAGGCAATGCAGGATGAGCTTGCTCAGTTTGATAAACTCAAAGTTTGGAATCGTGTAGGTCTTCAAAAGGGTGTGTATCCAACTGGTACTAATTGGGTGTTTAAATGCAAGAAAGACGATCGCAGTGTTGTGGTGAGAAATAAGGAAAGATTAGTTGTACAAGATTTCAATCAACAAGAGGGAATTGATTACACCGAGGTTTATGCTCCTGTTGCTAGGCTTGAAGCTATACGGTTGTTTCTTGCTTTTGCTTCATATAAAGGGTTTAAGGTGTTTCAATTAGATGTGAAGAGTGCTTTCTTATATGGTAAGGTCAAGGAGGAGATTTATGTGTGTCAGCCACCGGGGTTTGAAGATCCAGTTAATCCGTCTAAAGTTTTCAAGCTTGATAAGGCTCTCTATGGTCTTCATCAAGCTTCCCGAGCGTGGTATGAAACGTTGTCTAAACATCTTATGGACAATGGTTTTGTACGTGGCCAAATTGACTCGACCTTATTCATTAAGAAAGCAGGGGGAGAGTTTGATATTATTTTTGGTTCTACAAAATGAAGGGCTGTGCAAAGAGTTTGAGACTGTTATGAAATCGAAGTTTGAAATGTCAGCTATGGGAGAGTTATCATTTTTCCTAGGACTTCAAGTTAATCAGAAGGAAGATGGTTTCCTTATTCATCAATCCAAGTATGTCAAAGACATCTTGAGCTGGTTCAAGATGGAGGACTGTACCCCATACGATACTCCGATTCCGGTCAATCATAAGTTGAATTCTGACCCGGATGGAAAAGAAGTTGATTGCCGACTCTACCGTGCAATGATTAGATCTCTCATGTACTTAACCACTTTAAGGTCAGACATAATGTTTGCTATGTGTATTTGTTCTAGATTCCAAGCAAAACCAAAAGAGTCTCATTTGATTGCAGTAAAGAGAATCTTTCGATATTTAAGAGGAAAACAAAGATTGGGACTATGGTTTTCACATGGTTCTAGCTTTGAATTCAATGCATATACTGATTCTGATTTTGGTGGTTGTTGTTTGGACAGGAAATCTACAACAGGTGGTTGTCAGTTCTTGGGTAATCGTCTAGTTTCCTGGCAGTGCAAAAAGCAAACTACGGTATCCATTTCAACATGTGAAGCAGAATACATTGCTGCTGTAAGTTGTTGTTCACAGATCTTGTGGATCCAACTGCAATTAAGAGACTATGGTTTGAATTTTACAGGAACCCCCATGTTTATTGATAATACTGCTACAATGTCTATCACAAATAATGTTGTTAAGCACAGTAAAACAAAGCACATTGAAATTAGATATCATTTTATTCATGATTGTGCAGATAAAAAGTTGATCGAGCTGGTGAAGGTACATACAGATGATAATTTTGCTGATCTTTTTACCAAGGCATTTGATCTTACCAGGTTTGAATTTCTGATCAAAATGATCGGTATGATCAATCCCGAATAAAAGTTTTCAAAAACAATTTTTCATGGGAGATTTTGTTTTAAATTTCTTTTATTGCTTTATTACATTTTTACATTTTAAATTTCAGTAAAAAATTGTTATTTATAAAAATTCAAAACAAAATGAAAAATATAAAATTGACATCATTTGAAGTTAAAGAGGAAATGATAGTACATCAGTGAATAGTTCATCACACATGACCATAGTAGACCTTTGATATATGAAAGTTAAAGTAAATTGATTTGATCTAAATTTCAAAGTCTACATAAATAAGAAATGATAGTGTTATTAAATGCTCTACTCTTGATAATTTGTTTTAATTTGAATATGAGTTTGAAACTTGAATTATCAATAGACTAGAAACGTTTTTGAACCAATAGTAGTGTGAAAATTAAATATGATATGATTACATCTGTGATTTGAATCCATTATATGCCTGGGTGTGTGTGTGTAAAAGATCATTATCAAATAAAGAATATATGGTTTTAAGAATTTCATGAGACCAATATCGAATTATATCTTTAGCACAAACTCTTTCAGTTCACTTCACTGCCCATGCCCCGAAAAACATGCAATGTGTTGCTGAACTAAGATATGCTTTCTAATAACATCTGTTGGAACATATATTCACCCATGGATCATTTAGATACATCATTTATATTGATTCCATTGAAAATTATCCAGATAATAGTTGGATCCTCCTACCTGAATCTATTGATTCTCATTATAAAGCTAATTCATTAGAATCTTTTGATTCTGAATCATCTTGATCCATATATCCTTTGGGATCTACTATTCTATACTTGTGCTAATAGAGATAATTTCATCTTGGAGATTGATCTAATCTTGCAATAAACTGTGTATGTCTTGAAGATAGTTCAATTTTAAATTTTGTTAGGCATATATGTGGGGTACATGATGTTTTTCATCTAAATGGTACTAACTCACATGAAATTGGAAGAAAAACGATTGTGGTTTCAAATTGTATAATATTGGCAACTTAAGAATTCATGCTTTGTATTACAAATTCGGTATGAATAATTGAGCATTTTATAACATGATCTTATTTACTTTGAAATTTATCGCGTATCATTTCAAGTATTGTTCAAATTGATTGAAAAGTTGACAAGAAAAGTGAATCATTTGAATCGAAAAGAGTCAAAAATGTCAAAGACATGAATATGAAGGATTTATAAATTTTCATTGCAAAAATTGCATAGAATGTAAAAGATATGAATAGCATAAGAATGAGTTTGATTGTTTCATATAATATCATCTTTTAGTACATATCTTAGGTTACCCTTAGTTATTGATAGACTGTGATGAATTGCTCATATACTGATATGATATTCTTACTCATGATGTTAAACCAAAAATATGTGTTTCAGTTTGCTTAGATAAAAACAAAAAATATGTGATTCCGTTTGTACAGATAAAATCCAAAAATATTTTGTTTTTATCTTCCATGAAAATTCTATCTTTTATTAAAATGATTCGGGATTGGATCGGATACATGCTACAGATAGAAGTTCTCAAGAATGTGACTTGTTGACGGTTGACAAAATTGTTCAAGGAAATGGTTTGAAGCGAACTTAACATGTCCGCATGTCCTCTATTAAGCGAACTTAATATGTTCGCCTGTAGCTTGTTAAGCGAACTTAACAAGTTCGCCTAATGAAGCGATATTAATTGTGTGAAAAAAAATCTTGTTCAGGCGAACATACCTCTTTACCCTTTTTCCTGTTTGAGCGAACTTTTTGAGCGAACTTATTCCATTTTTGTGAACTTGTCAAATTTTGAATTCGGGTTGTGCTATTTGAAATTTTCGTGGTTGTTACTTGATCGGTTTTCCTTTGCGATTCTATCTAAGGTAATTTCATCAAATTTTATCCGTTAAATCGATGGGAAATGGTTCTTTTGATCCTGTGTTCATCACAGTTTGAAACCAATCTGAGACTGACCTAATAGGGTGTCTTTTCATGATTAAAACTTTAAATTGACACTTAATAATGTTTAGTGGTTGATAATCGATGCTTATGATGTGTGTGATTTGCAAAGATTCGACGATTTGTACATTTTGGGAATTTGATGTTGAATCTGAATCGACAAACTGGTTCAGGCGAACTTATTATGTTCACCTCTTGCAACACTAAGCGAACTTAATAAGTTCGCCCAAGGGTTATGAAGTGTTTGGACTTGTTAATTTTTTCGAGTGTAAAATTTTTTTAAGTTTGATTTTTTTTATTTTTTCTGTATTTGTGTGTGTATAGCGTGTGTATATCATATGTGTGTTTGTTATATGACTAATGTGTGTTCTATGTCCAATACATTTCCAGATGGCTCGCCGTGTTGAGTACAAACATAATCAAGTGGTGTTGTTAGATCCAAATATGTCTGAGGCCGCTAATTTTCAAGGAATCATTAACTTTTTAAATCGTTCATGATTAAATGTGGCCTTATCTGCAGATCCGTACATCAGTTTGCCGTATATCCAACAATTCTGGGATACAGTCCATCAAGACACTGATGTTGAACCTCATGTGCTTCGTGCTACTGTTAACAACACAGAGGTGGCAATTTTAGTAGAGACTATTCGTGCTGCATTGGCATTGGGAGGTGCAAATGAGGACCCTATTTCTTATCCTGGAACACTAATCATGGGGTGTTTTCAGAGGATGGGTTACCGAGGCAGACCGAATGATACTCAGGCAAGGAAAGGTGGGTTGGTTAGAGAATGGAGGTACTTTATGCACATCATCATCCAGTGGTTATCTCCACGAAAGGCTGGCACTGATGGATTGAAGAGTGCATTACAAGCTGCAATGGTTGCACTGACTCTGAACAAGCTGTTTAACTTTGCTTTGTACATATACCGAGATTTGGTCATGCAAATCAATCCTCCTGAAGGTCAAGGGTTTCTTATGTACCCTAGATTTCTGCAGCTGATTTTGAACCATTTAATTCCAAATTTACCACAGCATCCAATACGTTTGACCTTGACTCCTATGTCTAAAAGAATCTTTACTGATTGTACCAAGGTTAAACAACAAAATGCTGCTTTGATTCCAATTCCGTCTCCGTTGTTTGGTCATATAGTCAATCCTGATTATGTTGAGCCTCCTAATGATAATTGGTTTCATCATGAGGAGTTAGCTCAAGGCCAGCAAGAACCACAACAACAACAACAACAACAACAACCAGAACAACAACAACAACAACCATAACATGTACAAGTTCAAGCTCAGGTTCAGGTACAAGAACATCAAGAACAAGTTCATATTCCTGTTAATGAACCAATTCAGGTTGAAGAAGTTGCTCATAATGATGAACAAGACTTTGGTCTTAATATGGATGATTTTAATGAGGAGGCTGTGAACTCACCCATTCATGAAGCTGAAGGGAATGTGGTGGATACAAGTTCCAGTGAAACGATTCTTTCTGATTATGAGGATACTGATTCTGATTCATCTAGAGACTTTAGTTCAGATCATTATGAGAGGCTGGATACTTTGCCATTAGCAAATGCGGGGAAGTGTATTAAATCTACAGCCAGAAAGCCGAGGCGTAAGTCTGTTCGGAATCCTCCTTCCGGTTCAGTACTTGGTAAGAGAACATTGATAGATGAGAGTTCTGATTCGGATAGTGATGTTAATCCAGTTCCAAAAGCTCAGAAGCTTATGTCTGTTTCTATTGCTGCTACACATTCATCTCAAGATGTTGAGGATGCTACATTTGTTGAATCTTTACTGATAACACCTCCTTCATCTAAGCGTCCGTCTCCTGTGATTAATCATGTTCCTACAGTTCCAAAATCATATGTTGATGGTACTTCACATCCTTCTGACTCTGAAAGAATTACATTCCTTGAATCCCAGGTGCTTACTTTACAGACTCAAGTAGATACTCTTGTGACTACTGATGCATAGAGACAATTGGTCCTTCAGGCTCAAGCTAAACAGATTGATGACATGAAGGTCTTGGTATCCAAACTTGTTGAGCGTCTTGACGCTCAGGGGAGTTAAGGATCCATGATACGTGTCATACTAAGTCGATTCAAAGAAAGGATGGTGATGACAATGATCCTAGTGGCAATATTGAGGGTGATCGTCAATACGCTGATGTGAATCCAATATCAAGAGTTCATAGGGATTCTACATCAGGTAATATTGAAAGAACCAAGAAGGATTCTGGAGTGAATGAAGATATTCTATTACTTGAATTATTTCAAACTGATTCCGATGTTGAAGTAGAAGAAGCTGAGAAGTTAGAGTGTTTAGATGATATTGATGAATTACTTGATGATGTTGAAGAGGATGTGATGGATAATGAGGTTGAAGAAGGAGAAATTGTGGAGATTGAGATAGAAAAGAGTAAAGTTGAAGTTACTTATGAAGGCAGTGACGGTCTGAATGTTCCTTATAACTTCATCCAAGATGACGTTATTCCTGAGTTTTCATATGAAGGTGTGACAGATTCTATGGACTCTGTTGAAGATGTTACTAAGCCTGATGATACTGCTCAATCCAAGTTGAATATTGATGTTGATACTACTCGTCATGTGTCTCCTAAGACTAATGAAGAACCTGTGATGTACAGAAATACAGGTATGACTAGAGAATAGTGGAGAGAAGTAGTTAACAGCTGGATGAAAGTGTTACCCAAGTCTCCTATACAACCAACTCAAAAGGAAAGATAAGTAAATAAAGAGCGTTGTATTGGAAGATACATCAGTTGGTTCTATGATGATGAAAGTAAATTGTTTGCTCTCAAACGATCTGATGGTGTTCAATATTTAAAGCCAAGGATCAAGTATTTCAATACCTTGCCAAGGTGTGAAATAAATGGTCTAGCTACGAAACCACTGATAAATAGATCCAAGTTTGGATTAGCTGATGTAATTGCAAACTTGATCAGAAGAGAAGGTGGATCGGGAAAGTATGAAAAGCTAAAACCACAGAAGTGAAAGAGAGTGAAGATAGTTGATCCAAGTACTGGTATTGTGACTTGGAAGTATAAGTTCAAACCAGTAAGAGCGGTGCAAAAGATTCCATTAAAGAAGATACCACAAGATTTTATAGGTAATATGAAATGGTGGTATGTTGATGTGAATACTGGTGAAGCTAGAGTTGAAGATAGAGATAATAAGGTCATTGTAAGTTTCTATGATGCAATGAATCTTATTAATTTCTCTAAGAAAGATCAGAGAACTCTAAGAAAAAATGAGATCATGTTTACTGATGAATGGAGAGAACAAGGATTGCAGTATAAAAGAGTGTTGGAGATCTGTCAGAGATATGGAGTGCACGCAAGCAGCAGATTACCAGATTATTGGAAGAGCTCGTCATAGAGACTGAAGACAGAAGATCAAGCTATTGTTAAGGGGGAGTCTGTTAGGATATAAATATATGACAAAAGCTTGTAATAGTTTAGATCTTATTGTCTTTATGTTTTTGTATTAATATTTTCTAAGTGTTTGTATTAGTTATGCTAGAGGCGAACTTATCTAGTTCGCCTTATCTCAATAGAGGCGAACTTATCAAGTTCGCCTAGTCTCTTAGAGGCGAACTTGTTAAGTTCGCCTATAGCAGGTCTTGTGTCTATAAATAGATGTTTACAGTTTCAGTTTTGTAAAAAAAATGAAATAGAGAAGTCTTTGAACTCTGTAAACTCTGTGATTGATTGAATATAAAGAGAAGATTATTTACTTGCTGTTTTGCTATCGTTTCTATTGTCAATTTGTGTATGCATACGTTGATATGGTTGGATTCCGCACTCCGTGTCTTTGATACGTCACGTCACGAGATCGATCTGTAGATGAGTCATGTGGACCTACAGCTCCTCAGATAACAACAAATCCAGTTTCATGTAAGGCAACTGGATAAAACAAGAGTTCATGTTCAAACAGCATCACAAATAGAAGAAGATGAAGCACTAGCTCTTCAGCTACATGAACAATTAAATAAAGAAGATGAAGAAAGAGAGAGAAAGAAAGCAGAAGAAGCCAAGTTCAGAATCACTGATTTTAAACTTGCTAAAGAGATCAGAGAAGAGTGGATAGAGGCTGTGATTTCTGAAGGTGAGGATGCAGACTACCTTGAGAAATTATCAAATAAAGAAATATACAGAGTCTTCATGGGACAACAAGTTAAATTGGCTAAAAAGAAAAGGGCTAAAGAAGAAGAAAAAGCCAGACAGAAAGCTAGGAAATCCATTGCCTTAAATGTCAGAACCTATGAAGAAAGGAAGGTCATGATGGATTTATGTAGATATAAAGATTGGTGGCTATAAAATTCTCTAAGTACAAATGCTGCGGACTTCACAGTTTTGGTGCTGACCAACAAGCTGCTATAGATAAGCTTGTTTGATGCAGATAGTTGTTCTCCTACTGATGGACAACTCTGCTACGGACAGCCTTATCTGCTGAAGAACAGAGTTTCTGCTGATAGGCTTCTCAGCAGCATCAAACACTTGATGCTGCTGATAGGAAAATCATCAGCAACTTTGGATAGTTGAGTCTTGATGCGGATCACCAACTTTGTTGTTGATAGCCATATATGCCGAAGATCAATCGTTGCTGCTGATTGGCAAAGCAAAAGCAACTTTACTACTGAAAACTTTCTGCTGCAACTCTGACACATCTCATGCAGAAAGAATGTTACTGGTGCAGACAATAAAAGACAACAACGCTCTCCTTCCAAGTATCCAAGCAATGATGCCTAAGAAGACGTTTGAGTAAAGTTATCCTTTGTAGTATTTGTTGTCTTCACGTGTAGTATAGCTTCTAGTATACAAGATCAACGGCTTGTGTTCGATCTGATCCTTAGAATCAAGGGTCTGTCTTGATTATAAGTTACTATTTAAGTAGTGTATCGTTTCATTGTACAAGTGTGCTTTCTTAGAGTTTTCTCTGTAATCTTGTAACCATTGAAGCTTAATACAAATTGCATTCATCGGTATTCTTTGTGTTTACTTGTTTACATTGCTTAGTTGTGATTGTTTCCGCCAATCTCAACTAGAATAGAACCATCTTGTATTCACCGATCCTACAATTTCCTAATGGCTAGAGGTGAAAGTGGAAAGAGGCTGGGTCCCATGAACTCCATGAACCTGCAAGCCCTGTATATTAAAGTGAAAAAGGAAGAGGAGGAAAGACTGAAGAAGACAGGCTCTAAAGGAAGGGTAGACACTCACCAAGAAGAGAGAAAACTAAAGAAACGGAAGTCTACTCCTTCAACCTCTCCTCCTTTTGTCCAACAACTTCCCACTCACCCTCCTAGATCACTCTCCTCGCCACCCAAAGAGTCCAAATCCTCTCACCTAGCTCCATAGCATCAACAGTCTCCCAAAAAGAAGTCTAAACCTTCCACCACATCTGAAGAATCAAGAGAAATTGTGATATGGTTTTACAGTGAACCAGATCAGTGGTTTGAAGTGTTCAGGGGAAAGACAGAAGTAAAGAGATCAGTTTACAAATCTGTTGATGAGGTGATGTAGCTTCCAGATACTAATCTAAAAAGAATGTTGGAGCTGGGTGAATCTCATGAGCCTGACAATGAAAGTGGGAGACATCTTTTGCTAGTGATCAAATATCACTTCAACCCTAGCAAATATGTTATCATTGATGCCAAACCTCTTCAATCCCACTTTCCTCTTGTCAAATGGTCCTACAATGCTGACAAAGATGAATACACACTGACTGATGTCAAGGGATACAAGATGAGATGCTCCAGCAACACCATCATCAGCATGCCTAAAAAGGACATCAAATCTCTGTCTGAAATTCCCTTTGACAATCCAATCAAGGACCCAAGAGGCTATGAGACTGCAAGGATTGTTGCAAACATGCAAAAGCTTTAGCAACAAATGCAGTAAAAGAGTTCTGGTACCATCAGTCTAGGGGGATTTTGTAAAGATAAAGACTGATGGCTACAAAATTCTCAAAGTATAGATGTTGTGGACTCTATAATTTTGCTGACTTACAATGTTGCTGCAGATAAGGCATATGCTGCGGATAGTTATGTTCTCCTACTGATGAACAACTATGTTGCGGATAGCCTTATCTGTTGAAGTCCAAAGTTGTTGCTGATAGGCTTCTCAGCAGCATCAAACATTAATGTTGCTCATAGGCAAATCATCAGCAGCATTGACTTTGGTACTGAGACCTTTTGCTGCAACCCTGACACATCTATCAGCATAAGGAATGTTATTGGTGCAGATGATTAAAGACAAAGCTACTACTTCTGAAGTCTCCTGCAAAGATTCCTAAGAAGACTTTTGACCTGATTGTTAATGTTTGCTGCAGCTTGTCTTTTAGTTGTCTACCAATTGTAGTGTAACTTGTAACTGTCAAAGATCAACGACTTGTGTTTGATCTAATCCTCAGAATCAAGCGTCTGTCTTGATTCTATGTTCCTATATATGTATTGAATCTTGTCATTGTACAAGTGTGCTTCCTTTGAGTTTTCTCTGTAACTTGTAAACATTGAAGATTAATACACTTAGCATTTATCATTGTTATCCTTGTTTCTTGTATACATTGCATAGTCGTGATTGTTTCCGCTAATCTCAACTAAAACAGAACCATCTTGTAAACACCTATCCTACACGAGGGTTGTCGAAATGGTCAAACGGCAAAGCTTCTTAAATCACGAATTGTAACACCTGCCACACAATTGTCCAAGAAATGCCGAGGTTAGAACTTAAGGGACTTGTGTAATTAAAATACCAAAGCCTAGGGTTCAAAATGAAAATTTGGAAATTTAAGACCTTAGCGGACCGCTAAGGTAAACCCTAACGGTCTGCTATGGGTGCTGATTGCTGATAGTGGTCCGCTAAGGAGCCCCCACCCTGTGTCTTTGGGCGGCGGACCGCCACCACATGTGTAACGGTCCGCTACTTGGTCATTAAGCAATAAATCCGCGTGTGACATGTGTCCTGTGACTAATGGGCAATTGTTTCGATACGTGTACTTATGGCAGACCGCCACACCATATGGTAAAGGTCCGCCAGCCACAAAACTATGAAATCTCGCCACGTAGAAGGGTGACGAACCGCTACGCCCCACGGTAATGTTCCGCTAGCCGCAAAACCATAAACGGTCCAATCAGACTTCGACATCTAGGGCTGACATAATCCAGGGCGGTGGCGGACTGCCACCAGCCTACGTAGCGGTCCCTTACGAGTTGGGTTTCCAGCCTATAAATAGATGGACGAATTCATTCGGATTTCCACATCTCAAATCGATTCTCACACTCAAAACTTATTCCAGAGAAGCCTTAGTTCGCTCCCAACGATCCCGATCCGATTCCCGCTCGTTGTAATACCCGGTGTAAGAAGAAACGCTCGTAGAAAGGTCGAACCGCTAGAGAAACCAAGCTAAGAAGTTTAATTCTATAATTTGCAACTTAGAGGCTAATTCCTATTGTCAAGGTAAATACTTTATCTATTTCAAAATTTGTGTCAAACATTTACATTTATGAAAATGGCCAAATAAAGGTTAATGGAAATAATGCTCAACGTTCTTCTGCATGTAAGCATTCATGCCATAAGTATACGTAAACCTTGCAAGGGATACAAGAGTCGGGTGAAAGTCTCGGTCTACGGCTGGTACTTCCCTTTATAACAAATCAGGAGGCATGAGCCAACCGTTGTTATTAAAGACATCCGGTCCGTTTTATCAAAGACATCAGGACATGAGCCTGCTGAATGTGTAGATTGAACATAAAGTTGTGATTATCAAATTAATAATTGTTTGTGTCAAATGCGTTTTATGTCAAGATAATTGTATTCACCGGTGTTCGCGCTGATGTTTCATTTTCAAAATGTTTTTAGGAAATCCATAAATTATGATGGAAAAAGGGATAGGGCAGACATGAGATCTAACCCATGAATGAAAAGTGAAAACGATATTGTGCACATTGGATTCTCATGCCTCGTGTATTGATTATCCTAAAAGATGAAAATGGAGATAGGACCGAGGGATTAATCAACCCTGGATAGTACTATTTCCGGTGACTTTGAACTTGTCTATAAGACAAGAGGTGTATTTGATTTCAAATTCTGTTTTGTATTCAAATCAAGAAGGGTATTTAAATCTATATGTTTATAAAAGTATTTAAATCCATATGTTTATAAAAGTAAATACAAGAGGTGTATTTGATTTCAAATTATGTTTTGTAATCAAATCAAGAAGTGTATTTAAATCCATATGTTTATAAAAGTAAACATAAAACTTTTGTTTTCTAACTGGGTTTTGATATTTACAAAGACAACCCTTGAGGTTGAAAAAATGTTGAAACTATCCTTTTGAAGAGACTTCCGCTGTATTTATAAAACGATCTTTTTCAAATTTTCGTAGAATAAGTAAAAATTAACACTACTGAGCGAAAAATATGGGGGGGGGGGGCTCACAGACCTCCGGTCCTGCCGCAAAACCCATTTTTTTCCGGTGACATTCAAGTCGTTGCGAAACCAACCAAACAATCTCAATCGAAGTTACCATTTAATTTCTCCTGTTCAAACGACGTCGGGGCACCATTTTATTTTTCTTTTTGCTGAAAACGGTGGCCGGTGGTCGGCATGGTAGTGGTCGCCGATGTTTATGGAGGTGATGGTTTGCTTATGTTGAGGAGGGTTAGGGAAATTACATAAGTTGTCCTTTTATGGGTAAAATGGCCATTATACCCTCATGTGTAATGCACATGTCTAGACTTAACACAAAACTTAACACCAACTATTGTAATGGACATAGAGTGTGTAAAAGTATTAAAGAAAATGACTTGTGGTGTACTTATTGAAGTCAAAGGGTAGAGATTGTAATTTCTAGTATAATTAAAGGATAGTCTGTGTAATTTACTCATAATACTTTTTATACATTTATCATTATATTTTCTCTCTCATCCACTAACAACCACTTTAAAAAAATATTAAAAAATTTATACAGGTGAAAAATGTTTTCACAAATATACAAAAAAATATATCTTTTATCTCTCCTTCACTTACAACCAATTTAAACCACTTTTTAAAATATATAAAACCCACTTATAAATATATACCAAACCGGCTATAAATGCTCTTAGACAAAAAAATTGCAGTGTGTTAGGGTGTTCAGTATTTTAAATTCGGACTTGAAAAACTCAAAATTTAATTTTAATCAAATTGGGATTCTAATTTAAAGATCATTTATTTTATTTTATATATAATTTAAAAAATATAGTCATTTTGAATTGAATTATATTTTTTATTAATTCCAATCGAAACATGAATTTTAAATTATATACATAGTTTTTATTTTATATATAACTTAAAAATATACTTTTTAAATTGAATAACATAATTTATTTATGTTAATTCTAATAATAAACAAACTCAAATTTTGGGCTCGAACCGAATCAAATTTCGAATTGTTGTTTGTTTTCCGAATCGAGTTTGAATTCAAATTCAAATTTTTAAAATTCGAATAACCTGATTTATTTAACTTAATTAACTAAAAATTCGATTGGTTGAAGTGAAGAAAATTTCATGTATCATCATATCAATATTTATCTCATTTTCTATTTATTTATTTTCATATATCTAGTTTCAATCATGTACTTTTCACATATCAACTTTACTTTCTGCTTTATTATCTTAAAAGCTGGAAACATTCCAAGACCTTGTAATATGTGAAATAAAATAGATATATACTCAGAAATACAAACTTGTATCACATGTTCACGTTTAAATTTTCTTCACCACAAAGCATATATTAATTGAGGTCCATGTTACCTCTTCTGGGAACCTGATTCATGCCCCACCACCATCAGAAACACTGCTTGAGATCTGCCATCCTCAATTATAAACATGATTTGTCCCTCTTCCAATTTCCATACCTACTCATATCAAACAAACATTTACAAAAAAAGTCAATCCTTTATTAACCAAAGGTGTTAAATTGCCAACTATAATAACACGGAGCCGTAATATCTAGTCTTATTCCAATCAATATTGTTTGTTAGCTCTCAGGTTGAGTGGTGTGACGCACTGAATTACCGAATTAGTAAATATTGACACCTTAAGAAAATCTCACATCGGCCGTAGAAAAGAGAGATCTTTGGGTCATAAGTAAAGCTCATGCCTCTTACATCAACTACGCGTTTTGGGCTTAGTTGGCTGTGGAGCACATGAAAACTCCATAGTTAAGTGTGCTCGGGTGGGAGTAATCCAGAGATGGGTGACCTCTTATGAATTTTTCTCCCGGGCAACCCAAAAAATAGGTTAACTTCTAGGGGTAAAGCGGACAATATTGTTGGTACGAGAGGTCGGATGTTACAAATGATATCAGAGCCACTTATGTGCCGTTCGGGATGGTGGGGCAAACCTCATCGAGGACGATGAGTCCCTAAGAGGGGTGAATTGTGACGCACTGAATTACTGAATATTGACACCCTAAGCAAATCACACATCGGCCGTGGACAGGAGAGATCCTTGGTACATAAGTAAAGATCATGCCTCTTACATCAACAACGCGTTTTGGGCTTAGTTGGCTGTGGAGCACATGAAAACTCCATAGTTAAGCGTACTCGGGTGGAAGTAATTCAGGGATGGGTGACCCCTGCGAAGTTTTCACCCAAGCAACCAAAAACAAATCCATGTGCTCATAGGGACAAAGCGGATAATATTGTTGGTACGAGAGGCCGGATGTTACAAGTGAAGACTTCCCTGAAGGTCAACCATCTTGAAATTACTTGCATTCAAACACATTTAGCTGTAGAATTCTCCTTTCATCCTCAATCAATGGTATTTGAGATTGGATATTCCTTATGAGTTTAGTGTCTCTCCTATCCATAGACGACGTGGGATTTGACTAGAGGATGCACGACCGTACTGGGCCGTGGGGGAGCAGGAGGGCCAATGCACGACCGTGCAATGGATGCACGACCGTGCATCCCCTGCTTTTCCCTAGTTTTATCTTTTAGCTACTTGTTGACTATTGTTGACCAATTTTGACTTCTTGGGGGTCAATGCTCCGGGAATGAACCTTCTAGAAGCTTGAATTCTTGTTATTTTTGATAGATTTTAGCTTGATTTATATTTTCAACACCGAATAACCTGCAATTACAAAATATAAGTGTTTTAAGCATAAATTGCAAGATTATTATTCAATTAGTACTATAATATGGGATTATTATGTATGTAAAATATGTATAAGTGATGACATATCAGGGGTGGTACATAGTGAAAAGGGATGTTTTAGGTTTAGATGCAGCCTCCACTGGTTTGTATCTTTTAACCCTTTGAAAGCCACTTACGCAGCGCAAGCTACATGGTCTATTGGTTAGCAAGGTATTGATGGGATCAAATTTTTCCGGTCACGGGTTCTCATACTTATTAAAAAAAATTCAACTCGCGTGATGATGTCCTTCTGTACCAAGATGTGGAGTGGCAACATCAGCTATAGGTTTTAAAACACAACCACTAGCTTAGTCTAGTGGCAACTGTGTATACAAAAACTTTACTAAAATGAGGAGGTCTTGGGTTCAAGTCCCACCTATGACAAAAAAAGGCGGTCCAGGTTGGGCAGGGGGTTTTCTTCCTATAGGTGGTGGAGATGATCGGGTGGGCGGGGCTACCCCAAGCCCTCACTATACTTCGCCCCTGGATAAAAGTAAACGAGCAAGAAAAAGATCCAACTGAAAACGAGCATAACTTTTGTAGACCCAAATTCCTCACTTGGAGCCTCGATTTTGATTTTGACCGTCTTTTCCAAATTTCTTGATTACAGATGATTTTGTTTTGATCGTGAAAACACTAGAATCATGGGTTTTATTAATTCAAGTGAGTTACAATTTGTGATTAGATTAAAGAAGAAAACACTAATTAGTTCCTAGACCCTTTTATTCATATCTATTCTCTAAGTAGCTCACAAGTTCAATCAGAATTATTACCAAATTGTCTATTACCTCTTACAGTTTCAAGCCTCAAGTTAATGGTCGACTATATAACCTAAAGATAGAACTAACTTAAACTAACATTTCATAGAAAGCCAATCAATCCCACACAACTCAGATCCAAATCAAATACAAACAAGTCATCATTCACACCGTAAGTTCAAGATAACAACTTTACTAAAGTAATTTTTAGTTTTAGGTTGTGTAATTTTATATTTTTAATTTTAGGTTGTGTGATTTATATATTTTAGTTTTATGTTGTGTGATTTTTAATTTTTAGTGACTATCATATTATGCATACTTATGACGTGTGTGTATAGGATTGTTGTAATATCCAGTATTTTTCGACTTACCATTATCACATTTAGATTCTATTTCCCGTTGTAACCTATCTATTTCAAGTGCTAATGAACGTATCATTTGATCCTTATTAAGTCTAATTCTTAAATAAATATAAGATAAATAGATTTATATCTAATACATGTATAAATACTTAAATATAAGTGAAATTTAGGATATATATATATATATATATATATGCACCCTTTAAAAGAAATAGATTAAACCCTAAAAAGTTTATGTTTAATAGACTTATTTAATTAAAAATAAATAAATGAAACTTATAAAACTTATTTAAATTTATAAAAAGAAAAATATATATATATATATATATGTATGTATATAGAACAAATTATTTACTTTTATAAAAGTCCAGGGGCTAATGTGTCAATTCTAGAAATTTGTTTTTAAACTAAATCTTAAGTTTTAGCATAAAATAATAAAGTTGGAAACCTCAGGGACCGATTGTGTAACTATCCCAAACCCCCGAAACCCAAACCAGTCACAGGTTCGATCCCCGCAACACCCGGTTTTTGTCTATCTTCACTCGAAATCGCGATTCCGGCCAGGTTCGATGCACCTCGGGTTTCCATTCGCGCATGCCACCCAACCCCGATGCCCATCAATGTCGGATTTCAACTGTATCAACGCGTGGGTTCGGATTCGAATCCTTTCGGCGCGACCACCATCTCCCTAACCGTTCGAGCATTGATGACCAAATTGGTTATAAATAACACTCGTACTACCTCAACGAAATCACACACAACTTCCTAAACCTTCAATTCGTCTGAATCGAACCCGCATTTGTCGATTAAAGCCTGTGACCACCGACGTCAAAATCAAGCTCAATCTCCCTCATTCTGGTATCATTTCATGTAATTTCAAAGGCCAAAGGACTCGTTTTCGTGTATAGATCAAAAGCCCTCTGTTTAATTACATTAACATAGGGTAAATCGATTCGTATTGGGGGCTTTGATTTCTAGGGTTCATACGATTTGGGGGCTGGTTTGGGATTGTGTTTAAGTATCTTATTTTCCAAGTTAATCACCAGCGAGGCCCGTAGCCGGGTGGTGTGTGCGCATGTGTGTTGGCTCAGGCGGCCCGAGTTCGAATCCGGCCGGCCTGAGTTTTGGATTTTTATTTCTATACATTTTTAAGTAGATTCACAAATTCCTCTTATTTTTATAAAATCTGTTAAACCTCTATAAACTTGAAATCGATTTTTGTTTATAATTTCATTTTCATTAAACATTTTAATTAAATAAAACTAAGTTAAACTATAGGAAATTTAATATTTAATAATGGTTTTAAATACTTAAAATCTATAAAACTACCTTAAGCTTTCATAAAACTTAAATATTCAACAGAAATTATTTTATAAACTCAAAAATTTTAATTAGTTATTTTTTTATTTAATAAACAAAGATTATTTTATTTAAACTTTAAATAATAACTATAAACTTTTATTAAACATAAGTTATATTAATACAAAGAAAATTTATAAACTTATATTTTCATTAGAAACTTATAAACTTGTAAATATTTATATTCAAAACTAAATACTTATTTATTTATTTAATTAAAACAAGAAAATAAATACATTTTTATTTATAAAAAGAAATTAGAATGCTTGTAAACTTAAAAAACTTTAAAGCACTTATAAGTAAAACATAGACTTATTTTAGATATTTATACAATTGAGAATAACAAGAAACCATGTTATAAACTAAAAAATCACAATTTATTTAAAGTCTTAAACGCCTTCAAAATAATTATTAGTCATATTTTAGAAAGTAAAAACACTTTAAATAATTTTGATTGATCATTTTTAGATAAGTATTTATTTTCAAAAACAACCTCTCTAAATAATTATTATTCATACTTAGTAATTATTTATTCATTTGATAAGTACTATTTAATCTTTAATGATAAAGTATGAATCTTGTAGAAAAAAACTATTATTTTATCTTAAATAATTATTGAATCCTTATAGATAATTATTTATTATCCTTGTTATTCTTTATGTTACTTTTATAAGACTTGAAAAACTATTACTCTTCAAATTCAATGAACTTTATAATAATACTTCTAAAGACTTGTTATAAATCTAAACCTTATAACATAATCACCCTCGTCTCTCATATGAAACCGTAGAAAGTCTTGAATCTTTGTCATAGACTTCTATAATTAATTCCTTAAACTCTAGACTTATCATTTAGGCTTGTTGTGAGGATATCTTTCCTCGAAGCTTTACTACACTCATTCTTTGTCGGTCACTCTTACATCCTTCTCAAGGTGAGTATATTTAACCCCTTTTTGTTTTGTTTTTTATTTATAAACTTGGGGTGGAACATGTTCAAACTTTTACACTTATACAATTCAAACATAACTATGTTTATATGCTTTCTATGTGTTATATGATTTTGAGACTTGCATGCTTAAATTAAAATTAAGACTAGCATGTTCATTAACTTTGGTCGGGCCTATGGTAACAATAATAGATCTATTGTATTTGACCAATCCACCTTGATTGATTAACCCTTCGGGGGGAGCCCATGGTGATTGTTACTAAAACTTTAAACTTTTAAGGGTAACCCTCGGGTTATGCCTAAACTTGGTTGGAGGTTTGAGATGCACAATGTTTAACTTGCATGTTCTCACATTATTACCTAGATGCATTAATCATAGTGAATTGTAAAACTTTTAAAGACTTTATTAAACGGTGTCAAAACATTTGTATCTCACCAACTATTTTGTGAACACGTAGGATGCTTGGACCTAGAAAGACTATCAAAATTAAACTTATGTTTTCATTTTCATTGTTAAACAATATGTTATTTCTCTTATGTTGAACCTTTAAATTTATTAATGGAATATTTCAAATTTATTAGTCAACCTTGTGCTTTTGAACAACCGCGTCCGCCCCGACGTATAATCTGCCGTCGGTTGGGGTGTGACAATTGTGACCTTTTCAAAACCCTCTTTTTATTGTGTTAACCTAAAAAAAAACCCCGCAAAATCGATCCAATCATTTTTTTGTGAATAACATTATTACACTAATATAACGCCATGTTATTTTTTGCATTTTTGTAAATTCGCGAATGTAAGGGGAGTTTACACCAATGTAAATTTTTTCGAAAAAATAAATATTTAGCTTTAAAAAAAACTTCCACCAGGTGTAAACTCCCCCTACATTTGCGAATTTATAAAATTGCAAAAAAGAACATGACGTTATGTTAGTGTAATAAAGTTATTCACACAAAAAATTATGATTGGATCAATTTTTGCGTGTTTTTTTGGGTTAACACAATAACAGAGGTTTTTCGTGGGGTGACACTATTTCATGGAGTGAAACTATTTCGTGGGGCGACACAATTTCGTGGGGCGACACTATTTCATGGGGCGACACTATTTTGTGAGGTGACACTATTTCATCGGGTGACACTACTTCATCGAGTGACACTATTTCATGGGGTGATACTAAGAGGAGACACTAAAAGTCCATAACGAAAGTTATGGCAACACAAGTCATGTCAACACTATGGACGTCCCCATAGTGTTGACACTGTCATAGGCGACACTGTCGTGACGACACTGCCCGTCAACATTGTCCTGACGACACTGCCCGGCGAGTATCCTGGTGAAACTAGCCCGACGATACTAGCTAAAAGTTGACCGATTTCACATGTTAACTTCGTATAGATTTCCGTAGAGGTCCGTCTAGTTTGATAATTGGTCAGTGATAGCAGAACTGGTGAGTTCTTTTTGTCCTTTTTCCTATGGTTTTGGGCTAGCATGCATACTGACAGGATGTTTTGAAAGGAAAAGTATGGTTTTTTTTTTTAATAAAAATGACACTTTTATAAAAAGAAAGAGAAACATATAAAGGCTATAGTACTCTCTTTGAAATAAATATTTTAAAGAAAGTTAAAGGAGTTGTACTTCGGTTCAGCTAAGCAGTGACTATGAAAGATGCCATGTTATTTGCTTATGTGTTAATATGTGCTATTTGTTTATGTGATTGCATTATATTATGTGTTGTAATATAATTGCATAATAGTTACATAATAGAAAGCCCTGCAGGCAAGCAAAGTAGAAGTCTCACCCCGAGGTGTGAGCAAGCAAAATAGAAAGTCTCACCCTGATGTGTATGCGAGAAAGTCCCACCCTCAGGTGTTAGCGAGAAAAGGGATCTTGTCCTCTAACATTGATCCATATGTGATAGTTAAAGTATGTGACAGTTACTTGTATTGTACGAGTGAAGAGTAAAGTTTGAAAGAGTAAAGGAAGACACCTTAACTAGTTTCCTCAAAAGTAAAGTTTTAATGAAAGAAAGAAGCGGAACGATTTTATAAATTGTAATGTTGTAAAGTTTTAAAGTAGGGGCAAAGGTAAAGTTGTTTTAAAGTAAAGAAAGAAATCATATGTTATTTTAATAAAAGTAAGCTACCTAAAGAAAAGTTTACAGTTTAAAGTAAATTGGCAGAACTCATCGGCGTTGGCTAACTTTTTAGTGTACATGTAGGTAGCAAAGTTAAACCAAAGTACAGAGTAAAGGAGTCGTGATGGCTTGATAGCGTTGACTGCATATATGAATACTGGCAATCCTTATTCGACAGCTTATGCTGAACAATGTTTTAGTTAAAGTTGTTAAAGTTTTAATTGATTGTGAATTTTAAGAATGTTAAACAAAACTTCCGTTGTAATAGTTATTCTGATTTTCAGTTTAAGAACTATGTTTGCTATGTTTTGTGTCAATTATGAGATGTACCCGGTTTGGGGCGTTTCACATCGGGTGGTCGTCGTGTCTCACTTAGGCTGCACTGCCGGAAAATACAAGAGGTAGAGATATATGCAATTAATGGTCGCCGTTGGTTCTTCGCAACGGTAGTATAACTCTGTTGTAACTTGGTACGACCGAAACAATGACAATAGAAGGTTTTTTAGTGACTTTAATTTGTACTAGGCATGGTAAAACAATAGAAATGGGGTTTGAGAGACATGGATGATGACGACTCCTCCAAAATTAGGGTTTATGGAGAGGACACTTTCGTGTTGATAACATGTTGTGAAACTACACTAACAGAAAGAAATATGAGAAAGAGATGGAGGGAGATAAAAATGTTTATATCATTTACAAGTGTGCTAACAACCATTTGAATAGATGATAAACATATTTATAATGGGATAAAACCTAGCTATACAATTTCTCATAACCACAATAAATAATATTATATTTATAACATGCTTCTATTTATTCTTTTTTGAACGACCATTTACACATATAAAGGGGTGGGTTTCACTAAACGTTTTAAAAACCATTTTGTCACCGTTGAATCCGCTTGATGAACTTTTTACATAGTGACATTTTCATAAGGTGAGGACACGATGTAATAATGTGTACATATACTTTATTTGCCGGTCTAATCACCAATGAAATACGCTATAGTTCTGGTATTGTATTCACTAGTGTTCACTTGTGAGTACAACATGTTTTTAGTTTAACTACGAAAGCGTCCTCACGTGCATATAGTGTATTGACTAGTGAATAAACTATTTGTTCACATGAAATGCATTCACTAGTAAATACAACTTGCTTTTTGCGTTAATTACAAAAAATGTGTCGTGTAATTTTTTTTTATCAAACAAATATAATCGATGAAATGTGGTTTTCATTTTCTAAAATGGTTCTCAAAATTTTACTGGTTGTTATCTGGAACCGTTAATATATGTGTAGTTCATATGTCCCCAGGACTACTTGGCTAGGGATGAGCAGAAACCAATCTGGACCAGTCGAACTAGCTGTATGTACCTAAACAAATTGTCTAGTTCTTGGTTAGCATTATGAGTGTTTCCTAGTTTCTGGTCCGGTCTAACAAAAAAATATGAACCAGGCAAGAACCCAAGTCCATTCAACTTCATATGCAAGTTAAAACGACAAGTTTACGGATTTTTTTTTCTTAAAATGGTATATTTTTAAAAAACAAAGTGGTAAATGATATGGTTGACCCAAAAAAGTGGTAATGGTAAAACCGTGATTCCCAATCACGAATTCAACTAAAATTGGTATTATCGAGAGACTGTCTACAATAAAGTTACTGGTTTACAATAAAGTAACTGAAACCGTTATTACGAACCACGGTTTCAGTTAAAATTGTAATTTTTGGCAAGTTTCTGACACCCAATCATTAGGTGTTTGCAAAAATTAACTGAAACCGTGATTGAGAATCACGATTGTACCATTTACCACTTTTTTGGGTCAACGATACAATTTCTCACTTTGTTTTTTAAAAATATACAATAATTATAAATACACTTAAATGACAGTGTCGGTTAACTTTTTTTAATTTAACTTTAGCTACCAACTTTAATAAAAATCAAAAGTGATCCTTTAAATTTGTAAGATGTCATTTTAACTCCTCAATTTTGTAAAGTTTCAAGTTTACCTCTATAATATTTATAATTTGATTTTTTTCATAAAAGTTTTAGTTTGTTTGTTTAGTTTTTTTTTCTTGACATCGCACTATAAATTTTGTTAAAAACGGAGTTGTATTCAAAATAGAGTATTTTTATATAGCGTGGGTTATATCGACTGACGGTAACGTGCTGGTACTGTGAAAAATGAGACAGACACCTACTGAAAAACATCGGTACCGTTATATAATTGTCTTTTATCTATGTTTCGATCTCCACAACCGAGTAGTCGTCACTTCGTATGTTTCTCTTATATATTTAACCATGATTTTTTTTATTGTGTTTAGCCACGTCAATGTCACCTCATCAATCGTTTAAGGTCCGACTCCCGTCGCAGCACGAGGGGCAAAATTTATTTAACCACGTTTTCTTTTTGTGTTTATCCACGTTAATGTCACCGTCTTAATCGTTTAAAGCCCGTTCTCCGTCGCGGAGCGTATGACAACATTTCTAGTTAACCTTCACTAACTATTGAAAGTTTAAACTATTCTTATTTATTATTTACCATTATCTAAGGGACTATTTGGAAAGTGCTGAAACATTAAGAGGTAAAATAAATCATTAAGATTTGATTTTTTGCGAAACAAACACCCCTTACCTCACTACTAGAAAACATGTGTTTTTCCTACAAAAGTTTTCGACAAATTACCGACAAACTCAATTTCCCACGAGTTAACGACAACTTTCCAACAAAACAAACAACAAAAAAGTGACCATAAAATTTCCTACAATTTTCCGACAAAAATAAAGTTGTCGCTATTCCGTCGCCAATTATAATCTACTTCCAACGACCCACCGACAAGTTTCCCACAAAAATATTTCTGATTTTTTAATCCTTTTAATATATTTATTTAAATAAGTTAACTAATTTATTTAATATTTAAAAATAAGTTTTATTTCAAAATTGTCGGAAAATTGTTGGAATATATAATTATTTCCTACAAATTTCCCACAAAAGTAGTTTTTATTTTTTTAATTAGTTTAACATATTTATTAAATACGTTAACTTATTTATTTAATATTTAAAAAATATGTTTTTTTCAAAATTGTCTGAAATTTGTCGGAATATATAATTATTTCCGACAACTTTCCTACAAATGTAATTTTATATTTTTAAATTGGTTTAATAAATTTATTAAATAAGGTTACTTATTAAATTAATCTTTAAAAATATTGGTTTTTTTGCAAATCGTCGAAAAATCGTCGGAACTTATTTATTAAAGTTAACTTATTTATTTAATATTTAAAAAATAGGCTTTTTCAGTGTTGTCGGAAAATCGTCGGAATACATAATTATTTCCGACAAGTTTCCCACAAGTGTAACTTTTTATTTTTAAATAAGGTAACTTATTTATTTAATATTTAAAAAATCGGATTTTTTTCAAAATTGTCGGAAAATCGTCGGAATATACAAATATTTCCAACAAGTTTCCCACAAAAGTAATTTTTTTTATTTTTTATTCGTTTAACATATTTATTAATAAAGTAAACTTCTTTATTTAATATTTTAAAAATATGTTCTTTCAAAATTGTCGGAAAATCGTCGGAATATGCTCTTTCAATTCCGACAAATTTCCGACAAAATCTGTTGTCGGAAACTTATCAATTTTTTAGTAGTGCCTCTGAACGATTTAGAGGTAGCCTCGTAATGGAATCATTAAGAGGCTACCAAACAGCCCCTAAGTATCATTAGTTATGTTTTAGGGTTAAAGTTGTAGTATGTATTATGTAGCTAGGGGATTAGGTTGATTAAGTTAATACGGTGTTTACCAAACGATACGTTGTTTGAAGGCACCGGTTCAGTGTGTGTGTATGGCGTCGATGAAGAATAAACGCAAGCGAATTCATAATCAAAATTCGTGTTTAAGTATTAGTCTCCATTTCTTGTTCATACAATTTTGCATATGATTTACTTACAATTGGTATTAGAGCGGTTTTAAAGATCCGTTCAAAGGAGACATGCTTTAAAGATCCGTTCAAAGGAGACAGAGATCGATTATCGTTCATCACCGTCATCAAGCGGTTAAAAAAAGCCAGGGGCAACATTTTGAATCAGAAACACCTACTAAGAAGCAGCGTTCATTGAAGTGATTCTTTCTCAGAAACAACAATTGAAGCAGCGATTGAAACAATTTCAACTTTCGATCAAATCAAGAACAAGTTTGAAGACTGGATCAAACATCCTTGACAAACTCGTTTCTCTTTATTCGTTTCTCACACGATTGTGGAATCCTTATTTTTTTCCTCTTGAATTCGTAGAATAAAAAAACTCGATTCAGATATGAACATTTTTACAATTCATCGATTAAAATAGTTGTCCTCAGGAACCACGAAATCATCTACCATATTGTTATAAGAATTCCTGAATCAAAAGGAAACCATAATTGTTGCATATCATAAGCATACTTTTCTAATCAAATTCTGAGAAATTAAGTGATCGACATTCAAATAAGTATCTCATTGTCAATCTGATGCATACTAATCTGATAAAAACTTATCAAATTTGGAATATTTATTTACAATTAAGTAGGAAATCTGGTCAAGAACAATTGGTTTTAATTCGCTCTAAGCTACTTGACCTGATATCAAATTAATCGTAGTTGGAAGGAAATATTAATTTGACCGAAAAACCAAGGGACTTAAAGGCTCGATTTATAGGTGCCTAGAGGGTCAAAAAGGCTAGACTACAAGCACTTGAATCAGAGTTTGAATCTTTGAAGATGAAAGGCTCTATTCCCTTTATAATTTCACAGGGAAACTTAGTAAACTTGTATCACAAGCCAACAATCTTGGATCCACGATTGTTAACAAAAGACTAGTCCGGAAACTACTAGGGTCAGTACTAAGAAAGTTCATTCAGATTGTTGCAGCAATTGAACAATTTACCGATCTTAATATCATGTCATTTCAAGAAGCCATTAGTAGATTAAAGGCCTATGAAGAACGCATCAAGAAGCCAACCAATGACGAAAACATGCATAGCAAACTTCTATTCACCAAAGTAGATGGAAATAGAATGTTAGAAACCATAAATGTGAGCATTGTGGTTATGGGAGTTCACATCAAGGAGATTTTAAACGTGGCCATGGTAGAGGTCGGTGGTCCGGGAGAAGTAAGAATGGTGAACAAGTCCAACATAACAAGAGCCACGTGATATGCTTAAAGTGTAATGAATTCGGACATTTTGAACATTAATGTCCAAAATGGAAGGAGGAAGTTAATTTGACCCTGTCGCGAGGATGATGAACCAACACTGTTATGAAGGCAACCTGACTCTTGAAAAAACATGAAGATCTTCATTGGACTAAGTTCTTGTTTAAGGGTGATGAAAGTTTAAACTATACTTATTTATCATTTACAAGGGTAAGTGTCATTAGTGTAAATTATGCTTTAGAGTCAAAGTTGTAATTAGGTTAATACGGTGTTTACCAAACGATGTGTCATTTGAAGGCACTGTTCTGTGTGTGTATGACGTCGATAAAGAACAAACACAATCGAATTCATAATCAAAATTCTTGTTTAAGTATTAATCTCTAATTCTTGTTTATTCAATTTTGCGTCTGATTTACCAACACCAACCGTCATCGTTGTCATCTTTGCTTTGAACATTTAACCCTAAAACATTTTAGTAACCTCTGTGATAGCAAACTACATCATCACCATCTTTGCGATTCGATCATCATCTATAATTGTTTGTAATTAATTATACAATGCCAAACTATTCTTTGTTTGCTTCCAAAATACTATAATCAACATAATATGTTTGGCTACAAAGGATTTAACATTAAGAGTTACTAATTATATATTAGTTTATTCTATATCTATATTCTATATTAATTAATGTACAATGATGTGTTCGAGAAATTTCACTAAGAAAACATGATGTGGCATATAAATACAAGGCTGGTCGTTAATTTCTATCTTGCAAGTTAGTAAGCGTCGCAAATTACTATGCCAACTAAAAATAACACATATAACATTAATTATTATCTTAAAAATATTAAATTTAAATGAAGGGTAACTAAAAAAATAATAAATACACTTGTATAAATAAGAGGAGCGTATTTTCCGGGTTATAGTAAACAACAATATATTTACATTATTATAAATTTTGATGTGTGAAATGGTAAAATTATTTATCATCAAAATAACCAATATTTACAAAGTTTAAACGAACAATAATCACAATCAGTGGCGGATCTAGAGAAAACTTTCAGGGGGTAACGTTCAATTTTTTTTTTACCGTATTTTAACTTAGAGAAATTTTTTTTAGTGTAGTTTGATCTAGAGAAAATTTTTTTCCAGAGGGTTCTCCAATTTTTACCGTACTTTGTATATCATTATTATTAGCAATTTTTTGACTAGGAGTTGGAGCAATATCATCATTTTTCAGGGTCTTTTTTTAAACATATTGCTAATAAGTGCTTGTTTAGCTTGTGGTTTCATCTTCCAAACAATTGCAATAAACCCTAAAATTATAAGTGAACAATTGAAAAATTAGGAGTTGCTTGTTGTCCACATATTCCAGATTTTCAGTGTTTTGCTTGATGCTTGTTGTCTGCGTTGCTGCTCGTTGTTTACACAGAGGTGTAGCGCTCTGCGCTGCTGCTTGTTGTTATCGAGTACACAATTGAGACGGCCTTAAGGGCTTAAAGGCTTAAAACCACAAACCAACAAATGACCAGTCCACAAATGAGCCGGCTCATTACTCCATTAGTCCATTAGGCTATTAACCACCACAATTCCACAACTCCCAAGGCCTAAAGCAGTTTTAATCGGTCATTTGCGGTCGGACTTTTAATAAAAGTATAATTGTTTTTAGGGGTAGCATGAAATAATCTCAGGGGTAACGTACTTTTTTTCAGGGGTAACGTTTTACAAAAAACACGTAATTATTTTTTTTTTCACTTCGTCGAGAAAGTTAAGGAGTAGCGGGTGCTACCCCTCACCCAACCATAAGTCCGCCCCTGATCACAATGAGCTTTTTTATTTGAACGAGCAATAACCACAATGATCTGACATTAAACACAATGACGAGCAATAATCATAATAAACTTTTTTATTTGAAGATAATCGGCTAATCCATTGTGTAAATAGTCAATCCATTTGTAAAAGAAATAATTAAATAAAATTTTAAGTATGCATAAAAGCTTAAATGTTAGAATCTTTATACTAATAAATAGAATTTTTACAGGGACACGTGTCACTTTCTGATTCATCCACGACATGTTTTTCCTGTTTCTCTCCTATTAAATAATTATATTAAAAGAATATATTTTTAAATATTTAATATAAATCTAACTATGGATACTTATTATTTAATTATCGATAGTTATTATATCATTAAACAAATGAATTAATATTTATCAATTACATAAAAAAAGTTAATATACAATTGAAATTTTTTTTAAATTAACATAACAGAATTTATACCTGTCATATCAAAATACATTTTTTAAAAAACATTTTGACGAGTGTATATATTAAAATATTACATTATATTTTATTTAATCCATGTAATACATAGGTTTATTCAACCTGTGTAATAGATAGGCTTTTAAAAACATTTTTTTATTACCAACTATATGATATTATACTTATTCAACCCGTATAATACATGAAATTCTAAGTTAGTGTATAATATATGTTATAGTTGAGTGTTACTTTTTATATTAATATTCTATATAATGTTTAATTGGTGGGCATATTGCTCAACCCGTGGTCGTCCGTCCACGAGAACAAACACGATGATTGTTGTCAAAGATGAAACTATCAATGAGTTGGGTGTCTATGGGTGTGTTTAGGTGACGTCATGTCAACAGAATGTCGATTTTGGGTATTTTATTTTATTTTTTAAACATAAAGAATTAAAATATTCTCAAGAATATCCAATCTCTTTCACCTATATATGAAAGCATTTGAACATCCTATTTAGAGAGCATGTTTTTTTCTCAAATGATGGATAAAACATGGCAATGTTTGAAGGGCTTGTGTTCTCTCTTGTATATATCAATTTTCTTCTTTCAATTTTATGTTTCACCTACGTATGGAGATGATCAAGGTACACTTTTCAATATACACTAGGGAGGAATGATGAGAAAAAAACCTCACAATTATTTGAAACCACGAAAACCACTAATAAAAACAATTTTAAACAATCATATTATAATAATACTTTTTTCTTTTATCTTATTTATTAGAGAATCAATGTAAAATTACATACTTTTACCAAAAAAATCATGTTAAGTATTGGGTTACGTATATGTAACACATAGTGTTACATATACGTAAATAGAAAACAAAAAAATTGTAGTTACGTATACATAAAACATAATATGTAAAATGATTTTTTTAATAAAATGTGTGGTATAATACCTTTAGAAATAAATAAAAAAATAAATAAAATCTATTAATTATTTGATTGGCTCATGGTGGGTGTGTGCATGGGTCAGTTTTGGGTCCAACATGAATCAAAACTGAAAATTCGGTTTTTGGGTTTTTTAAAAACCGTTTGGTTTTGGTTTTAAGATAGGTTCGATATTCTGTTTCGATTTTTTCGGTTTTATCATTTGGGTTTGAAATTTGTAGTTGTAAAAAAATGCCCAAAATCATGAATTTGTGTCTCAAACTTTTTTGTTAATTAATGATTAGTTGATTCTTACATATATTTGCCATAATATTTTTGTGTTAAACCATTTGTTTATTTCTAATAAAATACTTAAATTCAAAATAAAAATTATAAACCATAAATTCAATAACAAACATAAACTTTAACATACTTTTAATACAAACTAGATGGAGGCCCCGTGCGTTGCGGCGGTCTCGGGGCGATAACGCTAGATTTTACCCAAGCCAGTTGCGGCGTGTTAAATCGTAAAATAACTTAGCGTCCTCGAAAGTTTATAAAATAAAGTCAAAAGCTTTAGGTAAACTCACTCTAAGCGAGAAAACATATAAGTTTTATGGTTATAAATCGAAACGAAAAAAAAGGCATGAAAAGAATAAAAAGAAAATTAAAAGAAGCAAAAAAAAGCATGAAAAGAGTAAAAAAAAATGGCTTATGGGGATTGAACCCACATTCTCTATTTGGAGCTTAGGCAAGTATACCACTACACCAAGTAAATCATTTTGTTTTTATTTGCTTAAAGAATTATTTAAAGCTTAAGAAAACTAAAAATAAAAAGAAAAAAGTATGTAATAAAGATTTGTACAATATACAAAAGAATATGTAAAGTTTCTACAGGAACTTTGTTCTCACATGGTAAGTTACCTTTTAATATTTATTTAATATGTGTAAGGGTTAGGATAGAATGGAAACTCATATTAGTTGTGAAAACTCATGAAAATTTTATGTAACAATTTTATTTATTTTTTTAAAAAATAGGGTAGTTTTGTTACATATTTTTGTCACTTTTTATAAAAAAAAATCAAAAAAGCGTCAAAGAAATTTTGTTTAAAAAAATATTTAACAATTGTAAAAAAAATTACCGTTACAACGTTGTTACGTATGTAAAACTAAAAAATGGGATTTTTTTTACAATTGTTACATCTTTTTTTTTTTAATTCCTTCGGCGATTTTTTGATTTTTTTTATAAAAAGTGACGAAAATATGTAACAAAACTACTGTATTTTTTTTAAAAAATAAATTTGTTACATAGAGTTTTCGTGAGTTTTCATAACTCATATAGGTTTTCACCCTAAATATACCCATATGCATAATACTTAAAAATTTGCACATACATAATGAAAACATACAAACACACAACAAAAATATAATATGCGCACAATATATCATAGAAGCTGTATATGTTTGGTTCGTTCTGTTTTTTCGGTTTTAAAAAAAAATACAAAACTAAACCGTTGATTTTTCGGTTCGGTTTTTTTTTTTCTCAGCTCTAATTAAGGAATTATTATTGCAGGATGCATGTTAAACTTCACATCACTACCCTACCAACCAAACGGAGAATGCATATACCCTGCAAACCAACACAAGATCAAATCATGGGGACTTCTCAAAACAACCCTATGCTGCCAACCCCCTTTAACCCTAATTTCAAAATCCCTTGCTCGCTTATCTTCTAACCAACAAACCACACCAATCTTCCTTGACTCCAACCAATGGTCAACCTGCAACCACCCTTCCATCTTCCAGCCCCAAACCGACTCCGTCAACTCCGACGTTTGCAACTTCAAAAACTTCTTCAAAGAAGCCACGGCTTGCTCGACTCTTTCCGTCGCAGATTTTAAAAAGGATATAGAGTTCAATGAAGCGAGTGTGATGTGTGGTCGGCTTGATTGGTCTGACGGGTCGTTTGATGAGGCATGTAGGAACTGTAGTCGTGCGGTTTTGAAGGCTAGGGATTCGATGGTGAAGGATGGGAATGAGACGGAGAAGGAGGTGTGTGGGATTGCGATTGTTACTGCGATTGCTTCTGAGAAGTGGAATGAGAGCTCGTTTGCCAGTGTTGATCGGTTTTATGGGTGTTTGCGGTTATTGGATGTTCATGGTAAGATTTTACGGTCAACTTTCATTAAGTGTTCCAATTGTAAGTGAAACAAATGAAACAGTAGAATAGGAAGTGTTGGTAGTGGCAATTTTGGCTCATTTATGGATAAATAGGCCGGTTTGGATTATATTCTACCTCTAACAGGTTAATGGATGAAGTTTTAAAAGAACAGTTGAAATAGAAAATAGAGCAAAATACAAATTACATCCTTTAAATATTACCATATTTATAGTATACATTCTTTAACTAAGGAAATTACATAATACATCCTTTAAATGTTATCAAATTTTAGTATACATCCTTTAACTAAGAAATTACAGAAAACGTCCTTTATGTTTGAAAAAGTTTGCATGTTACGTCCTTTGGCCTAACGACCGTCAAAATTTAACTGTTAAGTATGGTCACGTGCCTTGCATGTGAGCACAAATTGGTCTTTTCACCATTCCAGGGACTATTTGTGTAATTAATTTAAAGATCTGAAGAACAAGAGGGCCGGTGAAAAGACCAATTTACCCTCACATGCAAGGCACGTGACCAGATTTAATGGTAAAGTTTAATGATCGTTAGGCCAAAAGACGTAACGTGCAAGCTTTTTCAAACATAAAAGATTTTTTTGTAATTTCCTTATTTAAAGGATATATACTGACATTTGGGTTGACGTAACTTGTAATTTGCTCTAGAAAATATTTTTTGTTGAAATGGATTGCAGGGGAGCCCTTAATTACCTTAATGGTTGTTTTTAATTTAATGTTACAAAAGGGGTTGTCGACATGTTTCAAATTTGTAGGTGTGTCCTACGGCAATTCAGATGTCGACAACCCTTATAGTAACACTAAATTAAAAATAGCTCATAAAAAGTGAATAAAGGTTCTCTTACGGCCCATTTCTACAAAACAAAATCAATGGAAAAGGATTGAGGGGCTTCGTGGGATAAAAGGGTCAAAAGTTACACAAAATGTATTCAAAATGCACCGTAATAATGTAGTTTTTTAATCAAAATTAAAGTATTAGTTATATAAAAATCAAGGAAAATAAACACATAAAGGTGTTAGCCTGACCTGTTTTGTCCTCTTCTAAAAGATTACTTGTATTTTGACCCATTATCTAACCTAACCCGTTCATTTTATCATCTTTACTGCTATTCGAATTTATAAAATCATAATGTTTTGCTCCTTAGATGTTTAATTTTCTGTGACCATTTAAATACTATGTTCTTGATTTCGCTTCCCTTTTGTTGTTTTCTTTTTGTCACAGATCCAGGCTACATCAAAGTGAAACGTAAGTTAGTTTTCATGATTGTATTACTCATGAGATTCTGGAGCCAAGCTGAGAGTAATTTGTTAGGGCTAATTGCATAAAAATATAACAAAAACTTTTTTGTAACTTTGCATGCATCCTAAAAAAACCCTCAAATTTTCAAGATTTTGATTTAAGATCTTCAAACTTGAGAAGAGGCAATCGTTTCTCAACACCATGTCAAAAAATAAAGGTTGCATGAGATCAAGAGCGCGTATTGTACTTGGAAATTTTGTTTATCGGGAGGTTGTACACATAGCCTTATAGGTATACAGAGGTTATTTTATATATTAAATCGTATATAGCGGTTATTTATTGTAAATTTTGGGTAAGTGGTGATAGAAACCTGTTAGGAGTAAAAGTATTATATAAATTGTTAACCGATAAATATCTACGGATATTATTGGTATATATTTTGTGAATATTAGTTTGTTAGGATTGATTGTAGTTTCCTTAGTTATCTCCAACTATAATCTCCCCATCACATGTATTATTTATTCTATTGTAAATCTCATTGCAAAGCAAGGAGAATAACCTTTCTTTCATGGTATCACCCTAACAACATCCATCCGATTATCCTCCCAACCTTTCAATTTTATTTTATTTTCATCATCTGCCATGTGCGAGACAAACTATCCAAAAACCTCTTGTGAGAAAACCGATCCAAAACCACAAACCCTACATCCAGTCTACACTGTCACAAACATCCAACACAAGGTCCATGTTCTTGACGGCGTTAAAGTTTCATACCCGTCATGGGTGAAACTATTCAAACTCCATGCCACAGGGTATGATGTTGTTGATCACATCGACGGTTCGCCGGCCCCCGACAAAACAGGCACCGACTATTCGTCTTGGAAAAAGATTGATGCTGTAGTATTGCAATGGATCTACGGGACACTTTCCGATGATCTCCTAGTACGGGTTTTGAAGGACGAATCCAATGCCTTTGCAGCATGGGAACGGGTTAAGGGTTTGTTCCTGAATAATAAAGGATCTCGAGCCGCGGCGCTTCAACATGAACCTACCAACCTAACTCTTGCTGCCATGCCTTCTCTTGAGGCATACTGTCAACGGATTCGAGATCTAGCGGATCAACTCACAGCCGTTGATTGTCCAATTAATGACACCCACGTTGTTGGTTCCCTTCTCAACCAAACTCTTCCTCCATGGGAGAGTGCTTGTGATCAACTTCAATCCGAGGCACGGCGTCTAGCAGCCCGTGACAACCTCTCGCCCACCCCTCTAGTCGCTGCAGCCATTACATCCCAGCCGCCACACCATTCTAATCGGGAACAGCAACAGGCCGCCCAACCGGGTCTCGCCGTGATTCCAATCGTAATGGCCGGTCCAACAATCGTGCTTCTGGTCAGTCTTAACAACGCTCCTACCCAGCTCAGTCACGTTTCCCTTCTGGGCACCTCCACCATATTGGGCATCACCACCTTGTCCATATCCAACTCAAGGATGGACTCAATCTTGGCAACCAAGGCATCAGGCTACGTGGTCCAGCAACAACAATAAAAACCAATCTGGTAATCATCAGGCTCAAGCTCAGGCCCATTTAGCCCAGACTGATCCGCTTCAGCCAACCCAACTGGCGGATGCGGTCCAGGCCCTTTCTATGGATTCCGGTGGTATGGATGATCAGTGGTATCTTGACACGGGCGCATCGTCTCACATCACAAAAAACCAAGGTAAACTCTCTACTTTTTCCGCGTATTCACCTATAGCGTCAATATTTGTAGGAAATGGAAATAAAATTCCAGTTCTTGGGTCGGGATCTTCCACCATACCTACCCCATCTAAACCCTTACGGTTAAAGTCCGTTTTATTCAAACCTAATGTTATTAAAAACCTTATATCTTTGCGTCAATTCAATATTGATAATTATACATCTATTGAATTTGATCCGTTTGGCTTTACTTTGAAGGATTTCACGGATGGCACGATCCTGAGTCGTCACAATACTTCAAGTGACCTCTACCCGCTCACCAACAATGCTTCCGCCACTGCTTGTTTTCTCTCCAATAATCTCTCCAATAAAGACTCCATTTTTGGCACAACCGTCTTGGACACCCGGGACAACCTGTCATGGAGTTTCTACGTTCTAATAATTTTATTTCTTGCAACAAATTACAATCTCCTTTTGTTTGTCATGCTTGTCAATTATCCAAACATAAATGGTTACCGTTTTCGGATTCTATTAATCGTACTTTATTACCGTTTGCCATATTACATTGTGATTTGTGGACTTCACCAATTTTAAGTCACGCGGGTTATAAATATTATATGGTTTTAACGGATAACTTCACACAATACACATGGATTTATCCTTTAAAGTTTAAATCGGAAACATTCGACAAGTTTGCCAACTTCCATCAATATATTGAAACCCAATTTCACATGAAAATTCACTCGTTTCAATATGACATGGGAGGAGAATTTGATAACACAAACTTTAAAAACTTTGCCACCAAACACGGTATTCAACTTCGTTTTTCGTGTCCCCATACGTCACAACAAAACGGAAAATCCGAAAGGATGATTCGTCGTTTAAATGAAATAATGTTCACCCTTCTTACACATGCCTCGCTTCCGTCATCATTTTGGGTCGAGGCACTTCACACGGCGTCTTACCTTCACAACATCCTTCCCACCAAATTACACAACAACCTCACCCCCACATCTCTTCTTTATCATTGTATCCCATCATACGACCATCTTCGAGTGTTTGGTTGTTTATGCTATCCTAACACAACTTCTAGTCGTTCTCATGAACTTGCCCCCCGCTCCACTCAATGTGTCTTCCTTGGTTATCCCGCAAACTTTTGCGGATACCGTTGCTTAGATATCACAACCAGTAAAACCATCTCTCAAGACATGTTATATTCGATGAGTCTCAATTCACATACACCGCTCCCAACCAATCGCCACCTACACACACCTTTCTAGACCCCACCCCACTATTTTTTTCCCACCCCACCTCATTCGACCACCTCACCTCTAACACCACACAAACAAATTCCAACTCAGACTCACCTCACAACCCTCACAAACAGCCCGCCATCTCCTACCCACCAAACTTTATCTCCATGCTCACAACACATCACACACCAAATCACATCACACACCAAATCCCATCACCACTCCAAACGGCTTCCGTACCGGACCTTCCTATCCAGTCGCAACCTACAGCCCCACCTCCCATTAATACTGAGACATCATCTACTCACCCAATGCAAACCCGCTCTTAATCCGGCATTTTTAAACCACGTATCCCCCTGTCTTTAAACACCAAAACAAAACCTTCCATCTCTCCATTACCTAAATCCCACCTCGCTGCACTTAACGACCCAAACAGGAAACTTTCCATGTCTAATGAATATGAAGCTCTATTGGCAAATAATACGTGGGAACTTGTACCGAGACCTATGGATGTTCCTGTTATTCGGTGTATGTGGTTGTTTAAACATAAGTTCAAAGCCGATGGCTCCTTGGAAAGGTACAAAGCTAGACTCGTGGGTAATGGTAAAAGTCAAACCATGGGAATTGATTGCGATGAAACCTTTAGCCCCGTTGTAAAACCCACAACCATCCGAACAGTTCTGAGTCTAGCTGTATCAAAATCTTGGCCAATTCATCAATTGGATGTTACAAATGCGTTTCTTCATGGCCACTTGAAAGAGACGGTCTATATGTTTTAGCAGCCGGGGTTCGTCTCGGACACACAACCCAAGCATATTTGCAAACTTAATCGCTCGCTTTACGGATTAAAGCAAGCCCCACGGGCTTGGTATCAACGATTTGCAACATACATCTCCAAATGCGGCTTCCAAAGTAGCAAATGCGACAACTCGTTATTCGTTTATCATAAGGGTGATCAAATGGCTTACCTACTATTGTATGTGGATGACATTATTATCATTGCCTCCGATGAGACTTTACTTCGACAGATCATCAAGTCGCTATCTAAAGAGTTTAAAATGAAAGACCTCGGATCCCTACATCATTTCCTCGGCATCACCGTTCAAAAACAGAAAGGAAGTTTGTTCTTGTCTCAGTCAATGTATGCCTCAGACATTCTATCTTGGGCGGCCATGTTCAACTGTAAGTCCGTAAGCACACTGGTCGAAGTAGGCTCCAAACTTAGTGCAACCGATGGCTTACCGTTTCCCGATGGATCATTATATAGAAGTCTCGTCGGTGCTCTTCAATATCTTACTATTACTCGGCCAGATATTTCTTATGCGGTTCAACAGATTTGTTTGTTCATGCATGCTCCCCGGGAACCGCACTTTCAGTTACTTAAACGGATCCTTCGGTATATCAAAGGAACTCTATCTCAGGGTCTTGTTATCCCCGTCCACGAATCTTACGGCGTACTCGGATGCGGATTGGGGCGGATGCCCGACTCACGGCGGTCAACGTCCGGCTATTGTGTTTACATGGGTGGCAATTTAATATCTTGGTCCTCGAAACGTCAACCGACGGTTTCTCGGTCTAGTGCTGAAGCCGAATATAGAGGTGTGGCCAACACAACAGCCGAAGTAATCTGGATTCGTAACCTTCTACTCGAACTTCATGTTCCTGTTACACGCGCGACAATTATTTATTGCGACAATGTATCGGCGGTATACCTCACTGAAAATCCAGTGCAACATCAACGCACTAAACACGTCGAGCTTGATATTCACTTTGTTCGCGACAAGGTCCGCCTTGGTGACATCAAAGTCCTACACGTCCCGGCTGATTACCAATATGCGGATATTTTCACCAAAGGTTTACCCAAACACCTCTTCCATCGTTTTCGGTCCAGTTTATGCCTCCGTTCATCTACGGCTCAAACTGTCGGGGAGTGTTAACCGATAAATATCTACGGATATTATTGGTGTATATTTTGTGAATATTAGTTTGTTAGGATTGATTGTAGTTTCCTTAGTTGTCTCCTGTGATCTTTCCATCACATGTATTATTAATTCTATTGTAAATCTCATTTCAAAGCAAGGAGAATAACCTTTCTTTCATAAATATCTTACGCCTCGTGTATGAGATGCATGTCTCTTACCCTCGTGCTTTTTAAAATCAAGGGTGCCGATAGTCATCTGCCAAGTCATCATTTTGACTTCGTTAAGATTAACTTAAATTGAAATATTGAAAAGTTGAGAGTTTTTTTTCTAGAAAATAGATAGGTTGTAAGCGAGACGAGCGGCTCGGTTAGTTTATCTTAACGACCTGAAATGTTGAGCTCGGCTTGGTTTGTAAAAAGCTCGAGCTAGCTCGTTTATTTTAAAAGAAATTATGTTTTGTATTTGTTACACGTATTGATGTACATAAAAATAAAAAATAATACTTTTGACATACACATAATACAAAATTTATAAACTACAAAATTTATAATTTATGTATATGAAAATTTTGGCTTTAAATTAAACGAGCTCAACAAGCGAGCTTTGAGTGAGCCGTGAGCTTTTTTAACAACCTACAAAGAATGATGGTTTCTTAAAATTAAAAATCATAACAATATTGGTTACCTTTTCATGCAATTAACCCTGTTTTATTACTTCAACTTTTCATCTTTTTAGTTAATAGTCATGTAAGATGATATATGTTTACACCATTTGGTCTACCAGATTCCATTTTCCAGACATCACTTGGCATTGTTCTTGCTAGCATGGGTTTGATGCTTGTCATAATGCTGATAAAATACGTTACACGAAAGAAACAACAACAAAACAAGTCGGCTCAATGTCACACCAAAGAAACTCCAACCGCATGGTCGGGTCTTTATAGCTTCTCCAAGGCGGAAATAGAGCACGCCATCAACTTCTCGGGTGAAAAGAAATGGCTTGGTCGTGGAAGTGCGGGTGAGGTTTATAAAGGGATTCTGCCAAGTGGACAAGCGGTTGCTATCAAGCAAATAAGTAACAGAAACAACTCGGATTCTTTCACACGTGAAGTCGAGGGTCTATCTAGAATTCGCCACCCGAATCTTGTGTGCCTTTTTGGTTGTTGCACTGAAGATGGTGAACAGTATTTGGTTTATGAGTATTGTTCTGCTGGAAATCTTGCCCATCATCTCTTGAGTAAGTATTCTGTACCTTGCATAATATGCTTACAACTTTTATCTGTTATTTCAGAAGGGGAAAATTCATCCAATAGTAAACTAAGTTAAGGGGCAGAATCAAAATTGACCCTCCAAACATCAGAGTTTGTTAATAAAAACATGAGTTGAACCCCTTATTGTAGTCAGCATAGAAAAGAACCATAGGATGACCATCCGACTAAGACGTTTTGGTTCCGCCACTGACTAAGTTTCCCATATGTTCCACTAACTTACTTGACTTTCATAAGGTGTGTTCAATCTGGTGAAATTTTCCTATGAGTATTAAAAAAAATTAAATTAAGTAACCTAAATGGAACATATATGAAACTTTATTACTATTTAGTGATTGTTTTTTTTTGGATTAACTTAAATTGAACAATTATGAAACTTAGTTATTAGTATTGATTTTTCTCATCCACTACTTCAAGTTAAATTTGAAAAAATAGTCATTAAATTGTGACAAATGTTAAATTTGAAAAAATAGTCATTAAATAGTGACAAATATTCACACATATGTTCCATTAAGGTCAATTTATTATTTAAAAAATAATAATTTAAATAAAAAAATTTCACTAAGATTGAAATAACTTAAGAAAGTTGAGTGAATTTAGTGGAAACTTTGTTAACACAGTGTGAAGTTTTCCCTTTTTAAAATTTTATAAGTATTTAATGTGCAAGATATGATTGAAAACTTTCAACGTGTTTGGTCCATTCGACCTCTTTCCAAACAAACATACCCAGTAAATCTCACTCCAACAGTGTGGTCGACGAAGGATTAAGATAAGGGCAAACCTTACCTCTATCCCATTCGACCTCTTTCCATTTAGTTAATTCTTTTAACTTAACTCGTTTTCCCTTTTAGAGATAAAGCATACACGGGCACGGGCTCGGGCTCATCTAACCGATATCCATATGCAACTCTTACAGGAAAGGATTGCGTTTTGACCTGGGAGAAAAGAGTTAGGATCTTGAGAGATTGTGCACTCGCCATACGCTTTCTCCATCATTACATAGATGGATGCATTGTTCATAGAGATATCAAGGTAACTAACATTTTCTTTGTACATTAACCTGAAAGATGGGTCATTGATCAGGTTGGATAACAGGTCAAAATGGGTTCGAACGTGTATTTTCTTAGCATGGGTCAAAAGTACACAATGTTGCTTATTTGAATCGTTTCTTTTGTAGCTCACAAACATCCTTCTGACGGAGAACTTAGAACCGAAGCTCTCAGACTTTGGATTGGCTAAAGTTCTAGGGATGGAAGAGAGCAAAGTTTTCACAGATGTTCGTGGAACCATCGGCTATATGGACCCCGAATACATGAGCAATGCCAAATTGACTTGTGCTAGTGACATCTACAGTTTTGGCATAGTTGCCCTTCAACTTCTTTCGGGTCAAAAAGTCATTGAGCTCGATCTTGAAGCCCGAGATCAACTCACAAGAAAAGTACACTAGTTAATCCATATGTACACTTCATGATTAAGGTTCTTAATCTAATTTGCACAATATTTCTTTCTTTTTTCTTTGAATTTTTGTAGGCGAAGGATGTGAGCATGGGAATGCGTCCATTGACGGATATTGAAGATCCGAGGATGAACGGGAATCTCAACACTGTAGATTTTGAATCCATACTGCAAATTGCAATGTTATGTGTTGCAAAATCAAGCAAAGGTAGACCAACCATAGATGTTGTATTTGGGGAGATGGATAAAGCATGGCAAAACACACTGGCTGATATGGTAAGAATCTTTATAGTCTTTTAGGAGTAAAAATAAATAATCGGCCCGTTGCCTTATAAATGAGGCAGTGCTTACTATGTTATGCCTCTAACGGGTCAAATGGTTAAAAAAAAACACGTAGCTAAGGTGAATGAGCAGCCTGTAATTTGTGTTTTTGGTTTGAACCAGCGAGCAAAAAAGGAGATGAAGTTGTTCACATCAGCACAACCTGTGGATGTTAAAGTCATTTCTCTCTGAAATTATGAGAAGGGAAGATGGAAGGTGTTACTTGTCAATTTGAAGACTTTTGTTGGTATATAATCAGGAGAATCTCCTTGGTGTTCATTAGGAATAAAAGTTCTTAGTGTGCAGACATGCTTCATGTACATAATATATAATGTATGAGTGAGATTCTACATGATGTTTTATTGTGTACCTACTTATGGATTTCAATTAAGCGTGTAAATTTCTTAACGTGACATGAAATTTACAAGTTTGGGCTTAGTCTAAACAAGCTCGGGTCAGTTTCAAGTTGAACTCGCAAACACATTTACTTAAATACTTAAATGAATTGGTATCTTGTCGATCCATTTAGATTTTTTTAAACGTATTGTCATAACTTACACGGAGTATTTTATGTCAAAAATTAAACATCAGGACTTATAATTTAAACATAATTGTTTTGTACATGTTAATACTTTTTGTTGTAAATTTAGAGTACTAATGCAAAAAATTAAACATAAAAAATAAGTTTAACAGATTATGCTTGTACCAACTCGTGAATACACATATCATGTTTGGGTATGTATGCCTTTAACATGACTTTTAGGTTTATGTTAGGTTTGACCCGTAGACGCAGCCCATTTAGCATCCTTAATTTCAATATAGTTTCAAATAGATTTCCTTCACTGTAAATAGCGTTATTGTTGGTTTACCATACCCAGTAAAGGGTGGGATACTTAGTAAGGTGTTGGATGTAGGTGAACCATCGTTCTATCCCAAAGGATAAAGAGACTGCTTCCAGCTACAAGAGAAACCTTACCCTAGACATGAGAAGTATATAAGTACAAAAAAAGAGCTACTGACACAGGTTTCATAGTTACAACCGCTGTTATGGCAAAGTAAATAGAATTCTTGACACTAAAAGGCGAGGGTGAGGCGATGATAGACACACAAAAGTCATATACAAAGATCATTAGATTCATATTCTTTCTCCATAATATTATACAAACATAGCTTAAAACCAATAAAGTTAAACACAACACGCCTGCAACATAAAGAAGCAGCCAAATGCTCAGGAATGAAGATGGGACACCATGTTGATACCTATGTTTTTTGAAACATAATTTGCTGGAAGCATACCAACTGTATACTTTTCTTGAAAATCTTTCCACCATACTTTGCAGTTCACCATTATATGATCAAGAAACCCCACATACGAAACGAATAATGAATGTCAGCTTCTTCTCGTGAGAATCGACTGAAAGATTCCATTTGTTTTAGTTGGATGGAGTAGAACTGTGATAATCTTTAAAAATAGTCAAACGCCCCTTTTAAGATTTATCGGTCTGCTTTGTTTGATCACTCTTTGAAACAACGGTTTCTTTTGCGGGATGCATTCTTAAGGCATTAGCAAACATCCGTTTTGCAGCTCCAATATGTTCTGTTTTTAAATCATGCTTGGGGACATTAGTATCATGTTTTTTTGCACTCGAGACACTGACACTAGTTGATGCTTTAGTTTCAAGGTTTTGAGGCGCCTTCGTGGTTGAATGTTGTTGACCGTTTGACTTTTGACGAGTTTGCAAGCTTGTTTGACCGTTTGACTGACTTTTGACATGATTAGATTGTTTAATTCTCTGGCCAAGTGCATGAGCAATCATACGTTGCGCGACAACGGGATTATTTCGAGGCCTCTCTTTTTCTGGTGGTTCCATGTCATCATTTTCTGTTGAGAAAATCCGCTTCCGAGCTGCCAGGTAGGCTGCCTCTCTGTCCTCTAGAGAAGCTCTAGCAAATAATGTTTCTACCTTTGTCCCTGATAAAATAGAAATATATATTTGAGGCGACAATTTCAACCCGTTTACTTCATAATGGGTCAATTCGGTTATGTTTCATCTTTGTAGAGAAAAGTGGGTAAGAACTAAAAAAAATACATTAGCTTTAAAAAAAACCGCAGTTGCCCGAAGGGTATTTCTTATTATTAAAATAATATAATACTTGAGCCTTTGTAATCACATTTGACGCAATGGTTACTTATAATATAAATTGGACAAAAGATGTTTAGGGGTCAAACCGACCGATCTGAACTCTGAACCTGTATAAAAGCTACCCAGTAATCCCCACCGCAAAAGGGACTCACCCATTTTACCATTCTATACATGCAAGCTAAAGCTACAGTCCAGGTAACATACTCGGCTGAGAATAGGACAATACCAGTGGAACCATCCTCTTGTCGTGTTAGAAGCTGTGATGTGATTGGAGACTGATAATCATCATGTTCCCATAACAAATCCGCAACGAGAATGGAGGGTCTGAAATTCAAAACAATGGTCTTTATCAGAATCTTAAAAGCTAAAAAAACCAACAGTATAAACTGGGTTGATGACTGGTTATCAATCTATTTTATTGTAAACAGAATGACTGAAGATAAAACTTTTGTATTAACCAAATAAAAACCAAATCAACAAATCTGAGAACTACAATTTCAAGTAAAAGTCTTTTAGACAGACATTGATGTGTCCTCACAACGCTTTAAGACGAGATGCCGATCATCTCCTTCACCGATAGATTGATGAGAAAATCTTGCATACAAAAAAGAAACTTCGTTAACATGACAATTACACAATGAAACATGAATAACAGTAGACACGGAATTGAATGGGCTCAGGCAGGTCAAGTAACGGGGCAGAGCGGGTAGCTTTTAGTAATCTAATTTTTTGAGTAGAAAAACGGGGATGGTTTTACAAAACACTGTGGGAAACTTTCAACCCAAATGATCCAAATCCTTTTTAACTTTATAATTTGATTTTACCGATTTGATCTGCTAAAGATAAAACAACACCCAAATAAACCCATTCATAAGCAAATAGGCTCGGATTGCCACCTCTAGAAAAACGATCCCAATAAAAAGCGAGAAACTGCCAAATGAAAATTGAAAGATACCCAAATATATCAGCAAGACGGTGTAAAAGAAGACGATTGTAGGGGTTCATTGGCTCCAATTCCAGCACTTCGTTTATGCTGCAACATAGCATAATGTAAACTATGCTTAGCTCTGTTTATATCAGAGAACCACAAACAAATTGTGAAAACAACTAAATGATTAGAGCCATTAGATTAATGCAGGAAGCACTAACTACAAACTACCATTGAAAATAGTAAGAATAATGGAATCCAACCATTATTGAGAAGATCGTATCAATCTAAGTTTATAGCAAACCAGTTAATCTTACTCGCTGTACTCCATAGTTTCCAGAGTAAGAAAACAATTTTTAACTTCAAACGATGTGAGCATTTATGATTTAAGTTATGGATTAATGCTAAATCCACCTAAACTTTTTCCTCAAAATTCAAGTGATAAAAATTGGAAAAGATTCATACACCTATGAAACTCAACATCATTTACTCTTTTGACAAGGGTCAACTAGAAGATATTTGGGAAGATGTGGAATTACTGAAAATGTAACAGTTGCAATAACCTATAATCCTGCTGACTAATAGAAATGCAACTTTTGATCAGCATGTATTTGAAGAGAAGAGTTTGTCTACAAGTAGAACGTCCAAAATACGCTCTCGGGATAGGGATCTCAAATTCTGAATGCATGTTGAAAGGAAAAAAACAGACCTTGCTTCATTCTGAAGAAAATCAACAAGCATGTCTTCCATAGAGAGAACAAGGTGCTTGCAAGGAAGATTGTCCTTTGCGAGAAATGCTAATTCTTCAACCTGCACTTTCGTTATGAAGTTCAAACAGACAAAGATATCAGAATAAATCTACACAGACATTAGGAAAAACAAAAAAGCAAAAAACAAGAATTCACACAATGTTCTTGACTATTAAGCAATTTAATGCAAGTACATCTGCCAAATCTTACATTAGCTTAAAATTGATAGCAAATTTAGTATGCCCGATAAAAGATGAAGTGATGGACCACTCAAATATAGTTTCGGATGAAACATCTGTTTATAGATATTACCTCCTTTGAGGAGGGTATTAAAAAACTAATGCATAGTAGGTACATCCAAAAACACTAAAATAAATACTTGAACAAATGTAAACAAACAAACATTAGTGAATGAAGATAAATGAACGAAAACTGATGTTCATTCGTTTATTAAATAAACAAACACAAACGAACAGTTCACTGAACATTCAGTTCATTTACAGGCGTACTGATGAATATATCATTCATAGTTATAAAAAGTAAGCGCCTATGCGCAATTTTAAGGCGAGGAGCGATAAATGCGCTTTGATATTAAGGCGAGCGCCTTGTGAAGCTGAATAAGATTTTGGTACTTTACTTTGAACATTTTGTTATTCAAGTTTTGGAATTGCATTTGAATCTTGACTATTTTAGAACTTTTGGTACTAATTAGATGATATGATACTAAATGTTATATAATAGCTTTTCTTTAATTTATTTGAAGAATAACATTATTTTTAAGTATAGATCCCTTTCATTTAAGTGCGCTTTATTTTTCTCAGGCGGCCCTTGCTTTTTTTGCGCCTTGCGCCCCTTGCGAGGCCTATGCGCCTTGAGTGCGCCTGGCGCCTTTGACAACTATGATATCATTTTACTATTACAATGGTAAAAGAATGATCAAAATATTGGTATAGCTATGAATTTGCACACAAATATGTTCTACAAGCAAGCGTTGGCCTGCATCCAACAATTCTTCCTTGATACAACCTCATCACTACTTGCTTCCTAATTGGGCATCATGTACATATTGATCATCATACTATTGTTCTTAAAATGCATATATCATATCCTTAAGAACAGAACACGACAATATAAAAAATAAAAAATTAAACCCTATCCTGCAAGCTACAACATAGATTGGTAAACGAATTAGAAAATTGAAGTTGTACGAACGAGAGAGGTGAAGAAGAACGCTTTACCATTGAGAATTGGGTGAGACTCATGGTTGGAAGCAGCAAATTGATTTTCTGAAACCCTAGATTCGTATGTTGGAAAATTCAGTTGGTCAATGGTCAGGGATTTGTGTTAAGTTCGCCTCAAATTGGGCCTGATTATTTCTTCCCATATTTGGCCATTAAACTGGTTTCAACCCTGACCCGATTGCATAACAAAACTGGTTTGAGTCAACCCGGTTTAACCCGTAGGTTTAGAATAAGGTTTTAATTATTTTTTTTGTTGTATTTGTTGAATCACACTTCTCTACTCTCTTCAGTCTAAAAAATATTTAAAATTTAATAAAAACTCAAATTTTATTTTGTTTTATTTGTATTTTATTAATTAAAATGAAAAATTAAAAACCGATTTAACCCGAACCGGTTTGGTCTCAACCCGGTTCCGGCCCGATCCAAACCGTATCGGGTAGGTTCAACTCCTTCCCCTCTTTAAACCGGTTTGGGTCTCAACCCAGTACTAAACAATTTTGACCAAACCAACTCAATTTACAACAAGAACCAGTTTTGACCAAAAAATCCAGATTGTACGCCTCTAGCTAGAGTAGTTGCAATTTGATATTATAAAAAGGATTTTTTTTATTTAGTTTTTAAAGATAAAAAACTAGAAACTTTAAATTATACAATAATAATGTTCTTCTTTGAAAATTCTATAATTGGTACTATTAAAACTAAAGGGTCGGTTTGCATAGTGAGGTTCTCTTTTGTAAACTGACTATCAATTTTTTTTTTTTAATTGGCCACCAATCTTTTATTTTTTTTAGATTGTTCATCAAAATTTTACATATTTTTCATTTTCCCTCTTCTACTATATATAATATACGTTTTTAACCCGTTTAATTTTCTAATAATTTCGTTTTTCAGTAAGAACTTTCGTTCGTTAAGTTTTTTTTAAAACAGAGTGCACGTCTGTCTTTAATTATTTTCTCAACGTTCCTATATAATTTTTTTTTAAACGGAGTCGTATTCAAAATTGAGTTTTTAGGGACTGTAGCCTATAGCTAGTGTCGTTATCGTTACGATACTGTGACCGGTATTGGTATTATTGGAACTTGTATTGGTATTTTTTTTTATGGTTTTCGACGAGCCAAGTCGATAACGACAAAACTTCTGTCGCGTGGCACGGGGAAAAAACAACCAAACTCCCGCCGTGAAGCGCGGGTAAAAAAACTAGTTGTGTAAATTCATGATGTTATCATTCTTTATAAAGAAAATTTATACTTTTTTTAAAATGACTATGTGAACCTTTTTTTTAATATAAAACTTTTACTATGTATTTTTTCAGAATTTATTGTTTTAGCTGGTGTATATTTACATAAAAGCATTAAAAACTAAGTGAGACTCAATAATTAAGTGAATGACCATAAGTCCATCCGTACTGGCTTCACGTCGAAGTGATTCACGCCCTGCCATGTCACTGTCACATCAGCACATGGGCAAGCACCGGATTAAATCACGAAGGTGTGTGGTAGTTTTACGTCCCACGTTTATTTTTTAATAATTAACTCAATTTTTATTTTTAATAAATAAAAAACTAAATTATAAAATAAAAAAAATACATTCTTAAATATTTTTTGAATAAATAAAAAAACCAAACACGTTACCAAACCACTTAAAAGACCAAAAATATTTTTTTTTAAACATCTCCGCTTTCAATAAATTTTATACCGAGATGTTTAGAAAAAACAAAATAAGCAAGCTGTGTATTTTTTTTTTTTAAATAATTACAAAGCATGAGTTATTTGAGAAAATTCAAATTAAATCTTAAAGTAAATATTGAATTAAAAAATAGAATATGAAATTGTTGAGGCATCCATTGATAACTGGCTATTACATTCAATTGTGTGTTTCCCCTTTCCAATTAACGCCCATGCGACGCAATATACTGCATCGTGAAAGGCTGAGGTGGCACTAACGTTTCTCTCTTTCACCCTTTTACGCTCATTACACATAGCCTAATATTAAAAAACACATACCCTAATATTAAAAAGTAGGCGAGACTCACGAGAATAAAAATAAAGATCTAAAACATTGATTTGTCCACATAAATTTTTTTTGGACTGTGCAAACACATTAATTAGTATATTCATGAGAGCGTACCACCCTGCAACAACAAACCAATGAATGAAATCAGATAAAACACAAAATCAGATAAAACACAACTTACTTTGATGATATGCTTTTTGTAACATAAGTCACCCATCATAGGAATGCTCTCACTCAAACATATTTAACCGTGGAGTTCTCCTCTAATACATAATAAATGTGTCAAAAACATGTTGGTAATATTTAAGATGGGGCATTCCTTATGACACAATATCTCTCATGTTGACAAAACAGAATAAAATGATTTGAGATTTGCCTAAGGTGTCACAAACACCCTTCTTGAGACTCATCATCCCGGATGAGGTTTGCCTCCACCATCGTAAACAGAACAAAACATAAGTGTCTCTGATACATTGTAACATCTGGCTCTCATACCAACTGATATTGTTCGTTTTGCCCACAATGAGCTTATGGATTTGTTTTTGGTTGCCCAAGTGAAAACTTCCAAGAGCTCACACTCAATGCACTCATAACGCGTTTTTGACATTTGAGGTGGGGCATTCCTTATGGTCACATATCTCTCATTTGGACCGAACAAAACGAGGTGTCAAAGTTTTTAAGGGGAGTTAAAGACAGAAAGCCAACGGATACTGGATTCAAACCTTAGAAGAGGTCTTAGGCGCGCACCACATGAAGCTTTGTATACATAATTATTGCTTCAAGTTGAAAACTAATCGTTCATACAAACACTTAAATGTTTTTTTAACGGTTTAATATCTCCTGTTTTTAGAACAGGTAAATACATTATGCAGTGTACAAACAAGAGAGTGTGTGTAAAATTACTTGACATTTCTCAAACTCACCAAGGGGCGGTTCTACTTTTCTGATGGTTCAACTAAAAAATCTAACTTTCGAAATCGACTATAAATATTTGCCAATCATTGCCTGAACTACAGATTTTACGTAATCCCCTGATAAATGATTTGGACCCGGATGGCTAGACAAACCAAAGCGGGCTATTTTTCATAGTGTATGGCCCTGTCGAGACCATTGTGGGCTGCTCGCGTGCTGAGTGTCTCCTCACAATTTGGAAGTTATGGGCGTTTGAAGTTGGGTATCTCTCAATGGGCTTACTAGTGAGATTCAGCTTTTTACTTCCAGTGTAGTAAAATCTTAATTCTTGAAATGCCTGCTGCTTCTACATTTTTCATGCTGTTGCAAACCAAACATGAAAGTTCTATTAAAACACACACACACACATAGTTCAGACCCTTTGTAACCGGGCTGTATCAAGAAAAGCAAACTGGAACTGTCTTGAGAACTAATCAAAGGTTTCACATAAACTATGTGACTGTTGAATAGAGATGACGATTTTGACTCGTTTATGTAAAAATTTGGTCAATTTGAGTTGTATGTTATTAATACTGGGTCAAACAAGTAAAACTGACAAATTTTAATACTACAGAAAGTGGTCAACACTCAACAGATTTGAAAGTTGCCTAAAGTATATACTCAAGTGTTTACACCATCATACATAGTTTCATTAAAAGTTATTGATGGTTTATTATGATTACATTCTTGTAAACAGTTTCAATAATAAATAAATGGCAAAAAGTGTTTGTGGGTTAAAAGGAACTTGGTTTCACCTGTTATCGACCCCCCCACCCCCCCACCCCCCCTAACTGCCACCTATACAGCCTAATATTGGAAAATAGTTGCTACTCCATCTGTCAAGGACAGAGATGCTAGTTTGAAGTGGCAATTACAGCCTATTATATTATCTCTAACAGCTCAAATGGGTTAAGGCAAAGGGTTTACCTAAAAGGGAACGGGTCAAATGGCTTGAAAGTCATCAAAATTGTATTCAAATGCATTAAAAGCCTTCAAAATCGTTGTATTGAAAAAAGGTTAGATCAATTTTTTGTAATAGTATAGTTTTTGTAATCATATGTAGCACATTATAATTGAAAAAATTCCAAAAAAATGGATAAACTTATGTTTATGGGCTGGTTCAACCTGTTTTGACCCAAACTTAAAATTTACCAGTTTTGACTCGTCACCTAACCCGCGGACCCATTTTTCCATCTTTAATATTACTTGATCACAACCCTACAACCCAGATTATTCAAAAATCTATAATCCTCTGAACTCTTGATTTTGCTCAACAAATTTAGAAAAGTTATTAACCTCGATAAATTGCACTTATTATCTATATTTACTAAGAGATAGTAAAACTATAGAAAACATATATAGGATTAATCAAACATCTAACCTCTCTTCATTAGGAGGCATGATATCTGACTTAATTTTCAACTCTACTGAACCCATAACTCTTTTTCAATCCCCTTGATTTCATATCCCTCTGAATCCCTTCCACATTAAACCACTTACCAAATTCAGCATAAATCATACTCAACAATGTATGATTAGCAGCATTACCATGTTCTGATTCTATAAACCAACTTAACAAACTTTCAGCAACATCTAACCTTCCATGAATCTTACAAGCCGACACCAAAGAACTCATAATTTTCGGACTAGCTTTCATAGGCATTGTCCTCAACACTTCACTAGCCAATTCAATCTTTCCCGCCCGTCCAAGAAGATCAATAAAGCAAGCATAATGTTCCAAATTTACTAAGTTTTCATCTTTCACAACTTCAGAAAACAGTTTTTGCCCTTCTTCAACAAGCCCCGCGTGGTTACACGCTGATAAAACAGAAAGCGTTGTGATTGAATCATATTCTATTCCTCTTTCTTTCATTTCATCAAAGAGTTGTAAAGCTTCTTCACCATAACCATGGAGACCATACGCGCTAATAAGCGCGCTCCAAGACACACAATCGCGTGTACCCATTTCTTGAAAAGCATGATGTGAGTCTTTGAGCGCGCCACATTTTGAGTACATGTTGATAAGAGAGTTTGCAATGGACAAATCAGAATCAAAACCTGATTTTACCACATACCCATGGATTCCACTTCCAACGCGTATTGATGGTATATTAGTACAAGCAGTGAGTACCGCCAATATGGTTACATAATTGGGTTGAATCCCCTCTTTTTGCATTTGATTAAAAAGCGATATCGACTTCTCAGCACTTTGTTTATGCTGAGAGCAGCCTGCAATAACAGAACTCCAAACCACAATATCTTTTTGTGTTGAAGTTTCATATATTAGTTCTGCATAAGGTAATGAATCTATGTGCTTTGAATACAAGTGAATTAGCGATGATAACACGCATATATCTGAATCAAACCCATGGCGAAAAGCATACCCATGAATGCTGTATCCAAGACTAATGACACATAACTTGACACACGCTGGTAAAACAGAAATTAGTGTCACTCTATTAGGTTTAACCCCTTCAACCTGCATTCGTCGAAAACAATCAAGCGCCATCGAATACTCACGGCTTCCAACGTATCCCACAATCATTGAAGTCCAAGAAACCTCATTTTTATCCATCATTCCATTGAAAACACAAAACGCCATCACCGAATCCCCACACCTCCAATACAAATCCACAAGAGCTGTTGATAAAAACACTGACTTCACAAACCTCTCGTCAACGACAGAAAGCGCATGGATCATTTTCCCTACGCGTGTACACCCACACCGACCACATACAGAAAGAACACTAGCAATCAACTCCGGTTTCACTACAAACCCGAGTCCATACATGTATTTAAACATCTGCAATGACTCCACACAATGCCCGTTTCGAGCCAAGTAACTTATCATGGAACTCCACGATACGCAATCTCGTTGAGGCATTTCATCGAACACCTTGCGTGCAGACTTAAAGTCATGAAGTTTACAGTAAAGGGATATGATTGAATTTGAAAATAGGGTGTTTGAATCAATCCCCATTTTTATGGAGTGACAATGAAGCTGAAGACCGAAGGCATTGTGGGTTTGAGAGAGTGAACATGCTTTTATGAGTGAAGGAAGAATAGAGGTGAAAGAGTCTATGTGAAGATGGGGTTGGTTTCGGTAGAGTTGAAGGGCTTCAGCATGTTGTCCTTGTGAGATGAAGTCTTTGATGTTTCTGATAAGATTGGTATCTGATTGAATGGTGGTGAATCTCTTTGTTGGGATACTCATTGTTTGGAACAATTATACTGCATCATCTTCTTTGTAATAATAATAGACTTTCAAAAAAAAAAAATCTTCTTTGTAATAGAATGAATTAATTAGTTTATATTGAATGGCAAGTTATGTAACATTGTAAGCATTTCTTGAATTTGATTTGTGAATTGTGATGTTATAATATACGTGATACGTTAGGCCTAATCGGGTTAAACGGTTATAATGATTTTTTTTTAAATTTTGATAAAAATAAATAATTAATCACGAAAACATGTAATTGAATGTACGACTAAGTGGAAGAATGAAAAGGAAAGTATTCAAATATATGGAGAGTTGATTAGTATCGAAAAAAATAAAAACATGTGAATGAGTAAATTGTGTTTGATGCTCCCCTAAAACTAATTCATGTATTTTAGTTTGTGTGCAATCTTCTATGACATCTGCTTGACTTGATTCTCTAAACATCGATTTTTCTTCTCTCTGTAAAACATACGTTGAGAAACAAACTTCACTGAGATGTTTTGTTTGTCACGTTTCATATAGGTTTCTCTAATTGAGCTATGCAAGCTACACTATCTTGATAGATAATTGTAGGTCCTTGGTTTATTCTAAACTGCATGCTTCTTGTATGGGATAGTTCATCGATCATAGCCAACACGCATTATTGACTGACATCATATAAATGTTATAAGTTCGGCATAGTTTGATAATGTTCCCGCCAATGATTGCTTTGTCAACATCAAAGAAAACGTTTTATCGTCATATGTGAACTCGCAACTTGACTGAGATCATGCTTTATGTGGATCTAATGGATATCTAATTATCTAGCATCAACATACCTAACTAGCTAGAATTGGTCATTTTTCTGGCATAAAAGACCTAAGTCTCGTATCTCGTAAATATACCAGAATATGTGCTTATTTCATTCTAGTGTCTCTGTGTTAGGTTCAAACTGTATGTCGCTAGCACATATATCAAGAACGCAATACGAGGTCTCATGTTATAACAAATAAGTATAATTTATATATCATCCAAATCTAATGTAAAGGTTGTGTTTTATAGGATAAACCACCAACAAAACATCAATGTCACCATGATTGGATAATTACAACCGTATGGTGGATGAATATGTAGATTTAGGAGTATAAATAATAGGTGTGTGAGTTAGGCATTCAAAAAAATAATAATCATATGTCGTGCATTAAATTTAAACGAGTCATAATTATATTTCTTTATATTAAATTTATGTATGCATCATGTCATATAGTTACGTATAGTTTATTTATATTTGGGTTAAGTGTTAGAGCGTGTAAATCTATCCTATATAATAAACAAGTAAAACTTTGTGCCATATGTCAGCACCACGTTTCACCTCAGCTTCCCCCCCCCCCCCACAAAACCATATGGAGCTTAAACAGGTCAACACGCGGGTCTAAACGCGGGTTAAAAGTCACCCGAATTAATACCCTATAAAAGACTTTTAAACCCGTTCAAACATTTATCCCATCACTTCCCTTACAAAATAAAACCCTAATCGCCGTTCCTGATCGAAGCTCTCTTTCTTTCATCTTCAACAACTGAACTTCAAAATCAAATCAAGAATCGGTATGTAATCTATACTCTAAATCTATTATTTCAATTTCACTTTGATTCTTATTTGTGCTTTTCTTATCAATCTTACATTTACGCATCTTGAGATTTTTTATAATTATTCTGTCCAATCTCTTTAAATCTGGAGATTTTTTGAATCTTACCTTTTTCGTAATTAAACTTACGGAAAAGTCTTACCTTTACGCATCTTTGAATCTCTTTTTGATAATGGTTGTGAGGTTTTGAATCTCTTTTCAAATTGAAGTTTTGTGATAATTATTTTGTCGAATCAATCTTACCTTTACGCATCTAACCTTCTTATTGTATTTTGACCTTGCATCCCCTAAAATTAGTGTATTTTGACAGCCCTACACCTTCGAAGTTTCTGTATAGATTAATTTATGTTAAATTGCATCCGGTGTATTATCAATCTTTTATGAATCAGTTTTTATTTTCATTGTTTTAGGCTTCTACTAAAGATGCATCCGTCATTCTTCAAATTTGTAAAGGACTCGACATCCCCAATTTTGGTAATTTTCTCATTCAAATCTGTTTATTTCGCCATTGCCTCAAGCTTTTGTGGATCAGTTTTATCGTGATGGCATTCCAAATGACCCCGTATATATAAGGTCATCTGGTACTAGCACTTGGAGGGTAAAATTAGGATATATTCAGGATAGACTTTCTTTCACGGATGGATGGCTTAACATTGTTCAAAATATGGGGATTGATTTTTTTTTGCTTCATAGTGTTCAAGGCTGTTGATGTTTCAACCTTTATAATATCCGTTTTCAACAACTTAATATGTGGTGAAGAATTCGTCAAAAATCGTATCACATGCATCATCCGGTTAATTGGTATGTTTTTATTATTTGTATGTTTTGTGGAATTAAAATCATTTGATAATCATTTAATCTAAAGACATTACTTAATATTTTTTTATTTAGTGCTTGCCTGAGGATTTTCTCAAAGTTTTTGTTCCAAACAAAAAACACAAAGGATATTATACAATACATGTTGGTGAACATTCGTGGAAGGTCGGGCTTTCAAAGCGGGGAGATAACTACCTATTTGGTAATGGATGGTTGCGCCTATGTCAAGACACTTCCTTGCTACCGTGAGATTTTTTGTACTTCCGTATGATTAGTCAAGCATCCTTTGAAATGACTGCTTTCAAACCAGACTGCACTCCGCAACTTATTCCAAAGATTGAACTAGTATAAGAATCTGATAAAATAATGGAAGATCAACTACCAGATGCTTCACAGGTTATGATTTTTGTTTTACATATTCCATGGGTTTTAACTAATATGTATTTTTGCAAAGGCTTGGCAATGTTTAAATTTTGTTGAATACTTTTTAGGTTAAAACTGTTGTGACAGATCATGTTGAAGACTTGGATTCTAATACTGTTAATCACCAATCTAATGCTCTTCATCAACAAGTCAATGAAGATGATATTTATAAATTCTCTATTTCTGAAAAAAAAAATGGTGTAGTATGTTTCATACCTTTTTAATATTTTAGTTAGATAATAATAAATGAATCTAATCTTTTATTATTTATTCGTGTTTCCAATTTAGCGTCTTCCTGTCAAAGTTGCTAGGATGGCTGAACTCGATAGTTGGAACACCATGATCATCGTTAATATGAACGGAGTTGAATTAGTCTTGGGAGTAAGGATTGAAATGTCAAAGACTCACAAAAGGTATGCTTTATCCGGATGGACTGCATTCATGAAAGCAAATGAAATTAATGATGGAGATAGTTGTTCGTTTAATCTTATCAAGTCTAAATCAACTCTGCATTTGACTAATGTTGATAAGCATAATTCAGTCTAGATGAAGGTAGTAATTATCAAGTTGTGGTGGGGGATTGTCTGACTTTTGTGCTTCAAAACTTAACTGCTTTTTGTTGCTGATGCAAAATCTTTTAATGGATTATGATTTGTTTTATAAACAAGTTCTTTTATTTTAAAGGTTTCTGTTTTTTTTTGGCAAAATGTTATATGTTATGGTCTGCTAACTTTTTTATACCCAATGTTTCAGTTGTAATGGCGATTCCATCTAATCTAAGTGAACACCATATATATATATATATATCATGTGTAATTTTTGTAAGTTAGTTTTTCATAACCTATTATTTAATTTATATTTTGTGTTATGTTATAAATTAAACCATTTTACGGCAATTAATGAATCATTATAAATGTTACACAATTACATCAACAAACGGATAATTTATTTAAAGTTACAATTACACCAAAAAACATGAATGCAATTATATAACAGTTTAAAATGTTTGATTTACTAAAACAATGAACAACAATCCAATATACAAATGTCCTTACGTTCGGCTTATTCAAAATTATAATTAAATAGTTGATTGTAAGTACATCTTTACATTAAACTTTTAATCCTTCAAATTTTATCAAAATAGTTTAATCCTCATAATTTTAAATATTCAATCATTCAATTTTTTTAAACGATTAATAATTATGATGTAAATAAGGAAAACTTTAGTAATTAAATGACTAATTTAAAATTAAGATGATCACGGATTAACATACACTACAATTTTACATCTATGCTTAACGTAGGCTTTTTGACATATGCAGATAACCAAGTTACAAGCATCTCTTTTGAGCAGATTCTTTTTTAAGTTTAAGAAACATCTTCAAGAGGAAAGTTGTTATGTTATAAAGAATCCCACTTTAGGGTACAACAACTCAAAGTACAAGTACATTGATAATGAAAACAAAGTTCGTTTTCACTATAAAACAACACTTACAAAAGCCCCTGATTTTGGTGGATCAACCTATGGTTTCGATTTTGCATCCTTTAAGGGTATACTAGATCACGAGGTCACTGAGAACGGGACAATTGGTAAGTTTCTTTTCTAAAAATGTATTCTAAATAATCACCATAATATATTTATATTACCTTGCAATACTTAAAATAACATTATTTTGTGTGTTATGTATAGATGTTATTGGTTATGTCACCAAATGTTTCAACCCAGACAAGTTTAAAAAGAAAGATGGCACTGAATCAGAAAAAACGAATATGGAGATTGCTGATCTTGAGTGGGCGAAGTTTTTGTTATTTTTAAAACTTGTCATTTTTATATCCTAAAGTCAATCTTTTAAATTTGATGCATTTCTCAAGGGCCGAAAGATATTTCTAACTCTACGGGATGAATACTCTCAACAAATGTCTCCTTACATATCAACTAATCCAGATCTCCATGATCATATAGTGATTATATTGTAGTTTGGAAAGTTGAAGTGGTTCAAAGGTTTTAATCAAACCCTATTATCTTTTTACATAAAACTATTAACACATAAAATTATGTTTCCCAAATTAAAATAAAGAATTTGTCTTATATTTGTGCTAATAAAATTTCAGGAAAACCATATGTTAACAACTCCTTCAACGTCAGTAGGCTATTGATCAACACCGATCTTGATGAAGTTGTTTCTTTAAGAAAAGGTTTGTCGTCTACATATTAAATTTTATTTGATATATGATATTTGTATTAATACTTATATATCAATTTAATAAATAAATAAAACATGCAACCATATACAGCTTACTTGCAAATTCGGATGTTGTAACATCATCGAGTAGCCGTGGATTTGTTTCATCAATCATCTCCGGTGTCGAGGATGAATTTCTAAGCCGTTCTCAGTTCTGTAATATTACAGAAGTATATGACATCTGTGAGGTACGATTATCTGTCTAAATATTAGATAATGTTAGTATATAAAATGTAAATCTATATGATAACTAAACTTTAATATACGATAATTTACAGGTGAAATTAGTTATAATACTTGCAACAATAAGGGGGATATGCAGAGATCAACCGTGGTTTTATATGGTTTGTAAGCATTGTAACATGAAGGTCACAACCAAGTATGTCAACACTGAAATTGGCGACGGATCTGATGATTTTGTTGAAAAGAAGATAATGGAATGCAGTAATCCACAATGCAAGTATCATGTTGTCTCTGCATACCCAAAGTGAGTAAAAGTTTCATGATTTGTTAATTAATTTTTTTTTGTTACATTTTGTGTTGTTAAATTAACAAAAAAACCAATCTATTTTGTGTTCACAGATTTAAAATTCAGATAAGGGTTCAAGATCCTACCGGAACAGTGACACTCACATTGTTTGAGAGCGATGCTTCAAAGCTTTTAAACAAAACAGCAAATGAGTTGATCAAAAATCAGAATGAGGTACATTCATATACTTTTGGAAGACTTGCAAAACTATTTTTTAAAACCAATATAATTGTATGTTGATCCTTTTAATCTACTGCTATTTTTATAGTGGGATGATGGTGTATTTCCTGATGAGTTAGACAAGTTGTTGGGGGAAAAAACTCGCTTTCAAGATTGAGGTGACCGAGTTTATCTTAAGTAAAAACATTTGGCATATATATGGAATTTCAAAGGTTACTGAAGACTGCAAAATAATTGCAGTACTTGAAAAAAAAAATCTCTATCCGGTAACAAATAAACATATCCAAAATAAACCAAGTATTTCAATTTTATTAAATATAATATTTCAAAAGTAACTTATTTAACCACCCTTTTACTTAATACATTTATTTTGATAATAAAGACCATTGATTTTGACTCAATGAATTATAATATGTCTGAATTCCAATCTCAGTATTCCGTTGCAGTCAAGTTATGACCGATAACTTTATAGCCAAATTTTTATATCATAATATCTTATCACTACTTCTATTAACATATTTACTTATATTTTTCTTTCAATGATTCTATATCATGTACCGGTGACAGTCTAGTACCGTTGTTCATTTTTAAAAACATCAATTGTCAACCTGATAAAGTTGACAAAAGACACTTGGAAGAAATATATGATGTTGATGATCAACATGCTATGTCTGCAACAAAAACCCTCGCAGGTTATAAAAAGGAAGATGAGGTGATGAGTCAAAGATCAAACTGCTGATACCAAATATTGAAAAATCATCAATTATTAAACTTATTTTATCTATGTTTATCTTTGAACTTTTTTTTAAGTATATTATTTGTGGTGACAATATTTAGTTTCTGAATTTTATGAATGTATTTGGTTTCCAGTTTTAATTATTGGTATTTGACCACAAGTTTCCAAGATTTTAATCGACATATTATGTTTGTTCTGGTTTTTAGTTCGGATGTTGTGTATGTTTTTTAAATCAAAACCATAAGTTTCCATGATTTTAAAATAGTTAATTTATTTATACTAAACACTTTAAAATTGTTATAGTGCTTATAATAAACGGCAGTAGCTAATAACACTTCACGGTTAAATATAAAACTTTTTCCAGAAATTATCAATGTATAATTTGAAACTTAAACCATGTAATTGAATTATAACTCTATTATTCTATTAACAACACATATAAACGGCACTAAATCATGCGCATTCAAACGTTTTAATTTATTATTGTTTTCTTAAAAATATCTATTTTAAAAAGTTTTTATAAACATAAGGATCCCATTCCTAAATATAGATAATCCCATGGTTAATATATAATGAATTATATTAATGGTAAAATATTGACCATATTTATAAAAAAAAATATATACTAACAATTATTACAACTTACCTAATTTATACTTTATAGAGACCTTAATATACTCAACAAATCATTTTTTTATATTTGTTATAATAACATGTATACCTTTTGTGAGTATTTTACTTTTCAATCTTAAAAATAAAAAATAACCAATCAATTATTATAAATTACCTTAGTTTATACGTAATTATTTATGGTAATTTAATTATAACTCTATTATTCTATTAACAACACGTATAAACGGCAATTATCATTTCCATATATGTTGTTAAAAGTTTGTTTAATGGATTTTCGGTTGAATTTGTTTACTCAAAATGTTAAATATAATTTAATGACTTTGATTCTTACCTAAATTTATAATAAAACTACCGCAACTTAATTAGTAATCGATATTGATGTCTCAATCAACCATCATTTAAAAAAATTCAGACAATTTTGTAAATATATTTTAAAAGTTCAAACGTAAAACTAATATAAACAATTACAACAAAAATGGATCACTGCAAATATTTAGTCTCAGATTTAAACCTTTTTAAATAACACAAGCATCAAAATATCAAAATATTAATATATACAGAAACAAAATAAATAGTTAAAGAATACATCATGCACAAACAAACGTTTTTAATTTATTATTGTTTTCTTTAAAAATGATTTATTTTTAAAAAGTTTTTATAAATATAAGGATCCCATTCCAAAATATAGATAATCCAATAGTTAATATATAATGAATTATATTAATGGTAAAATTTGCATTATACACACCATCAAGTCCCATGTCTAGAATAACAAAGCCATTCGATTAATCATCTTCGGAAGTCTCAAGGATGCCTGACTATATAAATGGTATGTATTTCTGTTGGTTGCGTATTAAAACCTTATAACACGTTTAACTACTCATATAATATTTCATTGTTCATTTTTACTAATAAATATTATTTTCATTTTTAGCTAGAGTTGTTAGAAGACCACTTTTAGATATCTCAAATGGTATGAAACATATTACCATTGTCATAGATCATATCTAACAGTTACACTGGGGCGAATAAAATCATCAGATCCACTTTTAGAAATTGTGTTATTGAAATTATTATAATTATTATTTTTAACATTAATCTATCCTTATCGTTACAGATTCCAATTCAAACATTGGTTTGACTTCTGCTGATAGAAGAAAAGCAAGAAAATTATTTTTGGATAGTAGAAAAATGATTATAATCGTGTGGACACATACTAGGAAAAAAAACAGATTATCACAGGGTAACTCCGATATCTCAGCATATAACAAAGAGAACCAAACATCTAATACGTCACATCAAAACATGAACCTAGGTCACGATAATCTAAACCACAAATCTCCGTTACACAACATTACCAACGATAATCTAAACCACAAATCTCCGTTAAACAGCAACACCGTCATCAACCGTTATAGAAAACTCTATAAAATCAACTTACATGACAACAAGGAATTCATCCACAATAACTCAAGATCTTAATTTAAAGAGGGTATCATCCGGAAAGCGAATGATATTACGTAATCGTCGAAATATATCTCCTATACCTATGGAGAACTTGACAGTGGGTGAAGATGTATTTGTTGACATCTCAACAGGTAATAAAAAATAAATAACAAATTTATTTCTTCTAATCCATGTTAGAATTAATCATTATAAAATTATATTAGTATTTAGCTTTCAACCCTAACAAAATAAATAGATTACTTGGATCACGGAGGACAGAGCTTTATATGTGAAAGATGTCATGCAAAGTTATGGAAATATGAAGCGATGAGGGGAAAACCTAAAGATAAAACTACGTATTCCCTTTGTTGTGGATACGGAAAAGTTGAGCTTCCTGATTTAAAGTCACCGCCACAAAATTATAAAGATCTTTTTTTCTAGTGTTGATTCAAAAAGCAAGTTCTTCATACAAAATATTCGTCGATACAATTCGATGTTCTCCTTTACATCCATGGGTGGGAAGATTGATAAAACCGTTAATAGGGGTAACGCTCCGTTCGTATTTCGATTGAGCGGACAAAATTATCACGCCATAGGAAGTCTTCTACCTGATACAGGATCTAAACCAAAGTTCTCTCAATTGTACATTTATGATACTGATAATGAAGTATCAAATAGACATAACATTTTTTGGTATGTATTTTTTACTTTGTTTAATATATACCGTACTTATAGTTTTTTGTTTAATTGATTTTATATAAAATATAAAATCTTCTTAACAAATTCTTTGTTTAATATATCATTTCAGTAATCAAGCACATGGATCGACATCAAGTTCTGAAAATTTTGATCTTAACATTATACAAGATCTGAAACATATGTTAGATAAACATAATGAGCTGGTTAAAGTTTATATAGGATGGTTAGGGATTATTTTAAAAAAAACCAACATGTTGATGTAAAGCTACGCGTAATTGGAAAAAGACAGCAAGATGGTAGAACATACAACTTACCATCAGCTTCTGAAGTTGCTGCTTTAATCGTTGGATATATTGGCGATGCTATTGAGAATCGTGATATTATTGTAAAAACAAAATCAGACATTCTACACCGTATAAGTGAGTTACATCCTTCGTACCTGGCTCTTCAATATCCATTATTGTTTCCTTATGGTGATGATGGGTATAGAGTAGACATACCTCATAGAAATGTTACTAATAGAAACAGTAGCAAACGACCCAATTTTACAATGAGCGAATTCTTTGATTATAGAATTCAGGACAGATTAAATACTTTCTCATTAATTATATATTCAAAGAGACTTTATCAACAATTTTTAGTTGACGCTTACACTATGATAGAAGCTGAAAGGATATATTACATACGTAAGTAGCAAAAAGTACTTAAATGTGAGTCGTATGAGAATCTTCGTAATGCTTAAAATCAGGGAAACATCAACATCTCTAACGTAGGTCAACGTGTTATACTTCCTTCTTCTTTTACCGGAGGTGCTCGGTACATGATGCAAAATTACTTGGATGCCATGTCTCTTTGTAAATGGTTTGGATATCCTGATTTTTTTTATTACCATAACATGTAATCCAAAATGGCCAGAAGTAAAAAGATATCTCAAGGACACAACCATTAACCCCGAAGACAGGCCAGATATATTATGCAGATTATTTAAAATAAAGCTTGACGTAATAATCCAAGATCTGAAGGACAATGCATTATTCGCCAAAGTTCAAGCATGTATTTTACTTTATAAATTCATTAAGTTTTAATTTATTATCGACTGATACCTATATATATTTTTTTTAATTATCAAGTTTTCTAAATATTGTTCATTTTTATCAAATTTATAATCCTAATATTGAATTTTTTTTTTTGTTTATGTAGTTGTTTATACGGTTGAGTTTCAAAAACGGGGTCTGCCTCACGCTCATATATGTTTGTTTATGCATGCGGATCACAAGCTCCCTACTATTGATTATATTGATCCAGTAATTTCAGCTGCGATTCCTAATAAATATGAAGATCCTGAATTATATCATCTTGTACGTGAGGTCATGATCCATGGTCCGTGTTGTGTTGATAATATGAAGTGTCCATGCATGGTTGATCGAAGTAGTTCAAAAAATTTCCAAAAAAGTTTTCAAATGACACATGCATTGATACAAATGGGTTTCCTGTATACCGTAAAAGAGATGATGGTTCCTTTGTGGAGAAAAGTGGCGTCAAGTTAGATAATCAAAGCATAGTGCCATATAACAAAGTTCTTCTAAAAAGATACCAGACACATATCAATGTTGAATAGTGCAATCAAGCTGGATCTATAAAGTATTTGTTCAAATATATTAACAAGGTCCTGATATAGCTACTCTTCGAGTTGTGGAAAGTAACAACGAAGACACTAATGAACAAGCAGTAGATGAGATAAATGAATATTATGATTGCAGATATGTATCTGCGTGTGAATCATCATGGAGAATATTTTCATATGATGTTCATTATAGGACGCCTTCTGTCATGAGACTTCCTTTCCATCTACCTGGTCAGCAATAAGTTTTATATGGTGTATACGCTGATATTGACAATATACTCAACAAACCATATGTGGCTTCTTTAATGTTTTTATCGTGGATGATGTGTAACGCAAAATATGAACAAGCACGACAACTTACTTATGTTGAATTTCCTACTCAATTTGGTTATAAAATTCCAGATTAGTGTTGCGATAAGAAGATACCAGGCACATATCAATGTTGAATGGTGCAATCAAGCTGGATCTATAAAGTATTTGTTCAAATATATTAACAAAGGTCGTGATATAGCTACTCTTCGAGTTGTGGAAAGTAACAACGAAGACACTAATGAACAAGCAGTAGATGAGATAAATGAATATTATGATTGCAGATATGTATCTGCGTGTGAATCATCATGGAGAATATTTTCATATGATGTTCATTACAGGACGCCTTCTGTCATGAGACTTCCTTTCCATCTACCTTGTCAGCAACAAGTTGTATATGGTGTATACGATGATATTGACAATATACTCAACAAACCATATGTGGCTTCTTCATTGTTTTTATCGTGGATGATGTGTAACGCAAAATATGAACAAGCACGACAACTTATTTATGTTGAATTCCCTACTCAATTTGGTTATAAAATTCCAGATTGGTGTTGCGAACCAAGGAAAAAGGGCTTTTCAATTGGTAGAATTCATTCAGTTTCTCCTGCGCTTGGCAAAGCCTATTTCTTAAGAATTCTTTTAAATAAAGTCAAAGGACCAACATCATTTGAAGATATTCGTACAGTCAATGGTCATGTATGTGCTACATTTAGAGATGCATGTTATGACCTGGGTCTGTTAGATGATGACATGGAGTATATTGAAGCAATCCAAGAAGCAAGTCATTCGAGCTCTGGTTATTATCTAAGAAGCTTATTTGCAACAATACTAATGTCTAATAGCTTGTCAAGACCAGATTTTGTGTGGGAAAATACATGGAAATATTTGTCAGATGATATTCTATCCAACCAAAAAATATTATTAAACAATCCAGGTATGTTATTTTTAATGCGCATTATTATATAATACATTCTATCTTTTCCTACGAATATTTCATTTAAATGATTTTTGGTTTTGCATTTTCAGATTTATTACTAACTGAAGATCATATTAAGAACTTGACTTTGTTACAAATAGAGAAATTTCTGCTTCGTAATAACTCTACATTACGAAACTATTCCACCATGCCTTATCCCGACGATGAGAATATAACTTCGGCACAAAATCGATTTATTACTAAAGAATTGTCTTATGATATACATTTGTTGCAGAAAGTGCTACATGCTATTTTGAATCAACTAACAGATGAACGACGGAACGTTTTTAACAAGGTAATGACAGTTGTTACAGATAAGAAAGGATTTGTGTTTTTTCTTTATGGTTATGGTGGAACTGGTAAACCTTTCTACGGAAAACATTATCAGCAACAATTAGATGTAAAGGTGAAATCGTTTTAAATGTTGCGTCAAGTGGTATTGCATCGTTGTTATTGACAGGAGGTAGAACATCACATTCTAGATTTCTCAATGCTCTCAATATTAATGAAGATTCACTTTGTCGTATCAAGCCAGTTAGCGAAGTTGCGCATTTAATAAGACAAACACAATTGATTATCTGGGATGAAGCTTCGATGGTTCATAAGCATGCATTTGAAGCTTTGGATAGATCTTTGAATGACATATTGTCCCCAAATTCTTCAAACAAAAGTAATATACCATTTGGAGGTAAAGTTATTGTATTTGGAGGAGATTTTAGACAAATCCTACCTGTTGTGCCAAACGGAAGCAGACAAGGCATTGTCAATTCTGCTTTATGTTCATCATACATTTGGAGAAAATGCAAGTTGCTAAAGTTAACAAAAAACATGAGACTGACCATTAGGAATGACACAACTGATCTAGAAAAGACACAAAGCTTTGCAAAATGGCTTTTAGACCTGGGAGAGGAAAATGTTTGTGGCATTAATAATGGCGATGTGGTGATTGATATACCTGATGATATACTTATTACTGATTATGTTGATCCTATTGGAAGTTTAATTGACTTTGTCTATCCATATATTCTTCAACACTACAAAAATCCTCAATTCTTTCAAGAAAGAGCAATACTCTCCGACAAATGAAGTAGTGCAGGAGATTAATGATCGTTTGTTGTCAATGTTCCCTAGTGAACAAAAAGAATATCTAAGTTTAGATAGCATATGCCAGTCAGAACAATTGAACAATAATTTCCAATAAAGTTTATACTCGCCATATGTTCTTAATGGTCTTAAACTTTCAAGCTTGCCAAATCATAGTTTAGTTTTGAAGGTAGGTGTGCCTGTAATGTTGCTGAGAAATATTGATCAGAAAAATGGGTTATGTAATGGAACTAGATTACGAGTCAAATATCTTGGTAATCGTGTTATCGAGGAGGAATTCATTTCTGGAAGCAATATTGGAACTCGCACATTTATTCCAAGAATAAATTTGACACCTTCAGACAAAAGAATCCCTTTCAAACTACAAAGAAGACAGTTTCCACTCTCGGTTGTTTCACCATTACAATAAATAAGAGTCAGGGTCAGACTATCAAGGGTTGGATTTTTCTTGAGGCAACCGGTTTTCACTCATGGTCAATTATATGTTGCACTTTCAAGAGCTAAAAGCAGAGACGTGTTAAAATTTTTAACCTTAGACAAGGATGGAAAATTTTCAAACAAAACATCCAACGTTGTATACAAAAAAATATTTTCTGATTTATGAATTGTATTCATCATTTTTATAATCTCAAATTGTATTTTGTTTTAAATTTATTTTATTTATAACCTCATGTAATACACGGGTTCTAATACTAGTTATATATAAACTAGTACACGCAGGCCGACGTGTTGTGACAGGGGCAATGATATTTTTTGGGTTATTTTCTAGTTAGTTTCTTGCTAGTTGGGTTTTTATAAAATTGAAGTTATTCCAAAAGAAATTAGAATATCTATATACAAAGATAATATTTCATATATTTTATCTTTTTAATAAAAAACAATAAAAAAAAATGACAGGTGCATATTGTCAGCTCATTCCATTGAGACATGATAAAGTGTGTACAATTTTTCCCCTATCACTATCTTCTTTTTCTTTAAAATCGTTTTATGATAAGTGATAATCATACTTTTACAAAGTCCCTATTATAATAAAAAAAATTAAATTTTGTGTTACTTTGTTAACATCATATTCATTCTTACATTCATTTTCATTCCAAAATCACATTTACTTCATTCATCCAATATTTTCATATTTAGCTTATTTTTTAAAAAAAGATTACATAAATAAATATTTTACCAAATCAATTTCATCATTATAATCATTGACTCATATTTTTTTTTAAAATTTATCATCAAAAGTAAATATTAAAAAAAACAAGAATAAAAAATAAGATATTTAAAAAAACGTGTTTTAAAGTTTATTATCTAAAATCGAGTTTTTAAAATTTTATTAATAAAAACCAAAATTTTAATTTTACATATAAAATTTGAAAATACTACTTTTGTATTTTAAATAAATATGTGTTAGAATAAAGTTTGCTAATATTTAATTAGTAGTTTCTTTAATTAAGTTTGATATCAAATTTGTATAAAAATGTGTTAAAATATTTATCAATATAATGTTAACGTTTCACCCCGTGTGTTACACGGGGTTTAAAACTAGTGTTATTATATGGGGCTAACGTCAACTATGAACTCACGGGTTTTTGGGCCCCTTGGACTATGACATAACCCTCATCTATATTAGGGAATGTAGAGATGCACAAAATACCCGGTTTTAAAACCTGAACCGTTTTTTATCCGGTTACTAACTGATATGAGAACCGGCTAGTAACCGGTACGAACAGGGGCGGACCAAGGGTTACCCCTCAACTTTTAGGCGTAGTGTAAAAAAATTTTTTTTTACGGTTTTATGTATCCGGTTACCCTTTACTTTACCCCTGAGCAAAGTTTACGTTACCACTCAAAAAAATTTAAAACTCAACACTTCATAAAAAATCCAAAATTTTATAAAAAAACCTAATACTTTATAAAAAGTCTCCATATTTTATTAAAGGTTTTGAGGTGTTGGATATTAATAAAACATTTGTGCTTTAGTGAGACTAAATGTTTTATTAAAACCTAATACCTCAAATTCTAAATTCTCAAACCAACTTACCCAAGCGGCCGACTAAAAAGAAAGACAGAAAGCGGGAACTGTGAGACATTGAGAGTCAGAGACCGACCACTCGACCAACCGCTCGACCTGAGTTGAGACCACCGCCCGATAGAGGTGCACAAACCGGATTTTTTTCAGATCCGGATCCAGATCGGATCCGGACCAGATCGGATCCGGACCAGATCGGTCAAAGGTGGTCAACCACCGGATCCAATGGAACCGGTTCCGGATCGGATCCGATTAAGGAATTGGAGAGTTGGAACCTTTTGGGACCGAACCGGACAAAAAAAACCGGTTCCACCGGATTTTTTTTTTTTTTTTAAAAAAAACTTTTTTTAAAAAAATTAACAAAGATACACTATAAAATACATGTTTTATTTATTTTTTATATTTTTTTAAGTGATTTAACAATAGTTCGTACAAAAAACATAATTGAATCACAAAATATATATTATTTATTATGACGCGTTATTCGTCGTCTACTCGTCTTAGTCTTCGTAACATCGGTTTTCAATCTTCTTCGCTTGAGATACGTTGGGCTTCATCATAAGCTTGTTCTTCGTCAGAAAGTGGATTCGCCGCACCTTGTTCTACTTCGAATTCGTGTATTTCTTGTTCAATGTCAAGCTCGTCTTCTAGTTTTGCAACATGTTGTACACGTTCGGCAGCATCCAAATGGTCCTTCAAGCAAATACACATCTCCATAGATTCCGGTGTAAGCCTCGTTCTTCGAATAGATAAAACCCTGCCACTAAGAGAAAAAGCAGATTCCGAAGTTACCGTTGGAAGCTTGGACGGTTAGTAGGTCACGGGCCATTGCGGCTAGAATGGGATATTGGGATTCCCTTCCTTGCCACCAACTCAAGATATCAAAGTTTTCAAACTCTTCGGATCTTAGAGTTGAAATAAAGTCGGTTGCTTGATATCTTCCAAGCTCGCTACTTGGTGTGCTTCCACTCTCGTTTAGTATTTTCGTTTCTTAAAGTGTTAAATAAATTTAGCATCGGGTTCCTTGAACTACTTGAACTTGAACCCGAACCCATTGATTCATGTATGTTTGATGGATCACCACTTCGACCATATTTGCGCAAATAATAATCAAACATATTATTAAAAGCCGAATTGAAGTCACTTATTGCATTTGATTCAAAATTTAGGTCTTCCTCGAACATATTTAAATTGTCCGATATTGATCCAATTAATGTTTCAACACCGGTTACATTAATCGTTGGGTTTAAGGCGGCCGAACATGTAACAAGGGCCGGCATTTCCGAAAAATATTTTTTAAATTTAGCTTTCATAGGTGTTACCATTTTTTCAAAAATAATGCCGTGATATTCAAACTCTTTTAATTTATTACATATTAAGTATAATTGTTGTAGTATTAGCGAAGACTTGGGATAATAAACTTCCGATAAACATGTAGTTGCATTTTTAAAAAACCTCAAGCAAATTAGTTAGTTTCTCGATCATATCCCAACTTATATTATCAAAATTTTGTGAACAACGTTTCTTTTGCACCAGTTCATCATGAAAATATTTTAAAGTAACTCTTTGCCTTAAGGCCGATTCAAACATTTTTCATGTCGAGTTCCATCTAGCAGGTACGTCCCAATTTGGACCTAAAAATATAGAATCCGTTTGTTAGCACAAGTTTCTATAGTTTATATATCTTTTTTTGCTTGTGCTAAAAACTTCCCGTAACATCACTTTAATTTTTTTTTCATTTCTCTTATTTCTTGGACGTTTAGACCGTCTTGCACAACCAAGTTAATGATGTGTGCAACACATCGACTATGAAAGAAAACACCGTTACAAGACGGTTCATATTTTATTTTTAATTTTTCCACCACGTTTGTGTTATTTGAAGCGTTATCAAAAGATATTGAAAATATTTTTGGTTGAATTTTATAAGTTTTAATTACCGAGTCTAAAATATAAAATAAGTTTTCGCCGGTATGTGGATATCCAAAATAATCAAACGCAATCGTATGCTTCATCATTTGCCACGACTCGGGTTGAACCCAATGTGCGGTAACACAAAGGTACGATTCGGGTAAACCATGTGGAGCGGACCAAACGTCCGTGGTTAAGTTAATACCGGTATTTAAAATTTTAAAACCTAAGATTAATTCTTTTTTAGCTCTTTTCCACATTTTTAAACAATCTCTTCTCAAAGTAGAACGACTTACATTGGTGTAGCTCGGTTGAAGCGTCTCTTGTATCATCCTCATCAAGCGCGGGTTATCAAAGTGATCAAAAGGCAATCCTTCTTGAATGATGAAATGTGTCATTCTTTCACGAACCCTCTCGACATTGTATTGCCAAACTCCTCCATCCCTACCAATTTTAGTTTGATCTTCACCTTGAGTGTGTTTTGCGTGACTACCAATGTGTTTCCTCAAAGTGCTATTTCCCGCAGCACCCATAATTTTACCACTACGTTTGCAACGAGCCTTTGGCGAACCGTTCGACATTTCGCATAAATCGAAATAAGCCCATATCTCTTGGTTTCGGGAGCAAGGAAGTACTCTCACCACCGTGGCTTCGCTAGTAGAACCACCAACCGAATTTTGAGTGCTTGCGGAAGCAGAAGCGGAAGCCATGGAAGCTTTTTTTTTTGCGTTAAAGTGAGCGTTTTTTTACGTTTTGAGAGCGTTTTTGAGTTTTGAGAGCTAGGATGTTGTGGTGAACTAACATATACCTCCAATACCTAATTATACTTAGTTTCTAGCCTCAAACAACCCAAAAAAATACAAAAAAAACGGCCATAAACGGCTATATACCCGTTTTTTTACCCTCTAACGGCTAGAACCGGTTATAAAATGTCCGATTTTTGTCCGATTTTTATCCGGTCCGTCAAGAACTTCTGAACCGGTTCTGGATCCGCCGGTTCTGAAAAAATCCGGACCGGTTACAAAAAAAACCGGTTTTAGCCGGATCCGGTTTCGGATAATCCATCAGATCGGATTCGGATCCGGTTCTTTTGACCACCTCTACCGCCCGACGCCGCCTTCGCCAAACCCCAGTTAGGGGTGTTCACGGTTCGGTTTGAAACCGTAAAACCGCCCAAACCGGTCATTGGTTTGGTTTCGCGGTCGGTTTTTCTCCTTTATTTTCGGTCTGTCGGTTTCAAAAATTTCAAACCGTAGTGAGCGGTTTGATTTACGGTTTATACCAAAAATTCCAAAATTTTATAGTGCCGGCCCCCCCTAAAATGAAAAAAATCTCGGCCCCCTATGCTTTTTTCAAGCTCTACCACTGATGTTACCGTAGAAAAAAAATTCGCTACCCCTAAACTTTTATTTTAGATTCGCCACTAGGTACGAACAAATGGTTTACCGGTTTAGGGTTTAAAGTTGTTGAAACGGTTTTTTCATCATGTACAAACCGGTTATACATTTAAATACGTAGCTAAAGTCAACTTGTTTTAATGTTTGACCTTATAAGATCACGTGTCAGCAAAGTTGTTATATGTTGTGTTTTATACAAATATATCCGGTTGTTAGTTTTCTTTATAATGTGACAATATATTAGGTGTTTAGAAAATTATACCTCACTAGACCTCTCATAAGGCATAACCAGGGGGGACCTACCCCTCAACTTTTACGCGCAGTGTAATTTTTTTTACGGTTTTATGTATCCGGTTACCCTTACGTTACTCTTGAGCAAAAATTACGTTACCCCTCAAATTTTTTTAAAAGCTCAACACTTTATAAAAAGACTAAATTTAAAAAAAAAATCATAATACTTTATAAAAAGTCCCCACATTTTATTAAAGGTTTTGAGATATTGAGTTTTAATAAAATATTTGGGCTTTAGTCAGCCCAAATGTTTTATTAAAACCCAATACTTCAAAGTCTCAATTTTCAAACCTAACTTACTCAAACGATCGGTAAGAAGAAATACAGAGAGCGGGGATTGTGAGACTGTGAGAGTCAGAGACCGACCACTCGACCAGTCGCTCGACCTGAGCTGAGACCACCGCCTGGCACCGCTTCCGCCGTAAAAAAAATTGTTTACATGAAAGTACGGTCAATAAAAATTTTGTTTCGTTTACATGAAAGTACGGTAAAAAAATTTTTTGTTTCATTTACATGAAAATACGGTCAAAAAAATTTCGATACCTTTGAACTTTTGTTCTAGATCCGCCACTGCGCATAACATTTTCCTCGCCACGCGTGAGTGTAAAACACATCAAATTTAACCTCTCATTAATATCAATACTTATATTCTTTAGCTGGATATATGCTTGAATATTCTTTCGGTTGATCTTTACTTGTATTACCTAATACTTTTCGTTGACTTGAAATACCTAAACATTTTGAAACTTCATAGGTGGTTTATGTACATAAGCTTAAATTGCTTTGAATTTGGTCTTAGATGATTTATGTACTGTAACACCCCGAGTTTTAGAGCGCGAAAGAATTCACGAGAATTAAAAACTTAAATAAGAAAAGAATGGAAGCGGGCTTGGGCCGAAAGGGGGAAGGGTTGGGCCCTTATAAGCCTCAAAATCAGCCAAAACCCTCACTCCCAACCTCATTCCCGGATTTCTAGAGAGAGAAAGTGAGAGAGAGTCTAGAGAGAGAATGTCCCGGTTTTCAAATCTGAGCTCATAGGACCGTAGGCATACGTATCTGGAACGATTAGCTGTGATGAAGAAGCGTTTACAGGTAACCGATTCTCTTAGATCTGAGTTTTTGTTCGTTTTTGGGTTTTTCGGGTTTTGGAGGAAAAGGTAACGTTTTTACGGATTAACTGAAGGAAAAACATAGATTTAAGTTCCTTAATGAAAAGCAAACGTTTTGAATGTAAACAAGTTCGTGATCTTGACGTGATCAGACCCGGATGAGAAAGTTAGGGTTTTTGCGAGGAAGCAGTTCGTGCGTACTTATCAAGTATGCATGAAGAGGATCCTGCGTACTTATCAAGTACGCAAGAACAAGGCCCTGCGCACTTGCTAAGTGCGCAAGCATCAGATGGGTGTATATATAGTTGTTTAGTGAAGTCAGTATGATCGCCTAGCCAGAAATGGTGAAACCATTTAGCGTTGAGTTAAGTCTGATACGTGTCAATTGTTATGATTGACCAGATTGTGTGAGATCGGTAGACCATTGCAGTTAAGATACCAGGTGAGTTCTAATCCCCTTTTTGCCTTCTTTAGGGGTGGTGTGCATACTTAGTGTAAAGCGTTTATTATATTTTATATATTATAAACTGAAGGGAAAAGCTATGTTTTAGTGAAAAGTTTAAAAGAGGCAAAAGTACATTTTAGTAAAGTATGATTATATTATTGGCAAGCGTTTATTATATTTTTCATATACATAAACAAATGCATAATATAAGTGCTACTATGTTTTCAGTAAAGCAAGATATATTATTTGGTAAGCGTTTACTATATTTATTATACATAAACAAAGGCATAATATATGTGTTAGCATTTTCAAGTAAGCAAGGTATATCATTTGGCAAGCGTTTACTATATTTATTATACATAAACAAAGGCATGATATATGTGTTAAGAAATATTTCAGTAAAAGCAAAGGTATTTATGGCAAGCGTTTACTATATTTTTATATGCATAAACAAAGGCATAATACATGTTAAGTTCTGAACAAGATTTACAGAAAGTTTTATGAACAGTAAAGTGAACAGTTTTCCTACGGGAATGTGTACCAGCTATAAAGGTCCTTGGGACAGATGTTACTTGTTCAAGATGTCAGATATGGGTTCTACCCATTAGTAAGAACCTTTGGGTTCGTTAACGGTTGTACAACTGGGATGAGTGACGGCGGTTGCTCGGGAGGTCCACGCAACCTCCCCGTAGTGTTAAGCGGTATTGTCGGTTCATGATCGTTGATCATGGGGGCATTGACCAGGGTATTGTCTAAATCATGATCGTTGATCATGGGGGCATTGACCAGGTACTCGTCGGTTCATGGTCGTTGACCATGGGGGCGGTACAGTAGTGACAAGGAATTGACGGATAAGCGGTATTGTCGGTTCATGGTCGTTGATCATGGGGGCATTGACCAGGTACTTGTCGGTTCATGGATGTAAGCCATGAGGGCAGTACAGTAAAGAGGAATTGACGGTTTATTATACGTTTTAAACTGTTTGAAAAGTAAAGTGTGATAAGTTTAGCCTTATTGGCAGTATATATGTTTTAGTAAATCTTTTGTATAATTGATTCAAAGTAAACGTTAGAACTCACTCAGCGTTGCTGATTTTTAGTATGCACATCAGTTAAGTGTAGGTGGCAGTAGATGGAAGTGGATGCTTGGCTTGTCGAGAAGAGTTACCCGAAGACCAACAGTTGGCATCCTGTTTATGTTTCTTTTGATTATGTTGATTAAGACAAGTTTCAGTTGTATTTGACAAGTTATGTTTAGATATGTTATGTTTCCGCTGCGTATGTTGAGATTTTAAATCGTTTCCGCTGTGTTAATGAATGTCTTATGTTTAAAGTGCTATGTGTTGATGAGTAAATCCAATACGTGAGGCCTCCCGGGTTTGGGGCCTTACATGTATATGTGTATTACAAAACATCTCTAACCCTAGTTGTAACGTTGCTTTGTCATTAAAGTATTGACCACATGTATATAGAGTTGATCCCAAAAATGAATAATCATCTAAGTGTACCAAAAATGAATAATCATAGTGTGACAAAAAGGTAGGATTATGATGATTGTGGTTGGAACCATGGATGCTTTGTAAACCCATATGTTTGTGGTTATGATAGTTTTGATATTGAAATGGTTCTTAAGAATCATCATAAAAGGAGCAACACTTTAAAGTTCTTAATTACTTTTCAAAACCACAAAAAGCAACATCCATTTCATATACACCATTATGCTTGAGACATTTTTTTGACAACATACAAGGTCATTATTGCTTGTAAATTATTAATGACATCCTCTTAAAACATAGAAACATCATCATTATATGATCATACTAAGATTTCATTTTGTATGACAATATCAAGAGTATGGAATTTTGAAGTTGATAAGAAGACATTAGTGAAGGTACATGAATTTTAGTAAGACATGCGACAATGTTTCACTTAGTATTCACAACAGATAATAAAGCACATACAATAATATAAAAAAAAACAGATAATGAAACACATACAATAGTATAAAAAACAAATGTATAACGCAATGTAGCTTCACGATATCATGGCTTCATGCTTGTTTCAAAAGACACAAAATGGATACACGAAGGTAAAGTATAACATGTCACGTAGTAAATTATGTTTTAAGGTGTGGGGGTTGGGGTCTAGTGGTAAAAGGCAGTGACGGATCTAGACAAAACTTTCGGGGGTAACGTTCAAATTTTTTTTATCGTACTTTAATATAATTTAAACGAAACAAAAATAAAAACACGATAATAAATAAATGTAAACACATACCTAATAGTCTCCTCTTCGGTTTTTGAAAACTTGAAATCGAGCCATTACATCCTCTTCTTTAACTTTATAAAATGTTTTTTTAACCGCACAAATTAGAGCATTGTTCAAATACTCGTCACCCATTCGAAGGAATACTTGGACCAATATCATCATTCTCTTGCATATCATTATTAATAATATTTGGACTTGAAGTTGTACCAATATCATCATTCTCTTACATATCATTATTATTAGCAATTTTTTTACTTAGAGTTGGACCAATATCATCATTTTCTGGGACATTTCTTTTAAACATATTGCTTATAAGTGCTTGTTTAGCGTGTGATTTCATCTTCCAAACAATTGTAATAAACCCCAAAAATTATAAGTGAACAATTGAAAAATTAGACATAAACCCTAGAACAAGAATTAGGAACAATTAAAAAATTAGATATAAACTCTAAAAATTAGACATAAAATGATACTTAAACAAATTAAAAACAATTACACATTTGCACTTGCACATAGGACATAAACCCTAAAAATCTAGAATTAGGAGTTAGAAGTTTACAGATTTCCTTGTTGTTTTATGCTTGTTGTCGTCGATTCTAGAATTCAGAGTTGCTTGTTGTCCACAAATTCGAGATTTCTAGTGTTGCTACTTCCTTGATGCTTGTTGTCTTCTTGTTGTAAGTCCCAGCGGGTCTACCGATCGATCTCTGCTGTAAAACACATGATACGTACACGAAGTGCGGAATCCTTACGTATACGTATGTCTCGAATACTCACGAACGCAATGCAATCACACAAGACATGATTTCATAAAAAAGCTCCTTGTATTATTAATTAAACAGTAAACACAGAGTAGTTCTAGTAAAATGCAGAAGTTACAAATTAGAACAACTCTTGAACTATTTATAGACAACACAAATTGAAAAAGGCGAACTTAATAAGTTCGCCACCTTTAGTTAAGTTCGCCTCAACTATAGCATGTAAAACTTATTAAGTTCGCCTATGCAAACTTAAACTATTACAATACAAAACAAACAAAATATTAAACATAAAGACTAAACTATACAAAGCTAGTTGTCATCAAAACATGCACCAACAGACTCCCCCTTGACAACAGCTTGGTCTTTATCTTCAAGTCTTGTTCTTCCAATTCTTTGGCAACGAGCTCCCTGAACATATCATGTGTTTCAAACACACATACAACACCTTCTTATACTGTAATGCCTGCTCTCTGCTTTCATCAGTATACATGATCTCTCTACGCTTCAGCATCTTCTGATTAGACCTTAAAAAGTTAACAAGGTTCATAGCATCAAAGAATCTCACTATTTAACATTTCTGATTTTCATCATGTAATCGTTTGATTTCAATAAACAAACACATTTCAGTTTCGATTCGTGTACAAACAAACTACGATGCAGTTACATATACAAACTATTCTATTACAATAACAAATTAAACAAAAACACCATTATCTCACAAGCCCCGAGGACCAAAACTGACAAAACTCAAAAACTACAAAACTAGGCAAGCACGGTCGCGCCTACGACTAGGCACGGTCGCGCCTGCAGACCTAAGCACGGTCGCGCCTAAAGTAGGCACGGTCGCGCTGATGAACCCACTTGACTCTGCAGAAGTCAAATCATACCATACCCGCTGAATTCGTGAAATTTAAAATGAAGAAAAGCCGGTCTTCGCGCGTCAGACCATACTCGTCTGAATTCAACCTGCAACACGCCTAAATTGTCCTCCAATTTGCACATTTGTTTAATCCCATACCCACCACAACCAAGTCTCGCGAATTAAACAATTGAGAGCAAGTTGCAGACTTCCTACACCCTCATATACACCCACTCAATCTCTCAGAACTCTCACTCGACGCTCACAACACCTCTGTCGTCCGATTGATCGCCAAGAAACGAAGCCGCTCGACCCGTAGCCGACCGCATTCGATTGCCCACTTTCAGCAAGTAAGTAACACGTCTTCAGCTTTGTATCTACCTCTACTACGAAAGCCCTATATCAATTCGTAGTAGAAACACTCAAATCGATCTGATTTTGAACCAAAAAGCCGAAACATAAATTTTACTCGAACTACACTCTAGACAAGATATAAATACAATTAAACTATGTAGAAACATTCGTAATCATCAACTAAGTGAAAGCCCTAAGAATCCAGAAGCTATTAATATAAGAATAGATCGAATTGTGTCTGAAAAAGGCCCGACACGGTCGCGCTCATCCCTGAGCGCGGTCGTGCCTGACCAAGCACAATCGTGCCCCAGGTGTGGCCCGGTCGTGCTTACCGAGCAAACAAGTCTTGACCAAAAACAAACACTAGACGCGGTCGTGCCAGATACGAGCACGGTCGTGCTCTATGTCCAGAACCTATGAAGTACCTTCTGACTCGACCACGGGCGCGTTTCAGACCACCACGGTCACGCCCGGCAACGAGCGCGGTCGTGCCCTACTTGAGCACGGTCGTGCTCCTTGACCAGAATCAATTATTTTTCTGTTTTAAAGTCTATTTAACATATTTTAGCTAAAAAATTTCAAAATGTAATTATAAAAATTATTTTATAAAATCCCAAGACCCGAGAATCATTTATAAACCAAATCCTTGATTTAGAGATTTAAAACGATTAATTCCCAATAGTTCGAAACCGTTGAAATCGTGAGTTTATAAAACCATTTATACAAATATATATTTTGACTTAAACAAATATTATTTATTTAAATTTATATTTAAATAAATATAAATATATATCAGTTATTTAAATTTACATTTTAAAGAATATATATATCACTACTATTTAAAATGTACTAAATAGATAAATAAAATTATTTATTTATTTATTTCAAACAAACCCTAAACATACAAATCCATTTTTCGACATAAAAATAACACAAACAATGACACGCATTATACATTTATCCAATAGGTCAAACGTAGCGACCTACAACACGCTTGGTATTTTTGTTGATCTGTGCAAACTACACTACTCAACACAAGTGAGTTACATAGCCCCTCTTTTACTCTATTTACAAACTTTTGGGGTGGAACATGCGTTCTATTTACTATGTTTACAAACTACACAATATACAATTCCACCCTACAATCATGTGTTACAATTTTGAGCTTTGTGCTTGAGTACTAGGTGTGTAGACCAACACGCAGTTTGCTATTCACGTGCAATCATTAACTATTTTATAGCCTACAGTAAACAGTGATAGATCTATTGAGTCTGACAAACCCACCCAGGTAGGGTGACTGTTACTGCCAACACACGTTTGTTTTGCATGCTAGTTACAAAGGTTTGATTGTACTACCAGGTCACACGATGGTATCTCTCCATAAATGCCTTAATTGCCATGTTTGTATGAATTGTATGCACACGACACTATATTCTATTACATGACACGAAAACCTATGTATTCTCACCAACTTTTTAGTTGACTTTGTTTTTAACCATGTTTCAGGTGACAATGTTTGAAGTATTACAAGCTGCTACATATAGGATTTGGACCTAGCAATTAATCTAAACTATTTGTATTTTGTAATCGCTACATTTGGTTCTTGTATGGTATGAACTTGCTATGTGTAATGAAAATGAATGTTTAAATTATTCAAACTTTAGCAACCATGAGCTATGAACAGTCTGCACAGCTTCACGCCCCGACGTTTTCCGCCGTCGGTTGGGGTGTGACAGATTGGTATCAGAGCCTTGGTTATAGGGAATTAGGTTATTAGACACCATTGACCTAGACTATAACTTTAGGACACCCAACAATGTCATGCTACATGTTTTATGTGATACGTGCTATTTGCTATATGTCACATGCTTTATGTGTTAGTTATTTGATACTTAAAATGTTTAGACTACATGACTTAATAAGCATACGTAAATAATAAATTAAATAAATCGTATCCATACCCGTATCCAAAGCCGCGTATCCTCCTTAACTGCTTCTATGTCATCATCGCCATAACTTGTGGAAAAACTCATACTCGTAGACACTAGTCTATCAAAAAATATTTTTATATACCCGTTAAGGTTTTAGACTCTGTTAATTATTAAAGGACATGTGCAATCTGGAAGGGTGACACCTGTATTCTGGGTTTTCTGTCTAAGAAAGCATTTCATATAAATCCCAATCAACCGAGGGATCCGTATGCTTTCCTGGGAATTCCCGGATAGGCTAAAGCACGTCTCCTTGAAAATTATATAAGTCTAATTAACCTTAATATGTCATTGTGTTCAAGTAGAAATGTGATTACTTGAAAACAATCCGAACTATGAAATAAATATGTTATTTTTCCTCCTATCCTAAATTTCAATGGATTTTTATAAATTCTCACAACATTTTTGTATCATTCTCTTTTTATAGAATGCCTCCTCGTCGTAACATCAACCGCAACAACACCGACAACGCCAACAATAGCACCAACACCAATACCAGCAATGCCAACAACAATAATACCGACCTTGCTGCTCTCCTCACTCAGCTAGTAACTCAATTAACTCAAGCCAATAACAACAACAATGGAAACGCCAGTGGTAGTGCTAATACTGGTGGTAGCGGTGGTGCCAACCCGCCACATTGTACCTTCAAGCATTTCAACTCTTGCAATCCCCTGAAATTTTATGGTACAGAAGGAGCCACGGGACTCCTTCAATGGTTCGAAAATATTGAGGGCACCTTCCTCAATAGTGACTGTCCGGACAATCTGCGTGTTCGCCATGCCACTAGTGTCTTCCAAAAACGGGCACTAACCTGGTGGAATGGGGAGAAGAGAACAAGGGGAGTAGAAGTAGCAATGGCTCTGCCATGGGATGAGCTGAAAAGGATCATGACCGAGGAATTCTGTCCTCGAAACGAGATGAAGAAACTGGAAGCGGAATTTTGGGATCTTACCCAAGATAGCGGTGAAAGCTTGGCATACACCAACCGTTTTCACGAACTGAGCATGCTGGTACCTCACATGGTTACACCTTTGTCTAGGTGTATTGAAAAATATATCGGTGGCCTACCGAGACAAATCCAGGACACTGTTCTGGGAAGAAATCCTGCAAACCTAGAAGATGCTATTCGTCTAGCTGCCACACTGACCGATAATCACGTTAAAGCAGGTACTCTTACCAAAAAGGGGGCCAAGAAAGTTTCTGACACCACAACTCCTCCTACTCATGTCAAAGAAGTTCAAAACGAACAGTATCGAAACACCAGGAAGAGAAAGGCGAAAAATTTTGCAGTAGTCACTCCGGCCGCCCTAATTAATCAAGTTGCACCCTTGGCTCAAAATCCAGCCAAGAAAGCTTATGGAGGTACCTACCCACTCTGCAACAACTGCAACTATCATCACCCACAAACTATCCCATGTCGCATTTGCAATCATTGTGGGAAACTTGGCCATACGACCAATATCTGCCGACAAAAGGCACTTACTACTCAAGCCAACCCGGTTAATCAACCCGGAGCTAATCAAGTGGTTCCAATCAATGCAAATGGACGGGCTTGCTTTGAATGTGGCAACCCGAACCACTTCCGAAACCAATGTCCAAAACTCATGAACAATAATCAGGGCGGAGCTCGTGGACGTGCTTTCAACATCAACGCCAATGAAGCTCAAGCCAACGATCATGTGGTCAACGGTACGTTTCTTGTAAATAAACAATTTGCATCTATACTATTTGATACCGAGGCCGATAAGAGTTTTGTGTCACTTAACTTTGAACCTTTACTTGCAAAAACACGATCCAAACTCGAGAAAACCTTCACCGTTGAAGTAGCGGATGGAAACTCCATCACTATTGACTCCATCATTCATGACTGCTCACTAGAACTCAATGGTCACACGTTTCCAGTCAACCTTATACCAATGCCGTTGGGAAGCTTTGACGTCATCATCGGCATGGATTGGTTATCTAAAAACCATGCTGAGGTCATGTGCTTTGAAAAGTACATCCGAGTACCTCTTCCACCGGGAGACATATTGAAAGTCTTTGGCGAGAAACCTTGCAAAGGACTCAAACTGATGTCATGCATAACTGCCCAGAAATACATTCGAAAGAAGTGCATGGTTTTCCTAGCTCATGTGATTCAAAAAGAAGACAAGGAGAGAAGAATAGAAGATATTCCCGTCATTCGGGAGTTTCCCGAAGTCTTTCCCGACGACTTACCCGGTCTTCCACCTGTTCGGGAAGTAAAGTTTCGAATCGATCTTATACCCGGAGCAAACCCAGTGGCTAAAGCTCCATACCGGCTTGCACCTTCCGAATTGCAAGAACTTGCAAGTCAACTTCAAGAACTCGCTGACAAAGGTTTCATACGGCCAAGTCATTCACCGTGGGGTGCACCAGTCTTGTTTGTTAAAAAGAAGGATGGTTCATTCCGCATGTGTATTGACTATCGAGAGCTCAACAAGCTTACAATCAAAAACCGCTACCCGTTACCTAGGATTGACGACCTCTTCGATCAACTCCAAGGTTCTACTTGTTTCTCGAAGATTGATCTTCGATCTGGTTATCACCAACTGCGTGTCCGAGAAGAAGATATTCCAAAGACCGCCTTCCGAACAAGATATGGTCATTACGAGTTCACGGTTATGCCTTTTGGGTTGACTAATGCACCTGCTATCTTTATGGATCTCATGAACCGCATGTGCAAACCATACCTTGACAAATTCGTGATCGTTTTCATCGATGACATCTTGATCTATTCCAAAACTGAGGAAGAACATGAACAGCACCTTAGACTGATTTTGGATCTCCTGAGAACCGAACAATTATACGCCAAGTTATCCAAATGTGAATTCTGGCTAAAGGAGGTTCAATTTTTGGGTCATGTTGTCAATAAAAAGGGAATACATGTCGACCCTGCCAAGATCGAAGCTGTCAAGAATTGGAGTGCTCCTCAAACCCCTACCGAGGTTCGTTCGTTCCTTGGTTTAGCGGGTTATTACCGAAGATTCATTTCCAATTTCTCCAAGATTGCTGTTCCCCTCACCGCCTTGACACATAAAGGTAAACCTTATGAATGGGGGCCGAAACAAGAAGAAGCTTTCCAAACTCTTAAACAGAAGTTATGTGATGCTCCTATTCTGACTCTTCCCGAAGGAAACGATGATCTCGTCGTCTACTGTGATGCCTCTAACCTAGGCCTTGGTTGTGTTCTCATGCAACGAGGCAAGGTAATCGCTTATGCATCGAGGCAACTCAAGATCCATGAAAAGAACTATACGACGCACGATCTGGAGCTAGGTGCAGTCATATTTGCCTTGAAGATTTGGAGGCATTATCTATATGGCACGAAATGTGTGGTATTTACCGACCACAAAAGCCTCCAACACATCTTCAATCAAAAAGAACTCAACATGAGGCAACGACGTTGGGTTGAACTCCTCAATGATTACGATTGCGAGATTCGTTATCATCCCGGCAAGGCTAATGTTGTAGCCGATGCGCTGAGCCGTAAAGAACGCGTCATGCTCCAAAGTGTCAAGATTCATTCCGACATTCAAACCCGTATTCTAGAAGCTCAACACGTCTCGATTACCGAGAGCAATATGTATGAGGAAATGTCGTGCGGTGCTGAATTCCAACTAGAGACTAAAAACAATGGTTTGCTTTATTTCTTGGATCGTATTTGGGTTCCCAATCGCAATGATCTCCGGGAATTCCTCATGACTGAAGCACACAAGTCTCGGTATTCTATTCATCCCGGTGTGGATAAAATGTATTACAATCTTCGACCACAATATTGGTGGCCTGGTATGAAGAAAGACATTGCACTCTATGTTGCTAAATGTCTAACCTGCTCTAAAGTTAAAGCCGAGCATCAACGTCCTTCCGGTTTACTTGAACAACCGGAAATCCCCGTGTGGAAATGGGAAAATCTAGCCATGGACTTCATTACTAAACTCCCCCGTACTTCAAACGGCTATAATAGCATTTGGGTAATCATTGACCGTCTCACAAAGTCCGCACACTTCCTGCCCATCCGTGAAGACTATCGGGTTGAGAAATTGGCCCGAATCTATATTAACGAAATTGTGAGTCGACACGGTATACCTTTGAACATAATCTCCGACAGAGATGCTCGTTTCACTTCCAGATTTTGGCAATCTCTGCAAAAGGCACTTGGCACACGATTGGATTTAAGCACAGCCTACCATCTCCAAACTGATGGCCAGACTGAACGAACAATCCAAACCCTCGAAGACATGCTGAGAGCCTGTGTCATAGACTTTGGTGGAAATTGGGATTCACACTTATCACTTATTGAATTCTCCTACAATAACAGCTACCACACCAGCATCAACATGGCTCCATTCGAAGCTCTTTATGGTCGCAAATGCCGTTCTCCCATCTGTTGGAACGAGATTGGTGAAGCACAAATCACCGGTCCCGAGTTAATTCAGGAAACATCCGACAAAATCCTTCAAATCCGTGACAACATCCGAGTAGCGAGAAGTCGACAAAAGAGCTATGCCGACAAGCGACGAAAACCCTTGGAATTCCAAGTAGGTGACCTTGTGCTTCTCAAAGTATCCCCTTGGAAGGGTGTGATCCGCTTTGGAAAGAAAGGCAAGCTAGCACCTCGTTACGTAGGCCCGTTCAAGATCCTTGAAAGAATCGGGAAGGTGGCTTACAAACTTGAGCTACCTCCGGCACTCAACAATGTTCATCCAACCTTCCACGTGTCCAACCTGAAGAAATGTCTTGCTGATGAGAACCTCCACATACCTCTTGACGACGTGCGCATTGATGAAACGATGCATTTCGTCGAGAAACCAGTAGAAATCATGGATCGTGAAATCAAGCAACTCAAGCGCAGCCGCATCCCTATAGTCAAAGTCCGTTGGGATTCAAAACGCGGTCCTGAGTTTACTTGGGAACGTGAAGACCAAATGAAACTCAAGTATCCTCACCTATTCACCAATTCTGCAACCTCAACTAGTTGAATTTCGGGACGAAATCCCCTAAACTAGGGGAGACTGTAACATTTCTGATTTTCATCATGTAATCGTTTGATTTCAATAAATAAACACATTTCAGTTTCGATTCGTGTACAAACAAACTACGATGCAGTTACATATACAAACTATTCTATTACAATAACAAATTAAACAAAAACACCATTATCTCACAAGCCCCGAGGACCAAAACTGACAAAACTCAAAAACTACAAAACTAGGCAAGCACGGTCGCGCCTACGACTAGGCACGGTCGCGCCTGCAGACCTAAGCACGGTCGCGCCTAAAGTAGGCACGGTCGCGCTGATGAACCCACTTGACTCTGCAGAAGTCAAATCATACCATACCCGCTGAATTCGCGAAATTTAAAATGAAGAAAAGCCGGTCTTCGCGCGTCAGACCATACTCGTCTGAATTCAACCTGCAACACGCCTAAATTGTCCTCCAATTTGCACATTTGTTTAATCCCATACCCACCACAACCAAGTCTCGCGAATTAAACAATTGAGAGCAAGTTGCAGACTTCCTACACCCTCATATACACCCACTCAATCTCTCAGAACTCTCACTCGACGCTCACAACACCTCTGTCGTCCGATTGATCGCCAAGAAACGAAGCCGCTCGACCCGTAGCCGACCGCATTCGATTGCCCACTTTCAGCAAGTAAGTAACACGTCTTCAGCTTTGTATCTACCTCTACTACGAAAGCCCTATATCAATTCGTAGTAGAAACACTCAAATCGATCTGATTTTGAACCAAAAAGCCGAAACATAAATTTTACTCGAACTACACTCTAGACAAGATATAAATACAATTAAACTATGTAGAAACATTCGTAATCATCCACTAAGTGAAAGCCCTAAGAATCCAGAAGCTATTAATATAAGAATCGATCGAATTGTGTCTGAAAAAGGCCCGACACGGTCGCGCTCATCCCTGAGCGCGGTCGTGCCTGACCAAGCACAATCGTGCCCCAGGTGTGGCCCGGTCGTGCTTACCGAGCAAACAAGTCTTGACCAAAAACAAACACTAGACGCGGTCGTGCCAGATACGAGCACGGTCGTGCTCTATGTCCAGAACCTATGAAGTACCTTCTGACTCGACCACGGGCGCGTTTCAGACCACCACGGTCACGCCCGGCAATGAGCGCGGTCGTGCCCTACTTGAGCACGGTCGTGCTCCTTGACCAGAATCAATTATTTTTCTGTTTTAAAGTCTATTTAACATATTTTAGCTAAAAAATTTCAAAATGTAATTATAAAAATTATTTTATAAAATCCCAAGACCCGAGAATCATTTATAAACCAAATCCTTGATTTAGAGATTTAAAACGATTAATTCCCGATAGTTCGAAACCGTTGAAATCGTGAGTTTATAAAACCATTTATACAAATATATATTTTGACTTAAACAAATATTATTTATTTAAATTTATATTTAAATAAATATAAATATATATCAGTTATTTAAATTTACATTTTAAAGAATATATATATCACTACTATTTAAAATGTACTAAATAGATAAATAAAATTATTTATTTATTTATTTCAAACAAACCCTAAACATACAAATCCATTTTTCGACATAAAAATAACACAAACAATGACACGCATTATACATTTATCCAATAGGTCAAACGTAGCGACCTACAACACGCTTGGTATTTTTGTTGATCTGTGCAAACTACACTACCCAACACAAGTGAGTTACATCGCCCCTCTTTTACTCTATTTACAAACTTTTGGGGTGGAACATGCGTTCTATTTACTATGTTTACAAACTACACAATATACAATTCCACCCTACAATCATGTATTACAATTTTGAGCTTTGTGCTTGAGTACTAGGTGTATAGACCAACACGCAGTTTGCTATTCACGTGCAATCATTAACTATTTTATAGCCTACAGTAAACAGTGATAGATCTATTGAGTCTGACAAACCCACCCAGGTAGGGTGACTGTTACTGCCAACACGCGTTTGTTTTGCATGCTAGTTACAAAGGTTTGATTGTACTACCAGGTCACACGATGGTATCTCTCCATAAATGCCTTAATTGCCATGTTTGTTTGAATTGTATGCACACGACACTATATTCTATTACATGACACGAAAACCTATGTATTCTCACCAACTTTTTAGTTGACTTTGTTTTTAACCATGTTTCAGGTGACAATGTTTGAAGTATTACAAGCTGCTACATATAGGATTTTGACCTAGCAATTAATCTAAACTATTTGTATTTTGTAATCGCTACATTTGGTTCTTGTATGGTATGAACTTGCTATGTGTAATGAAAATGAATGTTTAAATTATTCAAACTTTAGCAACCATGAGCTATGAACAGTCTGCACAGCTTCACGCCCCGACGTTTTCCGCCGTCGGTTGGGGTTTGACACACTATAACCTTGCCATTCAAGTCTTCTATCACAGCTTCTCCCGTACATCCATCAACGTACCACCATTTAAGATCATGTAAACAATCATAAGAAATCAGTTTCAATGGAATCTTTGGTACTGATCTCACAGGTTTAAACTTGTATCTCCATGTTACCTTTTGAGTAACAGGATCTACTTCTTTTATTCTCCTTCCCTGTTGAGGTTTCAATCTCTCATACTTTCCAGAACCTCCTTCCATTCTTATCAAGTTGGCAATCGAGTAAGTTATTCCATTATTCGATTTGTTAATTAAGGGCTTTGTTGATAACCCATTGACTTCACATCTCGGTAAAGAGTTAAAGTATTTAAGCCTTGGCTTTAAATACTGAACTCCATCTGACCTTTTCAAAGCGAATAACTTGAACTCAGTTTCATAAAACTAACTGATTATTCTTCCAGAGCATTTGTCTTTGTTTACATATCTCTGCTTTTGTACCGGTGCCACTGAAGCAACTGGTAAGTTATCTCTCCAGATCTTCACCATATCCACCCATTGTGCCTTTGTCATTCCAGTATTCTTATACATTTCTATATCTTTAGGCAAACTCTCAGCAGAATCAGGGTTTTGTTTTTCTTGATCAGGATCAGATGCATCAGATTCTAAAACTCCTTCTGAAAACCCTTCAGGAATTACATCATCTTCAAACACATCTGTATCAATTAAACCTTCACATCCTTCGTAAACAACTTTCTTATTATCACACTCCAGCTCTACCTCAACAATCTCTCCTTCCTCTAATCCTTCCTCTTCTGTATCTTCATCATCAGAAAAATCATCCAAGTCTAATAAACATTCAATCTTGTCTGCATCATCTATGTCAGAGTCTTCAAATATTGAATTATCCAACATATCAGCATTAACTGCAGTTGGTTCTTTATCATCATCACATGTCATCATATTAGCTTCAATAATAATCTCTGACTCCCCCTGAGTTAACGACGGGTTAGTATCAGCGTGTTGACGTTCACCCAAACCATCACCAGCATCTGGTTCGTCATCATCTAAATTCTTTTGAATGCCAATACTATGACAATCACCAGCATCTGGTTCGTCATCATCTAAATTCTTTTGAATGCCAATACTATGACAAGCAGACTTATCAGCCTGAACCTTCCCCCCCTGAGCGTCAAGACGCTCTAACAATTGGCTAACAAGAAGCTGCATCTCTGCAAGCACCTTGTTTTGATCATTGATAGTTTGAGCACGATGAGCTTCACTAGCAAGCAAAGCATCTACTTGAGACTGTAAGCCTGAAACCTGTGTTTCCAAAGCTTGTATTCGTTCATTATGCATATCTCTTGTAGACGGACCAGCCTCATCGTGAGTCTTGGATACATTCGGAGTAGCTTGAGGAGTATGAGATTGTGAAGGAATAGGAGTGATTATCAAAGAATTGACAAACTCTCTATCATGTGCAGTTTGAGCAGCATGAATAGCCGAAGCCATCAGTTTAGGTCCTTTTGCTGCAGGAGCTTCATCATCCTCAGAACTAGATGTTTCATCTTGTAATTTTCTCTTTCCAAGTACTGCATCGGGAGGAGGACCCCTTACAGACTTGCGTCTTGGTAAAGTCACTTTCTTTTTACCTAGAGATTTCTGGCGGTTGTCATATATATTTCTAGTAACTCGAGGAAGTTTAGCTAACTAATCATAATGATCAGGGCCAAAATCCTGAGAACTCTCTTCATTATCATCAGAGCTACCAGATCCAGTTGAACTGCTGCTTGTCTCTTCAACCTCTACATCATCAACATGAGGTTCATTATCAACATGTACATTCACATCAACACCATCATTTCCATCATCAGCATGATCATCATCATTTTCATCACCATCATCACCATCACTTCAATCATCACTTTCAGTACCTTCATTATCATCACCACCTTCCTCATCCTCTTCCTCCTCAGCTTGATTGTCAACTGGAGGTAATTCCAAAGCAGGATCATCATGTATCCAGTTATTGTTTGGCGGTGCAACATAAGCAGGATTAATTATGTGCCCAAACAATGGTGTAACACTGGAATTAAAGCAGGATTCTGTTGTTTGATATTCATACAATCAGTAAAGATCCTCTTTGTCATTAGAGTTAAATTCAATCTTGGATTTACCGGTGGCAAATTAGGAATTAAATGATTCAGGATAACTTGCAAGAATCGAGGGTACATTAAAAAACCCTGACCCTCAGGTGGTGTAATCTGCATCACCAACTCCCTGTAGAAGTAAAGGGCAAAGTTGAAAGGTCTATTCAACGTCAAAGCTACCATAGCAGCTTGCAACGATGTCTTTACCCCGTCAGTGCCAGCTTTCTGTGGTGATAAGCATTGAATAATCACATACATAAAGTATCTCCATCACCCTACAAGACCACCCTTGCGTGCTTGTGTATCATTCTGTCGACCTCGATAACCCATTCTTTGAAAGCAACCCATAATCAGGGTATTCGGTAAACTAATCGGGTCATCATTTCTTCCACCCAAAGCATGAGCTGTCCTGATATCATGGGCAGAAATAACAATTTCTTGGTTATTCATTGTAGCCCGAATCACATGTGGATCAACATCTGTATCTTGGTGTGCCGTCTCCCAGAATTGTTGAATGTATAATAGGTTAATATGAGGATTAGCTGAAAGAGCGACATGAATCCTTGATCGATTTAGAAAATTGATAATCTCTTGATAATTTGACGCCTCAGCTAACTCGGGATCAAGTAGTGCCACCTGATTGTGCTTATACTCAACACGACGATCCATGACCTGCTCAGAACAATATATTAGACATCGACAATTCCAAACACAAACTCAAAATAATAAAAATTAACAAAGTAAAAAAAAAAAATTTTAAAAAAATCACAACTTTGAAAATTTCCAAGTCTTTCCAACTCTGTCCCCTAGGCGAACTTAACAAGTTCGCTTAGAGTTACAAGAGGCGAACTTGTTAAGTTCGCCTGAGCAAATTCGCTCAAATATACGAATAGTTACAGAAATCAAATTCGATCAATTTGATGTTATACACAGCAATCAACGACAACACACAACTCGCCAATATCCGATTAGTTAAAATAAACCATCAATTTCAGTTTTAAACCACAAAATAATGATGATTAATCCGATCGACAGTCACGATGATGAACCAAGAGCAAACAAAGACGATTCTGACCAAATTACTGGATAAAATAATGTGAATTTACCTTCTTTGAAATCGCAAACTATTATTGTATAAGAAACAAGAACGAAAAACCACCCTCACCAACTAGAAATTCAAATCATACAAAATCGCTCCACTGTGGATAAAGTCGCCTGATATGTTCGCTCAAGTCAAAGAAACAAGTGAGATGGTCAAGTTCGTTGGAACGTATATATACTCAACAACTTCAGTTAGCCTAATTCAAGCGAACTTAACAAGTTCGCTCACCAAGCGAACATGTTAAGCGAACAAGACAAGTGCCTAACCCATACTTAACCAAAATTTTGAAATTTTCCATTTTCCTCTCTTTCCGACACTCCGATTATCTTGCAACCTGTACAGCAATCTCAATCCAAATTTATAAGAATTTTTCATGGAAGATAGAAATAAAATCTTTTTGGATTTTTCTAATAAAACTAAAAGAACAAATAAAGAACATATTTTTGGATTTTTCAGAATTTATGCTAAAACACACTAAAATCTTTTTTTACTTTTTCTTAAAGAATTAAAGCAGTAAATCTAGAAACATCTAAAAATAAAATCTTTTTGGTTTTTCTCTGTACATACAGAATCACATATTTTTGGTCGAACACTGCGAGTAAGAAGATTATATCAGTATCTTTGATATATCATATACCCATTCTGAATAAAAATCCATAGCAGATCTAAGGGTTGACCTATGGCATTATGCATATTTACAGATACTTGGCTCAGCAAACAAGCAATATTTGCAACATTCTATGATATCTCAGCAAACAATTTCCCAGATCTAATACATCATATTTTCATAAACTATTCAATCTTTTGAAATTTCTTTTTAAATTGTTAGAAATTCATGAAATGATACGCGAAAAACTTCAAAGTAAACAGGATCAGATCATGACATGCTAACTTATTCATACTGAATTTGCAATATACTACATGTCAATTCAAGTTGTCAGCATTATAAGATTTGAAACTATAAGCGTTTTTATTCCACGTTCTTATGAGTTGGTACCATTTATATGAAAACAATGTGTACCCCTCAAATATGCCAACAAAAATGTAAAATTGCACTATCTTCAAGACATATTGAGACTTATGCAAAGTTTAGATCAATTTCCAGGATGAGACTATCTCAATTAGCACATAAAAGAAATCAGATCCCGAAGGATATATTGAATCAGAATGATTCAGAATCGAATGATTCATATAGCTTGGTTTTGGATTAAATATCATGATTCGTATTAACAGTAGAATGATCAAAGAATCGATTGACTCAATGATACAGGGTAATGTGATCCAACTGTTATCTCGATATATTCAATGGAATCAAGATAATTGATCCAAGGGTGAGTATATGTTCCAACAAGTTGTCAGAAACATATCTTAGTCCAACTTCACATTGCATGTTTTTCAGGACATGGGCAGTAAAGTGAACTGAAACATTGTGCTAATCAATATAGTCTGATACTGGTCTCATGAAATACTTAAAATCTCATATTCTTTATCTGATAATGATCTTTTGACACACACACCCAGCATACCATGGGTTCAAATCACAATTGTAACATAGACCATTATGTTTTCACACTACTAATGGACTAAAAACGCTTCTAGCCTACTGACAATTCAAATTACATGCAAATATTCAAATTAAAATTTATATACAGCAATGTCAGACAGTCATGAAGCTATCATTTTCTGTTTACGCAAACTAAGAAGTTTAGATCAACTCATATAAGCACAAACATAAATACAGACACCAGGTAGTCAGTCTATGGTCATGAGTATGTGATCACCTACTGATGTACTATCATTTCTTCTCTAACTTCAAGCAGTGCCGATTTTATCTTTTTCAAATGTGTATGAGTTTTTCAGAAAGCAAGTAAACTAGCTAAAAATAAAGCATAAAACTATTTACTTTAAATAATCTATAAAACTAAAAGAAAAACTTCCATGAAAAATCTTTTGAAAAACCTTTGTCACGTTGGATTAAGCATACCAATCATTTGAGTAAGAAATTCAAACTGTGTACGATTGAATGCTTTGGTAAACAAATCAGCATAATTGTCATCCGTGTGAACTTTCACCAACTCAATCAGCTTCTTCTCTACACAATCACAAATGAAATGATGTCGAATCTCTATGTGCTTTGTCTTTGAATGTTTCACAGGATTTGTTGTGATCGACATGGTGGCTATGTTGTCAACCATGATTGGTGTCCCGGTAAAGTTCAAACCATAATCCCTCAACTGTTGTTGAATAAATAGGATTTGGGAACAACAACTGGCTGCTGCAACTTATTCTGCCTCACATGTTGAAATTGCAACTGAGGTTTGCTTTTTGCATTGCCAGGACACAAGTCTATTCCCTAGAAATTGACAACCACCAGATGTTGATTTTCTGTCCAGACTGCAACCTCCATAATCTGAATCTGTAAAAGCTTTAAAATCAAAGTCATAATTAACTGGATACCATAATCCTAACCTTGGTTTACCCTTTAAGTATCTAAAAATCCGCATTACAACAATCAAATGAGATTCCTTCGGCTTAGACTGAAATCTTGAACACAAGCATACAACGAACATAATATCTGGACATGACGCTGTCAGATACATTAAAGACCCGATCATTCCTCTGTATAATCGACAATCCACCTCTTTCCCTTTCAGGTCAGAATCTAGTTTGTGATTAACTGGAATTGGAGTGTTGAAAGCTGAAGCATTTTCCATATCAAACTTCTTGAGAATACCAGCAACATACTTTGTTTAATGAAAAGGGTAGAATCAATTTGACCACGCTCAAATCCATTCTCAAGTAAATGCACCGACAAAGTTTCGTACCAAGCACGAGGAGCCTGGTGAAGACCATATAACGCTTTATCCAATTTAAACACCTTTTCAAGAAACTTGGGATCTTCAAAACCAAGCGACTGTTTCACATATACTTCTTCCTTTACCTTTCCATACAGAAAAGCACTCTTGACGTCCAATTGAAAAACTTTGAAACCCTTGAAAGAAGCATAAGCAAGAAACAAACGAATTGCCTCAATCCTCGCAACTGGAGCGTAAACTTCGGTGTAATCAATGCCTTTTTGCTGATTAAAACCTTGGACAACAAGTCTCACCTTATTACGTACCACAACACCACGATCATCACGTTTGCATTTGAATACCCACTTTGTGCCAATAGATCTTGAACCCTTGGGTAAGTCAACCAGATCCTAAACATGTAATTTATCAAATTGAGCCAATTCTTCCTGCATGGCCTCAATCCAACAATCATCATCCAATGCCTCAACCACATTCTTAGGTTCTGTTTGAGAAATAAAGCAAGAATGTAAACATGTCTCCAAGATACCTATATCCACAAACTAAGCATACAAACATGAATTTTCTTCAAGTGTATAATGCCTCATTTGAACACCTGCATTCAAATCACCAATAATATTGTCAGTTGGATGATTCTTATGCACACGAGATTGAGGAATATCTGAAGCTTGAATAACAGCATCAAGATTTGAAGGCAACTCCCCCTCAACTTATGCCGATGCTGATGAATCATCAACTATGTTCTGGATATCATTTGAAGACTCCTGAAACACAGCTTCATCATCGTCAGAGTCATCATGTTGTGTTGTACCCGAAGTTGAAGCGACATTCGGATCAACTGAAGGAATATCCACAATTGGAATAACCGAACGAGGATCGACAGTTGAATCATCATTGCAGTAGGACTGATAGAGTATTTCAGCTTCAACGGGAGAAATTGCAGGAGTAACATTGAAAGATCTGAATAATGCATCATAATCAAATGCCTAAGAGGGACCTTTTGCATCCTGAGGAACATAACGATTATCACAGTCAATATGAAACCATTCTTCAATTTGACGTGATTCTTTGTTAAAAACTCTCTTATTATGAGAAATTGCAACATATCCCAAGAAAATTCCCTCAATCGCCTTCGAGCTGAATTTAGTAGGAACATCGCGAGTCTTTAACAAGGTACATGGATTCCCAAAGGGCAAAAGATACGCCAGATTAGGTTTTCGATTGTTCAGCAATTCATAACATGTTTTGTTGTGTTTCTTCACGGTTAAAACCCTATTGAGAACATGACAAACTGTATTTACTGCCTTTGCCCAAAAAGTAACCTGCAATTTTGAATCAGATAACATAGTATGAGCAATCTCAATAAGAGTTCTATTCTTCCGTTCAGCAACACCATTCTGTTGAGGAACATACGGAGCACTGAATTCATGATGAATACCATTCTTCAAATAGAATAAACCCAAATTTCCATTCTTGAATTATGTGTCGTTGTCACTACGAATTCTCCTGACTTGCAAGTTGAACAATTTCTCAAGTCCTACAATTAGGAACTTAAGAATTTCAGTTGTTTCATCATTAGAAGCAAGAAATTTAACCCAAGAAAACCTCAAGTAAACCTCAAGTAATCATCAATCACTACCAAACAATAAGATTTGCCGCCTTCACTCTTGACACTAATAGGTCCGAACAAATCCATATGTAACAACTCTAAAGTAGTCACAATTGAATTAGTCAACTTTGAAGGATGAGACTTCCGGTGCTGCTTCCCTTTCTTGCATGGAATACAATCTTCATTCACATGAAATCTCATAACTGGAACACCAAAAATCAACCCATTTTTGACGAGATAGTTCATTTTTCTAAAAATTTATATGAGCCATTTTTCGGTGCCACAAAGTTGAATCGGACTCGGAAGCATTCGAAAGAAGACAAGTGGGGGCAGACGACGTTGTCGTTGTTGTGCTCATGTCAAGCATATATGCATCATTCTTTTGAGGAGCTCGCATAAGTATCCAATCATCAGGTATCACAAATCCCGGCTTTAGAACCAAACATTCTGACTTATTAAAATGAAATGAGAAATCTTTATCACAGACTTGCGAAACGGATAACAGATTATGTTATAGCTGCTCAACATAGTTGACTTTCTCAAAGCTCAATCTTCCATTCGACATGGTTCCTTGGCCAGAAATATTTCCTCCTTTCTTGCCTGCAAAAGCAACGTATCCTCCCTGAATTTCTTTCACATTTTCCAATAAGTTAAGATTTCCCGTCATATGCCGAGAGCATCCACTGTCAACATACCAATGGTTGCCAACAGTCCTCCTTGGAGTTCCCTGCACACAAACAGAAATGATTAGTTAGTAATAGAGACCCAAGCCATTGTGGTCTTGGGTCGGCCTGATTCATCAAAATAAACTATTTCCTTCAATACGCAATCAAATTTCTCCTGAATCTTAGGAGGTTGTTTCCCAGAAACAGAAACGGTGGATTTAGGTTTCCACTTCGATGCAACCTGAACCTTGCCAGTCTCTCTCAACACCTCAACCTTGTCATTTATCACTGGTTGTTCGAGAAGTTTTCTCAACCGTTTATTTCTTCGACGTCTTTGTGGTCTTGACAATTTTTCTTTTGGTTGGGTAGTCTCACCAATTGACTCAATCTTCTTCACAAATTTCACTGTATTAGAAGCAGTCTGGACACTTGACTTCTTTACACCACTATCCATATTCTTACCTACATATTTTGCTGGTGGATTCACAAAAGGTCGTGCCAACTTTGGATTCTCTAGACGCTTCCCTAAGTTCTTATTTGGACAATCTTTCAGGATATGACCAACATCACCACAATGAAAACAAGCACGTTTTTCCTTATAGACACGAACATACTTTTCTTTCTGAACCTTGAATGAAGTAGATGATGAACACTGAGAAATAGTGTTTGAAGAATGAACAACCTGTTGAGTTTCCTTTTCAAGTTTCTTTTTACAAAAATCAAGAGTTGAGATTTTCTCAATCTTGTTTGTCTCTTGTGAATCAAAACCACCACTTACAAACGGTTTAACTAGTTTAAAAGTAGATTTTGGTTTTGGTTGTTCACTCACATCATCTGGTTCAGTTAGAATGCACCTGTCTCTTGTCACTGTTTTCATCACGACTGGTTCCACATACTTACAATCTTTCACTATGCCTTCAACTTTCTCTGAATCAAACACGTCATCATCAGTTGAATCATCATATACCATGTCATTACCAGTAACAGGATTGATGTTCAAAATAGTTTTTGGTTCCAGATCTTCAACCAAAACTTCTTCAATCAAACATGGGGTATAATTTGCATTAAACGGTGGACAATACCCAACACCTCCCCCAATCTCTGTATCATCAAAAGTAGGACAAGAACCAACCCCACCATAACCTTTTCATTCGAAGCTTTATCATTATAATATTCCAACAAGAAACTGGAATTCTTATAACACTCAAGCTTGCGTAACAATTTTGTTACCTCTGTCTGTGACACAGCAAGTTCATTAATTTTCTTTTCATACTCAGAGTATGACACATCGAGATGAAATGCTTGTTCATTTACTTTGGTTTAAAAAACTTTAATATCATCTTTTAGAGATTCAATTTTATCTTTCAAAACTGTTTCATTATCCTTCAAAGTTTGGTTCGATGTGTACATTGCTTTCATGTCACAGATGAGATTCGTGTTATCATCACACAATCTCTTAATTTTGAATTCAAAATCAATGCATTTTAAACAAGAATCAACCTGTTTTACCTACTTAGAATCGGCCATGAATGCATTTCCTTCAGCTAACATCTCCGCAATCTTTTTTGTTACCTTTCCGGCAGCTCCATCATTCAGTAAGTCTTCATTTGAAAACTTTGGTTCACTCATCTGAGGCACTGACTCTTCACTTTCATGTAAACTCCCAGAATCTGTAGAGTCACTATCAGAAGAACCACTTTCAATTTCATTTTCATGATGTACTTCAGCCAGAAAAGCTTGACTAACATGAGCCACAATATCTTCCAAATGAATACCCCAGTCATAATTTTCATCTTGTTGAGATATCGAAGCTGTGGAAGTACTCTGTTTGTTTTGATTGCCTTGAGAGTTAGAAGGTCCTTGATTCTGATTTCTTGGTCTTGTACATTCTCAAGCAAAATGACCAAAATCCTGACAATTATAACACTTCACCTTAGACTTATCCATTCCCATCTGGGTTTTGCTTGATGCCCCAATGAACTTCTTTCCAGTTCTCTTCAAGTGATATTTTCCTTGTCTCAACCATAATGCAATGTTCCACTGAATATTCATTTCTTCTAAAGTATCTTTATCTAGCTGTTTAAAATCCTCCTCAGTCATATCAGGATCAGTGATCTTACCACCAATAGAATTTTCATAAGAGGTTAAAAATGATGCAATCATTGCCATCATATCATTAGCTGCAGATGGAGACACTTTAGTAGAACACGAATGACCTTCATTCTTGCTATGAGTTGAACATCTAGAGTTTGAAGCAACAAAACATGTATTTTCTTGACAAGAACTGTCTTTAGGAAAATCAGACGACTCTCCCAAAAATAAAGCAACTCCACCAGATTTCGATGCTGATGTACCTTTCCCAAAGTAAATGCTTGGATCTTGATAAATTGTGTCTTTCTTTTGTTTATGCAGATCATATGATTGAATCTTTCCCATCAAATCTTCAAGACTAAGATCATCAAATCCAGATTGTTCTTTGATCACTATGGTGTACATCTCAAAATGTGCTAGTAAAGCATCCAAGAACTTTTCAAGAATCCAAGAACTTAATAAGTTCGCTTGACAAGTTCTGTTAGAGCATGTTTTGTAACTGTCGCTGAAATTCTATGTTGTAAGTTAGCGAAGCTATCAAGTTCGCCTAAGGAACTTAGAGCGAACTTGATAGGAGAACTTGCTAAGTTCGCTTAAGCTTGTTAGGGGCGAACTTAACAAGTTCGCCTGTGATCTTTGTGGTTTCCCTATAAATAGGTGTTTACATGTCAGTTTTAAGAGTCTAGAACACAGAATAGAAAAACTAAGAGAACTTGTAAACTGAGATTTATGGTGGAAATACAAAGAGGATTATTTACACTGTGTTGTTGATTGAGTTACACGTTGCACGTTGATCATGGATTCCGCACGTTATCACCGTGTCGTACCGCGAGTCTAGAGACCCGTCACGTCCGAACCGGGACTTACAAGTGGTATCAGAGCCATTGCTCTCGATTAGCAGCAGATTCGTGGTGTTTTCATGTACAATCAACATCAAATCTCACTGAATTTGAAGAATTTTTCATCATTTTCGTTTCTTGACAAAAATGGAAGATTTTTTATCAATTTGGATTCATTTTGGATTTGTTTGAAGAAATTGATCCGATAGGATTGTTCCTAATCAATTTCTACACATTCCTACGGTTCAGGTTTGTCATATTCCATCATATTGATCAGAAATCATAATTTTCAGCAGAGTTGGTTCGTATTTGTGTTCTTCCTGAAGTTTCAGCGATTCAGGCGAACTTGTTGATTCAGTTACAGGCGAACTTATGGAGGCGAACTTACCAAGTTCGCTCAGTGAAGTTCAGGCGAGCTTAACAAGTTCGCTTAGGCAGTTTCAGGCGAACTTACTAAGTTCCCTCAGGTAGCCAAGTTCGCTAGTGTTCATAAAAAAAAAGAGTTTACTAAGTTCCCTCAGGTAGCCAAGTTCGCTGGAGGGAAAAAATTTCTTGTGAATTTTTTGAGGAGACATTTATATACTTCTTTTGAGTCATTTTTTAGAATATTGTAGTTTTGAAATTTTTTCTTCCCTAAAAAGAGTTTTTTGGAGGGAAAAATTTTTTTTGTGGTGTTTACACAAATTCTCGAGATGACCAATTTTTTGAAGAGTAGAAGAGATTTGTTGGAGAAACAATTCATGTTTTTCAAGTATTTGGAGGATGAAACTGTTGATGATATCGTTTCCGGATACTACCATCTTTTGAGAGAATTGGTAAAATGTGATGTTTCTTACACTAATACTAAGGTGAATGAGAAGCTGTTGGATGCTCTTTCATCTAAGTTTGAGAAATACTCAGTGTTCATCAAGAAAAGTGAGGATTTAACTGAGATGTCTCTAGAGGAATTGATTGATACAGTTTATTCTTATGAAAAAGGTGATGTGACTAAAGTTAGTGACAAGAGCGATTCTGAAAGTGACTGTTTTTCCGAATCAAATGATAGAGAAATTTTTCATTCTTCTTCTTTAGAGATCAACGCTGAGGCTCATATTTATGCTGGTTCTGATAATAGTTCTCCAGAAATTGACTCCAGTGAGTCTGGGAGTGTTGCTGAAATTGAAGAATCTATAATTCAGAATGCTGAGCCAAAATTTTCAACTAAAGAACTGCTTGATGATGGAGCTGCTGGGAAAGTGACTGAGAAAATTGCTGAGATGTTATCTGAAGCAAATGCATCCATGGCTGATTCGAAATAGGAACATAAGGTTGTTTCTTGTTCTAAATGCATTCATTCAGATTCGAAAATTGTAAGATTGTGTGATGACAACACAAATCTGATCTGGGACATGAAGGAAATATACACATCAAATCAAGTTTTAAAAGAAAATGAAAAGCTTTTAAATACAAGAATTGAATCATTGAAAGATGATATCAAGATTTTACAGATAAAAGTAAATAAACAAGCTTTTCACATTGATGTGGCATATTCTGAATATGAGAAAAGGATAAATGAACTTGCCCAGTCACAGAGTGAGGTCACCAAATTGTTAAGAAAGCTCGAAGGTTATAAGAATTCCAGTTTTCTGTTGGAAAATTATAATGAGAAAGCTTCTGGTGAGGAAGTAGTTGGTGGTGTTGGTTCATGTCCTTCATTTGATGACAAAGCTATTGGAGGAGGTGTTGGATATTTTCCACCTTTCAATGGTAATTACACTTCTCGTACTACTGAGGTTGTGACAGAAGATGAACTGGAACCCAAAACCATCCTCAAGGTAAATCCTGTTACAGGAGAGGACATGGTTTATGATGATTCAAGCGATGATGAAACATTTGATCCAGATAAATTTGAAGGAACAGTGAAAGACTGCAAGGTTGATGAACCAGTTGTGGTTAAGAAAGTCACCAGGGATCGGTGCATCTTGACTGAACCAGATGAAGATATTGAACAACCACAACCTAAACCAGTTAAAAAGTTTATGAGCAGTGGTTTTAATTTTCAAGAAAATAATAAAATTGAGAAAATTTCAACTCTTGATTTTATTAAAAATAAGGTTGATTCAGAAAAACCCAAGGTTGTTCAAGTATCTAACACTGCTTCTCAGTGTGAATCGTCTACTTCAAGAAGTGTTAAGCAAGAGAAGTTTGTCCGGGTTTACAAAGAACGACGAACATGTTTTCATTGCGGCGTTCTTGGCCATATCTTGGTAAATTGTCCGGATAAGAATGTGGGAAAGCGTCTAAAAGATCCCATGTTGGGAAGACCTTTTGTTAAACCGCCAGCAAAGGCAGTGGTGAAATCTGTTCTTGTGAAGAAACCCGATGTTTCTAAACCTGATGTAAAAGTTTCATATGTACCAGTGAAACCAAAGTCACAAATTCAGTCATCAAAATATGTGAATCAAACTGAAGTGTCTAGTGCTAGAGGTTCAAGAGATATGACTCCTAAAGCTCCTTACGTAAGGAAGTTTATTGAGAGGAGAAGTTTTTTTTATTGTGGTGTAGTGGGTCACATTTGTTTGAATTGTCCTTCAACGACCTAGTCTTATGAGACACCAAAGACTAGACTAGTTGTGAAAAGATCAGTTGGTAGAAATTCTGTTGGTACGAAGTCTCTTAATTCAAAATTGAAGGTTAGGCTATCTCGACCTCAGAGACAGAGAAAAAACAGAAGATTGAGAAAAATGTTAGAACAACAAGACGTTTCACAATCGCATCATGTTTCAAATGAACCAGAATGCTCAGACACTTCAACTTTTAAAAGGAAGGAACTTCATGAACAGAAGAATGTTTGGAAAAGAAAAGATTTTGTTTCTGATTCAATGGAACAATCTCCAAAAATTGAGGAGAGATTCGACTATGAATTGTGTGAAGTCATTTATTTTGATACAGATGGACGACCCAGGACTACCATGGCTTGGGTTTCCATTTCAGACTAATGCTTCTTGTTTAATGTGTAGGATTAACCAAGATGGACTATTAATACAATTTGGTTTGTTAATAGTGGTGGTTCATAGCACATGACAGAGAATGACATCTGAAGGAGCAATGAGTGGTTTGATAACTGAAAAGTCTATTTGATTCTATGACTTGATGCTCAAGGGGGAGATAATGCCCCACACATTGTTTGTTTTTGGAAAGTGTTTGACCAAGTCCAAAAGATAACCTGAAACTTAGGATGATGATGGTGAGCATAAAGTCGTTGATGCAACCATTTGACTAGTTGAGGGGGAGTCTACAGGACAGGGGGAGTACAGAATTGTCTTGGTGACAAAGGCAAAGGCATTCGATTACATCGGTTTGAATTTTAATTGATTGAAATGCTTAATTTCCATGTGACCAAGTAAAATGTTTTTCTTAAAAATGTTTTCATGGAAGTTTTACTTTTTGTCAAAAAGATTTTGAAAATGCCAAATTGAAAAAGTTAAAATCGAAATTACTTAAAGTTATAAGGAGAAATGATAGTACATCAGTAGATGTTCAGCCACACATGACCTTAGTTGGACTTTATGATTGCTTATCTAATATATCTGTGATACATGTTTTGATCAGAACTTCTTAGATTGCACAGTTTGGGAAATGATAGCTTTATAACTGCTTATGTTGATCAAAAATTGATGCTTGATGTTTTTATTTTAATTTGGATACTAGTATGTAGTCTGAATTGTCAATAGGCTATGAGTATCTTTGGTCCACTAATAGTGTGACAACATAATGAACTTTGTGACAACTGTGATTTGAACCCATGGTATGCCGGGTGTGTGTGTAAAAGATCATTATCAGATAAAGAATATAAGATCTAAAGTACTTCATGAGACCAGTATCGGATATGTCGTTAAACACAAATTTTCAGTTCATTTCACTGCCCATGCCCCGAAAAACATGCAATGTGATGTTGAACTAAGATATGTTTCTGACAACATCTGTTGGAACATATACTAGCCCTTGGATCATTATCCTGATTCCATTGAATATATCCAGATAATAGTTGGATCACGATACCCTATGTCATTGAATCAATCGATTCCTTGATTATTCTTATGTTGAAGAATTCTATCGGTACAATCTTTCTGTTACTATGAATCATGATACTTCATCCAAACCAAGACATTTGAATCATTCTATTCTGAATCATTCTGATTCTCTGCTTGATATTTTCCTGTGTTTAACGGTATAATTTCATCCTGGAGATTGAAAATTATCTTGCAATGATCTTATGTCTTGAAGATAATGCACATTTATTTTATGTTGGCATATTTGTGGGGTACACGTTGTATTACAAAATAAATGGTACCTTAATTCACAAGAACATGGGACAAAGATACTGATGGTTTCAAATGTTATAATATTGACAACTTAGATTGACATGTTATGTGTTGCAAATTCGTATGTAATTTATTATAGGCATGTTATGATCTGATCCCATCTTCTTTGAAGTTCTTCGCGTATCATTACATGCTTTGGTTGAAGCTTAAAAGATTTGATCTTATCTGATATAAAGAAATGATGAATCTGGATAGGATACCCTTAGAATGTTTAGGGATGTTTATCCAAAATGTGTGATTGATGCATTTTTTTTACTGATATGATCTTCTTACTCGTGATGTTCGACCAAAAAGATGTGATTTTGTATTTTACATTTTAGTTTGTATAGAGAAAAACCAAAAAGTTTTTGTGTTTCTTGTGTTTGAAAAACCAAAAAGATTTTAGTTTTCCATCTTCCATGGAAATTTTACTTGTTGGTTACACTTGGTTATTCTTCTTTGCCATAAATGAAAATTTGCATATAGAAGTTGACAAGGGGTCCTTCTCCCAAGTTTTCTTCTAGAAAGAAAGAAAGAGTGTGTAGATGAACAAGACAAAGACTATGATCTGTTTGAGGACTGATGACAATCTTTTGAAGCTGTTGTCAAGGGGGAGTCTGTTGGAACATATTCTGGTGATAACGAGCTTGAAGATTCTATTTCTTAGTCTTAGAGTTTTTGCTTGTAATGTGTTAGAATTGTAAGCAACAGTTAAGGGGGAATCTGTTAGAGCATGTTTTGTAACTGTCGCTGAAATTCTATGTTGTAAGTTAGCGAAGCTGTCAAGTTCGCCTAAGGAACTTAGAGCGAACTTGATAGGCGAACTTGCTAAGTTCGCCTAAGCTTGTTAGGGGAGAACTTAACAAGTTCGCCTGTGGTCTTTGTGGTTTCCCTATAAATAGGTGTTTACATGTCAGTTGTAAGAGTCCAGAACACAGAATAGAAAAACTGAGAGAACTTGTAAACTGAGATTTGTGGTGGAAATACAAAGAGGATTATTTACACCGTGTTATTGATTGAGTTACACGTTGCACGTTGATCATGGATTCCACACGTTATCACCGTGTCGTACCGCGAGTCTAGAGATCCGTCACGTCCGAACCGGGACTTACAAGTTCGCCCGTAACAGATCAGATAAGTTCGCCTGTATCAGCTGAAGAACAAGGAAGATTGTTCTAACACCCAAACGCACAAACATATCTGAAAATTTCCATAAATCTCGATTTAGAATGAATTAAAGAAATTCCTTCCGCAGGATTCTTCAAATAGTGATTTAGAACACTTCTAACGGATCAATTTTGGTAAAACAACACCAAAAATGAAGAAATCACTCAAAATTCATCACAAAAAGTCGCAAACTCTCAAGAACACAGAAAATTCCAAAAATCTCCATCTTGTTGTGAAAACTCAATCGAGACAATGTCAAACAACAATAGCTAATCAAGAGCAATAGCTCTGATACCACTTGTAAGTCCCAGCGGGTCTACCGATCAAACCTCCACTGCCCCTCTATCATGGCTTCTTCTTCGGTCATCCAACTAACCGCAAGCAACCATTTTCTGATCAAACTTACAACCTCCAACTTTCCGGTATGGCGGAAACAAGTGTTATCAACTCTGATAGGGTTAGACCTTGATTCCTTCATCACCGGAACAACGAAATCACCGACCATGTTTCTTGCCGACAACAAACCGAATCCCGCGTATGCACTGTGGTATCATCAAGACCAAATTATCATATGTGCCATTCTCGGTAGTTGATCCGAAGTAATTCAACCTTTACTCTCCTCTGTTGAGACGGCTCGAGAGGCCTAGAATCGCCTCACCGCAAGCTACGTCAGTTCCTCGCGATCTCACATAATCTTTCTAAAATCAAAGTTAACCAAGAATCCCAAAGGGAGTCAATCAATTGCAGATTTCCTACAAGAAATGAGATCAATAGCCGATGAATGTTCAAAGTCCGGTTAGCGATGAGGACCTTATGGTTCATATCCTTGCCCAACTCGGTAAAGAAACACTCCAATTACAGCCGCCATCAAGGTACGAGACCAACCACTTTCGTACTCGGAACTATTCGATAAACTTGTCGACTTTGAAAGAGCCTTGAAAGAAACGGAACCACCCGTATCGGGAATTATAACAGCCAATAATACTCAACGTTATAATACCCGGTCCACTACTCGATTTTCTAGAGACCACTACCACCCTACTCGCAACATCCGATTTCACCAAAGGAAAAATGCACCAAGCTCACAGTCTCCAAGAACTCATGATCGACCACAGCATAATAGTGCTTACTGCCACTATTGCAACATTACTGGTCACGAAACAAAGGATTTCCGAAAGCTCGCCCGGTTTCACAATGAAAATCAAGTTACTATCAATCCGGTTGCAAATGTTACAACCCCCCGAACAAACCCGTCATCACCTACTTGGATGTTCAAAACCGGTACCTCCCCTCACATGACAACCGACCGGAACAACTTACATCCACTGTCCGAATACGGAGGTCCGGATGAGATAGTCCTCGGCGACGGTAATAGTCTCAAAATCTCTCACACGGGACACACTAAACTTTACATCACTTCAAAATCCTTAATTCTTTCTAATGTTTTGTGTGTTCCCAAACTTAAACACAACCTTATTTTCATTGCTAAACTATGTCGAACTAACCGAGTTTTTGTTGAATTTTTTCCTTACTATTTTGTTGTCAAGGATCTTCGCATGGGGGCGCCTCTACTTCCGGGGGGAGAACATCCATGATGTCTACTACACCATGTTCGGATCACTTCCTCAACTCAACTCTGCAAGAAAAGTTTCCTTCCACAATTTGCACCACAAGCTTTGACATCTATACATTCATATTTTTTTGTTCTTTACTTAAGAAACTAGGCATAAAAACTATGACCATTGTGATTCTTGCCTAGTGAATAAAAGTCACAAATTACCTTTTGGCCAAAACTCTTTTGTTGCAACCAAACCACTAAAATTGTTATATTCCGACGTTTGGGGTCCAATTCAGAAATCAATTGATTGCTTTGTTTATTAAGTGATATTTGTTGACTTTTATTCAAAATACGTTTGGTTGTACCCAATAAAACGGAAATCGGATGCATCCACCTTATTTCCCCAATTTAATTGGAAAAATATTTTCAAGCATCCATAATTTCATTATTCACCGACAATGGCGGCGAATATCAAGGTATTGATCCTTACCTAAAATCCGAGGGAATTTCACTTTTTACCACACCTCCCCACACACCCGAACAAAATGGTATTGCCGAAAGGCACCACCGTCATATTGTCGAAACCGGTCTTGCTCTCCTTCATTTTTCTGGTCTTACGCTTCATTATTGGTCACATGCCTTTGAAAAGGCCGTCTACCTTATAAACCGAATGCCAAAAAAAATTCTTGAATCAAAGTCCCCTTTTGAAGTAATACACGGAAAACCACCAAATTATGACACCCAACAACCCTTTGGGTGTCTTTGCTATCCTTGGCTACGACCTTATTCTACCTCAAAACTCCAACCTCATCCAAAGCCGATTACAAATGCTATGACCCCAAAAATAGCCGCTTATTCTACTCACGCCATGTTAAATTGAGGGGACTGCTAATGACACACGGGAATTACTATTTGGACTTAGCAATATACGCATCGTATAGGGCAATACAATGCGTATAGCCCTTCACAATTTTCCATGCCCGACATCCTCGTACAACCTGGTCATTCCAACCCTATACTCATCGTATAGAGCAATACGATGCAGTTTAGGGTACGAGGTACCTTCTGCTACTAGTCATCCATCACCTCGCTATATGCCCCATATAGGTCTATATGCGGCGTATAACGGGTATTCTCATTCGAATGTATCCTTTCAAAAAAAATTCAAACAATCTCCCAAAAATTATAAACATGTCTTGGTGGTGGGATGTTAACTACGGTTTTCAGGTATATTCTAACGAGTCGGTGAAAAATAATCCGCAAATTTCTGGCGTTCAAGAGGTGAACCGAGAGGAGGTCTCGTCCCACGTTTATTCTCATCAACGGGTAAAGCTTCCAGATTTGAACGAGCCACTGAGCAATCCCGAGTTCGTATACGGTGAACCGTTTTACCTTACACAGCCCATGAACGACTACGTATACGGTGAAGTCTCTTACCCGACACAACAAACCGACGACTTCGTGTGCGGTGAAGTCACTTACCCGACAAAACAAACCGACGACTCCGAAGACGAGGAACAAAACCATCAAAACGTGTCGTATAAAACTGACCAGAATTTTCAGTCTCGTGAACAGTTGGTGGATTGGGCTGTCCGGAGAGGACGTGAGAATGGTTACGTCGTTATCACCCGACGATCAAGGAGAAAAGGCGATGATCCGACGGAACCGGTTATCAAGGTGTGGCTTGTGTGTGACTGTCACGGCAAACGTGCGTCTACTGCCACGGTTAGACGTGTCGGTAGCAAGAAAATAGGTTGTCCCTTTAAATTGGAAGGAGAGTACCAATAAAATACTGGTGATTGGAAATTAACGGTGAAGGATGACAGTCATAACCACGATCCTAGTCAACATCTTGAGGCGCACACGTTTACGAGGAGACTGTCTCAGTCGGAACAACTTTTGGTGGCGAACTTGTATTCGCAAAACATGTTGCCACGAAACATTCTGGAAACTATAAGGGAACAAAACCCAGAGAGTAGTTGCATTAAAAAGGACATTTATAATGCGATACAAAAGATAAAAAACGAAACGACAGTCGGTGAAACTCCAATGCAGATTCTGGAAAACCTGCTTTCTTCTAAAAAATACGACTACTATACTCGGGAAGATCCTGCCACAAATATTGTGGAGGAGATATTCTTTGTTCATCTGAAATCGTATGAGATATGGCGTGCGTTCCTGCACGTGTTGATGATCGACGCGACGTACAAAACAAACATGTATAGACTTCCATTTGTTCAAGTGGTCGGTGTGACCTCCACACACCAGTCGTTTTGCATCGCTCATGCATTTATATCAAAAGAACGGGAGGAAAACTTCGTCTAGGTGCTACTGCAAATAAAAGCAATGTTGCCAAAGTGTATGGAGCCGCGTGTGATAGTAACAAACAGGGACAAAGCTCTTATGAACGCGTGTGATAAAATATTTTCGGTTGTTCCAAGAACCTATGTCGGTGGCACATACACGAGAATATCGCAAAACATTGCAGGGTATCATTTACAGACGAAGACTGGGCAAATTTCAAGTATTCATGGTCGGTATTGTGTGAGTCTCCCACGCCAGATATATAAACCAGTACAACTTCAACCGGCTTTACGAACGACTGTATGCAGCCAAACGAGGAAGTAAGTTTTGAATATTTAATATTTTCAGTATTGAATATTTATTAAATATTTAAATATTTATTCAATATTTAATATTTTTCCAGGAGTTATAGATTATGTGACTAAAATTTGGTTGGACCCGTATAAAGAAAAGTTTGTATCCGCTTGGTCCAACAGAAACCTCAATTTTGGTCAACATACAACGAGCCGAGTCGAGAGCCAGCATTCGCTCTTAAAGAGCTCTCTTAGAAATGCTAACAGCTCGCTAGAATAGACTTGTTGGGTTTGTTGATGAAATTGTAACAGATCAATATTATCAATTACAGTTTAGGTTTGGAACAAGCCTCATAAGAAAAATGGACAGCCACATAGCTACTGAATTTTTTGATAACCTGCATAGTAAAGTTTCACATAAAGCTCTAAATTTGTTAGAAAAAGAGTGGTACAAGTTATCACATATACGGAAACAAAATGCAACGTGTGGTTGCCAACTTTTCAGTAGTTGTGAGTTGCCGTGTGCTTGTCGTCCGGCAAATATCGAAGCTACAGGTAAACTGTTTTGACTATTTATCTTGTTTTTTTTATTTTCAAATTGTTCTGACTATTTCGTTTTAATACAAGTGACAGAATCCCGCTAGATGCGTTGGACGTCTTCCGGAGGAAACTTGATTTAAAACCGTCGTTTGTCGACGATGAAAATGTAGACGTGGATAAAGTAGTTGGTCAAGTGAGAAACAAAATTATGTCACAACCCGATCAGGTCAAAAGAAGTATGCTGTCGAGAATCGCAGCGGTGGTCTTTCCGAGCAAAAGTAACAAGAAAGCGCATGTGGTACAAGAAGATACTCACGGTCGTCCAACTTTGAAAAAGCAACAACAAAGGAAACAGGATGTCGCGAGAAACAGCTCATTCACAAGATCCCAACAAAGCAAATGTGACCTGCGAGACACAGCTCGTACATTGCGTCACAAGACTCTATACAAGCGAGTTTGGTCATTCAACACCGTCGTTCAACGAAGGGTAAAGGAAAGCAACCACAAGATGATAATGCCCATCTTGGGTTTCCATTGACTATGGGGAAAGATGTGGTTAACAAAATAAATTGTTTTAAGGATTCGATACCATATTTATTTTATCCGTACATTTCACATATACAGGATGTAAATCCCGACGGTAACTGTGGTTTTCGATCGGTAGCTTTGGGCTTAGGGTTAAATGAAAACCGATGGCTTTTTATCCGACAACAACTTCTACAGGAGATGGACAATAAAGAGGAATGATGGAGAACTGTTTTTTGACAGAGTCGCCTTTCAAGAATATGATAGATTGGCAGGATGTGAAAGCCGCACCAGTTAGTCATTGGATGTCGATGCCATACACAGGACTCCTAATTGCTCAAAGATTTGGGGTGATTGTTCATCTTTTAAGCATCGCCGGTAATCAAACATTTTTTCCATTATGGTTTGGTCCTAACGTTCACGCTCAACTTCAAATCGTATCGTTAGTTCACGTAAAAAATGCTCATTTTATCCACGTCAAGTTAGACGGAGATTTTCCGATTCCCACGCCGAATGCACTTTGGAATTTGCACCGAAATGATGATGCAGCAAAATGGGAAAATATATACAGTGATCGTATTGAACGATTTAAGAAAATAATGGCTACTAATAGATATAGATTTCCACAATACGTCACGAATCACGGATGATGTTTGTTTAAAATTGTATTTTATTTTATTATTTTTAATTAATTTTATGGTCATTTTAATTATTTTAAATTAATTTTAACTTAATTATAATTAATTATAATTAGTTATAACTATTTTTAATTAATTATAATTAATTTTAATTAATTATAACTATTTTTAATTAATTATAATTATTTTACATTAATTAAAACATATTATACGCCACGTATAGGCCAATACGTGGCGTATAGCCTCCAACATTTGGTATTCTATACGCTACGTATTAGGCTATACGTGACGTATAGCTATTAAATATCTGAAAATGGAGTGATTTTCAAATTTTCAGATATTTTATAGTTATACGCCACGTATTGGTCTATACGTGGCGTATAGCCTTCTGATATACCCAACCCATCCCACGTATTAGCCTAAACGAACCCAAACTCACACAAACAAACACATACGCGAGCCGACCAAATTGATTGTTGATTGCGATTGTCGTCTCATAAAAACTTCGTACAGGTACGTATCTCAAACTCCAGATTAATAATATTAGGTTTATATCGATTATTAGCGGGTAAAACTGGGTAGATTAGTGCGATAAAGGACTGAAACTTAAGAGTTATACGCTACGTATAGCTCCATACGTAGCGTATAGTTCGTCTGTGGAAGAAGATGAATCGATACGCTACGTATAGCTCCATACGTTGCGTATGGCTTGGTTGCTCGACAACTGACCTGCGTATGGCTTGGTTGCTCGGCAACTGACCTGCGTAAGGCCTGGTTGCTCGGTAACTGACCTGCGTATGGCTTGGTTCCTCGGTAACAGCCTATACGCCACGTATAAGGCTATACGTGGCGTATAGGTATTTAAAAAAAATCTTTTTATTTTTATTATTTTTAAAATAAAAAAAAATAAAAACAATTTATTATTATTATTTAAAATAAAAACAATTTATTATTATTATTTATTATTTTTTTAAAAACAATATTTTATTATTTTTAAAATAAAAAAATAAAAACAATTTTATATTATTATTTATTATTTTCAGATATGGCGTATCATGAGAATGATATTGATATGCAGCAGCTAGATGATCTTGTGCACTACCCATTTCTAGATTTTTCGACCGATTCAGAGTTTTTTAGCCGGTGCCAGAAGCTTCGAAAGGTGAGGTTGGGCCCAGGGATGGCGGTGGATTGGCAACTTCTCGTGGAGGTCTAGGAGATGGAGTGGGCGAGGGCCATCATAGGCCAGGACACTCCCTGGGATCGTCTTTTTGCTTTATCATTCGTCGAGACCTACCCAGAGGTGGTCGTCGAGTTCCTGTCCACGTTCGTCTACAGGCCGGAGGGGTTGGAGCCTCTTCCCGGGGAGGCAGTAGGAGATGACCCGGATCAGGTGGCTTTCCGTCTTTTTGGCCACCTTTAACGTATGACGCTCCGTCAGTGGGCCGTCGCGACGGGCTTGTACTTCGAGCCCGAGACGGTCACGCCGCTTTATACCGAGGCGGTGACGGAGGCGGACAAGGAGGGACTCCTTGTTTTTTTGGGGATTGATTTCTGATAGTCCTTGGCTGGGTATCAAGGGGAGGGTCTCGGGATTAGAGACCCTTTGTATAGATATCTCCACCGGCTTATTTCGACGTCGATCACACAACGTCTGAAAAGCCGTGAGTGGTGCACCGATCGAGACCTCTTTTTTTTTGTACTGCCTCCTTACAGGCAGGCGGTGCGCCCTATCCACATGCCTTGATATTTATTTTGCGTCTGCCTAAATGCGGCAAAAGCGCCTGCTTTTGTATGGCGGCGCGTTCATCACTCATATCATGCGTGCGGTTACACCATTTCATGTGCATGATCCTCAGATGTTACCGGCCATTCCCCCTGTCCGATTAGACCGTCGCACGGCGAGCGGCATGCGCATCACACATCGATTCTCGCAGGGCCTTCGGTTCGTAGGGGCCGTCCAGGACGAGGTTTGGGTCCCGGTGTCGTTGCCGCAGATGCCAGGACAGGGGGACTCGCCTATGCCTGATCCGCTACAGGGTGTGGCGTTGGAGGACGCGCCGCCGCACGTTGAGCCAATCCACGACCATCCGCCACAGCATCCCCGACACGTACATCGGGGTGTTAGGCTGGAGAGGGCTACCCAGACATTGCTTGATGGACTTGTTGCCGACTCACGACGACGGGGTTGTCAAGTCGATCGCATGTGGGCGGTTGGACAGCTCGTGGATCTGTCACTAGCCGCCGGCATCGAGCCACGCCCACTACCACCGCCACGTCATTATTCGGACGACCCCGTTCAGGATGAGGGCGGGGCGGGTCAGGATGAGGGCGGAGCCGGTCAGGGTGAGGGCGGAGCCGGTCAGGTTTAGTTGTTTTGTTTGTATTTAGTTTCTTTCGTTGTTATGTATGTAAAACATTTTGATGTATATATTTAATTTTTTGATGTAATGTATATAATTTTTAGTTTATTTGTTTGATTGTAATGTTTAATATTTTGTTTGGTTGTAATGTTTAATATTTTGTTTGGTTGTAATGTAAAAATATAATAAATGTTTAAAAAAAATATAAAATTTATAAATAGATAACAAACTTATATTAACAAAATTATATAAATTAAAATAAAAAAGATAATTAAATAAAAATAAACAAAATATAAATTAAATTAAAAAAAATAATTAAATAAAGAATACCTATACGTGGCGTATAGGGCAATACGCCACGTATAGGATTCATAAATTCCCAAATCTTTCAACTTTTTAAGCAAAAATATAATCCGTGCCTCATACGCTGCGTGTAAGTCAATACGTCACGTATTGGACCAGCCACCAGACAGAGAATGACATGTGACATTCTGTTGTTAGTGACTGAACCCTATTCGACTTATATTGGCCTACACGAGAGCGTATAGGGTGACGGCGTATCCAATTACCAATATTACGTGTGTGGTTAGAATTCACCTAAATTTATTGACCATACTTTCCCCCATAAAAACATCACCACTCCAACTCCTAATCTACACACACCTAATAATCTTTTACCACAACTTTACAATCCATTAAAACCACCCCCCACATGCCCACGGACCACTAGAGGTGCACAAAAAAACCGGTTTGGAAATCCAAACCGGTTCGGAACCGAAACCCGAACCGCCCTAGAACCGGTTTTTGGTGAACCGGTTTCAAACCGGTAGGAACCGCCGGTTTATAACCGGTTTAAGTATTTTGCACGACAAGCGGTTTACAACCGGTTTTTTGTGAACCGGTTTGGTAAATCGGTTTAACGGTAATATTTCGAAACTAGCCGTTGGAAAACGGCTATATAGCCGTTAGAACCAATTTTTGACCGTTTTTTGACCCATTTTAACCCCCAAACACATTATAAATAGGTAGGGGGTGTTTTGGTTAAATCACACTTCTCAAACCCGCTCTCTATACTCTCGTTTATAAAAAAACGCTCAAAAAAACTCTCAAAAAAACGCTATGACCGATTCAAGTTTTGGTGTTTCCTCTAACGAAGTTAACGAAGTCAGTGACCACCCTCAAAATATTCCAATGGATCATCCCTTGCCTACACCTCAAGCCCAAACTCTCATCCACCATATAAATCCCTCAACCCCCACAAGCCTATACTCGACAAACTCAATTTCACAGCTTACGAACCAACCTTTGGACCCTATCTTGTCTCCCCCACCCTCACCACGGAGAGTTTTTTTTCAAAATGGTGTAGATACAAAACTTATTACCAAATAGGTGTAATTTGAATTTTTTTACCAAAATAGTGTTTTTTTTATAAATTCAAAGGTTTTTTATTTCTCACTCCTAATCTCATTGGATAATTTAATTCATATAATTAGTTATTTAATCATAAAGAAAAAGGGTATCTTTAACTAAAATCGTTTCTTTTAAAAAACTTAAATCGTTTCATAATATTATATTCAATATTTAATATTAAGTTCAGTACTATTTTTTTTTATTTTGTTAAATTGTAATATTTAATGTTTTTAAACGTTTTATGGAACGTCTTTTAGAATATAAATTTTTTAAGTCTCTCTTAACTATATTTTGATTTTATTTCAATATATTTTTATAAACGTTTTTGTTTATAATTTTTTTATACAGTTTTTAATTAATTAAAAAACGTAATAAGAAAAAACATTTTTATTAGAAAATACAAATGCATTTTTTTTATTAAAAAAAGGTTAAAGAAAACATTTAAAAGATACCTAAAAAAATTATAAAATATCAGGATCTAACAAAAGAAAAATCCCTTAACTATTTATTTGAAAAAAATTCTTAAATAGAAACTTTATCCAATAAGACTAGGAGTGAGAGAAAATAAGTTTTAAAAACATAAATATTTTTCAAATCATCATATATTAATAAATAAGTTTTTTATCTACACTGTATTGAAAAATAACTCCACCACAGAATACAACTTTTTCTTCTACACTCACCTCGTCACCCCCTCCCATCGGCGGATTTAGAGGGGGGTCAAGAGGGTCCCTTGACCCTCCGGACGGCGAAGTTGACGGTGTATCGAAGTACTCAAACGAAAAAAAAATTGTGGTGTGGCCCTCTTGATTAGCTCTCACAGAGCATTTAAAGCTAAAAGAGAAAGGAAGAGTTTCAAAGATCTTTTGGCGATGGTGGCGCCACGGTGGTTCGACAAACTTTTTAAATGGCTGAGACTGAGACGGAGAGAATGGAGAGGAAGAAACAAACTGATTGACCTATAAGCAAAACCCACCTAAATATATTAAAAATCTCAAAATAAATAAATTAACCTACTAATGCTACGACTCTCATCTTTATACAGAGCATTGTTCCTGAGCAGTGGCGGAACTACAGGGGGTCAGAGGGGTCCGTTGACCCTCCGGCCGACAAAAATTCCTCTTAACCAAAGTACTTAACAAAAAAGTTTTCTTATAGTTTTGACCCTTTGTATTGTCTCTTGAAAGTATTTTCAGTTAAAAGAGAAGAATATTGTTGTTTGAAGGTTTTGCGGTAGGTTGGAAGTGGCGGAGAGAGGCGCTGCGATTTTTGGGAAATATGGAGTGAAGAAGCAGTGAAGAGATAAATTGATTTTTTTTTTTTAAAGAAAACTTCAAAGATATAAATTGATGATGACAGCTTTTTACTAAAGTATTGAAATGTGATATTTTATTATTTTTTTCTTTTTTCTTCACGAAAATCATAGGCACTACTGTCTTGGCTACTAGTCTACCACTGCTTCCTTACCTTACGTGTCATCTGATTTCAAAAAGTAACAAGTGAATTAGTGGTCATCCCAAAGTGTAACACAAATTTCTTTTATTTTATTAGTTGTTTTTAATTATTGTTTTTAACAGCTTGTTTTAATTATTTTATGATAATTAAATTTATCTTAAATTATTAGATTATTTAAATATGTTATTATATTTTTTTTTTAACGGCGAACATTGAATGTTTTGACGTTACACCCTCCATCACATGGGAGAGACTCGTCCAACTCCAATCAATATGCTATTATTACTTAATTGATCTATCATCTTATTTAATTTTAGAATTTGTTACTTCATAAAAAAAATCCTCTAAGATTCCTATAGAAAACCCAAATTTCATCAATGATCTAAAACAATAGAAGATGATGTTGTTGTTGACCGACCCTGTGTAAACCTATAATTATTGACTACTCGATTAATATTTGAGGGAAAGGACGTGGTAGTTCAAGAAAGACCTTACTGACTAATTCATTGATTAGGAAAATAATAACGAACGTACATGACGAATGTAAAACAATTCATTACGACCCTCCACTACAAAAATTCTAGTTTCGTCACTGTTCCTGAGTACCTATCTGCTCCTACTCTTTGCGGACTACAGCCTACATCGTTTCCCCATACCTTACCTCCACTTTCAAGATGAGGTATCTAAGTCAAACACTCAAACTTTATATTTTTCATTGATGATAATTATTAGAGGGTGTTTGGGATTGCGTTAAAAAACTGCTTATTGACTTATTGATTTTTTTAAAAGCTAATAAGCTAAAAAAAATGTTTGGCAAATATAAAATCACTTTTTGTTTTTGCTTTATGATAAAGCTAAAAATTTGTTTTTTAAGAAGCCACAAATTCTTGCCTTTTCAAATGGTTTTTGGCTTTTGCAATAAAATATTACAAATCTACCCCCTAACAATTTCTAGCATATACATAAATATCATTATCATCGATCATTAACCCTAGAGAGAACACATTCCCGTCTGTCACCAACGTTCGTCAATCGCAGGTTTTCGCCGGAATCCTCAAAAGATAATTCAAACACTTTTTTAAAAACTGTTTTTCAAAAAGTCATAAGCTAATAAACACTTTTAACAAAAAAAAACACTTATTAAGTTAAATAAGCAATCCCAAACACCCTCTTAATAGTATATGAGGTTTTTTTTTACATTGTTGATATTTGATTATTTAATATATAATTTAATTTAGGATTTATTATTATAGTTTGTCAACATTTTTATTATTATATATAAAAACTCTTTCTTAAAAAGATATTTTTTGTAAAACAACTAAAAACTAAACCAGTATCAACAGTTCAACAAATATGTTAAACCAAGTAATATATATTCTGTAAATATTTGAAGGCGGGTAAGGAGACATTACTTAACGAAGGCTCGGGTTGCATAAACCATGTAACTAATGTACACTAACAAACGTAAAACATTTTTACTTGTGACCCCTCAGATGAAAAAATTCTAGTTCCGCCACTGCATGCAACACACGTCATCATCCTTTCTTCCCATGCAAAGCATTTCACCCACTACTCTTCCAGATACTTCCCCATCAACTCCACCACGCATCCGCAAACCAAACTCAACATATTTTTTTCCTGATTTCGCCAACTCATTCACTCTTCATCCCATTCCTTCCACTTTTGAACCTACAACTCACACCCAAGCTTTCTGTCACACCCCCAAATTCCACTAACGAAGTTTTACCATTTGGAAGGTGACACACCAGGATCTCAGTCATTAGTTACATCAAACGACACTATATGAGACTTAAAAGTCATAACATAGATGTTCAGAGTTAAATGCGGAAGCGTAAACGTTAATAGGAAATCAAAAGTAATTACACGCAACAAGCGTCAATTAATGTTAATAAGTAAAATTGTTTAGAATGTTTGAAATGAATGATATGACAGTAGGACTCCATGCATGTCCTAAGTGTGCAACCTGTGCCTTAGCGACATGAGAAACATGTAAAAAAAGTGTCAACACGAGGTTGGTGAGTTCACAGGTTTCAAGTTTACAATAAGAGAGTGTTTGCCAGATTATGTACATTTAATATGCATATCTATAGGTAGCTAGCCTATGTTCATGTCTTACTAAAGCGCTCGCAACCGAAGCTGACTATTTGTGTTTGTATGCCTCCTGCGAGGTCTATTAACTCTGGCAAATGTGAGTAGGCTAACATTTCACCCGTTCGACCTCCAATCGAATTAGCGCGACTAACGCGGGTGGGGCTTGTCAAACTCAGTAGTACTACTAAACATTACCTCGCTAAGATCCATATTAATGGTCCGATGTATGATGAGGACTTTCAGTGATAGTGTGCTACGCTTAGCCTCAACAGTGATTACATATGAATTACAATAATTTAAAATATTTTGCGCACCTGTTTCTCCCCCACGGGAAAACAGGTAAAAGTATGATGTTTTGTGTACATATTTCTCCCCCAACAGGAAAACGAGTAAAAAGGGGCCGTGAAACTCACCTGCGTTGCGTAGTAGGTAGTATCACACAAGTATGAGATTTGGAACCTCATATGTTAGCCTGCACGGCTTACGTATGCCCTAGAATTATAAACACATAAGTTAGGGACATATGGGATTTTGTGACCACGACACGGAAGATTTGAATGTCATAAATATTCTAAGGATCAATGAGTAGACGAACGTGTCTACGAAAATATATTTCTTAATATAATAATTAAGATTAATGTGTTACGTGTCGAACGTTAATAACGAATAATATTAAATGAATAAATAAATTCGTACGCTTACCATTTAAAATGGTTAGGAAAATAATATAACTATATATATTATTTTAAGTCGTATGATTAACAAAATAATCATTTGTGTGGAAAAATAACAAAATATATTATTTTTATTTGATATAATAAACGTGAGTAAATAATATAAACAAATATATTATTAATTAGTTTAAAACGTTATACGAGATAAATAAACGAGGTGAAATAATATACAAATATATTATTTTATTCTAGGAGTCACGGTTTGAAAACATATTATTTTATTCGAAGTCGTGGTTTGAAAATAATATAAATATATTATTTTAAAAGTGGGTAATAATTCTAAAATAGGTTATAAAACCAAACCCGAGCCTACGAGTTATTTTACGGGTTAAAACACTTTAATATGATATTATAATAATATAAAAATTGATTTAATAATTAAAATATCATTAGAATAAATATTTAAAAAGAAAACAGGGGAGGAGGGTTCGAACCCGGGTCTCCTCCCCATCAGTACAAGAGTTTAACCAGTCCGCCCGCTAGGGTCATCGCGATATGAACCAGATCAAAATGATTTTCATCAAAAAATCCCGATAGCTTTTTCCCTATACCCGATCGCAATCGGTCCCAGCCCAAAACCCACGAATTCGATCGTGATTTAACAAAATTGATTAGGGGTTTCAATGATCGAGTCATGGCGAGTCTGTGTGGGTTTAATTGCAAAACTAACGAGTTTAAGATCATTAGATTACATGAATTAGGGCCGAAACCCTAGTTCAAGAACACAAGATTGAATCGGTAAAATTTGATGTTATATGTTGTTTGAATCAAATGGTTTTCACTAATTAGAGCGTTGCGAGTCTATTGGTATAGTTTAATTTCATTGAGGTTGGGTTTAAGATCAAAAGCCCAAAATCGAATCAAGAACAAACCTTAGGTTACGGGTTGTGATCAATTTGATGTTATTTGATAAAATAGACATAGGGCTTTCGATGAGTGGCAGATTACGAAATTGATCATGTGATTTAATTGAATTATGATCGAGTCTAGGATGATAATCGATTAAACCCCAAATGTGATGAACCCTACAATCGGTTCGTCACTGACTAGATGATATAAACCCCAATTGGGTTAGGGTTTACGATCTACATGCTGAAACGAAGCTAAATATAGGATTAATTACCTGTATAGATGACGGATTGATGGAGTTCGAGTAGGAGCATGTCCGACTTCGGATGATTTGGTCGCCGGCAACTCCTGATGTTACTTCGACCAAAGAATCATGCGTAAGAGCTTCAGGTGCGTTCGTATAAGGTGTGCAGGGTATCAATTTGTCGGATTAACATAGGAATATAACGAATTCGATGTCCGCCATGATCGTGGTCGACGGTTATGCCAAGTATGACTATTAATCTGTTTAATTCGTAAATGATGATGATTAATTAAGATGTTTTATGACCGTTAATGCCATTAATCGAGCAATAACGGTTACAATTCCAACGAAAAGCCATCGAGGCATGCAAATTTGGTCGAATCATTTCTAGAGTCAAACATAAATCGAGTTCGGGTTAATTGCCGAGTACAGAGTATTACCCGTAATGATAATTTGCTTTGCATGCTCACCCTAGTTTTCCCTGTTCTGTGTCAAAATGTCCTTTAGCTGGTATTGCCGAGTACAGAGTATTGTAATATATGATAAGTAATCGAGAGGCTTAGTCATCCACCACAAGTTGATCGACTAGGACTCCTATCAGGATGAGTAGTCAGGAATCGTTTGATCCGAGTATGTAACATCCCAAAATATAAAACGACAATTATAATAACGGAATAAATGAATGAGGCATGACGGGCCGGGCCGGATGGGCCGACGGGCTTGAAGGGGGCGAACATAGGGGAGCTTCCCCTATAAATAGCCTAAGTCACCACATTTCTCTCATTTGCCAGTTCTAGAAAGAGAAACCATAGAGTGAGAAAGTCGGCGGATCGGCCCAAGATTGAAGAAGTGTGTTGCTCCATAGCTCGTGAGAGGAACCTCCGAATCGGAAGCTCGATATAGGTAACGATCCAACCTAGATCTGAGTTTTTGTTCATTTTTTGGTTTTTCAGGTTTTGGACGAAAATGTGACGTTTTTACGGATGAAACAGGAAGAAAAACATAGTTTTGAGTTCCTTAATGAAAAGCAAACATTTTGAATGTAAACAAGTTCGGGATCTTGATGTGATCAGACCCGAAGGCGAAAGTTACGGTTTTTGCGGAGAAGCAGATCCTGCGTACTTATCAAGTACGCAGGAAGAGGGTTCTGCGTACTTATCAAGTACGCATGAAGCAGAGTTCGCGCACTTATTAAGTACGCAAGAACAAGTCACTGCGCACTTGCTAAGTGCGCAGTCATCAGGCTGTTTAGATAAAGTCAGTATGTTTAGAAGGTTAAACCGTTAGAGTCGGGAATTGGTCTGATGTGTATTTAACTAATCAATTCAGATCGTAAGTGACGTTGTGGGACCTTTGTTTAGGACAACCCAGATTAGCTTATCAGGTGAGTTCTAGAAGCCCTCTTTTAAATGTTTTATATAATGTTTTTGGGCTGGTGTGCATACATACGAAATGATGTTTTACGAAACGATATTTATGAAACTATGTTTACAAAATGAAATGATTTGGAGTGAACGGTTTATGGAAAGAAAGTTTTATGAATGGAATGTTTACGAACGAAATGTTTATAAAGAAATGGTTTAAACTGAAGGTAAAAGTGTTTTGAAAATGAATGAAAGGTTTTATGAAAAGAAAAGAAAGGGCAAAGGTTTTAAAGAAGTCATTACAAATCTAATCTGTCGAATGAATGGAATTGACGAATGAAGTCTGGGAATGTAATTCCCAGCCTTGTGGTAGATTATGGACAGCGAGCCATAGTTGCCATAAGAACAACAGGGGCAGTGTCTTGGTGGCCTGCCAATGGTTATGATGTTGTACAACTGGTATGGGAGTAACGACGGTTAATCAGGGGTTAACGTGACCCTATGTAAGGTTAAATTATGATCCGACGGTGTTATGGCCATGAGCCATAGCCGTCGATGGAAGTTGTCGGTTTATGGACATGAGAGCCATAGGGGCAACTAAATGGGTATTGTCGGTCCTTGTGCAGTTAAGCCTTAGGGACAATACGAAAAGGGAATTGACGGAACGTATTGTATTGTCGGTCCTTGTGCAGTTAAGCCTTGGGGGCAATACAATAGGTAATTGACGGAATGTATTGTATTGTCGGTCTTCATGCAGTTAAGCCTTAGGGGCACTACAATACTAAATGACGGGACGAAGGGTAACATAGATTTAGATAGTAATGTATGACTTAAATGAATGTTAAATGAATGTTAAATGTTTTAAACGAACGATCCGTTCAAAGTGTTTATGATGAGGATAAATGTTTGAAGGTTTTTAAATGATGAACGAAAGGCCCTGTTTTCTTATACATGATGTTAAACCCTAAGGAATTATTGAATGATGAACCATTTATTAAATCGAATGAAAAACTGGAACTGACCAGCGTAGCTGACTTTTTAGTATGCACATTCAGGTTAAGGCAGGTATGGATGATGGACGGTGATGCTTGGCAAGCGAGAAGAGTTACCCGGTTGATCATGAAGACTGGCATCCCATTATGATTAGTTTATGTTATGTTTATGTAATAGACTATGTTACGCTTTCACATGTTGAACAATGTTATGAGTATGTTTTAATGAAATTTTCCGCTGCGTTATTTGATATTCAAGTTAAGAACTATTTGTGAATGAGTAAATCCAACAAGTGAGGCCTCCCGGGTTTGGGGCCTTACAAGTTGGTGAAGAAGGACCCCTGCGCGCCAAGAGTATAGTGAAGAAGGAAGTGTTCACACTGAACCGGCGGTTAGTGTGCATGGAACTGAGCAGACACTAGTTGAAGAACAACCTTTCACTTTTGAACCAGAAGTGAGGGCAGCTATAGCTCGAGAGTTCACAGAGTTGATGAAGACTTCTCTACCAGGTCTGTTAGCTGAAGCATTGAAGAAGGTTAATGAGGAAGGTGGGTCTAACACGGCGGTTGATACCCTGAACGCTGAGGCAATCAACGCACCGCTTAACAGTGGTTGCGACTATAAGTTTTTTAAGGCATGTGACCCGCCGGTCCTGACTGGGAAGAAGGACGCGGTGGCTACTTTTTATTGGGTAATCCGTATGGAAGTTGCCATTCGCCTGAGCGAGTGTCGAACGGATCAAGTTGTGAAATTTGCTGCTAACTACTTGAGAGAGGAAGCATCCCATTGGTGGGAAGGTGTACGTCAAGCAAAAGGGAGCGAGGTTGTGGATGCAATGATGTGGGCTGACTTGAAAACTTTAGTGATCAAGAATTTCTGTCTAGGGAAAGAGATCGAAAAGGTAGAAAGGGAATTTCTGGGGATTAAGGCCGGGAGCATGACGCACCGGCAGTACACCACGCGGTTCAATGAACTGGCACGTCTAGTGCCACATCTTGTCACGACTGAGGAAAGAAAGATTTCTTGTTATATCCAGGGACTGCCGGACAAGGTCCGCACCTTTATCAAAGCAAACACCCATAGCACCTATGATTCGGTGGTGGAACTCAGTGGTGTGGTGTATGATGATCTGGCATTAAATGATGCCGCCATTGAAGAACCGAAGAAGAGACCGAGCTTCCCAAACAAGCGAACTGGTGGAAAGATGTTTGGGACTCGTGATAAGAGGGCTCGGGGGAATGAGCCGACTGTTTGTAAGAAGTGTGGAAGGGAGCATGCAGGTGAATGTAGACTGGGATCTAACTTGTGCTTTAAGTGTGGCAAGACCGGGCACTACACCCGTGAATGCCCACAACACTTCAAGTGCTATAACTGTGGGGATGCCGGTCATCTGAGTAGGGAATGCCCGAAACCAAAGATGGGCGAATCTGGGAAAGGGAAGGGTGCCGAGAAGAAAGAAGAGAGGCCCCGAGCAAAGATTCGTGCGTACGCGCTGACGCAAGACCAGGAAAGGGTGGACCCCGACGTGGCGTCAGGTACGTTCATCCTTGACAACACTTTTGTTTCTGTGTTATTTGATTCAGGTGTAAGTAAGAGTTTTATATCTGCGACTTTCTGTAAACGAGTGAAGTACACTATCAGTAAGCTAGAAAGGGCTTTTAGCGTAGAAACCGCTGAGGGTAGAACTGCGAGAGTGACCGATGTAGTTGACAACTCCACGATAAAAATAGAAGGTCATAGGTTCCCTGTCAGATTGTTTGTTATGGTTTTGGGTGGGTTTGATGTTGTGTTGGGTATGGATTGGTTAACTGCCAACGAAGCACAAATCATATGTAAACGAAAGATAATCCAACTCAAGGCTCCGGATGGTAGCAAAGTCGAGGTCTTTGGAGATCGTGACACCCCGATGCCAAACGTCATCTCGATGATTAAGGCAACAAGTTATTTGAGGCACGGATGCGAGGCTTATCTGGTGTATGTAATTGACAAGTGTAAGGAAGTGAAGGAACTAGACGATGTACCCGTGGTACGCGAGTACCCGGAGGTGTTTCCAGAGGATTTGCCTGGGATACCACCGACAGAGAAATTGAATTTCGAATCGACTTAATACCAGATACCCAGCCCGTGGCTAAGGCTCCATATCGACTAGCACCAGTGGAGATGAAAGAGTTAATGGCACAACTAGACGAGTTACTTGAGAAAGGATTTATCCAACCGAGCATCTCGCCGTGGGGTGCTCCGGTGTTGTTTGTGAAGAAGAAAGACGGTTCGATGAGAATGTGTATTGATTATCGCGAGTTGAACAAACGTATCGTAAAGAAAAAGTACCCTCTACCAAGGATCGACGACCTGTTTGACCAATTGCAAAACGCAAGTTGGTTCTCAAAGATCGACCTTCGATCTGGGTACCATCAGTTGAAGGTGAAGGAAGAAGACGTACCGAAAACTGCATTTCGCACGTGTTATGGACATTTCGAGTTCCGCGTAATGTCTTTCGGATTGACGAACGCCCCCGCAGCGTTCATGGATTTGATGAATAGGGTTTGTCGAGCAATGCTGGACCGATCGGTAATCATGTTCATCGATGATATCCTCATCTACTCCAAGAATGAGGGTGATCACGCATGTCACTTGAAGGAGGTATTGGAAGCTCTGAAGAAGGAAAATTTGTATGCTAAGTTCTCCAAATGCGCGTTCTGGCTTAGGAAAGTTCAAATCCTAGGTCACATCATTAACCCGAACGACATTATGGTTGACCCAGCAAAGATAATGACGGTAAGGGAATGGGACAATCCTAAGACGCCAACTGAAATCCGCAGTTTCTTGGGATTGGTAGGCTACTATCGGAGATTCATCCAAGATTTCTCGAAAATAGCTTCGCCGTTGACAAAGTTGACTCGAAAGGAGGTAAAGTACGAATGAGGCATTTAAGGAATTGAAGGAAAAGCTAACCAAAGCTCCAGTCTTGGCCCTTCCCGAAGGCAATGAAGACTTAGTGGTTTACTCTGACGCTTCGGGTCAGGGATTGGGATGCGTATTGATGCAACGCGGGAGAGTGATCGCGTATGCGTCACGACAGTTGAAGATTCACGAAGCTAATTATCCGACTCACGATTTGGAACTTGTTGCTGTCGTATTCGCATTGAAAATCTGGAGGCACTACCTTTACGGGGTGAAGTTTACTATTTACTCCGACCACAAAAGTTTGAAGTACTTCTTCGAACAAAGAGAGCTTAATATGAGGCAGAGACGATGGTTGGAACTCCTGAAAGATTATGACTGTGAAATCATGTACCATTCTGGAAAGGCAAATGTGGTGGCTGACGCTCTAAGCCGAAAGGATGTGCCTACTCCTATTAGAGTGAAAGATTGCCAGTTGGTAGTAACATCAGATGTGATGAGGGAAATTGAAAGAGCTCAAGATGAAGCACTTAAGGAAGAATACATAAAGAAGGAAACGATGGTTGGCCAACAGGACAAGTTGGAATATAACACCCTTGGTGTTAGGACACGTTTTGGACGGGTATGGATACCTATGGCTGGCGAGTTCAGAACCAAAATCTTGGATGAGGCTCATAAGTCTCGATACTCTATCCATCCCGATACCAACAAAATGTACCAAGACCTGAAGAAGGACTACTGGTGGCCTGGAATGAAATATGATGTGACGAAATATGTAAGCAAGTGCTTGACTTGCTCACAAGTAAAGGCCGAACAACAGAAGCCGTATGAAAAGATTCAACCACTTGATATACCAGAATGGAAGTGGGAACACATTACCATGGACTTCATAACCAAGCTACCTTGCACAGCTAAAGGTCATGACACCATTTGGGTAATTGTGGACCGTTTAACGAAGAGTGCTCATTTCCTACCTATTCGCGAAACATTCTCGTCAGAATGGTTAGCGAAAGTATTTATAAACGAAGTAGTAGCACGGCATGGGATGCCTTTGACAATCGTATCTGACCGGGACACACGATTCACATCGAGGTTCTGGAAAAGATTTCACGAAGCGATGGGCATTAGACTTAATATCAACACGGCATACCACCCACAAACGGATGGTCAGTCCGAAAGGACCATTCAGACATAGGAGGATATGCTTCGTGCTTGTATTATCGATTTTGGCGGCAGCTGGGACAGTCATCTGCCGTTAGCCGAATTCTCCTACAACAATAGTCATCACACGACTATAGGTATGCCGCCTTACGAAATGTTGTATGGGAGAAGATGCAGGACCCAGTTTGTTGCGGTGAGATTGGACAAAAGGAATTAGGGAGTCTTGAAGTTGTAAAAGAAACGTCGGAAAGATTTGATCAAATCAAAGCACGAATGAAGGCCGCACAAGATCGTCAGAAATCTTATGCGGATAAACGATGAAGGCCTATCGAGTTTGATGTTGGGGACAGAGTAATGTTGAAAGTGTCACCCTGGAAGGGAATCATACGATTCAGGAAGAGAGGAAAGTTAAGTCCGAGGTTTGTCGGACCATTCAGAATAATGGCACGGGTCGGTGAAGGCGCTTATCGGTTAGAGTTGCCTAATGAGTTAAGTGGGATTCATTCTACCTTCCATGTATCACACTTACGAAAGTGTTTGGCGGATGAATCGGCTCACGTACCACTTACTGACATCGAGGTTGACAACAACCTAAACTACATCGAAGAACCCGTGGCCGTCTTAGACAGAAAGGAGAAGCGTTTTCGTAATAAGATTATTCGATTGGTTAAAGTCCAATGGAAGCACCGAAAGGGATCGGAAACTACTTGGGAAACGGAGACGGAAATGAGGGAGTCGTACCCTCAACTATTTGACTTATGATAGGTTTTGGGGACGAAACCTATTGTAAGGGGGGTAGACTTGTAACATCCCAAAATATAAAACGACAATTATAATAACGGAATAAATGAATGAGACATGACGGGCCGGATGGGCCGGCGGGCTTGAAGGGGGCGAACATAGGGGAGCTTCCCCTATAAATAGCCTAAGTCACACATTTCTCTCATTTGCCAGTTCTAGAGAGAGAAAACATAGAGAGAGAAAGTCGGCGGATCGGCCCAAGATTGAAGAAGTGTGTTGCTCCATAGCTCGTGAGAGGAACCTCCGAATCGGAAGCTCGATACAGGTAACGATCCAACCTAGATCTGAGTTTTTGTTCGTTTTTGGTTTTTCAGGTTTTGGACGAAAATGTGACGTTTTTACGGATGAAACTGGAAGAAAAACATAGTTTTGAGTTTCTTAATGAAAAGCAAACGTTTTGAATGTAAACAAGTTCGGGATCTTGATGTGATCAGACCCGAAGGCGAAAGTTAGGGTTTTTGCGGAGAAGCAGATCCTGCGTACTTATCAAGTACGCAGGAAGAGGATCCTGCGTACTTATCAAGTACACAGGAAGAGGATCCTGCGTACTTATCAAGTACGCATGAAGCAAATTTCGCGCAATTATTAAGTACGCAAGAACAAGTCCATGCGCACTTGCTAAGTGCGCACGCATCAGGCTGTTTAGATAAAGTCAGTATGTTTAGAAGGGTAAACCGTTAGAGTCGGGAATTGGTCTGATGTGTATTTAACTAATCAATTCAGATCGGAAGTGACGTTGTGGGACCTTTGTTTAGGACAACCCAGATTAGCTTATCAGGTGAGTTCTAGAAGCCCTCTTTTAAATGTTTTATATAATCTTTTCGGGCTGGTGTGCATACATACGAAATGATGTTTTACGAAACGATATTTATGAAACTATGTTTACAAAACGAAATGATTTGGAGTGAACGTTTTATAGAAAGAAAGTTTTATGAATGGAATGTTTACGAACGAAATGTTTATAAAGAAATGGTTTAAACTGAAGGTAAAAGGGTTTTGAAAATAAATGAAAGGTTTTATGAAAAGAAAAGAAATGGCAAAGGTTTTAAAGAAGTCATTACAAATCTAATCTGTCGAATAAATGGAATTGACGAATGAAGTCTGGGAATGTAATTCCCAGCCTTGTGGTAGATTATGGACAGCGAGCCATAGTTGCCATAAGAACAACAGGGGCAGTGTCTTGGTGGCCTGCCAATGGTTATGATGTTGTACAACTGGTATGGGAGTAACGACGGTTAATCAGGGGTTAACGTGACCCTATGTAAGGTTAAATTATGATCCGACGGTGTTATGGCCATGAGCCATAGCCGTCGATGGAAGTTGTCGGTTTATGGACATGAGAGCCATAGGGGCAACTAAATGGGTATTGTCGGTCCTTGTGCAGTTAAGCCTTAGGGGCAATACGAAAAGGGACATGACGGAACGTATTGTATTGTCGGTCCTCGTGCAGTTAAGCCTTGAGGGTAATACAATAGGGAATTGACGGAATGTATTGTATTGTCGGTCTTCGTGCAGTTAAGCCTTAGGGGCAATACAATACTAAATGACGGGACGAAGGGTAACACAGATTTAGATAGTAATGTATGACTTAAATGAATGTTAAATGTTTTAAACGAACAATCCGTTCAATGTGTTTATGATGAGGATAAATGTTTGAAGGTTTTTAAATGATGAACGAAAGGCCCTGTTTTCTTATACATGATGTTAAACCCTAAGGAATTATTGAATGATGAACCATTTATTAAATCGAATGAAAAACTGGAACTGACCAGCGTAGCTGACTTTTTAGTATGCACATTCAGGTTAAGGCAGGTATGGATGATGGACGGTGATGCTTGGAAGGCGAGAAAAGTTACCCGGTTGATCATGAAGACTGGCATCCCATTATGAGTAGTTTATGTTATGTTTATGTAATAGACTATGTTACGCTTCCGCATGTTGAACAATGTTATGAGTATGTTTTAATGAAATTTTCTGCTGCGTTATTTGATATTCAAGTTAAGAACTGTTTGTGAATGAGTAAATCCAACAAGTGTGGCCTCCCGGGTTTGGGGCCTTACAGAGTATTCACTCGAGTTGAAATACACTACTATGGTCCAATCCAGCGGATTGTAGATGAGATCATATACGCAAAATGCGACTTCGAGAAGTGAAACTAATTCATGAATACGAGTTACAGGAAGAGGCAAAGTAGCTGTCCTTCCTACTGAGTCAGGAGGGGTCTGAGTATGCAATGAGCAATGCATTCTCAACTTTGTGGCCAATCTATCTTCAACAGAATATCGACCAAAGACGCAAGCCCGTGGCTCGAGAAAATGATGACATCTACGTGTCATTGGATTCTGCAATAATGCACGCACGGTCTGCCTTCACTCGTCGTATCGTTGCTAGTGAGTACGGTAGGGACTCGCCTCCGACGATCCCCACTCCTAAAGAGATATGTGCTAGCTGAGTGTCGTCCATAATATGGACCTGAGAATGCCCACCAAACCCGACAGGTGATGGTGATGTAAGTGAATCCTCCGAAGGCTCCGTCTCGCTGCCCTCGGACGGGAGTGGATGTTGTTCTGATGATCCCCCGAGTGTTGCCACTGGGAATGACGATGCAATGCAAATGATGTGTCCCTTGCCAACTGAGGGTGATACGGATGGTATTAACATGCCTGCACTGCAATGTATGTATAGGTGCTATATGTATCAGGTATAAGTGTCTGTGCCGTGTAGCTAATGTGTGAGGTTATAGTCTAGTATGTGATCCTAGTTCTCTATAACCAATGGCTCTGATACCAATCTGTCACACCCCCAAATTCCACTAACGGAGTTTTACCGTTTGGAAGGTGACACACCAGGATCTCAGTCATTAGTTACATCAAACGACACTATATGAGACTTAAAAGTCATAACATAGATGTTCAGAGTTAAATGCGGAAGCGTAAACGTTAATAGGAAATCAAAAGTAATTACACGCAACAAGCGTCAATTAATGTTAATAAGTAAAACTGTTTAGAATGTTTGAAATGAATGATATGACAGTAGGACTCCATGCATGTCCTAAGTGTGCAACCTGTGCCTTAGCGACCTGAGAAACATGTAAGAAAAAGTGTCAACACGAGGTTGGTGAGTTCACAGGTTTCAAGTTTACAATAAGAGAGTGTTTGCTAGATTATGTACATTCAATATGCATATCTATAGGTAGCTAGCCTATGTTCATGTCTTACTAAAGCGCTCGCAACCGAAGCTGACTGTTTGTGTTTGTATGCCTCCTGCCAGGTCTATCAACTCTGGCAAATGTGAGTAGGCTAACATTTCACCCGTTCGACCTCCAATCGAGTTAGCGCGACTAACGCGGGTGGGGCTTGTCAAACTTAGTAGTACTACTAAACATTACCTCGCTAAGATCCATATTAACGATCCGATGTATGATGAGGACTTTCAGTGATAGTGTGCTACGCTTAGCCTCAACAGTGATCACATATGAATTACAATAATTTAAAATAGTTTGCGCACCTGTTTCTCCCCCACGGGAAAACAAGTAAAAGTATGATGTTTTGTGTACATGTTTCTCCCCCAACAGGAAAACGAGTAAAAAGAGGCAGTGAAACTCACCTGCGTTACGTAGTAGGTAGTATCACACAAGTATGAGATTTGGAACCTCAAATGTTAGCCTGCACGGCTTACGTATGCCCTAGAATTATAAACACATAAGTTAGGGACATATGGGATTTTGTGATGACGACACGGAAGATTTGAATGTCATAAAAATTCTAAGGATCAATGAGTAGACGAACGTGTCTACGAAAATATATTTCTTAATATAATAATTAAGATTAATGTGTTACGTGTCGAACGTTAATAACGATTAATATTAAATGAATAAATAAATTCGTACGCTTACCATTAGGGGTTTCAATGATAGAGTCATGGCGAGTCTGTGTGTGGGTTTAATTGCAAAACTAACGAGTTTAAGATCATTAGATTACATGAATTAGGGCCGAAACCCAAGTTCAAGAACACAAGATTGAATCGGTAAAATTTGATGTTAGATGTTGTTTGAATCATAGGGTTTTCACTAATTAGAGCGTTGCGAGTCTATTGGTATAGTTTAATTTCATTGAGGTTGGGTTTAAGATCAAAAGCCCCAAATCGAATCAAGAACAAACCCTAGGTTACGGGTTGTGATCAATTTGATGTTATTTAATAAAATAGACATAGGGCTTTCGATGAGTGGCAGATTACGAAACTGATCATGTGATTTAATTGAATTATGATCGAGTCTAGGATGATAATCGATTAAACCCCAAATATGATGAACCCTAGAATCGGTTCATCACTGACTAGATGATATAAACCCCAATTGGGTTAGGGTTTACGATCTACATGCTGAAACGAAGCTAAATATAGGATTAATTACCAGTATGGATGACAGATTGATGGAGTTCGAGTAGGAGCATGTCCGACTTCGGATGATTTGGTCACCGGCAACTCCTGACGTTACTTCAATCGAAGAATCGTGCGTAAGAGCTTCAGGTGCGTTCGTATAAGGTGTGCAGGGTATCAATTTGTGGGATTAACATAGGAATATAACGAATTCGATGTCCCCCATGATCGTGGTCGACGGTTATGCCAAGTATGGCTATTAATCTGTTTAATTCGTAAATGATGATGATTAATTAGATGTTTTATGACCGTTAATGCCATTAATCGAGCAATAACAGTTACAATTCCAACGGAAAGCCATCGAGGCATGCAAATTTGGTCGAATCAGCCGGTTTGACTTTCTAGAGTCAAAAATAAATCGAGTTTGGGTTAATTGCAGGTTTAGTCCCTATTGTTTCATGTTCTTAAGATTAGAAATTGGCAGAAATAGTCCTTGAGGTTTGAATTAGGTTAAGAACAAGTTAGTTGACTTGCAAAAGTCTACATGACTTAAAGATTGGATTTTGACTTTACCAAGTCAAATAGGATTAGGTTTAGGCTAATTACACAATTAGTCCTTGTAGTTAAGGTTTGAGATTATTGACAGAATTAGTCCTTGAAGTTCGAGTTAAGTTAATTTAAGTTAACTTTAACTGGATTTTGTTAACGGAGTTAACTGGAAAAGTTCGGATTGTCACACTTTTAAAGACCAAAAATGGCGAGAAGCCATGGACTCCGAGCTTAGTGCTTTACTTCAAAATGGTACTTATGAACTTGTTCCAAAAACATCTCAAAATATCATTGGATGTAAATGGGTGTATCGGGTAAAACGCAATCCCGATGTTTCTATTGCCAAATACAGGGCACGACTTGTCGCTAAAGGTTTTCTACAACAATATGGTTGGGACTACTTTGACACCTTTAGCCAGGTCACAAAACCGGTCACCATCCGCACCATTCTATCCATTGCCTTAGCAAAAAATTGGGCATTACGTCAACTAGACGTCAATAATGCCTTCCTCCATAACACTTTACTTGAGGACGTCTACATGTTATAACCGTCGGGCTATACACATCCGCAATTTCCCAACCACATTTGCAAGCTAAGAAAATCTCTCTATCGACTCAAACAAGCACCACGTGCTTGATACATGGAACTTACAAGCTTCCTATTGCAATTTGTTTTCAAAAAGTTACTTGCTGATGCCTCATTGTTCATTTATTCCGCTAACACTATCACATGTTATTTCATGGTTTATGTGGATAATATTGTAATTACAGAGAACAACAACGAATTTTTGGAACACTTCATTGCTACAATTGCACAACTTGGTCAATGACCTTGGGCCTCTACACCACTTCCTTGGCATTGAGGTAATTCCCACCACATCCGGGCTATTTCTTTCACAACACCGGCACATACATGACACCCTTGAACAATTTCATACGTCCGGAGCAAAAGATGTGGTCACACCCCTAAGCTCCTCTGACATCCTTCATCCAAATGATGGTACTCCGTCAGTTGACGCAACCCCATACAGAAAAATTGTTGGGCCCTAAAATATCTCGCCTTCACAAGACTGGATATATCCTATGCGGTTAACAAATTATCTCAGTTTATGCACGCATCATCGGAAAAACATTGGCAATCTCTTAAATGGGTGCTTCGTTATCTTAAAGGTACAATTCATTTTGGTCTATTCCTCAAAAGAGGTTCACCGTTAAAGATCACAACATTCTCGGACTCCGACTGGGGGTAGCTTTGATGGGGGCCATTCTACAACTGCTTACATGTTATATCTCGGGTCTAGCTAACATCATTTCGTGAAGGTCATCTCAGCAAAAATCGGTGTCAAGATCCTCCACCGAAGCAGAGCACAAAGATTTGGCCAATGCCGCAGCAGAAGTGCTTTGGGTCAACAATCTCCTACGGGAGCTCGGGGTTAAGCCGCCTACAACACCAACCTTATATTGTGACTATACCGGTGCGACATACCTATGTGCCAATCACGTCTATCACTCTCGCATGAAACATGTAGTCTTAGACTAACACTTCGTACGTAAACAAGTAACAAATGGCTCCTTACAAGTGTTTCACATCAACACAAGAGATCAATTGGGCGATGTTCTCACCAAGCCCCTCTCTCGATGGCCATTTTTACGTTTTCGCTCCAAGATCGGAGTCTCCGACGAAGCCTCCATCTTGCGGGGGCGTATTAGCACAAATTATGGAACATCACCAATCAAGGAAACCTCACATAATTTGGCAACCTATTCAAAAGGCTAATCATATGCAAGAGTCAATATTTGTAATTAATTCTTTTAATATTCTCCTTGTATTATTCCCGTACATAATTCTTTCCTTGTAATATTATGACTTATAAAATGCCATCTCAATATGTAAATGAATTAAGTCGTTTCATCAAGAATATTGCATACAATCAAAGCCTCCTCATCGATTCATTCAGCATATGTTTGGGCGTTTGTGAATGAACCGACCGGTTACGCTAGAACCAGGATGAACTAGCGAACCGGAGATGCATCAAATCTCAGTAGAATCGTCGGATCTAGGTAGTTGATGTCGAGTGGAAGAGAAGAGAGGTGGTGGTGAATCATTTCTTCACTTTAGGAGAGGGGGAATACATACTGCATTGAACAGCCGTGGATGTCGTGATCATAGATTGGAGCAGTGACTGCCTCTGATGAAAGAAAACAGATCGAAAGCAAAACAAGAGAGGAAGGAGAAAACCAATGTTTTTTTTTTACTTTTTATCCAAACCAGAAAGCAAAAGAAAAATACAAATAAAATCTTATGGGTACAGATGTGATTGTATAAAGTAGAGAACATGTGTTTGTCGATGAAAAAAATAAAAACCAAACTCACGTGATCGGTAAAAAAGAACAAAACTCGAGATAAATCTATGGCATTGATGTCCTATCATTTCAATTTTTTACTTTTCCAATAAATTAAGATTTAGGTCTTTTCATTTTATATTTATTGCTCTTAATTTGGATGTTAAAGTTTTTATTTTTAAATATTAAAAAAAGAATATAATATAACATGGTCTGGTTTATTAAAACGGTTTGACCGGTCAAACCGATTCGACTAGTGAACCTTTTGTGTGACTAGGTTTAAAAATCGAAAAATCATCATTTCCAAACCCGTTTTTTAAGTTTAAAAGCACTTTTCTATAAAATAAAACGTATACCACTCCCTCTCCTACTTGTCGTACCCCTTATTTTACCCCATTCGAATAATCATTATTTATAAAACCGTTTTGTAGTTTAAAAACACTTTCTTTAAAATAAAACATATACCCCCCTCCCCACACCGTCACCACCGCAAGTCCGTCACAACCGATAAAAAATTAAGAGGTATTTAAAAACACTGTTTCTAACTAGTGTATTGTATTTTTTACAAAACGTCATCAAAAAATAATCATATAATTTTTTAAAAAACATCTTTTAAAACTAACGATCTGAAATTTATCCTTGACTCAAAAAGATAAACTTAAACAACTAATCAACCAACAATAATTAATTAAAAAAAAAAGACAAAATTTTTTTTGAATAGTATTTATTTGAAAATATAGAGATCGGTGTAACAATAGAAAAATCAGTGAAAAGAGATATCTATAGAAGGACCCAAAAGTAATTGGAATTAAAATTAGATGACTAACTTAACTATCCATCCACCGCTTCACTTTATATAAGTTCCTACCAAACCCTTTCCTTCCACCCATAACTTTGCTTCTTCATACTTGTTTTGGTTTTCTGAAATCAAGCATGATGATCCGTCAGAGCCCCTTCCTTCTTGGTTTCATTCATACTTCATTATCAAAGGTCTCCTCTTTCTTCATCTTCTTGGCTTATCTTTTTTTTTCTTTTTCATTTTAATGGCCATTTTGAGGAAACTAAAATGTGGGTTTTAATGTTTCATTCATGATTGCATGAAAAATCATATGTGCACACGGTTTAGCTCAGCCGGTTTTACCAAAAATTCTTAACCGAATCTCTAACTATGGTTTCAAAAAATGACAAATCAAAACCGGCTGGGTTGGGTGGTCAGCTGAAACGACCACTATTACCGGTTTGATGGTTTAAATGTTTAAAGGTTCGGTTTTACCTGTTTGAATTTGATTTTTTTTCTTCTAAAATCGTTAGTTTATGTTAAAAGTTTTAAAATGTTAATATATATACTAGGTTATAGACCCGTGTATTACACGAGGTTGAGTACTAAAAAAAAATGTAATAAAAAAATTTGTAAATACTTCTTATGATAAATAGTTATATTGCATGTAATGATGAGAAATGATAACTTTTACGATTACAATTTACAAATCTTTAAATACAATACAATTTACAGATAGGTTTGATCCTTCTCATTTACTTAAGATCTAAATTTGGCCTATTTCCGGTTGGAGTTGTAAGACACCCAAATTTCCAAGTAAAGGAGATGAACTTATACAACCCACATTGTTGCAACCACCTTCCCTCTCTACAATTAACCAAAATCAGCAACCTTATTTTCTACAATCAGGTCAACCTCTGAGTCAACACAATCAACAATTGGTCCTAACACAACAAAGACATCAATAGCAGAAGTCCATAATTGTAAATCTGTTCAAAACATATTAAAAAACCATGTTCTTCAAGAGATATTTGTAAAGCTTTTAGAAAAAATAGAGCCTTGGCTCCAGCAAAATTGATTTATGGCATATCACCCAAATGGTCAACCTGCATATTATGTTCACAAGTTATAATATACACACATGTATCCATATAATATATATGGACATATTGATGACCAAGATAGGAATCAAATAAATATTATTGTGAACTTCACCTTTTCACCTAGTTATCAAAATCCGATAAAAATTAAATATCATAAGAATACTTTGTCTAACCCTTGTAGGCTCCAACGGCCACTTCTAAAGATCTTTCATTTTACCTAATATTCGCCAAGTTTACAAGTTGTGATGTTGAAGTAGAATTACCACAAGATTATGTCCTTATCTATTTATAGTATGAGCCAATGAGCTGCTAGTGGAGTGGTAAGGGAAAGACATGGTGTTCCTAGTGACCCAGGTTCAATCCCTTCTCTTCACATTAGTTTCTGCGGCATGCAAATGAGGCCTAGCTTAGGCTGATGCACTTGTGTTTTACCCATGTCGATCCAGGGTTCGAGCCTCGGCTCTCCCTCAAGCCCGGAAGGGGCCGTATTGGGTGAGATTTTTCCTTGGATGCTCTCCAACTCTGACGCCAAGTGGGCCCGGTTAAAACAACATATTGGCCGGAGTTGGATGAAGCTCTCACATGTGACGAGGGGTGCGACGTCACAACCTTCAATGTTCGCCGTTCAAAAAAAAAATCTATTTATAGTATGAGCTTGAAAGTAGTAACATATTTTCGGTTGCCATAAAATCCTTTTTAATTTATATTAATCAATCACGATTAACACATTAATTAGTTAAAGGCTGACCATGATTATAATATATATAGATATACATATTTCAAAAATTAAAGAAAGAAAATATATAAATACTAAAGGTTAAAAAATCGAGTCGAAATCTCAAAAAGCATTAAATCAGCTTTAATTTGAACGATTCAGTTTATTTCAACTGGTTTTAGCACTGAATATTGATTAATTAGGAGGAAAACAATTAAAAAAAACTAATAAAAACTTTGGTTTAAAAAAACAACTAATAAAAAACTTTGGTTTAAAAGAATATCCCGCACCAAGATAACGTTAAGATGAATGATTTTTTTTTAGTAGGAATTAGTTAAAATGATATATTAATTAATTAGAATGAAAACAATAGAAAAAATAAACTAATAATATAAAGTTTGTCCCGACCTTCTTCTGGTGCGTCTGCAACTGCAATAAATGTATAAAACTCCCTGACATGAAAAACAATGTTTCTTTAATTTCCTTTTTATTATTTTTAATTTAGAAATATGTCCCAAATGAATCTAAAATCCAAAATATTTGTATTTAGATCCTAAATTAAACTTTTGGTGTGATTTTTAAGGTTGGTGGCTTGACGACACAGGCTGCATCTGCGCTTCCTGAAAATGAACCTATGCAAAGGTATTTAGGTTAAAGTATTCATGGTTCGATTAGGTTGTTTTTTCTTTCTTTTTTTTATTACATCAGAAAATGAACCTATGCAAAGATAATTTAGGCTATGTTACGAATGAAGACCAAAATGCTACTGATGAATATTGTAATTTGTGTTCATATTACACGTGTAAAAAGCTATTACATATGTGTAAAACAGACGTTTTAAAAAAAAAAAGAACTCATTTTATGTTATAATTTTTATAAAAAGATAATATGGTATAAAAAATTATTAACATCTAAAAAATATGAAGATAACTGTTTTAAAATAATTTTACCATTATATCCCTTGTTGAATCACATCCACTAATCAAATTATTTTATCTCAAAAAGTGTGGATTTAATCTACACCATAGATTTGGTTTTAGGATTTTTAAATCAAGAGTCCTCAACTAGTGTTTTGGTTTCTACTACAAAATAGATTTGGTTTTAGAATTTTTAAATCAAGAGTTACTAGTGTTTTGGTTTCTACAACGAAGGGCCAAAGGGGTTAGCTCATGATACACAGATGTAGGGGTGTTCAAAGTCAGATATTTGAAAATTCGGATATCCGAATTTTTTGGATAATGAATTTCACTATCTGAATCTGTATCCGAAATTTTCTGATACAGATTCGAATGGTGAAACGGATATAAATATAATATTTTTTAAATAATAAAAACCTTAAAAAACATTAAAAAAATATACATATAAAAATATATAAATATAATATATCGGGTTTTCATTCAAATTTTCTTATTTTTAAATAATAAAAACAATTAAAAAAAGATATAAATATAATATTTCGGATATTCAGATGTCCGAATTATCCGAAATATACGAAAATCACTATCCGAATCCGAAAATTCGGATATCCGAATTTTCCGATAATTCGGATTTGGATTTTCGGATCATTCGGGTTCGGTTTCGGATTCAGATTTTTTTAAACACCCCTAACCACATGTGTATATATGTGTATAAAAGAAAATAGTTTATTTCTATCTTGCCACTCTTTCTTTGATTTTATCTACTTTCTCATGAATTTAAAATCTATATATATATATATTGTGAGATTTCGTTAAAAAAGTCAAAAAAGTGTAAAAAGTCGTTAAAAACGCTTATAACCAGCTCATACGAACTCCGATTTTACTCATTTCGGCGGCGTTGGAACCGTCTTGTCGAACTCTACGATCATAGCTTGTAGGGTTTAGATTTTAGGGTTTAGTTTTTAGTATTTAGGCTTTGGGGGGGGGGGTGGGGTGGGGTTAGTTTTTTTTTTGTGGGGGGTGGGTGGGTTGGAGGTTTAGGATTTTGAGGGTGGTAGTGGTGTTTTTAGACGACTTTTCAACTTTTTAGGGTTTTTTTTTGTTAGGATTTAGGTTTGTGGGGGTGTGGGGTTTTAGGTTTTTCGGGGTGGAGTGGGGTAGGGGTTAGGTTTTGGGGGGGTTGGGGTGGGGGGTTTTAGGCTTTTGGGGGTGGTGGTGGGGTTTTTAAAATACTTTTTGCACTTTTTTTGCCTTCTTATAATATCTCTCCCGTGTGTATATATATATATATATATATATATATATATATATATATATAAATTGTCCAAATGCACATATAAATATGCATATAGTGTATATTCATATATGCATTTTGTCAAAAGACTATCAATACTATATTTTTTAAAATAAAATTTTAAAATTATTAAAATTTACATCAACTTAAGTCAATTTATATAATAAAAAGTACTGAAATTATACAGTTCTCGCGGTTCTCAGCGTATAATTGCATATGAAATGAACGCTCCTATATATGTGTGTGTAGCATGCATATATATAAAAGTGTATAGTTCATAAATGAAAAAAAAAAAGATGGGTATGTTAAACAATTGGTTCATTTATATGGCCGGTAGTTTCAAACCGTCAGACAGACTGTTAAATGGCCAAAACTGAACACTAGATTGTTAAATGGCCAAAACTGAAAACTAAAACGTATAAATCACAAACCAAATGACTTGTCTTGGTTTGAACGGTTTAGGAACACCCGAACTTTAGGTGTCACTGAGATCTATGGTCCACATTATATGTCTCAGTTGTGCTATAGAATTATGCAAAACATGATCACAAGAAACACACATAAAGATGAAATAAAAGTTATATCATATATTATGGAATAAAATTTGAAATCTTGCCTGATAATATTGTTTTAATATTATTCACTTGTTTTTTTTTCTTTTTTTTAATTTTTAGATGTTTTGGTTTGCAGAAACAAGGAATATGCTGATATTGATTGGGATAATTTGGGTTTTGGTCTAAGACGAACCGATTACATGTACAAGGCTAAATGCACATCAAACAACACTTTTGAGCAAGGCCAATTAAGCGTTTACGGCAACATCGAACTAAGCCCGGCTGCCGGGGTTCTGAACTATGGCCAGGTTTTTCAACAGCTAATTCTTGTCTAAATCTACTAGTTTAAGTGTTAACAAGGGCAGAACCAAGGGGGTCCGCTGGTCACCTGAGTTCGTCAGATTTTTATTATCAAATATAAGTTTTTTTTTAAAGAAAAACATGAGCTTTACCTCTTAGTTGAAGTCGGTAGAGAAAAGAACATATGATGAACACCCTGACCAAAGTTCTGGTTTCGACATTGATTATTAATGGGACTAACAATTAAAGATTGTGGTTCACACAGGGACTCTTCGAAGGTACAAAAGCTTTTAGGGGAGAAGATGGCCGGATTTTGTTGTTTCGACCGGATCAAAACGCGATCCGCATGCAAATCGGAGCCGAGAGAATGTGCATGCAATCCCCATCTGTGGAACAATTTGTAGATGCAGTGAAACAAACAACCATAGCCAACAAACGTTGGGTATTTCTCATAAACTTGTAAAAAATTAAATTAATTATACTTTATTGAATCATTTTATTATTTTGTCAAACTATTTTTAAAAGTATTGTAGATTTTAAAAGTTAAAACTAACCGCATACCCGTCGGGTTTCAGGTATGCCCGTTCCGGATGTTTCGGATTTCGGGTATCGGGCTCGGGTTTCTTTTGTCATCCCTAAATTTGTTTTTGGGTCTTTTATATTTAACTTATCGGGCTTTTATCCAGATTCCACCCTCAGGAAAAGGGTCACTTTACATTAGACCTTTGCTCATTGGAACTGGGCCTACATTGGGCTTATCTCCTTCTCCTGAGTTCACATTCTTAGTATATGCATCCCCTGTTGGCAACTATTTTAAGGTTTTATTTCATTTAACATTTAATTAATTACTGTTTTTCGAATACGTAGTAGTAACTTTAAGTTTATATGGTCCGTTTCGACAAAAATACAGGACGGAACAGCACCGTTGAACTTATACGTTAACAATGAGTCTCATCGTGCAACTCTTGGCGGGGCGGGATGTGTCAAGAGCATAACAAATTATGCCCCGGTACGAAGATGACTTTACAAATAGACTATGTTTGATCATTAGCGCATGCAATACATGTGAACGTAAACATTAAAATTTGACACGTGACTTATGACGTGTAGGTAATAAAAGCAGTGTTAAGAGCAAAGGAACAAGGGTTCTCGGATGTAGTGTACCTTGATTCCGTCCATAAAAAGTACGTCGAGGAAGTTAGCGCTTGTAATATTTTCCTTGTTAAGGTACTTTCCCTCCATGAAATTTAAACCCTCGTTTGGTTTACCAGAATATACTGGAATTAAAGTCGAGATAACATGTTTGGTTGGACAATAAAAGAAATTAAATGTGAAAATACAGGGTGATGTTATTTCAACACCTTCAACAGTAGGCACTATTCTCGAAGGAATCACCCGAAAGAGCATCATCCACATCGCACGTGACTTGGGATACAAGGTATTAACAAGGCTCGAATTTGATTAATTCTTCTCATTATTCGAATCGTTTCCTAGAAATCCTCAAAAAATGTTTTGATCGTCAAAGGTCGAGGAACGTTTAGTGGTGGTAGACGAATTGATGGAAGCCGACGAAGTTTTCACTACTGGAACAGCGGTTACAGTCGCTAGTGTTGGTAGCATAACATACAATGATCAAAGGTGGTTCTTTGTAGTGTCAAACATCAATCATAGGATGTGGTGATTCATCATTTTGATGATTTTTAACTTTTAAAGGATTATGATTTGTTTGCAGAGTGGAGTATAAAACAGGTGATGAGTTGGTGAGTCAGAAGTTATATAAAAGGCTAGTAGGAATTCAAGTTGGAAAGATTGAAGACAAATACAATTGGGTTGCTGAGATTCATTAAAGATATGTGTAATGGCAATGTCATGTTTGATTTGGAAAATAAAAAAAAAAAAATATATATATATATATATATATATATATATATATTATTTATGGCTAATAATGTTAGCTAAGTACACCGTTGATCCATGTGGTATACGAATTGTAAAACGAAGTGATCGGTCTGGGTTGTGTAACGGGTCGAAGCTGGGGTGGGTTGAAAATGAGTTGTTTAAAAAAAACATGTCAAATGAGTTTGGGTCAAAATCAATTTCACTTGTTATATTTGTTTTTATGGTGGTTAATGGTGGCAAGCTCGATTGAAAATCGATCAACCAAAAACTGAATTAACCGAAGATCGGTTATCGGTTATTTTTTGTACCCTCGATTAACCGAAATTAACCGAACCGAACCATCCATATTTTCATATATTTCTAGCTTTTACACCTCCATTTTATGCATTTCATGTTTTATACCTTCATTTCATGTATTTATACATCTATTTCGTGTATTTATATATCAATTTCATGTATTTATACCTCAATTTCATGTATTTATATCACCATTTCATGTATTGCTAAACAAAAATTATAGCCGAAGTTTGGTTTTGGTTATTAACCAAAATTAACCGAACCGAAAACCAACAAAATAACCAAATAAACCTAACTGATTAACCGATTGGTTAATAAAATAGATTAACCGATTTATTTTACGTCCCTATTTTTTATGCTAAAAACTGTTTCTAAAAAACTGGAATCCATTCGTGCCAACTTCTTTTGGGGTTCGGTGGAGGGGAAAAGAAAGATGTCTTGGGTCATATGGGATGTTGTGTTGGTGGATAAACAACTGGGAGGTCTTGGCATTGGGAGCCTGAAAAGTTTTAATTTGGCGTTGCTTCAAAAATGGCGATGGTGTTTTGTTTCTAGACCAATTGATCTTCAGGTAAAAACATTAAAGGGTTTATATGGTGATTGGGCGGGGGTGTTAGATGGTCAGAACATTGGTTCTGGCAATGGTGTTTGGTAGTCTATAATCAAATCTAGCATCATGTTGCATAAATTAGATATCATCCCTTGGTATACTCTAAAAAAAGTTGGTAATGGTGTCGATACTAAGTTTTGGTTGGATACTTGGTTAGGGGAGGGCCCCTTGTGCTCTCGGTTTAATCGATTGTACCGTCTGGAGGAGTCTAAGTCTCTTCTATTGCTTCTAAGCGAGAAGGGGGTGGTCTTGGAGGACAACTGTTAGAGGTGGTGCTGAGATGCAACAATTGCATCTCCTATTTGAGGAGCTGAATCAATTCACATTTTTGAATGTTATGGATTCTTGGATTTGGGGTTTTGATGTCGATGATACATTCGCGATAAAATCTATTCGTAAACATATTGATGGTATGTCTTTGTCGTCGGGTGGTTCTTCAACTAGATGGAACTGTTATGTGCCGATAAAGGTTAATATCCTTGCTTGTAAAATTTCCTTGAACTGTCTACCTACTAGACCGAACTTGGTTCATCGTGGGGTGGATATTCATCTGTGTTGCGCCCTGTTTGTTCTAACTCGGAGGAGACGTTGATCCAACTTTTTGGTAAGTGCAAGATAGCGACAAGAACGTGGAGTTCTTTAACCAAATGGTTAGACGTTACACCTATTGTGGATTATTCTTATTATTATGGCTTGGCTCGATTCACTTCTGGTAACAAACAAGAAAAGAAAGGTGACTCAAGGGATCATTTTGACGATTTGGTGGATTTTGTGCGGCTCCGGAATGATGCGGTCTTTTTGCAATCGGATAAGGAAAAGGAAAATCTTTTTGATTCATTGCTTAACTATTCTTTTTACGGCTAGTCAATAGAAATAGTAAAATTACGGTTAGTTGGGTAGAGTGGCTTCAAAACCCTCTTCTTTTTATGTAATCTGTCTCTTGTTTATCTGCTAGCTTCTTGCTAGTTGGTAATAAAATTTGGCCTTTAAAAAAAAGGTAAATGATAATTTGAAAAATAAGATAATTCCGAGCTATAATCTAAAATCATATAAAATGAATAATTCAATAAATAGATTAAACTATAGTTCAATAAAATAAATCCAACAATGTAAGGCCTCAAACCCGGTAGACCTCACTTGTTGGATTTACTCACTCACAAACAATTTTTAAACTTGAATATCAAATAACGCAGCGGAATAATTCATTTAACGTAATTAAAACTTGTTCACCATGCGGAAGCATAAACATTGTCTAAAACACAAACATAACATAATCAACCATAATGGGATGCCAGTCTTCGTGATCAGCCGGGTAACTCTTCATCGTTTGTCAAGCATCACCGTTCATCCTTCATACTTGTTCTTAACCTGGATATGCATACTAAAAGTCAGCTACGTTGGTGATTTCTAGCTTTACATAAAACTTTAACTTAAACGTTTGTCAAAAACATAACATTCATTTATTTAACAAAAGCGTACTTAAGTATGTAATAACATAACATTAAACATAAGTCAACGAGCATATCGAATCTACGCCTTTTCGTAACCGTCAATTCCATACAATGCATACTAGCGGAGAAACCCTGAAGCGTGCCACCACTAGGACCTTCAACACCGTACATTACCTGTAGGCGGAGAAACCTATGGTCCGACACCCCAAAGCAATTCGACACCAGAAACTTAGATACGACACCACAAGGATAACGCATACCTTTACCTTAAGCACTGTTCCCTCCCATGGAATAGTACCTTCAATAGGGATCCCGGTAATCCCATGGTGACCGTCGTCACCCTTTTATCCACCTAGTTGTACAACCGTTGGCCAGCCACAAAGGCCCCTATAAGGGTAAGGCCCATTCATGCATACATACCTTAGTTCCCAAAAAAACTCGTGGTAGATTCGTTCATTTCGTGACTTTCGTAAAAACCTTTACTTTATTTTAGTTAAAGCATCCGTATGTTTTATTAAACAACATTTCATTCGTAAACCTTTTATAACTTCATTTTGGCAAACACATTTCGTAAACATATTTCAACTTCATTTTTCATAAACGTCATTTCGTAAGTATGCACACTAGCCCAAAATGGTATTAAAACATTAAAGAAAGGCTCTAGAACTCACCTGATAAGTTGGTCTTGGTTGTCCTAAACGAAGGTCTAACAAACGTCACCCATAATCTGAATTGATTAGTTACAATACACATCATACGTAAAGGTGTCGACTTTTTAATCAAAATCCGAAAACCCCAAAATAACTAAAAACTCAGATTTAGGTCGAGTCGTTACCTGTTTCAAGCTTCTGATTTTTGGATTTTAATAATCCCACCTTTTACCAATTGGCCAATAATAATACTAACTGAGAATATTCTTACCACCGGTCCCTACTTTGAAACTATTTTTTTTACATTGGACCCCCCGTTAAAAAAACTTAACGTCGTTACAGTTTATATGACGTGGACATCTGCAAACCGCCGCAAAGTCGAGTCAAGCTAACAGTGGTCTCGTGGTGGCTTTTGAAATTGGCTATGGTGGTGTTTAACTGGTCTCGTGGGTCCGGAAAGTCCAAACAGAGACAACGGTGGTGTTTAACGAGACCAGTTAAACACCACCAAAGCCAATTTCAAAAGCCAACACGAGACCACTACTAGCTTGGCTCGACTTTTCGGCGGTTTGCAGATGTCCACATCATATAAACTCTAACGGCGTTAAGTTTTTTTAACGGGGGGTACAATGTAAAAAAATAGTTTGAAAGTAGGGAACGGTGGTAAAAATATTATCAGTTGGGATTATTATTGGCCAATTGGTAAAATGTGGGATTATTAAAATCCAATAATCTTTTTTTATAAAACTTCAAGATTTAGAATATTGCAAGAATGCTAAATAAAAGGTTTATAAAAATGAAGAGACAATTATATTATTTATTAGTGTTTACATATTGAAGTTTGTTAACAAATTTATAAACCTAATAAGATTATATCAAGCAATAGAAACTAAGTTCACTTTTTTTTATATTTACAAATATTCAAAATTTTAAATTTCAATTCAGAATTCTCATTTTATATAACAATTTATGAGCCAACACTCATTCAGAATAATTAAAAGAAAACTAAATAAAGATGGGTGATGTGACAGAATATGATTGATAAAAGATAACATACTCGCTCCCTCCCTCTACCGTTAAGAGGGCAACACCCCTTCCAATGGCGCCCCTCCTTAACGACGGCGTATTGGTGTTTAGCATCTCATTGGGCTAAGGTGTATGTGGGCGTTAACCCGCTACACTCAATCTTCCTATCTATCGATGTCAATAATCCAAAATCCAAATATTGTTTTACCTTTTTTTCTTATATTTTTTTATTAACTTCCATGGACCCACACATCATTATTTAAGATTCTAGGACCCAAACAAAATCCAGATGACCGACGAAAATACATGTCTGCTAGTTAACATAAATGTTATTTTCGTTATATTTTTTATTATTCTGGAAACAAATTATTCAAAAAGTAACATCTTGTCCAATGTATAATTGTAAAATATATCCTTTTTTTATGATTACAAAAATATGGAAATGTGATTTGAATTCGTCATATGTTTAAATCTTTGTCTATGCCGCTACACTTAGACATGCACCACTTGTATTTGAAAAAACACTTGAACACCAACTATTTTCTTGAGTGATAATTTCATTTATATCTACAAATCTCATTCTTATTTTACATTTTTTTCTTTAAACATTTTATTAAAATTATAAGAATAAGAAATAAGGTGTGAGAGAAACAATTTTTTTATGGGATGATTTTTTAGTTAAATTATAAAAATAAAGATAATAAACCCCTGTTACTTGTTTTTACCCCTATTGATTTAATTGATTTGGCTATACATCCGTATAAACCCATATTTATGGGATATACGTCCGTATACAAAGATGGAATGCCTTAGTCTTATGTGACAGGGGTTACATTCAGTAAAAATGGAGGGGTACGTTAAACGGGTTGTGTTCGTGGGTTGGCGGGTCCAACCCAACACGTACCCGAAAATTTGACACCAAGCTGAAAATCGTGTCAGATATATAAACCCCAACACGACACAATTATTCGCCAGTTGACACGAATGTGACCATTTAACCCGATCTTTTTATTATCTTTTATTTTTTTATTCGTATATTAATACTTTTACAATGAAAAAAACTCTTAGGTAAATTCTCTTTTAAGTTTTCATTTTGACATAAAAAACCCAACCGATTAAATTTTTGACATAAAACACATTTAAAATAATAAAAAAAATTAATGGATTAAACGGGTCTACCCGCGAACCCGCCGGGCTGACACGAACACGACTTGTTAAGCTAAACAGGTCCGCGGGTTTGACTTAAACCTGTTTATACTAAATCCAAACACGCGAACTTCATGTTAGGTCCGTGTCATACTGTCGTGTAAGAAATTCACACCCCTAACGTTTAGCACAACCCTTCTTGTTTGTTGTTGTTGTTGTTGGTGTTATTTAGGTCAATCCGGTGAGAATTTGTTGGTAATTTGTAGGATAATGAGGATTTAGGATTAGTACGAGCAAGGTGGTCATTTGTAAACAAGGATGAGAATCTGTTAACTCGGTTACAACTTGTTAACTTGGCGTTCCATTTTGAAGTCGAACAACAAGTGAACGGGATCTTTTAGAACTTTTTTGGATTCAATGGGACGGCGGGAGTGTGGCGGATCAAGGCTTTGGTGGATTCCAGTGGGTGGTTGGAGAGGACCACCGTGGAGGACATGGACATTGCTGTTAGAGCTCATCTTCATAGTTGGAAGATGATCTTTCTCAATGATGTTGAGGTTCTTAAAAAGATGAAAACTTCCAAGATTCTTTCTTTAAATTGAATTTGTTTATCACTTGCTAATCTATCATATGTTTTCTTATAGTTCCGGTGTGAATTGCCTGAATCATATGAAGCTTACAACCGTTGGCCATTTGGTGCAACGGTAGCCTCAAGACTTCCTATAGTGGAGGTCTTGGGTTCGAATCCTTGCAACAGCAAAAAAAAGGGTCTGTGGCCAGGTCAGGGGGTTTACCCAGTTGGGGGTTCCTCCTGTGGTGGGCTGCCTAGATGTTCTAGGTGTTGCCCCGAGGAAACCAATTATCCTAGAATATCTAGCGTTGCCGTTCAAAAAAAAAAGAAATGAAGCTTATAGGAAGCAACAACACAGATGGCACTACGGGCCGATGCAGTTGTTTCGGCTCTACTTACCCGACATTATAAAATCGAAGGTCTGACTTGAAATTTTTTTCTGAATATATTTTGTTTTCGATGTCAACGGGTCGTGTTCGTGTTTGTGTCGACCTTTCGGGTTCGCGGGTTAACCTGTTTAACCCATTTATTTTTCATATCATTTTTTTAAATGTGTTTTATGTCATAAATTAAATTGTTTGGGTATTTTATGCTAAAATTTAAAAATTAGAATAGGAATTGACATAAGATTTTATAATTAAAATGTAATTGTTTTATACACATTTGTATATTTTGTTGTAAAATTGTAATTTCAAAATACGTGAAAAAAAATCCGGTTAAACTGGCCGTATGGCGTTCAGTTCATATGTCTGACATATTTTTCGGGTTCGTATCGGGTTGGACCCGCCAACCCGTGAACATGACGCATTATCACCCCTACATATATATATAATATTAATGATCCATCTTGGTTTAAGAGTTCGGTTTAAAATTTGAAACATGGAATAGGCCATTTACCTTTGTTCTTTATTTGAGTACTCTATTTATTTTTTGGAATATGCTGTTAATATGTATAATGTAAATGATGTATACAGATTAGCATTTGGAAGAAAGCCAACATAATCTTCTTATTCTTCTTGTTAAGAAAACTAATCCTACCCTTTTACTCTTTACCCTCTTTTGCATAATCCTCCCAGTGACGATGTTTGTACCCTAGGCCACGCTCCCGGCATGGGTCGTCCGTTACATCCCAGCCACCATGTCGTTCCTCAACATCCTCCCGTCTCCAAAATCGTTCCCGTTTTTAGTCCCTTACCTCCTCTTTGAAAACACAATGTCGGTGACCAAATTCAATGCCATGACATCGGGCCTCTTCAAACTAGGCAATGCCTACGAGTGGGTTGTCACCAAGAAGTCGGGTCGGTACTCTAAAGGGGATCTTGTGTCATTAACCGAGAAACAACCAATCAAGATTCAACGGGTCGGGTCGAAGCCCGATTTGGAGAAACAACCATATCTACTTCTTGATGTTTCAAGGGTTGTCGTTTTTGCTTGTCGGGTTTGACTTGATTGGCGAGCATGTAACATTGGTATCAGAGCCAAACTCGGAGTGGTGGCCACAACCCAAACAATAGAACTCAACCCAAAAGACTAGTCTGATGGGTGAGGGATCCATTTGGGTTATAAACCCCACATTGGTTGCCCATACAACCGATGTGAGACAAGTCTCATACCTTCCAATGGTTTCAGTCCATAACATGCGACCCTCCTTAAGGTCCAACGTCCTCGTTGGTCATGGCCACGTTGGTCATGGCTAGCTTCCTCCAGGCCACCACTTCGTGGGCCACCACTCCGAGTTTGGCTCTGATACCAATGTTACAACCCAAACAGTAGAACTCAACCCAAAAGACTAGTCTGATGGGTGAGGGATCCATTTGGGTTATAAACCCCACATTAGTTACCTATACAACCGATGTGGGACAAGTCCCATACCTTGCAATGGTTTCAGTCCATAACATGCGACCCTCCTTAAGGTCCAACGTCCTCGTTGGTCACGGCCACGTCGTGAAAATGTTCATAGTTAACCGGACCCGTTAGGGTTGATACCACGGTATGAGGGCTCATGTGTAACTTGTATTGTGGGGGTTGTTTTGTTGTTCTTTTGGTCAATTCTTTTGTGTGAAAAGAAAATAGCATTACACTTGATGATATGATCTATAATGTCTATACTAGAAAGGATTTAATCCATTGTGCTTGTAACACACTATTTTAAACCATGCCCAATGTTGTGCCTCTAAATATTGTAAATAAAACTTCGTTAAAATTTAACCAAACATAAACACTTAAATGAACAAATTTTCTTTTCTATGTTCGTTCATCAAGAAAATGAGCATGTTCGTGTTCATTTATGTTCGTTCATAATCTTCTAAGCGAACGATCCATGAACATAAATGAACGCACATAAACAACACTAACTAAAAATAAACAGAGAACATTTAAATTAAAGTCTAAAATTACATCATCCTTACATCTAACATTTCTAAAGTAAAAAAATATAGAACATTTATTTTAAAATTAGCCTAAGGGTAACAAGTTCGTCATAATGGAAGCAGGCATAGACAAGTAACGTGTCGATGGTAAGCAAGGTCATGACTGATGTGTTGAAGCTCGAGGTAGCTTCAACGGGCCTTTAGGTTAACTGATGAGAAGACGATGGTAACTAGGAGAAGTATATTCAGATTATAGAAGTACAATCAGGAGTGCAGACGAAAGTATTTAAGGCCTCTGAGTGGGAGATTGTTGGATGCGTATGCCTTGGAAGCAGGTCATGGGTTTGGGGCAAACGGCCCTAGCCCTGTTTCTATTAGGCCCATATTTGGGTTAACTTGTTGATCAAGTTTGATTTATCGTAAATCTGTTTTCTATATAAACATACATATGCACTTGTAATCTTGTATCAATTCAATAAATAATATCCTAGTTGCCACCTATAGAAGACCTCATGGCTGAGGGCCCATTTGGGTTTCATTTTACAGGTTAAGGCTTTTGGTCCTTTGGATATCAACAACTTTATCCTTGACCCATAAAAACTTGTATTTTCATGGTTTTTGAGTAATTATCATTTGTTACATTATAATTATGATAAATGTCATAATAACATCTTTGGGAGAACATCAAGCATATTATTAGGAGAATTCAACATTTTTTAAATAAAAAAATATAACCTACAAATACAAGACAGAGAACAAAAACCATAAAATCTTCATTCCCAAACCAATACACCAAAATAATGAAAATAACACCATTTTCTTGATTTTCTAACAATCAACACTCTTTACATCAAAATTTTCCTTTTCAACTGTTTAATCCCAGAGAAACCTTATAAAACTTCAAGCATATTCTTTAAACCAAGTCCTGTTTTTTTTTTCTTTTTTCTTCTTCTTCCTTCGTATACGTTTAAATGTACATCGTTTGTAAAATTTAACGACCATCTTCTGCTAAAACTCGAAGAACAAACAGTTAGGAATGGAGACAACCTATACAACCCGGCTTCTGAGAACTTGACTTCTGAATTCTGATATCTAAAGTTTCATCTTTGCTGGTCCTGCTTAACACAAAAAGCTACAAGATTCATGTTTGGTGATTATTTATTTTGTTTGTGATGTTAGAAAGATTTCTAAAGTGATTACCATTCGGTCCAAGATTGTTGATGGCGGTATTAACATCAAATCCCATTTGGAGAAGGTTGTGTAGATCGTTATCCCATACGGGCTGAAAGATTACAAAATGATATTAGAAAACATGTTTGTGTAAAGTTATGAAAAGAGAAATTTACAAGTAACTATTTCAATTCCAATATGTTTTAGACTTCATGTCAAAAACTAAGTTCTTTTTTTTACAACTGTGAGAACCCGTCACAGGAAACTACAGGTCCCATCAATAACCTGTTAACCAATTGACCAATTAAAACACAACTTTCACTCGACAGGTGACCTTCAAGTGGTTAAAGGCAGAAACTATTGGAAGCTGGATTCGAGCAAGAGACCTCTGCTAAAGAGATTCAAGCACTTACCACTAACCCACCCCTTGAAAATTTAAAACTAAGTTGCATAAGTTAATAGTTGAAAATGGACTATAGTAATTGACACCAATGTACCTGAGGATGGATAGGATGCATTGGTGCAGTTGTAGTTGGAATATCGGGCAAGCTCCCGTGTGGATAAGGATGGGAAGAACTTAATGTTGGTCCAAATCCAAAAGCTGCATTCGAACAGCTACCCTGTGATTGAAGAATCTGCGCATATACACAAATGTTTTTAAAAATTTGAAAAAAAAATAAATTATAATGCATCTATTCATCTGTTATATTTTAACCAGTATAATGAGGGTATTTGGATTAACTAGCAGGAACTTACATCTTTAAACACAAGGCGGTCGATGTCAATGTTCATTTCAGGATTTACCATGGCTAGTTTCATTGATAAAATCTGCAGGAAGAAAGAAGTTATATAAACTTGAAACTAAAACTGAAACAATTAGCCATTTTGGTTGAGTTAAAGCTTTAAATATTTGATCAAGCAAAATCACAAGTTAAGTGGAAGGATTGATCAAATTCAAAGGCAAGATGTTAAGTTTTATAGTTTCAAAACGGTGCTCGACTCCGAGTTCACCTGCATTCAATCACCTAACTTTTTTTTGGTAATCTTAAGTACCCATTACCAGAAAACTCACAGACCTGCCAATACCCTGCTAACCAACACGAACAGTTAAAACACAGCTTGCGCTGGACAAGTGGTCTACAAGGGGTTAAAGGCAGAAACCTTTGAGATCTTTGCTAAAGGGACTCAAGTGCTTAACATTGCGCCAAGGTTTAAAAGAATGGAATCGCGGCTCGAGGCGTTTTCCCTTCGCCTCACCAGGCAGCCCGAGGCGGAATTAAAAAATAAATATAAAAATGATATATCTTATAAATATAGAACTTTCCGTACTAATTAATCATAGAAAGTCTAAAACAACATGTAAAAATTATATATCTTATAACGATAGAACTTTCCTAACTAATTTCATCATCTAAACCCTAAAACAGCAAGAGCTCGAGGCGTACGCCTTTAACGTTTTTTTTAACGCCTCGACCCTTTGAGGCGTACGCACAAAAATGTCCCCTTAGGCGTCGCCTCATACTCGTTTTCTTACCTCCTCGCCTCGAGGCACACGCCTCAACCGTTATTTTAAACTATGCATTGCGCCATTCCTTAAAAAGGTTAACCTAACTTATTTCTATAAATTGGAAACAATTAGAGATCCGGTTTAAACATATAACTAGTAACTACCATTCGAGTTAAGACTCAAACTCAAAGCCTCTGAACAATTATTTCATGATTAAGTAGGACACAAAGTTAACATACCTCCACCTGTTGTTGGAGAGACTGAACATAGTTGATAATCTCATCAAGCATTACTGCTTTCCCAGTGATCTTTACCCAAATCAACAAAGACAATCAAAACCTTAAAGAACACAAACATAAAGACAACATGAAATCTACAAACTTTAGTTTACCTTATTGCAGCCAGGAACAAGTTCTTGAAGCAATTTCATTCTCTCACTGATCCTTTCTCTCCTAACCTAGAACAACAAAGTAACCAACTCCTATAATCTTTCAAATTTAAGACACAAAACTTTCAAAATTTATAAAAAAGACGCATAATTTATACCCTTTCTGCAAGGCTATGACTGTTTGTAGCTTGACCCCTTTTGGCCCTCACATGAACATAGTTTTCTTTAGGGGCTCCTCCACTATCACCACAATCTTTAACTTGTTTTCCCATTTGCTTCCCTCTTGAATCAATTCTCTGTTTCTTTTCATCTTTCTCTGAAGTATTATCACCAGACCCATCATTTCTTTCTTCCCTTTCACCATTCTACAACCAAAGAAAACACATTTATCAATTCAAACACATTAAAACATGATCAAGATTCCATCTTTTTTCCAGCAGCAAAACGGTACCGTTTCGGGGTTGAATCTTCTCTTTTCTCTGTTATTATTAGGTGATGAAGCAGACCCACATTCAGGATTGATGTTAGCAAAGGGATTGACCATTTCTTGGAAACACCCACTTCCAAAAGACCCAATCTTTGGGACCAAATCACCAATAACTGAACCAGAACAAGAACCAGATTGATAATGGTGAAGTGGGTAAGCCAATGAACCACTGAAATTGTCAAGTGGATCCCAGTCTGACCCAAAGAGATTACCAGACCCACTTGAAGACTTGTTGAACATGGATCCTGAACTCATTTCACCTCTATATTGAAAACCCATTTCACCATCATTATCATTATTATTGTTCTTATTGTTATTGTTATTATCATCCTCTGAAGAAGCCATATGTTGTGTTATCAATCAAGATTCTTCAAGAAGAAGAAAAGTGGGGTTTGACCAAAAATAGGTTCAAGATTGATTACTCTTATCTTGCAAGACTCAACAAAGAACAAAATGGCAGCTTTACAGTAGAAAAGAAAAGAAACCCTTCATATAATCTTCACATATTTGCCCTTCAAAATGCCATGATGATCAAAGATTAAAAGAGAAATTGTAACAGACAACAAAGTGTTAACTTCTCAGAGCATAAAGTAGTAAAGTTGAGAAAAATGGAGTGAATAGATACTAGTTGTTGCCAAGCTACAGCTTGCTGTAATTACCTAAAAAGAAAGTAGATTCCTTTATTTTATTCATCCCGTAAAATAAACAAAAATCACAACATTCCCTACTCCCAAAACAAAGAAATGGGTAATTTGGGTATATGAATATCATGTTGAATTTCAAAACAAACAAGTAGGAATGGAGCTCTTAAAAGAGGTTTGAATTAAAACTCATTGAAGAGTATGCCCGTACAAGAAGATGAAATTTTGGCAAAGGGGGAATCATATGCTGATTGGATTTATAAAAGATTTTGCCCATTAGGTGTTTTGATGATGAAATGGGTAACTGAAAAACAGCATCAAATGGCAAGAATAGGGGGGGGGGGGGGGGTCATTAAGCTCACATAAAACAGTTAAAGAAGCATCCAATTCGAACTTTTACAGATTAAAGACAAAAATATAGGGTAAGCTCATAAGCAAGCTAGAGAGAGATACTATGCATGCTTTCAAAGGGACATAATGGCTTAAATTATGGTCATCGTTATTGTTTTAAATGTTTAAACTTTAGCTAACAAGATTTGATTTATGTATATTATGATCATCATTATTGTTTTAAATGTTTAAACTTTAGCTAACAAGATTTGATTTATGTATTTATTAAATATAAACACTAATGTTTTGATTTGTGTAACTTCTATTTGAAAACAAATATTAACCAAAATTGAGGAAGAAGGTTGTTTTCAAACAAACCGTTTGTACGGGGTGGAAAAACTGATTAACCGAACCATAATTGAAAAAACATAATCAAAATAACAAAAAGAAGAGAAGTAGAAAAATAATGTTTCGGATTTAATATTTTGATAACTGATTATATTTGTTCAGTTTCGAATTAGTAAACAATCCGAAAATCAAGTGAACAGATCGTTTTACATTTTCAGTAACTGAAACTTTCGTTTATGGTTCGTTCAATCATGAGTTAAAATCGACCGAACCGTGTATGAGCCTACAGATTGTAACTTAACTTAAAGATTTATTGAATATTATAATATTTAACCAATTTTGAGGAAATTACATGTTCCTAATATTGATAATAGCTTTTAAAATTGTTATAGATTTAGTCAACATCAAATTTTATTTTTTGTATTATAAGCTAGAAAACATATATAATTAGATGGAAATTAATTATTGTATTTAGTACACTTTATGGTATTTAATATACTTATTTGTTAGCATATTCTTAGGATGGTAACATGCTAAGTTCAATATGTCACATATTTTATTGTAAATCTCTCTAAGACTAAGAGAGGATATATATTTTACATGTTAAGTTTTAATATTGCATTATGAGTTTTTTTTAATACAAATACTATTTTGACCAGTTTTCTTTTTTACAAAACCTCTATGACTCAAATCTATTCAAGAGAGAGAGAGAGTTGGAAGTAGAAAAATTCAATAACTAAGCCTAAAATTTGTTTCATCTCCCATGTTAACCATTTTTCATCTTAGTTGATTTTATGTAGGTTTGAAGTCTTTTAGGGAATTAAAGGTGATTAATAATAGATGAGAATTCCTAATAATAATTTGAATAGTGTGTAAGACACTTTTCAAAATGTGTATTTTAATCCTTTAGATGCATTGGGTTACACAAATCGACTCTTGTCCTAAGGATAAATGGCGTACCCGTTGCTTGACTTAGCTGTTGTATTTGCGTAGGGTCCGGGGAAGCGTTGGATCGTTTCGCGTACATTTTGTGTAAGAGCCTGTTTCCACAGCTCGAACCCATGACCCTGAGGTCATAAAGCGGTAACTGTACCAGTTGCTTCAAAACTCAGTATCGCTTGTCCTAAGGATAGAATGTATCAACTCGTTTAAATACCTAGAGATAATATACACATAAGTTTCTGTATGCCACCATTTATTTCAGCCCATACAATAATGTATATATTTTATAAACACTAGGTTAGAAACTCCGTGTATTACACGGGTTAAATAAATGCAATGTTATATACTTAGTAATAAAGATTTATACATTACGTAGTTTTTTAATACAAAATTTATAAACGTCATATAGTTATTTTTTTAAATGTTTTATAAAAAGAATGAAAAAAATGTTCAATTTCTAAAAATGTTTTATAAACAAAACTATTTTAAAAAAAAGTTTAAAAAAAGAATTATAGAAATCATTATTATTTAATAGGAGAGAGAGGCAAGAAACAAAAGTTACAAAAAAAAACAATTAAAAAAATTTGTATAAAAGAGAGGCGGGAAAAAAGAATGTTGATACATAGGAGAGTGACACATGTCTCACCAAAACTTTTTTTTAATAATATAAATTCTAGAAACATCAACATCAGTATTAAAGTAATAATACTCTCATTTTGTGTAGTTTGATTACCAATCTAGGTTTAAACTTATGAATTCATCCATCCACTTTCATCTTCTTCTTATATATCCTTCTATGATGAAGTCTGCGGTTGATTTACACAAACTGATCAAATCCTTAAGAACAAATAAAGGACGGAATACTAAACGATTTGATGGTTACTAAATATTTCTTGTTACCTAATGGTGAAAGGGGTGCAATATCTGGACACACCCGAGTAAGAAAGAAGTCACAGGGAAAAGAGGGGTACACCGTCCCCAACAAACCGAGTATCATACTCGAGTAAATTGGGCGAGTAAATTTACTCGGGAGGGAGAGCATCGGGTAGCAAATATTTTATTTTTTTTGAGATATTTGCAAATACTTTAAGAGGCAAATATTTGCAAATATGTAGCAAGATAAAAGAAGCAAAAATTTGTAAATATTTAGCAAATATTTTTTTTGAGATATTTAGCAAATACTTTGAAAATTTAGCAAATATTTTATTTTTTTGAGCAAGATAACAAAAATCATATCACCAATTAAAAATTTATAAAATACATTATAGCAAATATTTATACTAAATAAAAAGGTGTTCTCAGTTTTGAGTTTATTTATTTTGCAAATATTTTATTTTTTTTTGTTAATTTTCTATTTTTTTTAATTTTTATTTGTAGGCTTTTTATTTTTATGTTTATAGTTTTTTTAATTGTATTATGTTAATTTTAATTTAATGAAATTGACTTTTTTTATTTAAATGTTTTTTTTTAAGTTGATGAGTAAATGAGTAGGGTGTTTCCAATTAAATCTGAGTAAATGAGTAGTTTTGAGGTGACAGAAATCTATTGGGCAATTTTGATGAATAAATGAGTAATGGGTTCTCCACCCCCTTGACCCTTAGGTAGCGTTTGATATACAAGAATGAGAGGGGAAATTGAATGGACGATTACGAGTGAATGAAAAAAATGGTGTTTGGTTGGACGATGGAATGGAATCACCCATTCCACAAGGAATGTCATTCCCTCTAAATTCCTCAAATTCATTCCATTCATTCTCTTTGTTTTTTTTTTTCATTTCATCCCTTATTTCACCCTTCATCACCACCACACCCTCCTACCACCACCACCACCACCACCGCCTCCACCACCCACCACCATCGCGGCCGTTGCCGCCGCCCCCACCACTCACCTCCATCTCTCGTCGCCACCACCGCACCACCGCACCACCCACCCCTACCTCCCACCGCCACCACCACCCACCGCCACCTCCCACTATCGTCTCCACCACCAACCGCCACCTCCCACCACAACCTCCCACCACCACCACCACCACCACCACCGTCGCCTCCTCCTCCACCACCTCCTACCACCGCCACTGCCACCCACAACCACCCACCACCACTGCCATCACCCACCGTCACCCACCACCACCCAATACCGCTACCCACCACCACCACCGCCACTCACCACCGATTTTATTCATTCGTCTTTTCTAGCTTGCCAAACAACATAAAGTAATAATTTATTTCATTCACTCATGGTAACCAAAACAAGACAATGGAATAGAATGGTCCATTTCTTTCCTTTGTCCATTCCATTACCTCGTTAATTCTATTACCCCATACCAAACAGACCCTAAAGTTTATGTTAAGTGAACATCACATAAATCATTGATCATTGTATATTAGGCCATGGTTCCATACTTCACGTCTCTCCCTACTATCACATCAACGTCACATTATTTTTCACTTGATTTTCACATATCTCCACACTAGTTTACATTGATTTTTCACATACTTCACGTTTGGAAGGTCGTGGTTTCACATTTCCACAATGTTTTCACTGCCACGTCATATTTAATTTTTATAATTTTTAAGTATAGTTAATAGCTTTATGTTTTAACAATTTGTAAATAAAAAATAACAAAATATATGTAAATAAAATAAACCATTTTTAATTATAGGTAAAAACATTACATCGTCCACTAAAAATAAGATAGCGTTTAAAAAACATAAACGTAAAATACAAAGCGATATATGAGTAATAAAAAAATCAAATCTATACTATATAATAAATAAATAAAGGTTTTTCATGCCACGTGTCGCCTCCATATTCATTCTCATCATTTTTTTATTTCTCTCTTTTATTAAATACATCTCTATATTTTAATAATAACTAGGAAGTTTGCCCACCTCGCGTTGCGACGGTGTCGAACGCGACGGGAGTTTGATAGTCATCGATTCGGCCCGTCCACGGGAATACAGGTTCGATGCATTTGGTGTTCAAAGTAAAAATTTATATTATTTTTCATTTACTTGTTCCACCCACATTAGTCCCACATCGCCAGAGGCAAGAAACCCAAGTCTTTCACCTCCCTATATGTTGAACTCCGTACCCCACATCGTCTACAGAATAAAACCCAGCTCCTCTCACAACTCTATAAATAGGAAAGCCAACAACACGCTTAAGCCTAGGCATGGTCTTGGCACGGTTGTGCATGAGGTATAGGCACGGTCGTGCCTATCAAGACTTGGCCCGATTGTGCCTCATGTGTAGGCACGGTTGTGCCTCATGCTTAGGCATGGTTGTGCCGCATGCCTAGGCACGGTTGTGCCTCATGCCAAGGCATGGTCGTGCCTGGCCGTGTGTTACTGTTCAATTCTTAAGGTTTTTCAATAAGAGGAGAATATATATTTAAAGAAAATATTAATTATACTAACTAAATACATTTATTACTTATTATAAAATATTTTGAAATCTAATTATATAACTTTTATTTTTAATAAAATAGTATATAAAATTCAAATTACATTAAATACTAATTAACGTATTTTCAAAACTTAATTTTATATTAATTTTTACATATTTTTAATTTCGTTTGCTATGCTTATTATATGTAATATACATTTTTATACTGTAAAATATATACATAAATATTTAAAAATTTTATGTATTAATATTTTTAATCCCGTGTGTATTAGACGGATTCTAGTGAAGGTAATATAAAAATGTTTTTAGAGAATAAATCACCTCTCTTATGTTAAAAATCTTGTACAAAATAATCATTACAGCAAACTGCACGAATAACTATTTAATTAAAAGTAAATTAAGTATAAAATATAAAGAAAAAACTGAGCTTATATGCCGCAGGTACTATCAATAGCCATTTTTATTTAATTAAAGAAACCTCACAGGTTGTGTAAGTGTTATTGGAATAATGGAATCTCATCATGTTTGTTAGAATTTACCTCCAGGCTCCAGCTGTACTTGCTCTTATCCCTGCAACTAAATATTAAGATAACCTCATGTTTCCACGAAATAAGGGTTGGATTCACATTATTTCACACCTTAAAACCTTCTTTTTTTTTAACGGCGTTAACGGCGAACATTGAATGTTGTGACGTTACATTCTCTGTCATATGGGAGAGACTCGTCTAACTCTGGCTAATATGTTGTTTTAACCGGACCCAATTGGCGTTAGAGTTAAAGAGCATTCAAGGAAAAATCCCACCTAATACGGCTCATTCCGGGCTTGAGGAAGAGCAGGGGCTTGAACCCTGGATCGACGTGGATAAAATCCTGGTGCATCAGTCTAAGAACTAGGGCTCATTTGCATACCTTAAAACCTTCTAATTAAACTTTTTCTTTAAATGTTTAATTTGTGTAAATAGGCTAAGTAGGTTATTTTATATGAGTAGGTGAAGTCATCTTAGTTTTTTTAATTTTTTAAGAGTAAATTACACAAATCGTCATTTTTATATCTTTTTTAGAGATTGTTCTTTAGCTAAAAAAATGATAGAGACCATCCATTATATTTATAAATCTTGCACGTTACGTCCTTTACCTCTAAACCAGTTAAAATTTTTCACGAAAATTGGTAATGTGCAAAACACGTGAGTGTACTTTGGTCTCCCTCCCCTCCCCTCCCCTCCCCTTTTTAATTGTGTATTATTTTTTATATGATATTATTTTTTGTAAAAAGAGTCGCACCCTGTAATCGAGCATTTTTTTCTTTGATTTAAGTATAATATTGCTATATAACAAATGAAAATTAAAAAAAATGTTGTATTTATGTGCTGAAGTTTTGTATTGAATAGTTGTACTATATATTTTTATGCTGAATTTAGTGTTGTATTTTCGGTGCCGTATTTTATGTGATGTATTTTTACGACCTGTTTTTTTATGATGTGTTTTTTTTGCATAGAATCATTCAAAAGTTTAGGTTTTCTTTGTAGAATAGTTCACCCTTTTTCGAGATAAACAAGTTGATAGCGATCCGACCCACAACGAAATTACCGTTGCCTAAGCTACTTAACCCGAACCATGCAAATTAAAGTAGTTCACTAAAGATTTCACCAAAGTCTTCATGTTTAATTTACAGCCGTACACCCACGTTAATTTTGCATTTTTCAATTTCTTTTATTTGTTTCTTTTATTAATTAGTAGTAAGTTATTATTTAGTAGTAGTAACGGAGAAAGTGGACTTTATGGCTGTTGCTACAACAAATATGCTACGGGGTACTCGCTGCTTCAACAAATATAAGTCAGAGTGAGGGTCTTGACGTTCTCTCTTGAATCAGCTGCTCGAGGTACCTGCTGAGATCAGAACACCGTTAGTCTCACCGCAACCTGCGATCAGCCTCCGGCGTGAGAATAAGATAACGGTTCTTTGGGAGTGATAAATGATCTTGGAACGAGAGTGGTAAGTGTAAAAGCATGAGAGTGAGAAGTGAGAATGGACTTAGGACTTAGAGAGTCCAAGTCCTTCTCTTATACCCGAGTCTGCCTCTGGCTTTGTGCTATATGCGGGGGTATCCCCTTCTCTTTCCTGTCCCTGCAGTAAGGCCTTTCTCTTTTGGTGTAAAGAGTCAAAGTCCCCTATAGGGACAAAGGTCTCTCTCTTCAAGGCCATTAAGACACGTTGTCTTATAGCCTTGACTTCCTGGAGATTCCAAATGGGTCGCTATCACCTATGTCATGTCACCTCGTTGCTTGGGAGACATGGCTTTGTGGTTCTGCTTAGTACGTGTGCTTCATTGAGGAAGCCGTGCTTCATGATCGTACCCACGTCATCAACCCCCCAGTCAGGAGTATTTATCCGCTTCGTATTTATCCGGAGCAGTTTCTTGTGAAGCTTGGGTTGAGTGTGCTATGGGATCCTGTTTTTGTTCCTCTGCTAACTTTAAATGGGAAGGTTATGGATTGTACTTTACTTTTGCTTATATGTTTGTTTGATTTCTTTTGGTTATTGTGTATCCTTTCCTTGTAGATATGAGTGCCTTGGACTTTCTTTTGTTGGAAGATACTTCGGATGTGGAGGAGGATAGGAGAGAGCTGGAGAAAGGTGAGACTACTGCGTTGGTGCTGAATAAGTATGTTCGTTATGAGGGTGGTGTTTACACTGATGTTTCGGATGTTGCTAGCACGAAGCAGGTTAAGGGTAAGGGCAAGAAGCTTGCGTCTGCCCCTAAAGTCAAGAAAGGTAAAGCTCCTCTGCGTTCTAGCAAGAGGCTTGCTACATCTAGTGCTCGTGCGTCTGCTACTCCATCTCCCGGACCCATTGATGTTTCTGACAATGATGATGATTTTCTTGCTGGTTGTACTGGGTCCGTTCCTTCCACAGTGAAGCTGGAGCCCATAGTGGAGATTTGGGTGGTAGTGGTGGTAAAAAACCTGAGTTTGTACCGGAGGAGGCCGGTAATGTTTATGTTCCGGACTGGTCTATCAAGAATGGTGATTTTGTGAAGAGTCATTTTGTTTGCCAGGAAATGGTTTACCACTCCTTCCGATCATGATGCTCTTCGTGGTGATACTGATCAGGCACTTATTAGACGCATTCTTGTCAATGCTGCTAGAATTCTTACCTCTATCCCTGAAGGTATTGATCGCCTTTGTGCTAATGCCAAGAAGTTGATCGTGCGAACCAAAAGAACTTTGCTTTGAAGGAACAACTTGCCAATGCTCAGAACCAAGTGTCTGCTTTGTTTGTTCGTGAGAAAAAGCTTGTTCAAGATCTTGGTACTGCTCGTAAGCAGTATGATGTTGATAGTGAGAAGCTTGCTTCATTGAAGCAGAGTTTGGAGGAAGAGAAGGCAAAGATGGATGCTGAGAGGATTGCGCTTGATGCTGAGAGGTCAGTGGTTCAAGCAGAAAGGGAAGGGTTGAATGTTGCCATGGAAGAGTGGAAGTCTCAGGCTGAGGTTCTTGCTAGGGAGAAAAGGTGGCTCATCGAGCACGGGTTTCAACAGGTTGTTGCTTATCTTCTTCACAGTGAGTGATGTGTAGAAGAAGCTTTTGAAGCGTGGGCGTCATATGGGATTTGTTTCTGGTTACAAGAATCAGCCTTTGAAGCCAATCTCTGAGTGTAGCAACTACCATCCTGAGGCAGAGCAGGAGTCTATTGAAGCTATTCAACAGATGGAGCAGCTAACATATCCTTACATTCATGAATTGTCTAAATATTTTGATAGGTCGTTGTCTGAGTTGCAAGATTTGGAGCCTCAAGGTTTGAAGAGGGAAGCTATTGAGTCCGTGCTGAAATCTCTTGGAAGCAAGCGCTCGCGGGACGAAGCTGGTGGTTCTAATTCCCTTGCCTCGGTGTCTCTGGGAGGGAACGCGAGGCAGAGCAAAAAGAGCCGATCTGACTCGGTTTCAGAGGCGAAGGCTCAAGCTTCTATTGGACTCTAGGCTGTTGATACTCCAGACATAGTTGTTGCTGCTTCTGCTGAGGAGAGCGTTGGTACAGGACCGAAGCCTGATTATGCTGATCCGGAGAAGGCTGGTGATCCTTCTATTTGATTTGAACCTTTTATGGGTGTTGTTGTCATGTTGAACAATTTGTATGCTTTTTCTTCTCAACATGGTATTTGGACCCTGCGTGGTCATGTTTGATGTAAGCCTTTGTTGGCGTAAACAATTTAATTAGCTTGTCTTAGCTTTATGGTGCCCTTTGTGGCTTGAACTTGATGTTATTGAAAAAGCCTTTTGGATCTTTCATTGTACATCTTTCTTGTAACTTAACCTTATCGGGTCATATGTCTTGTTGGTTTGCTTGTATAGTCAAACTTTTGTACCAAAGGGTTTACCTTGTTGGCTTGATTTTCCTTTAGTGAGAATATAAGATGCGTTCCCTTGCTATAATTTTTATATGTTTGTGTTTTCATAATTCGAGGTTTTATCAAGGCATGATGCTGCAGACATCATACTAGATAATTCCAAGTTATTACTAACACAAAATGTTATCCTGTCTGTTGGAAGCCTTTTATATTTGTGATTTTACTTGGGCGTGATTATAAGCTTGAATTTTTGCTTATGGAGCATTGTTGTTGGGTAAACAAGACTTAGTACCTAAAGAGTTGTATTGTTTTAGGAACTCAACCTTTATACGGGTAAGGCAAGACTTGAACCCGTTGAGCGTTTTGGCCTAGGAGCTCATCCCTTTACATGGAGAGGTTTTACCCGGACCCCATGGAGCTATGTTTACAGGAGCTCACCCTCGATAGGATAACATGGTGTCAATTATACTTCAAAATGCTCATTTAATTCATTGAACTTGTTTCATACAGAAGTTTTGTCATAAAATGCCTCTTGGGCTACATTGATCATGGCTTATATAAAGAAGCGTCGTAGGTGTTTGGCGTTCCAGTGTATTAGAAGCCTTTTTTCGTCCATGTCATCAAGTTTGTAAGAGCCTCCTCTGTGCGCTTCTGCAATCTGGTAAGGACCTTCCCATTTAGGGCCCAATTTTCCTGTATACTCTTGCCTGCTTGCATCATTGTTTCAGAGTACTAGATCTCCAACTTTAAAACTTTAGTGTTTAACTCTCTTGTTGTAGTAGGATTCCATTTTCTGCTTATATCTGGCCTCCCTGATTCTTGCATGATCTTTGGCTTCTTCTAGGAGGTCGAGGTTCTGCATTATTTCTGCATTGTCTATATGCCCATCTTGATTGTTGATTCGATGTGTGGCCACCCCTATTTCGGCAAGAATCACTGCTTCTGAGCCGAAGACTAAACTGTATGGGGTGCGGCCGTGACTTGTTTTCTCTGTTGTTCTGATAGCCCACATGATGCTTGGTAACTCTTCCAGCCAATCTTTACCGTTTCGTCCAAGCCTTGTTTTTATCCCTAATACAATGCTCCGGTTCATTCGTTCAACTTAGCCATTGGACTGAGGGTAAGCGACGAAACTAAAGATTTGCTTTATGTGTAGCTCCGTACATCAAGCGTTGAATGGTTTATCAGCGAACTGATTGCCATTTTCAGTGACAATTTGTCCGGGAAGGCCGAAGCGGCATATGATTTGTTCCCATACGAAGCTTATCACCTGTTTGGCAATAGTTGTTATATTTTGGTTGATGCAACCAAATTTACAAATGATTTAATTTTTAATCAAGGCGATTACCTGCTTGCCCGTGATCGAAGCTAGTGGTTTGGCCTCGGGCCACTTGGTGAAGTAGTCGAACGCTACTAGAAAGAACTTGACTTTTCCTCTTGCTTCGGGGAATGGGCCAAAAATGTCCATTCCCCATTTGTAGAACAGCCATGCTGAAGTAACGGTCACCAGATCGTGCTTCGGACTTTCTTTGATTGGTGCATGCAGATGGCAGCCTTCACACTTGTGTATTTCTTCCGAAGCGTCCTTATGCATTGTGGGCCAGTAATAACCCAAGTTCATCAATTTTGTGATCACTGATCTAGGACCAGCGTGAGTCCCACATATTCCTTCGTGCACTTCTCTAATCAAGTAGTTAGTTTGATCTGGTCTGACGCAACGAAGGAGAGGTGTTAAGTAGGACTTCTTGTAAAGATAGCCATCTTCGATCACGTATTGTTAAGCTTTTATCTGCAGCCTTACTGCTTCTGCTTCTGCTTCTGCTTCATCATCTGGCAGCGTTCCTTCCTTTAAGAAGTCTATGACCGGAGTCATCCAATTCTTTTCCTCTTCAGTTATGACATCGTGTATTTCTTCCTCACAGATGGATGGTGCTTTGAGTACTTCCACCAGGACCTTCTTGGTTAGGTGTGCAAAGGTTAGTGGGCCAGCTTACTAAGGGCATCAGGCCGCTTGTTCTTTGATCGTGGCACTTGCTTCACGCTGCAACTCTCAAAACTTTGCATTAACTCTTGTGCTTTAGCTTTGTATTTCTTCATGCTTTCCTCTTTTGCCAGGTACTGGTTGTTGACCTGGCTGGCTATTAGTACTGAGTCAACAAACACTTGTATCTTTGACACCTTCATCTCTTTAGCTATCCTCAGGCATGCAAGTAGGGCCTCGTATTCGGCTTCATTATTGGTGCTTGGGAAGTCTAAACGAAGGGCGTATGTGAATTCTTTCCCCTCAGGGTCTAATAGTACCAGACCGGCTCTTGAGCCCTCTATGCTAGAAGCTCCGTCAGCAAATAGCATCCATGTGTTAGGAGGACGCTCCTACTGTTCATCATTCTTTACTATCTTTGTTGCTTCTTTCGGGACTTTTGCAAGAAAATCGGCTAGGACTTGAGCCTTGATCGCTGTTCTTGGTACATATTCTATCTTGTGTTTCCCAAGCTCGATGGCCCATTTTGCTAATCGACCAGACGTTTCAGGCCTTCCGAGTATTGTTCTGATAGGTTGATTGGTGACAACCTATATTGGGTGTGCTTGGAAGTATCTTCTCAATCTTCCTACAGTGTGTACGAGGGAGAGAGCCAGTTTCTCCATCGTAGGGTAGTTTATTTCAGGTTCTTTCAGTGCTCTGCTTATGAAGTATACCGGCATCTGCACATGGTTTCTTTCTATCCGCAACACAACACTTACAGCATCATTACCTGCTGAAAGATAAACAAAGATTAGTTCTCCAGCCTTGGGTGCTACCATTGTAGGTAGTGAGGCTAGATTTTCTTTCAGCTTCTGAAGGGCAGCCTCAGCTTCTTATGTCCACTTGAAATCTTTCTTGTCTAAGCACCCCTTCAGTGTTTGGAAGAAGGGTAGTGATTTTTCTGCTGATTTTGACAAAAATCGCTTAAGGGCAACAATTTTTCCATTTAAGCTTTGCACATCTTTCTTTGTTCTTGGAGACCTCATCTCCATGACCGCTCGAACCTTGCTAGGATTGGCTTTTATGCTTTGTTTTCCTACGATATGGCCCAGGAACTTGCCCTCTTCAAAGCCGAAGGAGCACTTTCATGGGTTGAGTTTCATGCTGATGATTCGAAGGTTGTCGAATGTTTCTCTGTTGTCTTTTATCATTCCTTCCTCATTCTTGCTTTTAATCACTAGATCATCAACATAGGCCTCCATGTTTCTCCCTATCTGATATGTGAATGTTTTGTCGATCACCCTTTGATAGGTAGCTTCTGCGTTCTTGAGGCCGAAAGGCATCTTCTTGTAACAAAAGATCCCTTTGTTTGTATGAAAAGCCGTTTTTTCTTCATCTTCTTCCTTCATGTGTATTTTATAATAACCCTTGTAGGCGTCTAAAAAGCACTTGAACTTGAAACCTGTCAAAGAGTCAACTTTCAAGTCTATTTCTGGCAAATGATAACAATCCTTTAGACATGCCTGATTTAGATCTTTAAAATCTACACACATACGCCAGGAGTCGTCTGATTTTTTGACCAGAACTGGGTTTGCCACCGATGATTGCTATTGCACTTCCCTTAGGATTCCTGCTTTTAATAGTTTGTCTACCTCCATACATGCAGCTTGGCTTCTGTCAGGGGCCAAACATCTTTTATTTTGTATAATGGGCTTGATACCGGGTGCAATGTTGAGGGAGTGTTCAGCTATATCCCTTGGTACTCCCACCATGTCAGCAGGGCACCAAGCAAACACGTCCTTGTTTTCCCTCAGTAGGTCTTTCAGATTGCTTATCGCCATGAGTGAGAGATCACTGCTTATCTTCACTTTCTGGTGCGGGTACGAAGGATGTATGCTTAGCTCCAAGATTTTATCTTACTCCCGCTCCTCATCCTCTTCTGCAGTAGCGATGAGTAGAGCTTCCTTCTTTGGCTTGATTGTTGCTATCCCCCGATCAGTGGGGAACTTCATTAGGCCGTGCGTAGTGGAAACTACTGCTCCAAAGGTGCTTATACCCGGCCTTCCAGAGATTATGTTATACCTTGATGGTGCCCGGACCACTAGGAACGTAGGAAGCTCCGTTCGGGAGAGTGGTTCGTCCCTGAGACAAACTGTCAGCTTTATTTGGCCCAGTGGGAGCACTCTTTCTCCCGAGAACCCGATGAGTGGAGTGTCTGCTTCTTCCAATCTTGTCTTAATTTCCTCTTTTAGTTGTAGAAGCATATTTCATACATGATTTCGGAAGCGGCTTCGCAATCCATGTATATCCTGTCAACGAACGTCCCTTCTATTTCAGCTTGCACAATTATTGGCGTGAAGATCAGCTCTGCTTCCTCCGTTGGGGGGAAGCATATGCATTGCTTGTCCCAAGATTCTCTCCTAGACCTTTTTTGTGTCTCGCTTCTGGTGAGGTGTATCATGTTCATCTCCTTACCTTTTCCTTTTCCCTTCGGATCTTTCTTCTTTTTAATGTCCTTTACTAAATGAGCGAGTTCTCCGGAATTCACTGCTTCTTCTATCCGCTTCTTTAGCTGGTAGCAGTTTGTCATGGAATTCGCAATACTTGCTCGAGCTTCTTGCTTCTGAAGATTTTGCGAGAGGACGTGGAGGTCTGAAGCTGTACCTAGCTTCCTCAGTTGCCATTATCTCTTCTGGTGTCTTAGTTAAAGCTGTAAAGGCAACGTACTTTTCTTTTTCCGGCGTGCTCTTATGGTACAGAGGACGATAAAGGTCGTCCGTTTTTTCTTGAATCACAATGGCGGTTGGACCTTCTTTCCACGAAGGAATGGAACTTCGGCTTCGTGCCAGAAGAGTGGTGACTTTTCCAAGGGTCTCGCGTCTTGGATTCAAGATTTTGCAATGCTTCTTTTCCCCTTAAGTATGCTTCTGCTCGTTTAAGAGCTTCATCCATGGTTTAAGGGATGTTCTTGTTCAAATCTTCAATGAGTTGTTTCGACCGTACTGCGTTCATGAAGCTAGATACCCTCATCTTTTCGGTTGCCCCTGCGTAGGACCGTCCTTCTTTCTTGTATCTGTCTATGAAACTTCAGAGATCTTCTTCTTCCTTTTGCTTAATCTGATACAACACAGCAGCGTCCTTCATGTATTTCTTCAGCTGGGTGAAATTAGCAAGGAACCTTTGACTAAGGTCCTCGAAAGAATCAATGCTTCTTTCTGGAAGGCTGTTGAACCATAGGCGTGCAGATCCAATGAGTGTTTGCATGAACATGTGACAACACTCGACATTCGTCCATCTTTCAACGCATGATGCACTATAAAATACCTGCAGATGGTCTTCGGGGTCATCAGTCCCATCATACGTTTTAATGTTTTCCGACATCTTTATCTTTGTCAAAAAGTCAAAGTTGGCTACTCTTTCAGAGAAGCATGACAGCGAAGTAGATCGGTATGGTCGAAAGACTTCATTTGTCTCTGTCCGGGTGGCGGTGTGAGCTTCCTGCATCAAGGGTATCACTGCCAGTGTCGTCAGACCGTTCGTCATGGGAGCCATATGTTTTCGAAGCGGATCCTCACCTGCTGCGGACTGAACCGCGGGTATGCCACTGGCTAGATGCTGCCAGGGGTAAGCAGTCTGCCAGGGGTTAGCGTATTGAGCCATCATGAACGCAGCAAGCTGGGGATGCACCATGTGTGGGTATGTGAACCCAGGATGTTGAGTTGTGGGAATAGGGCATCTTACATTCATCGGGGCTGGCATTCCCATACTTCGTGCTAGTGGAAGGTACGCCATAGCCTGACTCATCTGTAGTGACATAGGAGAATACATCATAGGTTGTGTGAGCTGCATCAACTGCTCCACTGTGTACTCTGGTGTTTCGTGTATCAAGGGAGTCTGGTTTATGTAACGAACCAAAATCCGGGTTTCGTTATCAAATAAATAAAATATTTTACTAAATATTATGGTGAAAATAATATTTATGAAATAAGTTGAAACAAGTGGGTTTCAAGTTATATATGGGGTTAAACTAGTTTTAACTAGTTTTGGAGTGAAATAGGTGAAAAGAAATTTGAGGGACCAAAGGTGTAACATGGCAAATCTGCCATTTTGACTAAGTGGAAGTCAAAATTGAGCTCATTCTTGAGCTAGGGTCGTTCATTCCAAAGAGAGAAAAAGAGAAAACGGGTTTGAAGCTTGGATCAAGCATTTGAAGCTCGATTTGTGGAGGTTTTGGCTCACACATCACTCTCCTAACATCAAGTAAGTGATTCCATTTCCTTTGAATTCACTTTGAATGTGTTAGATGATGGGTTTTGTAGAAATCCAAAAAATTGAGTATGCATGTGGTGAATTAGTGTTAAATTGTGGATAATCTAGCTAAACTAAATGTAAAGAGAGGTGATTAACATCTTAGAACTCTTTGATTTTGATTTTGAAAAGTTAGGGTTCATATGGCGAAAACTGGGGGTGTTTGGATAATGATGCTAGAATGGTGAATTAGTGATGATTAAGTGTTTAGGTGGTAATAGACACTTGAACAAACACCAAATTGACGTAATAAAAGTTATTTATTAAGAAATTAGTGTCAAGGTATTGGAAAAAAAACTCAAGTAGGTGAGTTTGTTTTGAAAGGGGGTGTTTGGTTATGGGAATAACCCAAACAGGTCAATTTGGGTTGGAAATGAAAATTGAGTTGTGGACTCAATTGTATTATGATTTTGATGAATGTTAGATTACTAAACTAGCTGTATATGTTTAGGTAATCAATTTGCAAATCTAGAAGGTGGTGCGGGATCTTATAAATCTAAAGGTAAGTGCCTATGCACTTACTTAGTAATGTAGATAAATGTGTGGTGTATGTGATATGAATGCATACTATAAGTTGATATGAATGTTTATGCCCATTGCTTGAATGTAATATGTATGAATTGTATAAATTTGACTTTAGTGGTAGAAGGTCAAACTATATGATGGAAATATGTGTAAATAGGCTATGTGGTTAATAGTCAAAATGTAAATGTACAATGTGGTGTAAAGGGTGAAATTGACTTATGTGGTTATTAGTCAAAATGTAAATGTGCAATGTGGTGATAATGGTGTAAATGACTTATGTGGTAAATAGTCAAACAAATACGTGCAATGTGGAGAATTTGGTGAAATTGATATATGTGGAATATAGTCAATCATAAATTGGTAAATTGGTGAAATGGTGGATAGAAGTGTGGAATACTTCAAATGGTGGATTTGAAGTCAAATACTCCAAGTGTGGGTAAGACGCGTTGTGGTACTCGCACCAAGAGGTGGAAATTATATAGAAGTGTGGAATACTTCAAAGGGTGGACTTGGAGTCAAATACTCCAAGTATGGGTAAGACGAGTTGCGGTACTCGCACCAAGGGGATGTAACCCAATAAGAAGTGCAAAATACTTCAAATGGGAGAAAAGGGGTGGAGTCACATGAATGTCATATGAAAAGAAAGAATCTTGTAGTGGAAGTGCAAGAGTAAAGAACCTTAAATGACTAAATGGGTGCAAACGGGTTAAATGGGCCAAATGGGTGAAGGGGGTGAAAAGAAGTGTAAATACTTGTTGAATATGTTTATCGTCATTACTAATGGTGATTTATATATGTGGTTATGCAGGGAAAGCTCCGATATAGGTCTAAGTCAAGTCCAATGCGTGAAGGGTTCTCGTATGCATTCTTGGGTGTTTTGGGATTTAAAGGAAAATCCGTTATATGTGGTGTAATTAGACACATGAACTATGTTTTGGTGTCTATAAATGTTGTATATATGTTTTGAAACATTTTCCCAAGTGTTGGTAAATTTTGGGTCATGTTGAATAAGTGAAAAATGGAAAATTTGTTGAAAAATGGCTAAGTATGGAACTGGGCAAACTGAGTAAACTTTCTGTTTACTCAGGTCCCTCGCGGTACGCAAGAACCAGGGTAGGTTCTCTCGCGGTACGCGAGAGACCTGGTTCTCGGTGGCAGACTTTGGAGATCCCTCGCGGTATGCGAGGGGAATTGTCCAAATTCTCGCGGTACGCGAGAAGGTAAAAAAAAAATTCTGGGACAAAAGCTTCTGTGTGCGTTTAAATGTTTTATTATTTGGTTTTCCAATTAAGGGTGTTACAAATTGGTATCAGAGCAATGGTTTGAGGGATTTGGTGTGGTGGCACCAAACTCAAACCGGATGCTCTTGATATGGGGGAAAATGATACGAGAATCCCTGAAGGACTTGACTAAAACTCGGAGCTTGCGGAAATGAAAGGTTAGTAATGATTTGATAAGTGGTTATATATATATGTGGTGAATATGTATATGTATTAATGAATGACAAAGTGTTATGTGTGCCAAAACTTGATGTGTGACTTGTTATACGGAGATGGTAATTACAATTGGGCATGTCATATTATTAAACATGTCTGGCCAATATGTTTAATAAAACGAAATGCCCAAGGGTCTTTTTGATAACCATATAACAATGAACATTTGCAAGTATTAGGAGAAGGTGGTTATATATGTATGCATGTATATATGTAGACATATATATATATACTTAATAATATAATAGTGAAGGTGAAATGGATACCTAGGGTATTAAGGTTTTTTTGGTTCATTTTCTCAGTTTAGAGATGGCAGAAGAGGAAACCAATGAACCCTAGGATCCAAGAATCCAAGATATGATAAAGGAGGAAGTGGCAAAGGCCTTCGAGCAAGCCACAGCCTTAATAATGGAGGAAATGAGAGGGGGTATCAAGCTCACTCTTGAGGATGTATTGAAAGACAAGGAGAGGGTACCACAAGGGTGTACTTTAAAAGAGTTTATAGTGATTAAGCCCAAGGAGTATGACGGGCAAGCGGACCCAATCCTTAGCCATAGGTGGGTGGTGGATATGGAATCAAACTTTGAGACAACAAAGTGTAAACCCGAGGATATGGTGATGTTTAGTGTGCCCTTGTTGACTGGAAGGGCTAAAGAGTGGTTGTTGAATCTCCGAAAGAAGAGGGGTGAGCTAGGGGTGACCTCCATGACCTAGGAGGAATTCAAGGTGGCTTTTCTGAAATACCATTGCCCACAAGCCGCGGTTGATAGGATCACTGAGGAGTTCCTCCTCATGAGGCAAACTAATGAGTCAATTGATGAATTGGATGGGGCCTTCTTTGATCGTGCCAAATTCTGTCCGGATGTGGTGTCGACCGAAAAGGCAAAAATTGACAGGTTCTATGCTATACTGACAGTGGAGTTCAGAGATAGCATATATCCATCCTCTTTTACCACACCCGTGGATCTAATTAATAGGTGTCGGGAAAGAGAGGTGGAGTTGAGGAGGCAAGAAGCGAAAAGAGGAAGCGGGAAATTGTTGAGCAGGTGGTAAAGAAGATAAAGGGCGGGAGCCCAAGCAAGAAACTGTTTAACAGGTTTATTCCCCGTGGGTGTAAAATTTGTGGAAAAGAAAATTCGGGGGAATGTAGGAAGGGGACTATGAGCTGTTATAAGTGTGGGAAGCCGAGGCACATGGCTAGTCAATGTTCAAGCCAAATACAATTATGCTATAACTGCTACAAGCCCGGGCACAATACGACGGATTGTCCCGAGTTGAAGCAAGGTGGAAGTGAAAGGAAGAAGGTCAAAACGCCAAGGCCCAAAGGGAGAGCTTTCCACATCTCGGCGGAAGAGGCCAAGACGAACTCGGAAGTGGTGTCAGGTACATTCAAGATTAACTCTTTACCTGCACTGGTTCTTTTTTATTCGGGGGCTAGTCGTTCATTTGTGTCCTTAAAATTTCTTAAGCATTTTTCGTTTCTAAGTAGCAAGTTAGATGAACCCTTATAAATCGAGCCGACAAATGATAAGAGTTTCCTAGTATTTGATGTTTATAGGAATTGCAAGTTAAGGACGGGGGGTGAAACGTTCCTTATAGACTTGATTCCTATGTCCATGGGAGATTTTGATGTGATAGTAGGAATGGATTGGTTATCTAAGAACAAGGCGAATATTCTATGTGGACCTAAGGCAGTACAATTCGATTCCCCATCGGGTGAGTCCATTTACATAGAAGGTGAAAAGAAATGTAATGTAAAGATGTGTTCTTATGTGAAGGCAACGAAGTACATGGTGCGTGGGTGCAAGGGGCTTGTGTTGCGAATATGGTAGAAAGGGTGAAAGATATTCGCGATGTTCCGGTTGTAAATCAATTTGTGGATGTGTTTCCGGATGAGTTACCGGGGTACCACCGGAAAGGGAAGTGGAGTTTGGGATTGACTTAATCCCGGGTGCAAAGCCGGTAGCCAAAGCACCTTATAGGTTTATAGGTTGGCACCGTCGAAAATGAAGGAGTTAATGGAGCAATTGCAAGAGCTTCTGGATAAAGGTTTCATACGCCCAAGTGTCTCGCCTTGGGGTGCACCCGTTCTCTTCGTTAAAAAGAAGGACGGAAGCATGAGGATGTGTATGGATTATCGGGAGTTGAAGAAGTTGACAGTGAAGAATAGGTACTCTTTACCTCGAATTGACGACTTCTTCGATCAATTACAAGGGGCGTCGTGGTTTTCTAAGATTGATATGAGATCCGAGTACCATCAGTTGAAAGTAAAGGAAGAAGACGTCCATAAGACAGCTTTTCGCACTCGATACGGTCACTATGAGTTCACGGCTATTCCATTCGGTTTGACCAACGCACCCGTGGTTTTCATGGATCTTATGAACCGGGTGTGTAGGCCATTCCTCGACCGTTCAATGATTGTATTCATCGATGACCTTCTCATCTATTCACGGAGTGAAAGTGATCATGTCTTTCATCTTCGTGAAATTCTTGAAGTGTTGCAAAGGGAGAAGCTTTATGCTAAATTCTCAAAGTGTGCATTTTGGTTGCGTGAGATCCAGTTCTTGGGTCATGTGGTGAATGATAAGGGGATTACAGTCGACCCATCCAAGATAGTGGCAGTAGAAGATTGGTCATCACCGAAGACGCCTTCGGAGATTAGAAGTTTCTTGGGGTTGGCGGGTTATTATCGGCGATTTATCGAGAACTTCTCTCGGATTGCCTTGCCAATGAAAAACTTAACTCGTAAGGAGACTAAGTTTGTATGGGGTTCCGAGCAAGAATCTGCCTTTCAATTCTTGAAAGAAAAGTTGACTAAGGCGCCTATTTTATCCTTGCCGGACGGGACCGAAGATTTTGTGGTGTATTCGGATGCCTCGCATTCGGGGTTGGGTTGTGTTTTGATGCAAATGGGAAAGTGATTGCCTACGCGTCTAGGCATTTGAAGACTCACGAGGTGAAATACCCTACCCATGATTTAGAGCTTGCGGCCGTGGTTTTCGCGCTCAAGATATGTAGGCATTATTTGTATGGGGCTAAGTGTACGATATACAGGGATCATAAAAGTCTCAAGTATTTCTTTGACCAAAAGGACCTCAACATGAGGCAAAGGCGGTGGCTTGAGTTGGTCAAGGATTATGATTGTGAGATACTTTATCATCCGGGTAAAGCAAATGTAGTGGCGGATGCGCTTAGTCGGAAGACGAGCCATACACCTATCAAGGTGAAGTCATTTAAGATGACAATTACATCATCTCTTATTGATGAAATCCGGGAGGCTCAAGTGTTAGCACTTGGTGGTGATTTGAAAAAGGAACGGATGGTTGCTTATGTTGATAAGTTTGAGGAAAATAGCTCGGGGTTAAAGACATGCTTTGATAGAATTTAGATTTCTAGGTTGTCAAGTGTTTTGGCAACTATTTTAGATGAGGCGCATAAATCCAAATATTCTATCCATCCGGGGGCCACAAAGATGTTTTATGATTTGAGGTGTCATTTTTGGTGGCCGGGTATGAGGCGTGATATTGTTAAGTATGTAGAGAGGTGTCTCACATGCTTAAGGGTAAAGGTGGAGTATCAAAAGCCGTATGGAAAGCTTCAACCGCTTGAAATACCGCTTTGGAAATGGGAGAACATAACCATGGATTTGATCACTAAACTACCAAAGACTCGAAAAGGTTATGATGCGATATGGGTAGTAGTGGATCGGTTGACAAAAAGTACACATTTCCTTCCAATAAAGGAAACATATTCATCGGATAGGTTTGCGGAAATGTATGTGAAAGAAGTTGTGTCACGTCATGGTGTCCCGGTGTCGATTATATCGGACCATGATACGACATTTACTTCTCATTTTTGGAAGAAATTCCATGAGGATATGGGGACTATATTGAATCTTAGCACCGCTTATCATCCACAAACGGATGGTCAAAGCGAGCGGACGATTCAAACGCTCGAGGATATGTTGCGAGCGTGTGCTTTGGATTTTGGTGGTAGTTGGGACGACCATTTACCATTGGCGGAATTTTCATACAACAATAGCTACCATTCTAGTATTGGTATGCCGCCTTTTGAGGCATTGTATGGGAGAAAATGTAGAACACCCGTGTGTTGGGGTGAAATTGGTTAACGGGAGCTTGGTAGCAAAGAGGTGGTCAATGAAGCTATTAGTAGTATTGACCAAATTAGAGCACGCTTGAAGGCGGCTCAAGATCACCAAAAGTCCTACGCGGATAATAGGAAGCGGGCGATTGAGTTTCAAGTGGGGGACTTTGTGATTTTGAAAGTCTCTCCTTGGAAAGGAGTGATACGGTTTAGGAAACGAGGGAAGTTAAGTCCATGTTTCATCGGACCGTTTAAGGTGATAGCAAGGGTGGGTGCGGTAGCCTACCGTTTGGAGCTACCGGAGGGACTAAGTAGACTTGATAACGCATTCCATGTGTCTCATTTGCGGAAATTTTTAGCGGTTGAATCTTCTTTTGTTCCTTTGGATGATATTGATTTGGATGAAAAATTAAATTATATTGAGGAACCAGTGGCAATCTTGGATAGAAAGGTGAAGAAATTACAGAATAAAGAGATTAGCCAAGTTTTGGTGAGGTGAAAACATAAGAAGGGGGCGGATATGACTTGGGAAACCGAGAAAGAAATGCTCAAATACTATCCTAACCTATTTATGTGAAGTCGGGTTTCGGGGACGAACCCCAAATAAGGGGAGGTGATTTGTAACGAACCAAAATTCGGGTTTCGTTTTCAAATAAATAAAATATTTTAATAAATATTATGGTGAAAATAATATTTATGAAATAAGTTGAAACAAGTGGGTTTCAAGTTATATATGGGGTTAAACTAGTTTGGAGTGAAATGGGTGAAAAGAAAGTTGAGGGACCAAAGGTGTAACATGGAAAATCTTCCATTTTGACTAAGGGGAAGTCAAAATTAAGCTCATTCTTGAGCTAGGGCCGTTCATTCCAAATAGAGAAAACGGGTTTGAAGCTTGGATCAAGCATTTGAAGCTTGATTTGTGGAGGTTTTGGCTCACACATCACTCTCCTAACATCAAGTAAGTGATTCCCTTTCTTTGAATTCACTTTGAATGTGTTATGTGGTGAATTAGTGTTAGATTGTGGATAATCTAGCTAAACTAAATGTAAAGAGAGGTGATTAACATCTTAGAACTCTTTGATTTTGATTTTGAAAAGTTAGGGTTCTTATGGTGAAAACTGGGGGTGTTTGGATAATGATGCTAGAATGGTGAATTAGTGATGATTAAGTGTTTAAGTGGTAATAGACACTTGAACAAACACCAAATTGACCTAATAAAAGTTATTGATTGAGAAATTAGTGTCAAGGTATTGAAAAGAAAACTCAAGCAGGTGAGTTTTTTTTGAAAGGGGGTGTTTGGTTATGGGAATAACCCAAACAGGTCAATTTGGGTTGGAAATGAAAATTGAGTTGTGGACTCAATTGTATTGTGATTTTGATGAATGTTAGATTACTAAACTAGGTTTATATGTTTAGGTGATCAATTTGCAAAGCTAGAAGGTGGTGCAGGATCTTCTAAATCTAAAGGTAAGTGCCTATGCACTTACTTAGTAATGTAGATAAATGTGTGGTGTATGTGATATGAATGCATACTATAAGTTGATATGAATGTTTATGCCTATTGCTTGAATGTAATATGTATGAATTGTATAAATTTGACTTTAGTGGTAGAAGGTCAAACTATATGATGGAAATATGTGTAAATAGGCTATATGGTTAATAGTCAAAATGTAAATGTACAATGTGGTGTAAAGGGTGAAATTGACTTATGTGGTTATTAGTCAAAATGTAAATGTGCAATGTGGTGATAATGGTGTAAATGACTTATGTGGTAAATAGTCAAACAAATACGTGCAATGTGGAGAATTTGGTGAAATTGATATATGTGGAATATAGTCAATCATAAAGTGGTAAATTGGTGAAATGGTGGATAGAAGTGTGGAATACTTCAAATGGTGGATTTGGAGTCAAATACTCCAAGTGTGGGTAAGACGGGTTGTGGTACTCGCACCAAGAGGTGGAAATTATATAGAAGTGTGGAATACTTCAAAGGGTGGACTTGGAGTCAAATACTCCAAGTATGTGTAAGACGAGTTGCGGTACTCGCACCAAGGGGATGTAACCCAATAAGAAGTGCAGAATACTTCAAATGGGAGAAAATGGGTGGAGTCACATGAATGTCATATGAAAAGAAAGAATCTTGTAGTGGAAGTGCAAGAGTAAAGAACCTTAAATGACCAAAAGGTGCAAGCGGGTCAAATGGGTGAAGGGGGTGAAAACAAGTGTAAATACTTGTTGAATATGTTTATCGTCATTACTAACGGTGATTTATATATGTGGTTATGTAGAGAAAGCTCCAATATTGGTCCAAGTCAAGTCCATGGCGTCAAGGGTTCTCGTATGCATTGTTGGGTGCTTTGGGATTCAAAGGAAAATTCATTAATTGTGGTGTAATTAGACACATGAACTATGATTTGGTGTCTATAAATGTTGTATATATGTTTTGAAACAATTTCCCAAGTGTTGGTAAATTTTGGGTCATGTTGAATAGGTGAAAAATGGAAAATTTGTTGAAAAATGGCTAAGTATGGAACTTGACAAACTGAGTAAACTTTCTTTTTACTCAGGTCCCTCGCGGTACACGAGAACCAGGGTGGGTTCTCTCGCGGTATGCGAGAGACCTGGTTCTCGGTGGCAGACTTTGGAGATCCCTCACGGTACGCGAGGGGAATTGTCTAGATTCTCGCGGTACACGAGAAGGTAAAAAAAATTCTGGGACAAAAGCTTCCGTGTGCGTTTAAATGTTTTATTAATTGGTTTTCTAATTAAGGGTGTTATAGTTTAGAGGAGAAAGATTCTCTCTCTGGACATTAGGTCCTGCTTCTATTGTAGGGACCCTGTTCTGGTTTGGACTAGAGGTGACAACCACTTCCTCATGGACAGCATGAATACCAAAAGGAGGAGGTGGAATAGGTGAGAATGTCACCCCAGGTTCATCCACATATGCCAATCAAACCTTAACACCTTTTGCACGTTCTTCTTGTACGTAACTATTCATCAGATCACTCATTCGAAGGAAATTCTTCTGCACTCCTTTAGGCGTAGCATCCATCCTTTCCATAGGTAGCAAGGTATCCGTCCGAGGGGATGCGCTCGCTATCCTGAAAGGAGAAGGAGTCTGAAACGGAGAGTTGTTTTGCAACAGTTCGACAGGAGGTCCGTCTGTTGCAGGAAATAGGTCAGTCTGTGGTAGGAGAGTTTCTTCCTGTTTCTTCTCGCAACGTCTAGCTAGAAGCAGATCGTAAGTGACGGGGAGGTGGAGTTGCAACCACCCCCGGATAAGCGTCATCACCTGACATCAAGAACACTTAGGAACAGAAGTAGCAGAACTACGAGTGAAGCTCTGTTCTAAGTAGCACCGCTCCACGGTGGGCGCCAACTTTTTGCTACAACGAATATGCTAGGGGTACTCGCTGCTTCACAAATACAAGTCAGAGTGAGGGTCTTGACATTCTCTCTTGACTCAGCTGCTCGAGGAACCTGCTGAGATCAGATCACCGTTAGTCTCACCACAGGAGGGGGCCTCCTGCGATCAGCCTCCAGCGTGAGAATAAGATAACAGTTCTTTGGGAGTGATAAAGGATCTTGGAACGAGAGTCGTAAGTGTAAAAGCATGAGAGTGAGAAGTGAGAATGGAATTAGGACTTAGAGAGTCCAAGTCCTTCTCTTATACCTGATTCTGCCTCTAGCTTCGTGCTATATGTGGGGGTATCCCGTTCTCTTTCCTGTCCCTGAAGTAAGGCCCTTTCCCTTTTGGTGTAAAGAGTCAAAGTCCCCTATAGGGACAAAGGGCTCTCTCTTCAAGGCCATTAAGACACGTTGTCTTATAGCCTTGACTTCCTGGAGATTCCAAACGGGTCGCTATCACCTATGCACGTCACCTCGTTGCTTGGGAGACATGGATTTGTAGTTCTGCTTAGTACGTGTGCTTCATTGATGAAGCCGAGCTTCATGATCGTACCCACGTCATCAATGGCAGTTTATTCTCAAATGCAAATCTCTTGTAACTTATCCTATTTAGGATGAATCGAATTAAGGTTGATTCGTCTATTCTAGCTCAATCGTGGCGTGTTGGGTGGTGTTCTTAGACACGATTTTCTAACCGGAGTGGTGATTCTGTATATTCGGTTAAATATTGTAGCCCGATTTTTTGTTTCAATGGTGAATCTTTATCCGAATGAGCCTTTGATCTATCCGTTTATTTGTTAATTCAACTTTAATCGTTACCGTAACTCTGATTGCCTATCACAAGTGTTCTTCACAGGAGAATCTAATGAAGGAGCTTCAGAACAAATATTGGAACAACATCGGATCCAACTTGAACATCAATACTTAGATTCATCGAAGAAGTAGGAGAACAACAACGCCCAGTGAAGATTGCACCCTAAAACTGCCATTTTTCAAACAAAAAACGACCACAAGTAAGAGCCATGGAGTTTGTACCTCCACAATTGACCAAACATGAATCAAATTTTGAACTAGAACAATCGATTGCAGGAGAAGTCGACGTAGATTTAGTAGAAACCAACGAATTCAGAACCCCATGCAACTGAAAACCAACTGAGGAATTCAATGTACTATCCGGACAATTGCAAAGAAGAAACAAAACAAGAAATCGACGAATGATGTTGATTAGAAACAATCTCACATGAAGCAACAACAATAAGATGATTCCTAGTAGAAACTACTCCCGATTGAACAACACCCGAAACCTTAGAACTTGAAAAACCGGCACCTTATCATGAGGATCATAAGGACGCAAATGTTGGTTTTGGTGTAAAGAATTCCTGTGATTGTGATCCATTAACTAAATGAATTTTTAATCACACTACAAATCATGTTATTAGTGTTATAACATGCTATAAATCACGCTATTAGCGTTATAATCATGCTATATTTTATGTTTTTCTTACATTGTTTTCTTTAAATCATATAATAATATTATATTTAAATTAAAAATAATAAAATTCTCGATTTTGTGGTGTAATTGTTTTGAAAAATCTTAAAGTATGTAAAAATTGTTTGCGTTTAAAAAATGGGGTAACTAGAAAAAGTTAACAGTTCTAGTTTTTTCTCATTTTGCCCCTCTCAGCCAATTCATACGTTTCCTTATGATGAAATGACACCACCTAAAATCTCAACCATTGATTATTTAGATCAACGACCTATGTCACTTCTTACATTTTTCACATTAAAAACACTTATTTAAACCTTTATATATATATATATATATACACATGTGTGTGTGTGTGTCGAATCCCCTACAAATCGAATTTAACAAAAAAAGACTAAAAATGTAAGAAGAAATGAGAGAGTGACACACACACACATATATATAAGGGCCGGTTATTGTACAAAGTGGGCCTAGTGTACGAAGCGTTTCTATGCGTTAGATTAAGATGATCAATGGTTGGGGAGTACGCGGTGGCATAAACGTAATTAAATTGAAATTAAACAAGGGGCGAGCAAGTGAAAAAGGGCAATTTTGTCAATTAGTACCCGGTAGCGTGGAAACGTACATTGCTACAAAATAGCAAACGTGGAAACGTGGATATTCAAACGGAAACGAAACCCCTAATAGTGTGAAAAAAGCAGAAACATCATCAATGGAGAAATCAAAGGAACTGAAGACGAAAGGTACGTTCCGAAGCTGTTTTTTGCTGTTAGATTACGACTTTCACGTTTGTGTAACTTCGTATTACGTTTATCATTTTGAAGTAATATGAATACGTGATTAATCACCAGATACTCGTAAGAAGGAAGCAATGACGAAACATAAAAGAGAATTACGAAGCAAGAAGAACAATGACAGACCTACAAAGAAACAAAAAACAGGTACTAATATAAACGCTAGTTTTCTGATTGGAAAATTTTAGCGTGAAATTACTTTTATAAACCCTAATTTTCTAAGTAGAACTTGTTAGCGTGAAAGTAATTGTGTATTTTTTAGGTTGATGATTTACAATCACGTGTTTTTTTGGTTGATGATTTACAGTCACGCATTGAGTAACATGGTTGATGATTATGTGATTGCGTAGTTTTGAAAAAGCTAAATTGTGTTTGAATTCCTTATTTACCAACGTTTCATACTTATAATGTAATGCGTTATTAAATGATTAATCAATATATATGAAACATACAAATGGAATGCGTAATTGATTTCTCATTCATTTTTTATTATAATTTTCAAAAACAAAAGGCATAAGCAGAACCGGTGTAGATGATGATGATTTTGAACAACCAATGCAACTTCAAGTCATTATACAAAAGCCCTTCGAAGAATTCAAAAATAGCAAAATTACAATCAGAACCTCACCAGCAAACCTAGTCCAAGCTGTAAAAGACTTGACTGATTTTCAACTCAAAGATATAAAGAAAATGGGCTTCGAATCAATCTTGGATTTCATAATAGACATCGTCCCACCTAATCTAGCTTGGTGGTTGTTGATGAACTATGACACTAAAACTAGACTGCTAAACACCGGAAGAAATCATATACACATAACACCTGCACTGGTACATGAAGTTCTTGGTGTCCCCATGGGTCCTAAAAGGGTAAGTGAAAAAAATAAACCAAGAAAAGGGGTAAATTCTACCATTGACACTTTCAGAAACCAATTTAGGGAATCACGCATTAGTGTTGGGGAAATCTTGAAAAAACTCAAAAAACAAGTTCGGGGTGGACCAGATTCATACTTAACTTTCTCATGGTATACAATACAATATTGGGATTTGTGACAAAGTCTACGACCATCAACCAAAAATTCATAGTCTCAATAGAGGACTATAATGAAATCAAGAACATGGATTGGTGTAGCTATGCGATTGAATGTTTAGACTACACAATATCAGAGTGGAAGATGAATCAGCAATATAATGGACCAATTGCTCTATTGTTAGTATGATCACTAAACACTTTTCTACCTATTTGTTGTTTAAAATTCTTTATTTGATTATAAAGCTTCATGACCTTAGCATAACTCTTTTTATCACGAATTCAGATGTTGAACAAATATACGCATGACAAAAGGCATGCCAAAAAAAACATACAAACTCCAGCAATCGGATACATAACATCAGAATCATTGACTGAATTGGAAAAGAGCCTGCATGAAAACGGGCCTATTACAGATGCTGATTTGGATGATGAAGATGGAGGAGATGAGGAAAAAAGGTAATAATGAATCTGAGAAGGAAGATGCTGAAGATAAAGAAGAAAATAAGGATAAAAGTGGGGATCAAGAAGGTGAGGAGGAGGTTGGTGATGAAAAAGGTGATGAGGAGGTTGGTGATGAAAAAGGTGATGAGGAGGTTGGTGATGAAGAAGGTGGGGATTGGGTTGGTGATGAAAAAGGTGATGAGGAGGTTGTTTATAAAGAAGGTGAGCAGGAAGACGGTGATGAAAAAGGCAAGGAAGAAGTTGATGATTATGACGAAGAAGTATATTCTGCAGAAGATAAACATGAAGATCACACATCACCGAAAGATGAGGAGGGAGGATATAATGAAGATGATGGTAATGAGTATAATGACCAATTTATGGGTGATTATACGGACTTATCCAAAGGTTATAATTTGAAACTCAACTTGCCGGTAGGAAAATCAACACATGAAATTATCAACTACTATATCCCACCAAAAGAAATCTCAAAAGATGAAAAGGTTAGCTCATTTGTTAGATAGTTTAAAGCATTTTTAAACATGTTATATAACTCAATTACGCACTAATACATGAATGTTTCTAATTCAGAAATGGTTCAACAGGGTGGATAAGAAAGGCAGGAAATTACAAAAGATACTTGTCGGTTTGCATACACTGATACAAGATGGTAGAACAAATTTCATGTTAAATACAGATATACAAGCCGTATGTACAAAATGGGAAAGTGTCTTATTGAAACTTAATGAACACAACTATGGTTAGTTGAGACAATGCTTAGAATATTAATTCACGCTTTGACAGTTTGAAAATAACATCTTTTCTGAATGTGACCGGGGGAAGAAGAGGTAAATAAGAAAATGAAAGAGGATGGAGATGTAAACAACACAACAATGCAACATAATGTTGTTGCAGATGATATGGTTGAAGAAAAGTTGATTGAAGATAAGTTGATTGACAATGAGGAGGTTGCTGGTAAACAAAATGTTGGTAAGTTGTAATCACGTATTATATTCACTATCACGCTATTGTAACTTAATGACTAAACGCAATTGATTTTTAAGTATCAAGCAAACACGCTATTTAAAATAATGCCGTCATCTAATTATTTTCAATTTAGTTGCTTCTTTAAATCCTCATATGAAATGGGTACAGAAGAATTGATTGAAGATGAGGTGATAGATAATGAGGAGGTTACGGATAAACAAAAATGTTGGTAAGTTGTAATCACGTATTGTATTCAGTATAACACTATTGTACCTTAATCACGGATAACACTATAATAATTTGGTATCACGTAATCACACTATTTAAATCTATTCTACTAGAATGTGTGCAGATGAAGTGGTTGTAGATGAGATGATTGATAATGAGGAGGTTGCAGATAAACAAAATGCTCGTAAGTTGTAATCACATATTGAATTCAGTATCACGCTATTGTAAATTAATCACGTAACTCACTTAACATATGTACTATTACGCAATCACGCTATAATGGCTTGTTTTCAGATGAATTTGTTGAAAAAATCTTGGTTGAAGATGATGTGATTGACAATGATGAGGTGTCAAACAAGGAGAATGAAAAGGTTATTAGGGAAGAAATTGGGGTTGAAAAAATAATAGGTATGATGTCATTGATATATATAAAACCATCTATCATGTTAATCATGCTATTACTTGAATTTTTATTTCATTATCACTTTATATACAGATGATGTTGTTAACTGTGGAAATGATGAACAAGATATGCAAACTACAGGAGCAAAACATGATGAAAAGAACCAAGAAGGTGATAATGAAGAAAAACATGAAGGTGATGATGAAGAAGAAGAAAACATTCTATTCATGAGGACATGGTTGATGGAGCATGGTGGATATAAACAAGAAGACACTTAGGAATGGGGTCTTGACAAACTAAAAGAAGAAATGAACAAAGTGGAAATAGAGATTGCCATGTATGAAAATAGAAGTTTGGAAGAAACAAAAAAAATAAGAAGGATGACAACAAAAGGTTGAAAAAGAAGAAAGGCTCCTCTCCGAGGTCACTTGAAGTAAGGCGAAAGTGGAGACACAAACTGTTTGATGCTAATGTTGGATACATATGGCCATCTCTTAATCGAATGGGAGATAAAAGATTATTGAAAGAACTTGATAATCTTAAGAAGTTAGTCGGAGGTATACGTAATTTCTTTATATTTGTATTTTTATATAGTATGTATTTAAATTTTATATTATTTAAATATCACAAATTTATTAAAATCTTAACAGCAAAAAGTGTTTTGAAAGAAATTCAAGAAGCAACGGAGCCAGAGAATGTTGATAAAGACGTTGATACACTGTTGGCAAGTGTGTCATTCCTGCAAACAAGAGAACCAAATAAAAAGGAAGACATAAATCAAGAAAAAAATGGTAAAAACGTTGTCAAATGCTTTAAAGTCACCGTATGTCAACATGAAAGTAGCAATGGGAGAAAAGTTGACAACAACCGAAAGTCTGGTGACAAATTATATATTCAAGGACACAGCTGCTTCAAGATAGTAAGCATGTGTTTTTTTACCTTAGGTACAATTACGTTTAGTTAAATTTATTATAACTCTAACAAACTTTATAAACAGCAACATACTCTTCCGATCATCAATTACCGGCAACGATTTCTACAAAATTGTATTTGAATCCTTCTATCCAAATTTACAAATAGTGGCCAATGCATTAGAGGCATTCACTGAATTGCTAAACTTCGAAGAGCAAAAAAGAAGCCCAGACTCTAAATTCAGACTGTTTGGAACTTGCACAATGCTGGTAAAAATCTTTTTCTTATATTTCGACAAGTAATCACGTAAATTAAAATTATATTATTTTGTAAAATTAAGTAATTACGCTATTCTTTATATGCAGCCTAATGATCACTATGTGCCTACCATCAGCGATTCTCAAAGATTAAAGGTTTTTAGTGATAATCTTGAAGTAAAATTAAGTGCTCTAAATATCAAATCACTGAAACTGATAGACCTGCTGATTATACCAATGATCATCTCTGATCATTACTATGTATTATGCTTTAATTTGAGAGACGGAGATGTTGATCTGTTGGACAACAACAAATATGAACAGCCATTCAACATAAGATACAACAATGTACCAGAACTGTTGGTAAGTCAAAATACGTATTATTTTTTAATACTTGTATAAAAAAACATTAGTTACTTATTTTATGATAACACTTTACAGAAGAAAACAGTGTGTTCGTATCTAGACAACATTGGCTATGGTATTAGCAAAAAAATCAAGATGGATGAGATTAAAAGAGTTGGAATGACATGGAGGACGTTTAATAACAAAAGACTGCGGTATTTTTGCAATGCGTCACATGGAAACATATACCGGTGACCCTACATGGCAATGTGGTTTTGATGATGAAAAGGAGCTGGAAAAACAAACCAGACAAATCACAGAACTCCGGTACAAGTACGTTCCCAAGATACTACTATCAGATCTAAACATATACAAAAATCAACTGTTAGATCTTGCGAAAGAATACAAAAAATCAACGGAGGGGAAGAAAGAAGATACAAAACGTAATATTTTTGACAAACTCATGGCACGAAAAGTAAAAACATTTGGGTAAGTCACGCATTTACATTATGTGAAACAACAAACATGTCTTTATTTTTTGTATGCCTTGTATTTCAGTTTTAGCGAATGGGCATTTATTTCTAATCACGCTACTGGTAAATCATTTATGAAAAAAGTACATAGTATAAACCAGGTTAAGGATAATCGCGTATTTTATTATGATTAACAAGACCAGAATACACACATCACGTAAAACATAACCAAAGTAAGACACACATTAGAGAGAATGATCATAGTGAATTAAGAAATTGGATTTTCAAATCAATATTACAGTTAAGCATCATTATAACCTTCGTCAATTCTTCAACATACTTTTGATCCTTCTCGTTATTGTCAAGCATGAACATAACAGGAAGATCACGTAAAGTGGTAGAATTCGTGGACTTTAAAATCCGAGTTACTTCATCCCTTCGGCTGATCATATTTGAAACATTGTTCAAATTAGCTTGCAAAGCATCTCTACGAGTAGCATGTATACTAATATGATCTGAAACGAGTTAAATCATACGAGATCTAAGGGAGGGGGTGGATGAGGATGAGGCATCCATATTTAGGATAAGGCATAGAAGTTTGTGGTTTGAGTTCGTTTATAAAGACATTTTTGGAACAAAAAAAGAAATAAGAGTCAAATAGTACAGACAAAAAACACTACGAAACAATAGAATGCAAACAAATCACTACCAAACATAAAACAATTCATAAAAATACATGCTGACTAATAACGCAATCACGCTATAATATATTAAGTAGTAAATCAATAATATAAGAAATTCTATATTTGAAAATGGTCAAATATCAGGGGAATCGATATAATGATGAAAAATCATCATGCTTTGAAAGTCACGCTAAATACTATTATCTTATTATAAATGAAGTATCAACAAAATATCTTGCATTCAAGTGTAATGAATGTGATTTGATATAATATAATGATGTATTGGTATTAAAAATTTTAACTACCAAATCTAACAAAATATTATAAATACGGTGAATCTCATACATAACCATAAACTCAAAAAAATGACTACAAACCAGACTAACTTGGAAATAAAGAGTCTTAAATCAATGACTTCTCTAGCAGAATTCAACTGCGATGTTAGTGCATCCGCATGTCTACTAGAGGTCAAAAAACAAGGAATAGAGAATGCTTAAGCAAATATGGCAATGTACAATCATCTAATGAAGGAACCAAAATGCGACCTACGAGACAGGACAATGTGCTACCTGCAAGACCAGGTGTCAAATGAGCTGGATATCTCTGACCAGCTCAAAAAAGCAGCTGATGAGGTGTTAGGAGGAATGGAGGCAAAAGGAAGGGGCGTTCGGATGATTGGAGATGGTAATTAGAGGTGAACAAAATGTGATGACTAAATGGTATCTTTTGGTATGTATGTAAAGAAAAAATAGGTAGGGTTATATATATTTTGGTTGATGTAAAAAATCAACTCGTGTTTACAAAATCTATGTTATAACATATAACGCAATCACGCTGTTACTAAATAATAATATGTAAAAAATGACAAAATCTATTATCACTTATAACGTATTGAAACAATGACGCTATGACATATCAGAAGTCTATAACATAAAACTTTTTAAGGTAAAGTATATGTTAACTTTATAAAATAACGCTAGGCTATACTAAACTCACGCTATGCTTTACTAAAAAAATCACGCTACGTCGTGTCTAGTCTTTAAACATTTTTGGCACTCCCTACGTCTCTTTCCAGCATGACTGGTCGCTTGTTCTTTTTTAGATTTAATACGCTTATGTGAACCCCGACCTTTATTTCTAATTCCAGTAGGAGCACGGACAATAGCGTCTAAAGGTTGCTCATAACCCAAAAGAGAAGACATAATGTCATTTTTCTTTAAAAAAGTAGAAATATGACGACCTTCATCAGCCTGTTTCATCATAGATTTCAACTCGTCTCGGAATTGGTTAACTGCTCAAGATCTGAAATGCATCGATCAACAATGTATTCACTAGAAAACATAATATCACGTACAATCTCTTTGACCTTCTGGCTTTTCTCTTGAGCGCTATCAAAAGTAACAGTTGAAGAGATGCTTTGTTTGGGGTACTGCTCCTTTTCTCCATCTCCTTAAAATATACTTCTCATGTAAGGCCCCTTTCCCGGGTAACCTTGCTTGTTGGATTTACTCATAAATATAGTCATAAATACTGAACTTAAATTAAAAACATTCAAGAGTAGCGAAAGCAATCATCATTCGAATACATAACATAACAGCGGAAGTCTTAACAATTAAAAACATAACTTTGTCTTAACATATTTAAAAGTGGGATGTTAGTCGCTTGCCGGGTAACCATCACGCCTTCGCACGAACCTTCCTTTCATTACCTGAAATGTATACTAAAAGTCAGCTAACGCTGGTGAGTTCTAGTTTAAAAACGATCATACATAGCATTTATCTTATCATTAAGTATTATATATATATATATATATAATATACGTGCTTTTGCATATTCTTTGTTTTACTATTCTCACATACCATTCATACTGAGTATATACATATGTACATACATACTTACTTTGGGGAGAACATTCATTGGTCATACACATATGGGTGATAAACCCGATATAATTGTCGCGTGAGTCAAAAAGACAAACGCCGTGAAAACTACCGTCGTAGTCCTTTTCATAAACCGTCCGGCCCTAGAAACCGTCCGTCGTAACATGAATCCGTCCGGCAACCTTTGTCCGTCCGCCTAAACCCGTCCTACTTTCGTAGTCCGTTCATTCGCCCGTCTGCCCAAAGGCATCCGTTTCCCACGCGGCTATTATGTATGCAACCATTCTACATGTAATAAGGCATTTGCTCCGACCGTCCATGAGTGCCTTTTATACATCCTAGCTTATGAAGGAATGTTTTGTCCCGGTTGCAAAATAGTTATGTGGTCGTCCGTCTACCGAAGTAGCCGTTGTCATCGAAGCGTCCATAACGTTTACATACATTCATAACATGCAATATATAAAATATAAAGCAAGATTTCATTCATTCACATTATGTCATTCTTTCATTCATTCTTTATAATCATACGTTTCATTCTTTGTTCATCATTCATTTTGATACATATATGTATATATCACATATGATCACATTGGCATTTATAACATTTATTCATTTAGCGTATACACTTCAGCCACAAAACATTTAATAAGGTTTGCATATAACATAGAGGGGGCACATAGAACTCACCTGATGAGCTAGTCTCGGCCTGTCCTAACCGCGGTCCAATGAGTGCCACACGATCTGGATTGGTTAATTACACATACATCAGACCTAATCTTGACTCTAACGGTTAAACCATTCTGAATTAGGCGACTATATTGACTTTACTAACCGGCCTGTTGGCCTTGTTCTTGCGTACTTAATAAGTGCGCATACTTCGTTTCATGCGTACTTGATAAGTTCGCAGGTTTTGCTTCTTGCGTACTTGATAAGTACGCAGAACATTCTTCTTGCGTACTTGATAAGTACGCAGGACCTGCTTCCCCGCAAAAACCCTAACTTTCGCATGCGGATCTGATCATGTCAAGATCCCGAACTTGTTTACATTCAAAACGTTTGCTTTTCGTTTAGGAACTCAAATCTATGTTTTTCTTCCAGTTTCATCCGTAAAAACGTCACCTATTTAGCTAATACCCGAAAAACCCCAAAACGAACAAAAACCCGGTTTAGGGTCGAATCGTTACTTGGATTGGGATTCTGATTCGGAGGTTTTTCTCACGAGCTCAGCAGTAACGTGCTCCTTCAATTCCGGGTCGATCCGTCAACTTTCTCTCTCTAGGCCCGAGCTCTCCTTTCTCTCTCTAAATTGCAAATGGTGGAAGTTTGCCAATTTGAGGCTGTCTTGGCCCTTATATACCTGGGTTTCCCTCGGCCCGTTGGAGCCGAGCCCAAGCCCATTTCGTTTCATTTATGACGATTAAATCTCAATCGCGTTATCATTTATTTAGTTACTATTTTTGTGATGTTACATCTCAAGAATTTGTTCGACATCAAACATGTTGAAAACATAAAAAAATGTGCCGACATAACAACCATATTGCTCAAATCTTTACAACTGCAGCTCACAGTTAATTCATCCTTTTTAAAAAGCACCTGCAATATAACGCATTAAAAGTTTTGAACATGATGGCGCAACAGCAATATCATGCATTAAATCTGAATTTAAAAAATGTTTTGATCAAAATCACGTATTAATCGATAATAACGTAATAAACAGTATTTTCAAGATAATTAGCTCAAGTAATCCTTTCCCAAACGTGTTTCGGTCTTTTTATAAAGACCTGTGCATACTCTTCAACTTGTAATGTTTTGAATGCAATGCAACTTTTGGTGGACTCATATATTTTTTCTTGCACATCATGAAATATAAATCCGGTGAATATTTCGGACGCTTGAGACTCTAATGGAGACTCGGTCCACAAATCAGGAAATGTGTATCTAGACTGATGATCATTTTTTTTTCGATTATAGCTTTGAACTTCCATTGCACTCTCAAAATGATTAAAAATTTCAACAAGGGTCAATTGGGAATTTGAAACTTGTCAAAAAAAATGGTTCTCACTCTCTGACCTTGATGTTGTATGCATTAGCCAAGAAAGGGGTTCATCACGATAAAATGCGGGAATCCACATCGATCTCAATTCAAACATATCATTAATCCAATTGTTATCTGCGAGATTGAATTCTTCCATTACATCCTTCCATTGAGTCTCAAATTCTTCTGGACTAATAGCATCAGTCCAAACTATATTACATACACTCTTTTTAAATTTCTCATCATTGCACAGAGGACTACCAACCTAAAAGAATTGAAATTCAAGCATTTATTATTGTATGCATATTTATCACGCTACATACCTTATCATCCATTTTTTTCATGATATGCCACATGCATAAGCTATACCTACTCTCTGTAAAACTTGTTCAATAGATTGCTTCATTGCAGGGTCTTGATCAGTAACTACTACTTTAGGCTGACTTCCAAATGATTTCAAAAATTGATCTAGTAACCACTTGTACGATTCAATAGTTTTCAGAGGCTAACAACCCAGCACCAACAGAAACATTGCAGTAATGATTATCAATAGCAGTAAATGGAACAAACACCATTTTGTATCTAAAACAAAAACAATAATGCATTGTTAATAATTACGCTATGAACAAACAAAAAATAACATACTTGTTAGTGTTGAATGTGGCATCAAAAGATATTACATCCCCAAAAGCGATGTAATTACGCTTACATTCCTGATCAGCCAAAAATAGTCCGGTTAAAGCACATTTCTGGTCAACAGAAAACTCAAATGAATAATCAGGAAGATACTCTTTCTTATCAGATAATCTTCTAACTATCATTTCTGCATCATACTCACCAATAAAAAAATTTAAATCCCTTCTAAAATTTTTACACTCAGTTGTTGTTACACCAACACGTTCAAAACCACCATACTTGGTCCTCATGATATGAAAAGATTTGACATGACCTAAATTTAAATTGGCAAGCTCACATAACATCTCTTGTTGGATGTACGACAACTTTCTAGATGATCTAATCAACTGGATATCGTCAGCTGAAACCAACCTATGACTATGCCTCTCAACAAATTTGTATACCTTATACGAAGAAGTACCTTTGACTAGAGACAAACACAAACTTGCACGACAACCACAACGAATAGTAGGTCTCTTCCTTGATTTTTTTGTTTTGTTATCATTTCCAATTGTAGCACCAGAATCAAAAAATTTTTGAGGCTTATTACCCTCCTTGGAACATGTAAAATACTTAATCTGTAATACGCCATGATTTTCAATTTGGGAACCTTTGCGAACACAAAAACCAGATTGTTTAGCATAAGAGCAGTAAAACTGATACGTATGATTTAAGCTTGGAAAAATCAGGATGGTCTACATGAATCGGGGACATTAGGGATATAATAGCATCTCCCAGAATTTGGAGATACACGTTGAAAACCACAACTTATATCTTCATCTATTATATATGCAATAATATCAAATACACATATTACTTAATTCATCTATAAATTTACAATTACGTATTCACGCATGATTTTACAACTACAAGTGTGCCATGCGATGTACGCTATAATACGTTATTATAAGGATTATTGGATTTTAATAATCCCACCTTTTACCAATTGGCCAATAATAATCCCAACTGAGAATATTCTTACCACTGGTCCCTACTTTCAAACTATTTTTTACATTGAACCCCCCGTTAAAAAAACTTAACGCCGTTAGAGTTTATATGACGTGGACATCTGCAAATCGTCGGAAAGTCGAGCGAAGCTAGCAGTGGTCTCGTGGTGGCTTTTGAAATTGGCTCTGGTGGTGTTTAACTGGTCTCGTTAAACACCACCGTTGTCCTTGTTTGGACTTTCCGGACAAACGAGACCAGTTAAACACCACCAGAGCCAATTTCAAAAGCCACCACGACACCACTGCTAGCTTGGCTCGACTTTCCGGTTGTTTGCAGATGTCCACGTCATATAAAATCTAACGGCGTTAAGTTTTTTAACGTGGTCCAATGTAAAAAAATATTTTAAAAGTAGGAACCAGTGGTAAGAATATTCTTAGTTGGGATTATTATTGGCCAATTGGTAAAAGGTGGGATTATTAAAATCCAATAATACTTATTATAATCACGTTCATACTTATTTACGATGATACAAATAACGTAAATAAAACAAACATAATTACGTAACAAACTCGTAAACTCATCAGATATTTTATATTGGATATAAAATAACGTAACGCATATCACGTAATCCAAATTACGTAACAAAAAAACAAAATATCTAATCAGATCTACATACTAATATAATTGAAATTACGTAACGCATATTACATAATCCAAACTACGTAACCAAAAACAAAAAACCTAATCAGATCTACATACTACTATAATTGAAATTACGTAATGCATATTACGTAATCCAAATTACGTAACCAAAAACAAAAAAAACTAAACAGATCTACAAACTACTATAATTGAAATTACGTAATGCATATTACGTAATTTCTAACTATACAAAACGTAAAACAACAAATAACGAAATTGCATTTACATTGAATATTGAAGAACGAATAACGGACAATATGAGAACATCATTGTACCTTGAACAAACTCCATCGCCTCGTAGCGTATTTTAATTTCAAAACAACAATAAAAAACAGATGAATTGCAATGACGGAAAAAGAATAACCGCCCATATTTAGGGGAAATTGATATACAGAATCTTGTCTGAAAATTATGCGCGATCATATCGTACAAAACTAACAATACATAATCACGCAAAAATCAACATAAATAAAAATTATAACGAATTATAAAAGGACGATCCTATCCTTTTACCAAAACTTAAAAATTAACACGCGTCGTATCCACAAAGCTTCGTACGCTATGTCCACTTTGTATTTAATACTTCCCCTATATATATATATATATATATATATATATATATATATATATATATATATATATATAGGGGATGGATAAATTGCAAACCCCTCTAGTTGTAGAAACTTGCAAACTCATTACTAACCATTGATTGTAGATCGTCTATGACTTAGATTGAAGAGTTTTTTACATATTTCTCCCTCTTAACCTCCTTAATAACATATATACCCAACCATAAAAATCAGTTACATAATTACCCACAGCTTACACAATTACCTATTTACCCTTATATGTAAATTGATATATTTAGGAAGTGAATATATGTAAATAGTACTTTAATTTGTTTATTAAGGGAAAAATAGTAATTCAATAAGTTATTTTAAATGAATTGGGTAAATATGTAATATATAAACTTTAGGAAGGGGAAATATATAATTAAAATTAGGGGTTGGGTAAATACCACTTAGGAAGGGGATATATGTAAATGACCCGATTGAAGAGTACTTTATTGAAATGAGCAACATGTTTATTGAAATGACCCTAGATTGAATACCACTTTATTGAAATGAGCAACATGTTTTTTTATTGGGAAAAAGGACAAAAAGAGCATAATAGTCAAAAGACTTGCTACAAAAATTGTCTTGAAAATTGATATCTCTGTATGTACGAAACATCACATCTAGAGTTCCCTCGTTTTCAAGATTTACTCATTATCTAAAGTATCTTTTGGATATTAGAGCTTAAAATTTCAAAACCTTCCATATTTAAAAAAAATTAAGAGTTATAGATCTATAGAAGAAGAGGTTCCTCTAGAACATGCGGTTGATAGGTCTTTTTGCTTTTCCAGCCAAGGCATTTCGGCAATTTTATGGCTTTAACAAGATTGGTCCGGCGATGGAGCTTGTAGACGAAAGGGGAGGGATGCATGCGAGAACGGTGAAATTAACAATGAAATGGTATGTTCCCCTCCTTTTACTTTGTTGACCTTACCTCTTTTTACTTTGTTGACCTTACATAAAATTTCAAAACCGTCCATATCTCAAAAAATTAAGTGTTATAAAAAATTTCAGATCTTATAACCATAGAAAAAATTAAGAGTTACAAATCTACAGAAAAATGAGAGTTAAAATTTCAAAATCGTCCATATCTTTGTTGTTACATATGAAACAAATCGAAGTAACTACATGTAAGAATAAGTGTGCTTCTTTTTGAAAAAAATTTATATGTGTAACTCAATATACCATAGCATGTGAAACATATACAAGAACTATAGGTAAAAACAAGTGTATGTAGCAACTTAAATTTTAAGAAAAATTTAGTTACATATGTAACTATTGATAGCTTGATAACTATTTAAACTTTAAGAAACATATAGTTACATGTGTAATCTTTAACAAAAATCAAAATTGTTAAGATAAACTTTACTTTTTGATAATGTGGCAGGGCAAAAAGGGACAGAGGAACAACGAGGACAGGTAAATGGAAAAAAAATAAGAATGGTTTGGCATACGAACACGCTCATCACCTCTTCAGTCGTATACGGGTAATAGACTGTTAAAAAAAATCAAATAGAAGCGTTAATAAAGATAGGATTTGGGAAGCTCTTGTCATTCAAAGTTGATGGAATACCAGCAAAGATAGCGTGCTATGTGTTAGTTATAGCGTATGTAAATATTATATATATGTTATAATGTTATATATAATGTTACACATACATGTTACATAGAACAACATAAAAAGGATTGTGGTTAGCCCATCTTCTTAGTTTATAAAAATATGAATCCCAATAAAAATTACAAAGTTCTTCATCCGACCATTTATTAATTATAGTAGATAAATAGTCACAAATATAGTGGTTAACAAATTGCGTGTTACATACGCCTTATATGTAAATAATGTGTGTTACATAAAGTAATAAAACAATGAAATGAATGTGTGTTAGTTATGGAAACTTTGGAGTTCCTTTACCCACGATCGGTTAGTTCTAAAACTATTATTGTACTATGGTTATTTCAAGTTTTTTAATCCAAAAATTGGTGAATTCCTTTACAAAATAAAACATCTTCATTCAGAAAGAGTCACGATCTTCTATGGTTTTAAAAATATTTCAGATGGGTTCAGGAGTACAAATAAAACAACATATTAAAATACTCGAAAGAAAAACAAGTAATCTAAAAATGAAGAAAGTCAAATGCAATAGTAGGTTGTGTAACATATTGCATTTAGATGTATGTAACAATACTAACACATGTAACATAATTAACAATTTGCAGTTAGATATATGTAATAATAGTTACGTATGTAACATATTGCATTTACATATATGTTTAAAAGGGTTACAATCGATCAGGTGAAAAAACATATGTAACAAACCCTCTTAATCTTGGACATTTAGATTTCATATGGAAAAACATATCTAACAAGCTCTCCTTTTAAATTCAAGAAAAAAAACAAACTCACAGGTGGTGTGTCAAAGATTGGTTACCCGATATGAACAAAATATGGCACTTTTGAGGGTTTTTTTCCAATCGGTGATTCATAACCTAAAATAAGGCCGTGTTACATGTATGTAATCAATAACTGTTTATTAGTTGAACATTACAATATTTACATTGTGTAAACTAGCAAACATGTAACGAGATTCTTGGATCACCGGAAAAAGTAGCTAACACATGTTATATATGCAATCAGAAGTTGGTCTAATACTCGATTGTTGTTAGTATTACGGCAGACTAAATCACTTACTTGTTGCTTAGCAAAGATTGACAAAGTTTATTTGCAGGAATACATATAATCAAGTTCAAGTGAGAGAAAGTTGCATAAGAGAGAAGAAACTCAACTATGGAGTTTTATAAAAAAAAGGGTTAATAAAGATGAATAGAGAGATAAAGATAAAGTTGTCATGTCATTTGTCAGAGAGAGAAAGAGATCATAAAAAAATGTCTAATATACCCTTGCAACCTAAATTCATTAGAGGTTGAAAGCTGATGTGGCAAAACGTGAGCCACATATAAGGTTTTTAAAGTTTATTTAACCTAAGTGAGTTTTCAGTTTATATATATATATATATATATATATATATGAAAAGAATCATGTGTAAACTTCTTTTTCGTGTAAAAACCAAAAAATCATTTAAACCAATAAGTTGATGCCACATGTTCAATTATTTTTTATTGCTGGAAGGGTAACTTGGTAATTTTGCTTTCTTTTTTTGAAAATCATGACACATACATTTAGTCTTATCATCATTACTTTCTTTTTTAAATATCAAGACTCTCTTTCTCTCTCTCAATTTCTTTTTTTTTTAATTTTGATAAAGTAGATGATTAATAAAACAAGTTGATGAAGATGCAAAACTTCATTTATAAAAAAATCAAATGCTTGTTCAGTAAAAATAAACCCTATTTACAGTAAAAAAAAATATCTAATTTTTACAAAAAAAAAACTAGACGATGAAGATGTAAAACTTCATTCATAAAAAATCAAATGCTCGTTCAGTAAAAAGAAACCCTATTTATAGTACAAAAAATATCTAATTTTTAGAAATCACATCCTTTTTTTTGCATTTTCTTCCTTTTCTTTTTTTTTCTGGGCTTTAATACCTTTCTTCGTAATTTATAAACGTAATCCAACAATCGATCACATTACCGTACAATTCTCTCTCCTTGCAAAAAAAAAAAGAATCCTAGTAAATAAAAGCATCAATATATGGTGTTTTTTATGTATTTCATTATTAGTCTAAACAATGAACAAATACAAGTAAAAAACACACACGTAATATCAAATTACATATATGTTGTATCATATTACATACATGTAATGTAATATCATATTACATATATATAATACCATGTTGAAGGATCAACAACAAGAAACTTAAATATTTATGTGTAGGTAAATGTATGAAACACATAAAAAGTGCATTGAAGTCCCATGTTAACCAATATTAGTTTACATATAAATGATCTTTTACCATTACATATATGAACTTTGTATTACATATATTCAACTTTGTATTACATATATCTAATACCCTTCATAACTAATGACACATTTCTAACCGTATGCATTTATCATAATTTTTTCTTAAAAATACAATGGATTACCAACTAAACCAGGATTATAATAATAATAATGCAAAGGTAACCGATTACATGTATGTAATCATTTCAAATTCATAAATATTGTAAAAAATGCCTCGTAACACAGTTTTTTAGGGTATTTTAACAAAAAAAAATGCAAAGATAATCAAATATGTATATGTAATCGGTTTTTTATAGAAAAAAAAATCATTTTTTACATTGTAAAAACACACACGTAATATCAAATTATATATATGTTGTATCATATTACATTCATGTAATGTAATATCATATTACATATATATAATACCATGTTGAAGGATCAACAACAAGAAACTTAAATATTTATGTCTAGGTAAATGTATGAAACACAGAAAAAATAAATATTTATGTCTAGGTAAATGTATGAAACACAGAAAAAATGCACTAGATATCACACCCCAACCGACGGCGAAATACGTCGGGGCGGGACATGTGGACTGTTCATGAGCACATGGTTGACTAAGATTTTATATATTAAAACATCACATTCCCATTCAAAATTTCCAAATACAATAATACAAGAATATTGGAAATACAAAACATATTCATTTGTTTCAATTAACTATGCCCACAACCTAAGTGTAGCAACTTAATCAACTCAAACTTTTGTACCTGAAACATGATGAAAACGAGGTCAACTAAAAAGTTGGTGAGCATACATAGGTTTTGACTCTAGATAGCATCAAAGTGTTGTGTGTAAACAAATCCATACAAGTCATGATTAATAAGGCGTTTATGAGGAGTTACTATTGTGTAACCAAGAGTACAATCAAACCTTTGTAACTAGCATGCAAAATTGTGTTGTCGGTAACAATCACCCCAATCTGGGTGGGTTTGTCAGACTCAATAGATCTATCATTGTTAACCGTCGGCTTGTATAGTTAATGATTGTACATGTAATTGCACACAAACAGTTAACACACCTAGCACTCAAACATAAAGCTCAAATTGCATACAAATTGTAAAGTGGATTTGTATTGTGTAGTTTGTTTAAATCATTGTAATGTTGTGATCATGTTTCACCCCAAAATGTAAAATAGTGAAGAAAGGGGGCTATGTAAAACTCACTTGTATTCGTGTGTTGCAGATCACCCGAACAGTAGGTAGCACAAGCGATTAGTTAGCCACAAAGTCAACCTATAATTGAATTGTATGTATCTAGTAAAAGATATGCACAAATGACTAAGGCAACCCTATAGTTCTAAAGGATTGAGTAAACGCCTAGAAGAAATAGGTACGGGGATTTGGTTGTGTACGAATAGTGTTTACGTAATCCCATGTAATGAATGTGTGTATGTTAATATTAGCATTTTTATAAAAGGTTTTTTTATACGGTGTGGAAATTAAAATGTATATGATTTTAAAGAAATATGAATTGATTTAAGGCTTTTTATGTAAATCTATTAAAGTAGGCATGTAATTAGTTAAATAAATAAACCCTTTTATTTATTTATTTATTTATTATTATTAAGATATGTTTTGAAAGTGGAAAGTCTAAAATATCTATTAATGTATTTAGGAATTTAATTAATATGTATAAACTTTGATTAGTATTTTTCAAGAATTAAAAATTTTTGCAAAGATATAAAAATGATTTATCAAAATTTATAAATTGAATGAATAACTTAAATGATTTGTTTGTAAAATAATTTTTTTATTTAAAAATAGATTTTAAATGATTTTTATATTGGAATTAAGGTTTTTAAACAAATGAAGTTGTAACTAATTGTTTCACTTAAAAATTGCTAGTTATTGCACTCAAAATAGTCCCAAAGGGTATGGGTTTTATAAAAATACTTTTTGTTAAAAGATTGGCTGCTTAAAAACGAGTAAGAAGAATAAATGGAGTTGACAGGAATCAAACCCGGGTGGGTTCTGTGAGGACATAGGCACATTACCACTGGACCAGTGGTCTCTTGTTTTTCTAAGGTGGGTCGCCCGTGGTTTTAGTCAATGGACAACAGGTTCTGGGTTATGTTATAATGGAAAACACCCAAAAATGGTGCGGGTATTGGTCTCGAACTCGAGACCATGCATGCACAAGTCATGAGTCTTAACCAGATGGGCTGGGCATTTGCCTTGGCAGGGATTCACTTCCTAAATCATTTACCACACAAACCCCACCCGCCTTCTTCCCCAATTCTTATACCCGAAACCCTAACTCCAAAACGATTCCAATTAAGCACAGCTAAGAGTCGATAATGATGGGGCTTTCATTCCCCAGATTAAAACGAGTCTAAGGGTATAATATTTACCTGAGATGGCTGGGGGATGATCGAGTACGACTGGATGGACAGGCCCAGTGTTCTTCGGATTCGATCGCACTCCGGAGGTGAAATGCAGGTTAATATAGGGTTGGGAGAGTTTGTTCAGGTCCGCGCGAAGGTATGGGTGTGTTTTAATTTGTTTAATTTCGCGTTTAAGGCTAGATCCGATGCGGATTTGAAGGCGACAGCTGTTGGCCCTAAATCATGCGTTAAATCGATGAATTTGAGTGAATTGAGTCATGTTTATTGACTAGGTACAAGCGAGATTCGTCATGGTTTGATTTACGGGTGTTAAACGCGTTTTAATTCCTTGATTTGGAAATAAATTGCACACTGTTTGACTCAGGAAAGTCAAATTGTTCAAGATTCAAAATTTAGTCCGTGTTTAATCGAATTTAAACTTTAAATGGCTAGGGTGTGATCTGTAGATGATTATGTACAAATGGGAAGTACACAACAGCATGAATTTGCCGATAATAGTTTAGATTTGTACAATTTTGGGTATTTTGACTTTTAAAGTCCAAATAAATCAAATTGGAATGGGTTCGAATTCATGGATGAGGGTTCAAATTTGAGGGTTCAGGTGTTTAGAAGGGGTTCAAAGCATTAACATAGGATTCAAGACCAATTTACCTGATTTAAATTCTATTCCATTTATTTATAAAGGAAATAAATTTCATTTTAATAAGATTACAAATTGAATTGGTGGTTTATCTAATTAAATGAATGTGTATTTACTTATAATTAAATATTTGTAATAACATAGATGTGGTGGAAAGTAGGATTAAATGTGAGTTTGAGATAATAAACACATGTTTAGGAAAAATAAATAATTGTGACATACTGTGTTGAACCGGTACGGGATCGAAATGGATTGTGAAATGAAGTAACAATTAGGTCGGAAAAATCATGGATGTTACACTAGAGTCCCAAGTTCACCAATATTAGTTTACATATAAGTGATTTTTTACCATTACATATATGTAACTTTGTATTACATGTATTCAACTTTGTATTACATATATGTAATACCCTTCATAACTAATGACACATTTCTAACCGTATGCATTTATCATAATTTTTTCTTAAAAATGCAATGGATTACCAACTAAACCCGGATTATAATAATAATAACGCAAAGATAACCGATTACATCCATGTAATCGTTTCAAATTCATAAATATTGTAAAAAATGCCCCGTAAGACAGTTTTTTTTGGGTATTTTAACAAAAAAAATGCAAAGATAATCGAATATGTATATGTAATCGGGTTTTTTTTGAAAAAAATTGTTTTTTTTTATTTTTACATTGAACAATTTTGGGGATTTTATACTGATTTCAACCCTCTTTTTTCAACGATTTTCTAAAAATTGTGTTTTTAGGTTTAAAGGAAGTATAAAAATTAGAGAATTTTTGGCTTTTATAATGATTTCGACCCTTTTTTAATGATTTTCAAACATTATGCTTTCAGGTTTAAAAGAGGTGTAAAAAAATAGTTTATTCAGGTTTATATATGTAACAACATATTACACTATAGCTTAACAAAACAATGTATTACATATATGTAACAGCATATTAATATGATATTACATAAATGGTAATATAGACATTTTATTTATTTATTTATCATTACACTACAGCTTACAAATCCTTACATGTATCACAATAATAAATATTAGTGATAATTATACATATATAACATCATATAGATTTTAAATGCAAAACACCAACATGTCATAATGTTCTTAAATCTAACCATTCTTAAAAAGTACATTAATTTAGTCACGTGTTCCAATTTTTTTGACAAAAAGGTCGATTATAAATATATATGTAATCGTTTGAAAAAGTAAAAAAAAAAAAATTTAATTAGGGGCAGTTTAGCAAATAATCGATTTTTTTAACCTTTTCAAATCCCACGAAAAGAGTACGATGGAACCATTTTGCAATGTTTTAAAACCCGGACCGGACCGGCCGGTCGGACCGGGAACCGGTGGTCTGGCCGGTCCGGTTACATATGTTGAACCGTTTCTGCAGCGAACCGATGGTCAGACCGGTTGAACCGGCGGTCGGACCGGAAACCGGGTGGTCGGACCGGTTGAACCGCTTGACTATTTATTTATTTTTTTTTTTTTTAATCTTTTTTAAGTCTCTTGGCTTCTTATTTCGTAGGTAATTGTTAGTTTAAAATTATTTGAATTTACTTGTTGGTGGTTTTTGAAAGGATTAAAAGCTATTTAGACTGATATATTTTTATAATATTTATGACGTCGTCCGGTTCTTAAATCCGGTCCGACCGGTCGGACCGGTCCGACCAGTGGACCGGTAAGGAGACCGGTTCGACGTCCGGTCCGGTTCTGAAAACATTGCCATTTTGGGCTTCTATAACCTTTTAAAATCCCATTTTTTTAATGCCTCTTCAGATAAAAAAATATCGTTTCGAATGTTTTCGGATAAAAGATCTTGTTTTCTGCGTTCTTCAACCTCTTTTTCCAATGTTATATTTTTACTAACCTTTGATTTCTGCGTTCTTCAACCCCTTTTTCATCAACGATTTTCTTCAAGCGACGATGGAGAAATCTTTCTTCAAGCGAAAAAAGAAGTGATTATGCTAATATTGAGAAAATGACGATGACGGTTTGAGGAGTTGTAATTGAAGTGATTATACTTATATATAGAAAAATGGTGTTTATAGATGGTGATGATTGTTTGGGGAGTTGTGATTGAAATGATTGCTTAGTCTTGAAAATACAAATTTGAGTAATACAAATTTACGAACATGCCCTCCAAGGACTAAAATATTGTACTTTAGATGGTGATTTATTAAGAACCCTTGATCTAACAGGATGGGTTTTAATCAATGGATGAAATTTGGTTTTTTAGTTTTTACATAAAAAAGTGGTTTACAATTGATCCCTACCACATATATATATATATATATATAAGTGAGTTTATATAACGGCGGGTACTTCGGTTCATTTGTTTAGATTTCTTGTCCACACACATAGCAATGGCAATGTTTTAAATGTGATAACCATAACCTGACATGCTTAGTCAAAACCTATTATAGACCTGGAAACACATCTGTACGGTGTAAATGTGTTAGATAAATATTTGCACCGTGTAAAATGGGATAACCGCACCGTATAAATTGGGATAACCGCACCGTTTATCACACAATATATTACAACTTAAAAAAATATGAATTTTTCCTTTAAAAATCTAGCAATACTATAATTGCATTAAAGATGAAAAAAAATTAGTTTTACGGTATATTTATTTAATAATAATAAAATATATAAAAGTTATTACAAATAAAAAAAAATTATGTAACTGTGTTTGAATGAGAAAAGTCAATACATCATATTACACCCTCCTAATCCTTAATAGCGTCTAATTATTTAGGAAAATCTCACTCAATATTAACCGTTAAATTCATTAAAATTCTCCGTACACTACTTAAGAAAATTAGGTTTTGTATTTCATCGGTCATATAAGGTTTAAACTAGAAAGGATAAAAACCCTAGAAAGTCTAGAAAGAAATCTTAGCACAAGATTATTGTATTTGTGGCTAAGATTCACGAGAAAACATTTTATAAATAACTGAAAATTAGAAACAATTAGGAAGGATATAATGGGAAGAGCCAAACAAATACATGCACATGCTAGTCACATGTTATTTCATGCATTTTTTTTAAACATTCATAACTTTTTTTTTAAAATTACATCTTAAAAACGAACGTTTTTTAATCTTTAATATGAGTATAATATTTATATATATATATTTTAAATATTTTTATTTAAAAACCTTGAACTGCGTGTTTTTCAACATGGTGTTTTAGATCTATGATGTTTTAAACTGAGTAGTTTTTTAACATGATGTTTTAAACCGGGTGTTTTTTAACGTGATGTTTTTCAACATGATGTTTTTCTGGCCATGGTGTTTTACACACGAGGGACAATTTCAACATGACTTTTTAGTTTTTTTGGTCATATTATTTTCAACCTGGGCGTCAATTTTCAACATAACGTTTTAGATTTTTTTGGTCATAGTGTTTTACACCTAGATGCCAATTTTAAACATGTCGTTTTAGCTTTTAGGTAATGGTGTTTAACACCTTAGTGCCAATTTTCAACATTAGGTTTTAGCTTTTTGGTCATGGTGTATACACCTATGCGACAATTTCAACTTGGCCTTTTACATTTTCAACCTGAGCGTCAATTTTAAACATGGACGACATGTACAAAAATTGTAAAACGCCATGTACAAACGCCTAGTTCAAGGATTTTAAAAACGAATTATGTATATGTCACACCCTCAAATTCCACCTACGGGTTTTACCGCGAGGCGTGTGACAAACCAGGATCATCGTCATTAGTTACGTTGAATGACTCTATATGAGTTTTAAAAGTACCATTGAATATTGAAGTAAATGCAGAAGCGTAAGCGTTAATATTAAATCCAATATAATTACGCGCAAACAAAGCGCCAAGTAATGTAAATAATGTGTAATAAAGCATTGTTCATTTAATAATAAAACCAATGCGACTCCATGATGCATCCTAGTCCTGATGTGTACAACCTGAGAAAACATGCTTAAAGTGTCAACACAAGGTTAGTGAGTTCACAGGTTTGTAAGTAAATAAACTATTTGAGTGTTAGCATGATCCACATACATAAGTCACACCTATTGTTAGCAAGACAATGTACAAGTTACTCTAAGCATTCGCAACTGAAACTGACTGTTTGTGTTTGAATACCTTCCACCATTGCTAACATCAACAATGGCAAATGTTTAGGACAAATTACACTCGTTCAACCTCCAATCGAGCTAGCGCGACTAGCCCGGGTGGGATTTATCAAACCCAGTACTACTACTCAAATTTCATCGCGATACACCTTATACTAACGGTTCGAGAATGTAAGGACTTAGTATGTTATGTTTGCGCTTAAGTAAACAAGTGGTAATGAAATATTATGTGATTCGTGTTTGTTTGTGTGAATGTTTCTCCCTCAATAGTAAAACAAGTAAAAGGATGTTTGTTTGTGTGCATATTTCTCCCCCAATAGGAAAACAAGTAAAAAGGGGTCATGATACTCACCTTAGAGCGCATGCTAGACTACAAGTGTTGTACCGGTGGCCCGCTAAAGGCTACATATGATGAATAAGTCTATAAGTTTGTGTTCGCGTTGGTTCATAAAACCCGTCGTATCCAAACAATCCAAATTGTTTATAGGTTTTGAAAAGATTAACATGTTTGACTAGTTTGTCCAAGTTTGACTTTTGTTGACCAAGTTGACCCGATGACCCGTTGGTGACTCTTATGGTGACTTAATGTTTATTCAGTATACTAATACACATAATATATAAGTAGTTCGTGTTTCAAGATACATACATGATTCACAAACGTCCTAACATGACAAGCTATGAACATTCAATGTATTTGTATCAACAAAGTTACTATCATTAGTAATGTATGTACATGGGGTTTCTATAATACGTTGCATGATTCTAATATGATTATGTAACCATACTAATGTATAATAGATCATTACATCATGTAATACAAGTCTAGGAAGTCAAGTTCCAAAATCTAAAAGTTTCAACTTTTAGTAAACTATGAACAATCTCCATAATAGAAAACAACACTTTAGCATGCTTTAATACATTCATATTAACCTACTATTATCACCCCACATCATTATGCACATACCAAACTTATACACAATTTGCAACTTTTTAATAAAGTTTCCTCTTTAAGAAGCCCTTCGATTTCTATCCTTGTTAATGAGTTTCGACGCCTCAAAACAATTACATACAACCTAAGTAGCATAGTTATAATCATAACAATCATCAATTACATCTAGCATGAAATTCTACAGCTTCACATAATCAAAAAGTTTCCTCTTTAGGCAAGTTATGGATCATATACATTTAGGGTTTCATCATTAACAACATAATCATCAAATAGATACAATAATATCAAACAAATAACAAGTCACCAACATTTTTACAACATTTCATGTTTGGATGAACTAGGGTTTCATTCTAAACCATGGGATCATAAAAGTAACGAAATTGGATAGAATAACCTACATAGGGGTGTTAGCAATGCCTAGGATAGATCAAATACGTGTTCAATTTCGAGAATCAAGATCAAAGGGATGGTGTTTGGAGTGGTTCTTGGTCTCGGCATCAAGGGGGTGGGGAGGGGGGTGGGTTGCGATTTTTTTGAGAGAAAGAGACTAGAGTTTTACTCTTTTTTTTCAAATTTAATATACATGAATGTATTTAATTATATGTTAATGATTATATTAATTATTAATTAGTGTCATAAAGACTAGAAGTAAGTTATGGATATGAAGAGGTTTTTTTTATAAAAACTTTAACTATTATTTTTATAACATTTATAAAAATAACAAACATGATTAATTTCTGACAACATGTGTGTTTTCACAAAAGTTCACATAATTCACATAACAGTCATATAGCATGCAGATTTTCATAATCTACATTAATATAATTGTTCGCAATTATTTTTATTAGTTCACCAACGTTCCGGGTTATACTCGTGTGTGATCCGGTAATTCTACTAGTTACCACTGCGTGAGTGTTTGTGAAGTAATTGTCACCTTTAATCTATCCTTCTTAAATGCAATGTGTAATGACTAACTGAGATAACAGAGTTTGTATAACCAAATGCTTGAGATAACGGTGTTTGTGTTAACAGAGTTAACCTGAAAATGTCGGATGTCACATTATATATGTGTGTGTGTATGTCACACCCCCAAATTCCACTAACGGAGTTTTACCGTTTGGTGCGTGACAAACCAGGATCTCAGTCATTAGTTACATCAAACGACACTATATGGGACTCAAATGGAAATATTATAAAAGTTCAGAGTAAATGCGGAAGCGATAAATAAAAAGTAAATGCGCAAAACAAACGCGCCCAAAGTCTAATCCAAAATAACATAAATAAAAATAGTTTAAACGTCTGGATAAATAAGAAATTAATATTAGGACTCCATGCATGTCCTAATCATGCATTGTGCCTTAGCTTAACGTCCTGAGAAAACATGTAAGAAAAGTGTCAACACAAGGTTGGTGAGTTCACATGTTTCAGTTTATAGAAGCGTTTAACAGATTAATGTACATTCAATATATATATATCAATAGGTAGCTAACCCATATACATGTTTACTAATGCGCTCGCAACCGAAGCTAACTGTTTGTATGCCTCCCACCATCATGGTGCATGTTTAGGTCAATATTGCACCCGTTCGACCTCCAATCGAGTTAGCACGACTAACGCGGGTGAGGTTTGTCGTACCCAGTAGTACTACTCAAATTACCTTCCTATGTTCATATTAACGGTTCGATGTGAGGACTTTAAGGATAATGTGTATGAATAGTCATACAAGTGATATCACATATTAATTACAAAAATCAAAAGTGTTTGTGACATGTTTTCTCTCCCAAGTTTAAAACAGTAAAAAGGGCCGTGAAAACTCACCTGAGTTGCGTAGGTAGATTCACACGAGAATGAGGTTTGGACCTCAAGTGTTAGCCTGAAATGGCTTACAAATGCCCTAGAATTATAACATAATAATTAGGGATATAATATAACGGGATTTGTGACGACGACACGGAAAGTTGAATGTCCTAAAAACGCTCTAATGACCAAGGAGTAGACGAACGTGTCCACGGGAATACGGATTTCTAAATTAAATAATTAGGATAAATACGTTACACGACGCATGACAATCTATAAAAAATATATTAGTAAGATTTCACCAATAGTAACGGTCTAGGGAAATAATATAATTTATTATTTAAACTTAGCAAAATATCCCAATAAACAAATTGTGTGACAAAAATAATAAATCTATTATTTTTATTCGAGGATATAAACGAGTGTAAATAATATAGATAATTATTTTATTTATTAGCTTGAAACGTTACACGAAGTTTATAAACGAGTTGATAATAATATATAAATATATATTATTTTTAGTTGAAATCACGGGTTGAAAATAATATAAATATATTATTTTATAAATGAAATTTAAATAACAAATATGGGTTACAAGACTAAACCCGAGCCTACAGGTGGTTTCCGGGCAAAAACATTTTAATATATAAATATAATAACATAGGGATAAGTTTAATATTAAAATAAAGGCTTAAAATAATAAAAACCCAAAAACTGGGGTGGGGAGACTCGAACCCGGGCCTCCTCCGCACCGACACACACACTTAACTAGTCCCGCCTGCTAGGATTTCGCAACAGAAACCGAACCCAAATTGTTTTAACAATCAAGTCCCTGTGGTTTCCCTCCCATACACACTAGCGATCGAATCCCAACCCTCGAATCTGATTTCGATTGACACAAAAAGCATAGGGGTTTTGTAAATTGGGTCATGGAGATTCTGGGGTGGAGTTTAATTTGAAAATCATCAAGTTTAAGATCGATTAATTACAGGAATTAGAACCGAAAACCCTAACTTTGAACCTAGAATCAATTCTGTTGAATTCGATATTAAAAATAGTTAGATTCATAGGGTTTTTACTGATCAAGACATTGCGAAACTACTGAGATAGTTTAATTTCTTTGAGATTGTGTTTAGAATCAAAACCCCCAAATCCTATTATGAATAAACCCTAGGTTACGGATCGAGTAAAATTCGATGTTATAAGATTAAATTGATATGGGGTTTTCAAAGAGTATTAGATTGCGAAGCTAATGGTATCATTTGATTAGATTTACACATGGTTTAAAGCAGGGTTCGATAAAACGGTATCATATGAACCCTAGAATTGGGTTCATGATCGATTCGATGTTTTAAGCAAATATGATAGGGCTTTCAATTGATGGGTAAAAATGAAACTGAGAATGAAAGAAATTGCCAAATTGGGGTTCGAATTGACGGTGCTTGACAAAAACAGGTGCCGACTTGCGCGAGCTTGGTCTCCGGCAATCCTAACTGCTTCAACGGCCGAATTGGAGTGTGCCAAAGGTTCTCTGAGACTCGTACAATGTGTGCAAAGGTTCAATTTGTGATTTGGTAATTCGAATTTGTCGAATTCAGTCGTTTTATCATTGGTTTCGACGGTTATGACATGAATTCGCATTATTAGGATTAATTTGGATTAATGTCGATGATCAGGGACTTGATGATGAACGTTAGAGGTGTTAATACCTAAATCGGTTACAAGTTTGAACGATTTTTAGTTATAACTCGAGGATTTAGATCAATGAACACACGGTTTGACTTTTGAAAGTCAACAGGAACACAAAACCCTCTATTTTGACTTTGGAAGTCAACAAATTCCGTTTTGGGACTTTGCAAGACTAGTCCTTGTACTTTAAGATCAAGAAATGACAGAATTGGTCCCTCAGGTTTAAGATTAGATTAATTAGGTTAGGAGTTAACTGAGTTTTGCTAACGGTGTTAACTTGAAAAGTCCGGATTGTCACATCATCTTCTAGTTGAAAGAATTTTTGTCCTGAAAATTAAAATAATATTTTTTTTTCTGGATGTTACATCATTCCCTAGTTGAAAGAATTTTTGTCCCAAAAATTAGTATAGTACCTTAAGAGTTTGATGTGAAGTGCTTGAACAGATGAGAATACTTGCGCATCATCTGATCCACACGCTCCCACGTGAATTCTGGCCCGCGTTTCGAATTCCAACGAACTCTGACAATAGGGATTTTACTACGTTTGAGCATTTTGACTTCCTTATCCATGATTTCTACTGGTTCTTCGATGAAACGCAACTGTTCAACGATTTGCAGTTCCTCAAGAGGAACAACGAGTGTCTCGTCTGCTAAACATTTCTTCAAGTTTGAGACATGAAAGACGTTGTGTATACCACTAAGTCCTTCAGGTAGGTCCCGTTGGTACGCTACTGGGCCAATTCTCTTTACTATCTTGAACGGTCCAACATAACGAGGGTTTAGTTTGCCTCATTTCCCAAAACGAATTACACCTTTCCAAGGTGAGACTTTTAATAAGACCATGTCGCGTACTTGAAACTCTAACGGTTTACGACGCTTATCGGCATAGCTCTTTTGACGATCACGAGCTGCCGCCATACAATTTCTAATTTGAACTATCTTTTCTGATGTTTCTAAAACGAGTTCAGGACCCGTAAGTTGGCTATCCCTAACTTCAGCCCAACAGATAGGAGATCGGCATTTTCGTCCATATAACGCCTCGAATGGTGCTGCCTTGATACTAGTGTGATAACTGTTATTGTAGGAGAACTCCACCAGAGGCAGGTGGGATTCCCAAGTGTTACCGAAATCAATCACACAAGCTCGTAGCATATCCTCCGGAGTTTGAATAGTGCGTTCCATTTGGCCATTTGTTTGAGGATGGTATGCCGTGCTCATATCTAGACGCGTGCCTAAAGCTTTATGTAAAGATTGCCAGAAACATGAGGTGACTCGTGGGTCATGATCCGAAATGATAGAGATTGGCACCCCGTGCTGAGAGACTACTTCTTTCAAGTAAATACGAGTAACCTTCTCCATTTTGTCAGTTTCTTTAATTGCTAAGAAATGAGCGGATTTTGTTAAATGATCGACGATTACCCAGATGGTGTCTCATCCGCTAGGAGTTCGGGGCAATTTGGTGATAAAGTCCATAGATATTTGCTCCCATTTCCACATAAGAATCTCTGGTTGCTGAAGTAGACCAGAAGGATTTTGGTATTCCACTTTGACCTTTGCGCAAGTCAGGCACTTGCTCACATAGGTGGCTATATCAGCCTTCATCTTTGGCCACCAATATAGCACCTTTAGGTCATGGTACATCTTGTCGGGACCTGGATTAACAGAGTATCGACATTTATGAGCTTCATCCATGACCAGTTCCTTGAGGTTTCCGTACACTGGAATCCATATTCTCTCAACGAAGTAGTGAATGCCGTCTGATTTAACCTGAAGTTGTTCTTCCATACCACGTCTGGCTTCCAACGGTAGGTTTTCCTTTTTAAGAGCTTTGAATTGAGCAGTACGAATTTTTTCTGGTAATCCGGTGTGAATAGTAAGCTGTAACGCTCGAACTCATTTGGGCTTGGTTTCCTTTCGACTTAGGGTATCGGCTACCACATTAGCCTTGCCCGAATGATATCTGATCGCACAGTCATAATCATTCAAGAGTTCGACCCAACGACGTTGTCACATGTCCAACTCTTTCTACTCAAAGATATGCTTAGATAGTGCACTTAGTACCGTACAAGTAATGTCTCCATATCTTTAGTGCAAAAACTACGGCTCCCAACTCTAGATCATGAGTGGTGTAGTTTTTCTCATTGATTTTCAGTTGACGGGAAGCGTATGCGATCACTTTCTCTCGTTGCATTAACACACAACCAAGACCCTGAATGGATGCATCGTAATACACCACGAAATCATCCGTCCCCTCCGGAAGAGCTAGGATGGGTGCACTGCAGAGTTTCGGCTTAAGGAGTTGGAATGCTAACTCTTGGGTGTCGCCCTAGTTATAGATTTTACCATTTTGGGTTAAGGCAGTGAGGGGTTGGGTGATCTTGGAGAATCCCTCGATGAATCGACTGTAATAGCCGGCCAATCCCAAAAATTGTCGCACCTCTGTCGGAGTCGTTGGTGCCGCTCAATTCTTGATGGCTTCTATTTTAGATGGATCGACATGTATTCCGTTCTCGTTAACCACATGTCCTAAAAATTGAACTTCACGAATCCAGAATTCGCACTTGGAAAGCTTAGCATACAGCTGCTCTTAATTTTGCAATTCCAGAATCAAACGTAGGTGCTCCTCATGTTCTTCCTTGTTCTTAGAATAGATGAGGATGTCATCAATGAAAACGACGACGAACTGATCAAGGTAGGGTTTACACACGCGATTCATGGGGTCCATGGACACCGCAGGTGTGTTGGTTAATCCGAAAGGCATGACCATGAATTCATAGTGGCCGTACCTAGTTCTGAAGGCAGTCTTAGAGATATCATCGCCTCGGACTCTCAGTTGATGGTAACCGGATCTAAGATCTATCTTCGAATAAAAGCTTGATCCTTGGAGTTGATCAAACAGATCATCAACGCGCGGTAGAGGATAACGATTCTTGATCATCACTTTATTCAGCTCACGATAGTCGATGCACATGCGGAAAGTCCCGTCTTTCTTCTTGATAAACAGGACTGGAGATCCCCATGGCGATGAGCTAGGTCTAATGAAACCTTTATCCAACAACTCTTGCAGTTGTGTAGACAGTTCCTGTAATTCACTGGGTGCAAGTTTGTAAGGTGCTCGAGCAATCGGCGATGCTCCGGGTGCTAGGTTGATTTGAAATTCTACTTGACGATGCGGTGGCAGACCAGGAAAGTCTTCGGGAAATACATCCGGATAGTCACGTGCAATTGGGATATCATCAATCTTCTTCTCCTTTGATGGCTGCTCGGCGACAAGAGCCAAAATAGCCGTATGTCCTTTTCGAAGACACTTCTGTGCTTTCATGAAGGATATGATGCCAACGATTGCACCACTCCTTTCGCCCTGGACAGAAAGAGTTTCCCCACTCAGGAGAGGAATGCGAACGATTTTCTCATGACAAATAATCTCGGCTTGGTTCTTAGATAACCGATCCATACCGAAAATTACGTGTGACCGACATAAGGTCAATATCAAGTTTATGACTGGCCAATTCAAGCTTACAACCCTTAAGAATGTGGGTTGCTTCAATTATATGTCCATCAGCTATTTCTATGATGTACTTAACTTCTAGCAGGGTTGGAGTTTCTTTTATCAAGTCACTAAGTTTCTTAGATATAAAACTCCTATCAGCACCGGTGACAAAAAGGACAGAAGCAAAGTAATTGTTTAAAAGGAACTTACCGGTAACCACATTGTGATCGAATATGCCTTCTCCGGATCCAAGCACGAAGGCTCGTCCCTTTGCACCATTTTCTCCGTTGTTGCCATTATTGTTACCGTTGTTGTTGTTACCTTGGTTATTGTTGTTACTGTTGTGGCCCTGATTATTGTGGTTGCCGTTACCGTTTCCATTACCATTTCCCCCCTTTTTCATCTGAGGATAATCCTTTTGAATATGTCCTTCCTTACCACACTGAAAACATCCTCTGGTAAATCCCTGTGGCCGAAATGGTTGCTTGGCCTGAAGATTAACCCTACAGTCTTTCGTAGCGTGACCCATCTTACCACACCGCTGGCAACGATTACAAACACCGACATGGTGAAAATTACACTTGTTGCACTTGGGGGGCTCTCCCCGCATAACTACCCTGGTTTTAACCCGAAGAGGTCGTCTAGTTGAAAGTTTTAGTAGGCTCAAACCTACACTGTTGCTGATGGGGTTGGTTAGACTGGGATCCCTTAGTGTAGGAGTTGTTGTCAAACTTGCGCTTGTTGTTGTCGATGGCCTTGGAAGCTGAACCTCTCGGGGGTAGAGTTCCCTGAGTCACCGCTTAATCGGTCAGCTTATGGGCAAGTCTGATTGTCTGCTGTATGCTTTGGATCTGAGGCACTAGACCACTCATGTACAGTTCAATCCTTTTGTAATCGGGGGTCACCATGTGGGGACACATAACAGCCAGCTCATGAGAACGGGTAGTGTAGAGTTCAATCTCTAAACCCTCCATCTTTAGATTCCAGAATTCTCCCTCCAGTTTCTGATTCTCATCCCGAGGACACGCATCCTCCTTCATCATGGTCTTGAATTCCTCCCATGGCAGAGCGTTAGCCATAGCCAGACCCAGCATCTGGACTTGGGAATTCCACCAGGTGAGAGAAGGGCCTCCAGAGTACCTGATGCAAACTTGACTTGGTTTGCCTGAGTACAGTTGCACATGGCAAACACAGATTCAACCTTCTCGAACCATCGAAGCAGACCGACGGCTCCTTCAGCTCCACTGAAAGTGTGGGGCTTATAGTCCATGAAGGTCTTAAAAGTGTATGCCGGTTGATTATTTTTCTACACGATTGAGGTTATAAGGCTTGGGAACGACGCTTTGAGGGATGAATTGACTTTACGAGTCATTGGATATTGGGTTTACCTGCAACATTTTGTGCTGCTAGAGCTTCAGCCACACTATCATTGATAAGTGTTGCTAGCTCTGCTGCTGTCATATTGATGGTGCCTCGACCACTATTACGACCTCCGCGTCCACGTCCAGACATGCTTCTTCACATTCACAAACACAAATAATGAGAAATATATCGCATTTCAACATCATATATGTATAAGTAAAATAAGGATAACTAAACACAACATCTAATATTTCGTTATTAAATAATTTATAACGGCTACAAAATAAATATTTCAAAACATTAAATTTCTTAAGATCTTTATTGAATGGGAACAACCTTACCCATCTAGGTTTTTGAAATAGAATGGAAATAAACAAAACATAAGATAATATAAAAAAAGATACGATGAGATGAGACATCTGAAGTCACTGTCATCTGAGGAAATACACGACTGAGCATCCTCCTCCTCAACTGGTTCCTCATCATCAGCTGGTATCTCCTCCTCGGAATCAGAAGCCGGTGCATCTCCTTGCCAAAGGGCAGCCTCAACTTGTGCCTCAAAGTGTGCAACCCTGGTCAAGATTCCTTCAGTGGCATCCTCTGATGTGTCCATTCTTGCTTCCATGTGTTGGACTCTGTCCACTAGCGTGTTGTGGAGCTGATATGTTACTGCCAGCTATGCAGTCAGAAGTTCCACCTCTTCCTTAGTCTCAACTACTTGAGTTCGCGCTGCAGGAGGCCAGTTATTTCTCCAGCAGCATCCCTCATGTGACCTATTTCCCGAGTCATGATAGTCATGAAGGCTGCAAAATCCTACTCCATGGTGCATGGCAAGCCAGGTAGGGTCGGCAAGGAAGATGTAGCCCCAAAATATGGGGATGGGACCCTTTCCATCTCGATCCAACTTTGGATCATCTCTGGGTACCAATCCCATCCGTGCAGGTTATCTCATGACCGCACATGACGGGGCTCACCATACTCGGTAGAGTCATCATCAGGGCTGAGCCGACGCCTCTTGCGCTCCGGTGAAGACAATATAGGAGCATCGTGCTCTGGTGTAACGGGCGATAAAGGTGGTGAAGACATAGCCTGTAACGTAAGATATAAGTGCCAAACTTATATGTCTACACCAAGTAACTAATGTGTGAGGTTATAGTCTAGTATGCAGTCCTAGTTCTCTATAACTAATGGCTCTGATACAAATTTGTCACACCCCCAAATTCCACTAATGGAGTTTTACCGTTTGGTGCGTGACAAACCAGGATCTCAGTCATTAGTTACATCAAACGACACTATATGGGACTCAAATGAAAATATTATAAAAGTTCAGAGTAAATGCGGAAGCGATAAATAAAAAGTAAATGCGCAAAACAAACGCGACCAAAGTCTAGTCCAAAATAACATAAATAAAAATAGTTTAAACGTCTGGATAAATAAGAAATTAATATTAGGACTCCATGCATGTCCTAATCGTGCACTTGTGCCTTATCTTAGCGTCCTGAGAAAACATGTAAGAAAAGTATCAACACAAGGTTGGTGAGTTCACAGGTTTCAGTTTATAGAAGCGTTTAACAGATTAATGTACATTCAATATATATATCAATAGGTAGCTAACCCATATACATGTTTACTAATGCGCTCGCAACCAAAGCTAACTGTTTGTATGCCTCCCACCATCATGGTGCATGTTTAGGTCAATATTGCACCCGTTCGACCTCCAATCGAGTTAGCACGACTAACGCGGGTGAGGTTTGTCAAACCTAGTAGTACTACTCAAATTACCTTGCTATGTTCATATTAACGGTTCGATGTGAGGACTTTAAGGATAATGTGTATGAATAGTCATACAAGTGATATCACATATTAATTACAAAAATCAAAAGTGTTTGCGACATGTTTTCTCCCCCAAGTTTAAAACAGTAAAAAGGGCCGTGAAAACTCACCTGAGTTGCGTAGGTAGATTCACACGAGAATGAGGTTTGGACCTCAAGTGTTAGCCCGAAATGGCTTACAAATGCCCTAGAATTATAACATAATAATTAGAGATATAATATAATGGGATTTGTGACGACGACACGGAAAGTTGAATATCCTAAAAACGCTCTAATGACCAAGGAGTAGACGAACGTGTCCACGGGAATACGGATTTCTAAATTAAATAATTAGGATAAATACGTTACACGACGCATGACAATCTATAAAAAATATATTAGTAAGATTTCACCAATAGTAACGGTCTAGGGAAATAATATAATTTATTATTTAAACTTAGCAAAATATCCCAATAAACAAATTGTGTGACAAAAATAATAAATCTATTATTTTTATTCGAGGATATAAACGAGTGTAAATAATATAGATAATTGTTTTATTTATTAGCTTGAAACGTTACACGAAGTTTATAAACGAGTTGATAATAATATACAAATATATATTATTTTTAGTTAAAATCACGGGTTGAAAATAATATAAATATATTATTTTATAAATGAAATTTAAATAACAAATATGGGTTACAAGACTAAACCCGAGCCTACAAGTGGTTTCCGGGCAAAAACATTTTAATATAAAAATGTAATAACATAGGGATAAGTTTAATATTAAAATAAAGGCTTAAAATAATAAAAACCCAAAAACTGGGGTGGGGAGACTCGAACCCGGGTCTCCTCCCCACCCGCACACACACTTAACCAGTCCCGCATGCTAGGATTTCGCAACAGAAACCGAACCCAAATTGTTTTAACAATCAAGTCCCTGTGGTTTCCCTCCCATACACACTAGCGATCGAATCCCAGCCCCAAAACCCTTGAATCTGATTTCGATTGACACAAAAGGCTTAGGGGTTTTGTAAATCGGGTCATGGAGATTCTGGGGTGGAGTTTAATTTGAAAATCATCAAGTTTAAGATCAATTAATTACATGAATTAGAACCGAAAACCCTAACTTTGAACATAGAATCAATTCTGTTGAATTCGATATTAAAAATGGTTGGATTCATAGGGTTTTTACTGATTAAGACATTACGAAACTACTGAGATAGTTTAATTTCATTGAGATCGTGATTAGAATCAAAACCCCCAAATCCTATTATGAATAAACCCTAGGTTACGGATCGAGTAAAATTCGATTAATAAGATTAAATTGATATGGGGTTTTCAAAGAGTATCCGATTGCGAAGCTAATGGTATCATTTGATTAGATTTACACAGGGTTTAAAGCAGGGTTCGATTAAATCGGTATCATATGAACCCTAGAATTGGGTTCATGATCGATTCGATGTTTTAAGCCACAAATATGATAGGGCTTTCAATTGATGGGTAAAAACGAAACTGAGAATGCAAGAAATTACCAAATTGGGGCTCGAATTGACCGTGCTCGACCAAAACAGGTGCCGACTTGCGCGAGCTTGGTCTCCGACGATCCAAACTGCTTCTCCGGCCGAATTGGAATGTGCCAAAGGTTCTATGAGACTCGTACAATGTGTGCAGAGGTTCAATTTATGATTTGGTAATTCGAATTTGTCGAATTCGGTCGTTTTAGCATTGGTTTCGACGGTTATGACATGGATTCGCATTATTAGGATTAATTCGGCTTAATGTCGATGATTAGGGACTTGATGTTGAACGTTAGAGATTTTAATGCCTAAATCGGTTACAAGTTTGAACGATTTTCAGTTATAAATCAAGGATTTGGATCAAGGAACACACGGTTTGACTTTTGAAAGTCAACAAATTCGGTTTTGGGACTTGGCAAGACTAGTCCCTGTAGTTTGAGATCAAGAAATGACATAATTGGTCCCTGGGTTTAAGATTAGGTTAATTAGGTTAGGAGTTAACTAAGTTTTGCTAGCGGAGTTAAATTGAAAAGTCCGGATTGTCACAGTGTGTGTGTGTATATATATATATATATATATATATATATATATAGTAAAGTCATACTCATATTATAGATAAAAAAACGCTCGTTTTTATGGTGTAACTTAAAACAAAATAATGATATATAAAAAGTTATGGACGTTTAAAAAATTTGGGGAAGTTGCATGTGCATGCTCCATTCTTTTTCTATACCTTTCTCCCCTATTACACATCTTTTACACGTGTTGCTTCCTGATGCCTTCCTAGACTTTCTAAGGTTTTCTTCCTTTCTAACCTAATATGTGTGCATGTGTGTATGGTGCGGTTCAAATGATAACCAATATTTTATATAATAAACTTGATAACCACTCTCAAACGATCATATAAATTATAAATTATAATGTGTATAAATATAAATATATAGGGGTAGGGACCAAATGAAAACAATAACAAAGTGTTACGTATATGTAAAAATTATCATTATGTTTTTCTGTTGACACAGTGTTACATATACATAACACTATGTGTCACGTATAGGTAACACTATGTGTTATCTATATGTAGCACTCCTCATTTCTGTATTTTTGTTCAACATATATGTAAAAAATACTTGAATACTATTACAACAATTCAAAGAAAAAATAATTATAAATTATGTGATTGTTTGAAAGTGGTTATTACAGATATCATATAAAATTTTGGTTATCATTTGATCTCTACCACACACACACCCCTATGTATATTAAATATTTTCACTTTGTGTAACCCGTATATGTATGTATAGAAGATATGGTTTGCCCAGCTAAAGATCACCATCATCTCACAAATTGGGTATTACCGGTCGATAGCGAATATGTTCATCACAAGCAATATTTTTAGAACCGGATCGGACAACGAATCAAACGTCCTAGAAGTCGAATGGTTAGTCCGGTTGAACCGGATTTAATAACCAGGTGACGTCATAAATAATATAAGTATTAAAACTATGTATACATGTGTAACATCTGAAATTTTTATCACATTTCGGGTGCGATATCTAAGGAGTTGCTTGGTAAGACGGGTCAATCGTGGGCTGAGGGCAGGCGCGCATGGGCCTAAGAGTGGTGGAGAGCCCTCAAAGCCCTAGCTCTTCCCTCCTCCCCCACCTCATTCTTCAAGCTTCATCTTCCCCACTTCTAGAGAGAAAGTGACGGTTTTGTTCCAAGATCGTTCCATCCTTCATCTCCACTGTTTGCAAGAAGCTCTACTGAATAAACGAATCGATTTGAAGAAAAGATCTCGTCTAAATCTCCTTTTTAGGGTAAAATGGGTAAAAATGAGTCTTATCCAAAAAGCTTAGATTTTAACATGTGTTTAAGCCTAATAACCATGGATTTAGCTTCGTGGGAAAGAATCAGACAATTTTGAAGTTAAAAGTTGAAATCATGGATCGAAAACGATGATTGTCCAAGAAACGTAATAATGGTCCTAAAAGGGTTTTAAGTCAAAATGAAGAACAATGCGTTTCGTTCGAAAAGCTAACTCAGATGAAAAGGTTTTCAGAAGAAATAATTTTTGAACCGAAATAGTTTTCGACCGAAATGGATTTCGGTCGAAGAGAGATTTCGGACGAAAGGGTTTTCGATCAAAGAGGTTTTCGGGCGAAGCGTTTTTGTTTTATCGTTAACACATTTCCTTTATGACTGCTTAAACAAATCGCCTAGCACCGCGTTGAACCATACATTTAGGAAAGATTAACTAAGAAATTCAGGTGATTTCTAGATGTCACTTTTTACGAAGTTTTACTATGTTTTTGGGACTGATCGCATGCTTACGAAACGAATGTTTATGAAAAGTGATTTACGAAATAAATGTTTATGAAAGGATTTATGAAATGTTTTGCCTTAAAAGATTATGAAAGGTTTTGAATGAAAGATGTTCTAAGAAAACGTACAATGCATTAACTAAAAGGTTTCGTGAATGAATGAATAAATGCTATAATATAAGTCAAATTTGCCAACGGTTCTTTCAGGAACGAAAGCGAAGAATGAATGTCGTGTCTAGGTTAGGAATCCGGATGAGATCGGGTGTCGTAGACACGAATATTTGCTATACCTATACATTGGCCTTTGTGGCTAGCAAACTGTTCTACAACTGGTATGAATGACGGGATTCGCTATCCTTTAAATGTCATGTGAAGGCACGAAAAATGTCGCGTGAAGGTGTGAAATGATCACAGAAGGCGTGATTTTGTCTAGGTTAGAGTTCTGGATGAAACCAAACATCCTAGACAAACACTAGGCCTCGAGAAATTTCGAGTAATGCCTTACGGAATTGACGGTTACGAAAAGGCGCAGATTCGACACGAACAGTTGCCTTATGTTTAATGTTATTGCATGTTATGTACTGTTTTTTTTATTGACGAATAATATGTTTTGGCAAAATGTTTTTGATATGTATTGTTTTATGTAAAGTTAGCACTCATATGCGTAGCTGACTTTTTAGTATGCTGTTGAGGATGGATGCAGAGCATGTGCCGAGAGATTACCCAAGCGTTGATACTTGCATCCCGTTTATTTATGTTGTTGAAATTTATGTTTAAAACAATGCTTACGCTATGTTTAAGACAAGTTGTAATTTGATGATATTTCTTTTTCTTTTATTCTATTTAATGTTTAATTCACTATGTATTTATGGGTAAATGTAACAAGTAAAGTCTTCTAGTTTTGGGGCCTTGCAATATGTACAAAATCTAAAAATATTTTTTGTTATGATGTCAATTTGTAATTTTAATGACATATGAAGACAAAAATAAATAAAATATACAACTTGGAATACTAAATTAATTAAACAATGAGATTTTGAAAAGAAAAAAAAATTGGAAATCCAGTCCGACCACCCGGTACGGTTCATCCGGTCCGGTCAGTAACCGACTGGTTCAAATGAAAACGGCTTAAATAGATATAATCAGACCAGTTCTATGACTAGTTTCCGGTCCGACCGGCTGATCCTGTTATGAAAACACTGCTCATAACTCGCAACAGAAAATGTCTATATTAATTATATTTAAAATGAAGTGAGTGTGTAAATCTAATCAAATGATACCATTAGCTTCGCAATCTAATACTCTTTGAAAACCCCATATCAATTTAATCTTATAACATCGAATTTTACTCGATCCGTAACCTAGGGTTTATTCATAATAGGATTTGGGGGTTTTGATTCTAAACACAATCTCAAAGAAATTAAACTATCTCAGTAGTTTCGCAATGTCTTGATCAGTAAAAACCCTATGAATCCAACTATTTTTAATATCGAATTCAGCAAAATTGATTCTAGGTTCAAAGTTAGGATTTTCGGTTCTAATTCCTGTAATTAATCGATCTTAAACTTGATGATTTTCAAATTAAACTCCACCCAGAATCTCCATGACCCAATTTACAAAACCCCTACGCTTTTTGTGTCAATCGAAATCAGATTCAAGGGTTGGGATTCGATCGCTAGTGTGTATGGGAGGGAAACCACAGGGACTTGATTGTTAAAACAATTTGGGTTCGGTTTCTGTTGCGAAATCCTAGCAGGCGGGACTAGTTAAGTGTGTGTGTCGGTGGGGAGGAGGCCCGGGTTGGAGTCTCCCCACCCCAGTTTTTGGGTTTTTATTATTTTAAGCCTTTATTTTAATATTAAACTTATCCCTATGTTATTATATTTATATATTAAAATGTTTTTGCCCGGAAACCACCTGTAGGCTCGGGTTTAGTCTTGTAACCCATATTTGTTATTTAAATTTCATTTATAAAATAATATATTTATATTATTTTCAACCCGTGATTTCAACTAAAAATAATATATATTTATATATTATTATCAACTCGTTTATAAACTTCGTGTAACGTTTCAAGCTAATAAATAAAATAATTATCTATATTATTTACACTCGTTTATATCCTCGAATAAAAATAATAGATTTATTATTTTTGTCACACAATTTGTTTATTGGGATATTTTGCTAAGTTTAAATAATAAATTATATTATTTCCCTAGACCGTTACTATTGGTGAAATCTTACTAATATATTTTTTATAGATTGTCATGCGTCGTGTAACGTATTTATCCTAATTATTTAATTTAGAAATCCGTATTCCCGTGGACACGTTCGTCTACTCCTTGGTCATTAGAGCGTTTTTAGGACATTCAACTTTCCGTGTCGTCGTCACAAATCCCATTATATTATATCCCTAATTATTATGTTATAATTCTAGGGCATTTGTAAGCCATTTCGGGCTAACACTTGAGGTCCAAACCCCATTCTCGTGTGAATCTACCTACGCAACTTAGGTGAGTTTTCACGGCCCTTTTTACTGTTTTAAACTTGGGGGAGAAAACATGTCGCAAACACTTTTGATTTTTGTAATTCATATGTGATATCACTTGTATGACTATTCATACACATTATCCTTAAAGTCCTCACATCGAACCGTTAATATGTACATAGGAAGGTAATTTGAGTAGTACTACTGGGTACGACAAACCTCACCCGCCTTAGTCGTGCTAACTCGATTAGAGGTCGAACGGGTGCAATATTGACCTAAACATGCACCATGATGGTGGGAGGCATACAAACAGTTAGCTTCGGTTGCGAGCGCATTAGTAAACATGTATATGGGTTAGCTACCTATTGATATATATATTGAATGTACATTAATCTGTTAAACGCTTCTATAAACTGAAACCTGTGAACTCAGCAACCTTGTGTTGGCACTTTTCTTACATGTTTTCTCAGGACGTTAAGCTAAGGCACAAGTGCATGATTAGGACATGCATGGAGTCCTAATATTAATTTCTTATTTATCCAGACGTTTAAACTATTTTTATTTATGTTATTTTGGATTAGACTTTGGGCGCGTTTGTTTTGCGGATTTACTTTTTATTTATCGCTTCCGCATTTACTCTGAACTTTTATAATATTTCCATTTGAGTCCCATATAGTGTCATTTGATGTAACTAATGACTGAGATCCTGGTTTGTCACGCACCAAACGGTAAAACTCCGTTAGTGGAATTTGGGGGTGTGACATACACACACACATATATAATGTGACGTCCGACATTTTCAGGTTAACTCTGTTAACACAAACACCGTTATCTCAAGCATTTGGTTATACAAACTCTGTTATCTCAGTTAGTCATTACACATTGCATTTAAGAAGGATAGATTAAAGGTGACAATTACTTCACAAACACTCACGCAGTGGTAACTAGTAGAATTACTGGATCACACACGAGTATAACCCGGAACGTTGGTGAACTAATAAAAATAATTGCGAACAATTATATTAATGTAGATTATGTAAATCTACATGCTATATGACTGTTATGTGAATTATGTGAACTTTTGTGAAAACACACATGTTGTCAGAAATTAATCATGTTTGTTATTTTTATAAATGTTATAAAAATAATAGTTAAAGTTTTTATAAAAAAAACCTCTTCATATCCATAACTTACTTCTAGTCTTTATGACACTAATTAATAATTAATATAATCATTAACATATAATTAAATACATTCATGTGTATTAAATTTGAAAAAAAAGAGTAAAACTCTAGTCTCTTTCTCTCAAAAAAATCGCAACGCAAACCCCTCCCCACCCCCTTGATGCCGAGACCAAGAACCACTCCAAACACCCTCCCTTTGATCTTGATTCTCGAAATTGAACACGTATTTGATCTATCCTAGGCATTGCTAACACCCCTATGTAGAATACCAAACTATCTGAGAATCCGAGAGCTTTTCTAGGTCTTCAAATATAACCGTTATAGAGCTTCTCCCACAAGTTTCACACGTTCTCTTTGACCTCTTGGCCGATTCTTCAGGGATGAATGAGTCAACACGTTTTACCTGTGTATATAAATTAAGATAGGGGAACAAATAACCATTAATAACGTTAATATTCAGGATACCGAGTCGATTTCAGGATCCCGGAATTCGGATCATACTATACTCGGGATCCTGGATTCTGGATCATAAAATTGACCCCTAACAGTAACGATTACCAATTGTATCAACTATACAATTCTCGGTTTGAGGGGCAAGATGAGTATTGTCAAGCTTTGGATACGTTTTCCCTCAACTACGCCCACTTAAACGATTTAAGTGATATATGTCCTTCAATTGTAACTGTAGACCCGGCCTAAGTGACTCAGAAATCGTGGTTCTACCTTCAACTAAAACTGTAGGACCGGATGCAGGGTAATTCACTAACACCGGGGTTTAGATAAATTAGTGAAGTGTTACGATTAAGGATGGCGCAGAAATATCGATTTTATATTGGGATTTCTTTAATGTTTTTTTAATATTACCGTTTCGGGTCACAAACATTTTGGTCGACTCGAGTAGCATGTTACAAGTCGCACAATTTTAGTAAACCAATTTTACTAATTAGTTCGTGAAACACTTTCAATACTCGACACGATCCAATTTTAAATACCCTATTTTTTTTTTCTAATTTGGTCATTTGTCGCGAACTTATTTTAAACTAAGCAACTCTTTAGTTAATTTAAAATTGTTTTAAATAAAAACTATTTAAATTTAAAACTTGTTTTCACTTTTAAATAAACCACTTTTATTTAATTACATTTTCGAGAAAAATAAACAATTTAATTATCTCATCGTTTTAAATTGTGTCAAAAGTTTTATTAAAAATTTCGCAGTTTAATTATTATCCTAAATAATTATATCACAACCACAAAAATAAATAAAACGCAGAATCGAGCAACTAGAAAAATTGTCCGTTTTCTTTCGAGCCATCAAACGAACAACCGGACTGGTCTAAGGGATAACAAAATAATAAATCTGCTATGTCCCACTTAGTCCAAGATCTCCATCTTTAAACCTGTCTTTGTCCGCTTTGGTTCAATTCTTCGTCTCTTTATGGTTACAATATTTATTTACAAATACACTAAAAATAAATAAATAAACAAAACCCTAGTATTTACATCCGGGTTCCACATAACCCATAAAAATACAAAGATAACCCAATCAACAAACAACATAACCACAGGTCTCTAGTGCTCGATTCATTCAACACAATAACAAGAAACGAAAAAGGCTCGATCTTTTGTCAAACAAAAGTTTTGACAAATAAAACAATAGATCGATTTTAAAAAAAATATGTCTAAACGCACGCAAAGGCGGCTCTAATACCACTATAGGGAATCATGGTACTAGTTTTAACTTTTAAAACATTAATTATTTAAACCTTTTAAATAAATAAATCAGATATATATTTTTAGTGGAAGCGATTTATTAATACCATTACCATCAGATCTGGATTACTTTCAGTGATCCGATTACACGCGTATAAACAATATTAATTAACCAACCATAGGGTGTTTAAATTTATACCATTGACGATAACCAGATCTGTAACACCTTAGTTCAACGAACGTCATGCTAGATGACACGTACACGAAAACCTGCAGCAAAACGTCACAGGAGATGCGCAAGGAAAAGCCGACCACAATGGTGGCTTGTGACGGCGGCGGTGGTGGTCCGGTGCAGCGGCAGACGGTGGGTCGGCGGTAGAGGGGGCCGGCCAGAACTCGTGGGAGAGGGAGAGGGGGGCGCCGATTTTAGGTGGAGTGGGATTAGGGTTTTAGGTTTAATTATAATGTTATATTTATAGATATTATATTTACACACCGGTCACCATGGTATTAAAAGTTAATACCCTAGTAATAATTAACCTTTAATTATTAAACCCTTCTAATTACTAATTGCATATAATTAGTAAAAACATAATCGTTAAATGTTTAACTGATTAAACATTCATTCCCCTCAAATAATTAATTAATCAGATAATTAATTATCACAATCTCCGACAAAAATTTCTCTAAATATTTACTCACCATTTATTGTTTCCATCTTTCGTGAATAATATTTAACAATTAAATATTATATATTTTGTTCGTTGTCTAAGGTGTAACTCTTTGGATCGTACCTTAATAGTGACGTTGACTTAATTGACGATCGGACATCACATATCCAACGAGCTTAATTCTAAATAAAGGAGTATTCATGAGACATTAAAGGGGTGGTGGGTACGTCATTGGTACACCCTATATATGAACCTCTTTAATGCATCAAGGAGAAACCGTTATGAAATTTTAATGTAAGGACTGGTTAGGAATAAATCAAGCATAAGCATGCATGATAAAAGTGAGCATGCATGTTATGAATAAATGTTTGATAAGTTGGGAGGCTGTGAGTCTATGACACTCAAGATCCCAATTAAACGAGATGTCCAGCCTACGAGGCGGTTCTTGTAAGGTAATAAGCCTTCGTATAAAATGCAAGGGGCCTCACCGACGGGTGTAACGACCATGTAAATACCATGACCTAGGTATGACCTAAGATGGTCATGGGGGGCATGTATGCTGGGAAAATAATAATAAAAGAATGACGTGACTTGAGGTACGTCCGATGATGGTTACGGGGGCATGTATGCCTGGTGAAATTTGAATAAGGAACTTAAAAGGTTCCATAAATAAAAGACAAAATCAGTGTACTTACTTAGCATAACCTAAAGTAAAAATATCTTCCAAACACTGTAAGGAAAAGTAGTCGGAATGAATGAAGCTTCATGGGACATGGCATGTTGGAGTACAAGAATCCCTAGATCCATTCTGTATTATATAATGTTGTAAAAACAATATTTCGTATAATAAAATATGCATATGCCACTACGGTAACAAGGTTTTGAAATAATGGGACCGATTTCCGCGCAATAAAATCTGATAAAATAAAGGAACAAAAAGTAGGTTTTTTTGGTTGGTATCATAGCACAGTTTGACGGATTTGAGTATCAGAAGGGTACTTAAACTTAAAACATAAGTGCTCGTGATATAAATAAGGATTGAATCTGAGGCCGTCCGAGAAAGCATGTATGTTTAAATTCGAGTGCTAAAGGAAGTGTGTGTTAGTTGGGAGTATCCTTTAAGCTCCATGTGGTAGTTGGGATGGGAGTATCCTGACACATAACATATATTGCCTCTTGCCTTGCCGGTATGAGACCATTATGATATTACAAACATCATATGATAACTTATGTCAAGAGATAGTAAGCAGGGAATATGAATATGTATGTGTAAGAATGCATAAATGGGCCTGACATGAAACCATAGAATGCTTAAATAGGGTTAGAACAGTATGAGGCATGTAATATAAAACCGAACGGGAAATCAAGAATGTACCAATCACACAGTCTGGACATGTCATGCCCATACAACTTTTGCCAATGGAACTGGCAGGCTTTGACATAGTCTTAGGAATGGATTGGTTAGCGACTAACCAAGCCCATATCCGATGTGATAAGAAGGTCATTCAGCTACGCGCGCCTTCGGGAGAAACTATAACATTAAAAGAAGATGAATCAACCAACCCGTAGTCAAAGAATAATACCTGCACGACAACGGAAAATACAAAAAAAAAACATGTCTTCAATCGAACCAACTGAACAAACCTTTATCAAATCGTCACTAATCTTGTTCTTTACCTTTGACTTTTATAATTGAATCAATTTGACATACCCACCATCATGCACAACTTTGTATGAAATAAATACAAATTCAAATATCCCTTTGCAAACTCAAATTGTACTGCACAAGATGTGATGCATACCAACAATTGAAGTTCTGACTATTAGTTGCAAATACAAAACTTCCAAGCAAATCTTCCTCACATCAAATTGAAGCTAAATTCTTTAGATTCAGAATGGAAACAATTATCAATGAAAAAACAGACTGAATCCGGACTCCGAAGCCCAAAAATATAAAAGAACTTGACTTACGTTTCAAGTTCCTTGAATTCACAACAAAGAAATTGAGCTATGGTGACCAACTCAAGAAGATCTAACCAGTCGAGCAATTAGATCAGACAAGTGCAGCAGACAAGCTATTTAGAACCCTAATAAATCAACTAATCAATTAGAACAGCTCACAATAGTAGCGGAATAACCACACCAAATATTGAGTTGGAACTTTAGTGGTATTTCTTCAATCCCTGAAGCCCTAATTCGAAGAACAGTTAATCAAGAAGAATAAGAACTATAGCAGCGGAAAAGATAGTCGAAAACTAAGAATCAAGAACCATGTGCTTTGATACCATGTCAAAAATGGTAACTAGAAATAGAATAACTTGAACAGAGATTCGAACCGAATGATTCGATTATAAACTGAGGTAACTCAATCAGAAAAACAAGAAACCAAATGGTTCTGATACAAACTTAAACCAGAAACAACCAAGAATTGATCAAACGATTACAAGGGTAAGAAAGAACTCAAACAGAGCTAGAAATATATCATTATGCAGTTCTTGGTGCTTAATATCTTCGAAGCAAAGAGACGAGATTAAATAAGGGAGCAGACCAACGGTAACAAGGCAATCATGCACACTCACTGGGACCTTCCATCTTGAGAGATCGAACAAGAGAAACCCTAGTTGCAAGGGATGGAGGCGGCTTCATTCATTTGATATAGTGAGATGAACATGAACAAGTTTAGAATTTTTGCAATGGGCTTTTAAGGCTGGATCCAAAATCAAAGGCTTCACAGCCCATCACCATCAGAGAAGATAGACCCAATATGCAAAGAATAAAAAGGAAAACAAATTAATTAGCAAATTGGAAAAATAAAATAGAAGTATTTTTAACACTAGTCTAACCTTCCTCTATACAAATATGTATGTATATATATAGTTATGAGTAAATATAAAAAACAATTAATAAATTCTATTTAAACAATAAATGAGTTGAGCACGGCCTAAGCTCGAGCTTGTAAATTTATTTACAAGCTGAGCTTGAGCTTGAGCTTTAGCAGAACTCGAAATGAACCGAACTCAAGCACGTCCCTTAATTTAAACGAGTTAAACCCGAGATTAGTCTAGGTGGCTCGGGTAGACCTGTAACAATACCGATATGCACTTATGATAGAGTTGCATCACTTTTGTAAATAAGGCTAAGCACATACACTAGATTGGGTTCTTTTGTAGTTATGCAAATATTTTGGACTGGATATGAAATTTGGTTTATGGGTGACTGTTATGCTTCTTATTAGCAAAAACAGATGAGTGAAAGTCTGGTCAAATACCTATCATAGTAAATCATGGTCAAAATTAATTTCCATCTTTTATGCTTCATTTTCATCCTATCATAGTAAATCATGGTCAAAATTAATTTCCATCTTTTATGCTTCATTTTCATTTGGTATGCTACTGATCTGCAAAAATGGATCGAGATTGACACTTTGGTCGGATCCTTATCGTGTACAAAAAATGGAAAATTTGGTTTTTGGGTTTTTGAAAACTATTCGGTTTTCTGTTTTTGGTTTTCACGATGAGTTTGGTTTAGGTTTTTTTTGGTTTTAACATTTGGGCTTGAAATTTAAAAAAAAAACCCAAAATAATGAATTTGGTCTACACTATTTATTAAATTTTATTAGTTACTTAACATAAAAAAATAAAAATATAATCCATAAAAATAATAAAAAACTTACATATTACATATTTATGACATATTATATAGTTTTTTAATACAAATTATAGAAACGTTGTATAGTTATTTTTTAAAAAAATTTATAAAAAATGAAACAAGTATTTTACGAACAAACCTATTTTTTTATATATAAACGTTTTATAAAAATAATTATAGAAGATCGTTATCATTTAATAGAAGAGAGAGGCGAGAAACAAAAAATTATAAAAACAATTAAAGAAATTTGTATAATTAATAGAAAAGAGAGATGATAAAAAAATGTTGAGAATGCATAAAAAAGTAACAAATGTTCATCAAAACCTTTTATTTATTATATAGTATAGATTTGAGGTTGACACATGACATGAGTAGGTATCAAAGTCATATAGCGTCAATGACATGGTTAACTTATACGCCGCCGCGTGTCTAAGAGTGTAGAAAACACCCCCCACACCCCCCCCCCCAAAGTGACGAAACGGCTTAATATGCCACCTATCTATAAGCATGTATACCTCCTCATACAATTGTATACCAACTTACCAGCGGCTTAATATGCCGCCCACATGGTGCTCCGTCGACTTAATACACCGCCCAATCCTACGCCCACATACTTTCCCTATACGGCCGCATACAATATAGAAATTATTACTTCTTATTTTAATTTGATAATTTATGAGTAATCTATATCTATACTACTTAATAAACAAGTAAAATTATGAAACACGTGTCACCTTCTCGAATATTCTTAGCATAATTTCCCCGCATCTCTCTCCTATTAAATACTATACTAAAATAATATATTTTTAAAGGTTTAATATTAATCTAATTGTGAATATTTTTTATTTAATTAAGGATTGTTATTATATCATTAAACAAATAAATTTAATACATATTACAATTTATCAATTACATAAAAAAAATAATACCAAGTAAAAAAAACTTTTGTAAACTAACTTAATATAATTTATAACTGTCACGTTAAAGTAGATATATTTTGACGATTGTATGTGTTAAAAGATTACATTATATTTTATTCAACCCGTGTAAAACACGGGTTTTTAAAAACGTAATTTTTTATGCACTAATTATATAACATTATATTTATTTAACCCATTTAATACACGGGATTCTAACCTAGTTCTAAAATATTTAAATAACCACTTTAAACAATAAGGCTTTAAGGTTATTAGTTTTGATTTTGATTATTTTGTTTTTAACTTTAAAATGTGTTCGTATACCCTCTCTATACCATTCCGTATTAATTATTTTATAACTACAAAACTAATTTTAATAGAATTTGAAGTTATTAAATATATATATATATATATAGGGTAGGGTTCCAGAGAAAACCATAAGTTAGGCGAAAACCGAGAAAACCACTAAAAACCCCAATTTTACCTAATCATATAATAATATTTATTTTTTGTTTTATTTTATTTTTATTTATTTATAAGAGTATCAGTGTAATATTAAACATTTTTACCAAAAAACATTTTTACACATAGTGTTACGTATACGTAAAAATAAAACAAAAAAATTATAGTTACGTATACGTAAATCAAAAAAATTATTTTTGGATACGTATATGTAAATAAAAAATTGCCTGAAATGATAATATTTTCTCGGTTTTCGTCTAACTTTGTGGTTTTCTCTTGATATCTCCCCTATATATATATATATATATATATATATATATATATATATATATATATATATATATATAGTATGAGGTTAGACTAGAAAGGAGAAAAGTGTAGAAAGTGTAGGAAGGAATCTCAGCCACAAAATATTTGTGTTTTGTGGCTGAGATTCACACAGTGGTATTTTGATAAATAAATGCAACTTAGAAACAATACGGAAGGGATCAGGAGGGTAGAATGGTAAGATTCAACCAAAAAGCCTCACATGCAAGTCACATGCAACTTCCCCCCTAATTTTTAAACGTCCATAACTTTTTTATACGTTATTATTTTTTTTTAAATCACCATAAAATCGAGCGTTTTTTTATATTTAATATGAGTATGATATTGCTATGTTTTGTTTAGAAAAAAAACGTCTTTTTTTAAACTATGATGTTTTACTAGAACACCATGGGTTTAAAGTATGGTGTTTTTCTAGTTATGGTGTTTTACACATATTGGTCAATTTCAACATGGTGTTTTAATTTTATTGTCATGGTGTTTTCAAGTAAGTATTTTTCAACATAGTGTTTTTCTTGATATGATGTTTTACACATTCGAGGTCCATTTTAACATGATGTTTTACTTTTTTTGATCATGGTGTTTTCAACTTGAGCGTCAACTTTCAACATAACGTTTAAGAATTTTGATCATGATGTTTTACACCATAAATTTAAATTCATGGTGTTCAGGTAAAACATCATAACTTTAAACACATGGTGTTCAGGTAAAACATCATAACTTTAAACCCATGATATTTATGTAAAACACCATACTTTATGAGCCAATTTATAAATACTAAAACAATAATCATAACTTTCTATATAAATTCATTTAAAAAGTGAAATACTAAATGTCTAAAAGTAAGGAAAATAGTTGATAAAGATAATAAAGTTCTCCACGATCATATGGTGTTTTAGAGGTATGGTGTTTTTAACTGAGTGCTTTTCAACATAAAGTTTTTTTAGTCATGGTGTTTTTCAACATGGTGTTTTTCTAGTCATGGTGTTTTACACCTGGGGCCATTTTGAACATGGAGTTTTAACTTTTTGGTCATAATGTTTTCAACATTACAATTAGTTTTTTGTTATATATATATTTATAGTCTTTTAAATCGTTTTTATTTAAATAATATTAAAAGTGAGGTTTTTTTTCAACATTGTGTTTTAGATCTATAATATTTTTTCAACATAGAGTTTTCCAGATTATGGTGTTTTTCAACATATAGTCTTTCTGGTCATGGTATTTTACATCGGGAGACCAATTTCAATATGGCGTTTTAGATTTTTTGTTCATGGTGTTTTCATAATGACAGATTTCAACATGGTGTGTCTTGGTCATGGTGTGTTTTGGTCATGGTGTTTTACTTTATTTATAAACTCTTTGATAAATCACAATGACAAATTATGATCCAACATGACATTTTAGTTTCTTTATAAACTCTTTCAACATGGCGTTTTAGTTTCAACATGTGTTTTCAGATTCACAATGACAAATTAAAACGCCAAATTTCCACATTGTGTTTTTGGTCATGGTGTTTTCACATGGCGTTTTAGTTTGTTATTGTGTTTTACAATTGTCACGTATAATTTACGTAGAATTGGACGTTTAAAAAAAAGTAAAACACCATAACACACAAACACGGCAAAACACCATATATATGGAAGTTAAAGTATAAAACACAATGAAAAACTAATCGTCGATTGAATTTTTTACGACAAAAGTGTAAAACACAATGACAAAACAAAAACGGCATAAACATAAATATCATAAAATTCATGTATATCGATATTAAAATATAAAACACCATGTGTAAAATGCATAATTTCAAAAATCATGTGTAAACTCCATAAAACACCATAAACACCATAAAAACTCACAATTTCAAACAACACCCAATTGGTGGGGTTTTTTTTTAATATAGCAATACCATACTCGTTGAAAAGATAAAAACACGCTCGATTTTATGATATATATATATATATATTTAAAATAATGACGTATAAAAAAGTTATGGACGTTTAAAAAATAGGGGGAAAATGACATGTGACTTGCATATGCATATGTTGATTCAAGGATCTTGTGTTTTGACGCAAGTACCCTTCCCCTCCTTTTCCCTTCTTGGATACGTGTCGCGCTTAGAAATCTAAGAAATGACCAAAACGCTTAGAAACGATATCAAACGCAAGTACCCTTCCCCTCCATTTAATCGGCGTTGGAACCGTCTCGTCGAACTCTACCATCTTAGCTTTTAGTGTTTAGATTTTAAGGTTTAGATTTTATGTTTGAATTTTATGGTTTTAGTCTTATGGTTTAGCCTTAGGGTTTAGCTTTTAGGGTTTAGATTTTATGGTTTAGGTTGTTTGGGGTGGGGGGTGGGGGCGGGGGGGGTTAGATTTTTGGTGGTGGGTGGAGGTTTTTTTTGGGGTGGGGGGTGGGGTAGGGGGGGGGTGTTAGGGTTTTTGGGGGGCGGGTGGGTGGGGGTAGTGATTTTAGGCTTTTTGGGGTGGGGTTGGAGGGGGGTTTAGGTTTTTGGGGATGCGGGTGGAGGGGGGTTTAGGTTTTTGGGTCCAGATTAGAGCTCGATGAGACGGTTCCAACGCCGCTGAAATGAGCTCAATCGGAGTTCGTTTGACCCACTTCTTAGCGTTTCTTAACGGAAAACCAATTTTTAGTGGAACTTTCCCCTATATATATATATATATATAGGGAGAAGACCAAATAAGAAGTATGTTTTCGCTAAGAACTCTAAGAAATGACCAAAACGCTTAGAAACGATATCAAACGAACCCCGATTGAGCTCATTTCAATGGCGTTGGAACCGTCTCGTCGAACTCTATCATCTTAGCTTTTAGGGTTTAGCTTTTAAGGTTTAGATTTTACGTTTGATTTTTTGGGTTTTAGCCTTATGGTTTAGTCTTAGGGTTTATCTTTTAGGGTTTAGATTTTATGGTTTATGTTTTTTTTTGGGGTGGGGGTGGGTGGGGGTGGGTTTAGGTTTTGGGGGGGGTGGGGGTGGTGGTTTTAGGCTTTTGGGGGTGGGGTTGGAGGGGGGGTTTAGGTTTTTGGGGGTGCGGGTGGAGGGGGGTTTAGGTTTATGGGTCCGGATTAGAGTTCGGTGAGACGGTTCCAACGCCGCTGGAATGAGCTCAATCGGAGTTCGTTTGACCCACTTCTTAGCGTTTCTTAGCGAAAAACCACTTCTTAGTGGAACATTCCCACATACATATATATATATATATATATATATATATATATATATATATATTTTAACTTAAACTTATAAAAAATTTGAAAAGTCGTATATACCAAAAAATAATTGATACAAAAAATTTCGACAAAATATTATTTATTAAAATTAGTTTATATTTATAAAAAATATTATGTGTTTGAAAAAAGAATGGCTGGCGTATTGAGCCGTTTAGTGAGACACACCGACGTTTTGTACACTCTTGAACGCGTGACGACGAAAGCTCTAGCCATGTTACTGGCGTTTTGTTTCGTTGGTGCCGGCCCATTTCATCTTTCAAACTCGGAACCACTCTTTTAATTATTGTCTAGAAATAATAAATATATCAAACTCTTAAACACACGGACCGAAAAAAAAAATCAAAATGTTATTTTTGTAATTTTCTCTTGAGAAAAAGAAAATGAGAAAAAAAATTTGTTCGAAATGTAAATTTTATTAACAAAAGGACATTCGTCAATTGACGAGAAACAAACAAAAGAAACAAGTCCAAAAACAATTAATTACATAATATTGAAGCTATTTCAATCCTTTAATTTGATGGATTTATGATGAGATCTATTTTTTATCTAGAGAAATCTGAGAGTTTTGATTTCTTCTATTATTTTTCCAATATTGGTTGTCTTATTTGAGAAGATGACTTCGTTTCTAATTTTCCAAATGCTCCAACATACGATTATAATTATTCCATGAAGAACTTCCTTTTTTGTTATATCCAATGAGGCCGTCTTGTGAAGTTCAAACAAGTCTTTTGTGGAGAATTCAAATATTTGTTGGCAATTACACCAACTACTAATATATTGCCATACCACCGTTGCGATATAACATGAGGAGAAAAGATAATCCGTAGTTTCTCGAACCTCATCACAAAGAGGTCAGTGATGGGAGGGGACCGGAACATTCCTCTTGCTCAACTCCACCAAAGTTGAAAGTCTATCCATCTCAACTCTCCAAATGAAAATGTTGCATTTGATGGAGATCATGTGCACGATTTTTGAGAGGATGTTGTCCCTGCATTTACTTCGGTCAAGATTAGTTCCTTCACCGATTTGACCGAGAAATCATTTGACTTGTCTCTTATCCATAGCCATCTATCTTACCCGTTTGTTGGTTGAACATGGCTAAGGAGCCATATGCAATTTTGTCATTCGATGATCTCAGCTGTTGATTGTGGTTCGCGTTTCCATCTTCATTTCCAAGTTATGATCTAGTTTTCGGTTGAGTAGCATTCCGATATATTGCAATGACAATTAATTCCACATCTTAATATTTAAATGATTTATTACATCCATTAAAAACTTTTGTCAATATGTTTTAATTCATTTAAAAAAATTTACAAACCAAACAACCTTTAATTTTTAGTGTTACATTTGTAAAGCCCAATGGACCGCGTAGATTTCATACAAATGATTTGGTACTTTTCATGATAAATGAGATAAACCTTTTGGGCTTCTAATAATATTTAACCCGTTTTAAAATAAATATCAATATAGATAATTTTATAAATATGTAATTGATACATTTTCTATCAAATCCAGTTTTATAAATATATAATTAATGTTAAAAAAATAATTAAAGGTAGAATGAGAAATTTAATATCTGGGTCTAATGCACATTCAAATTAATTCCTGGTTCTTAAATAAATAATCGGTCTCCATTCACTATTAAAGAAATCAAAGAAGTCGTTTGTGATTGTCATGGGACAGGGCCAGATGGTTTTAACTTCACATTCATTAGACACTTTTGGGTATTCTTGAGAATGATGTTGTAAGAATGATTGATTATTTCCACTCCTCTAGAGAGATTAGCTTTGGGTATGCATCGTCTTTTATTACTCTCATCCCCAAATGTACTGATCCCACTTCCTTGGAGGATTATCGACCGATCAACCTTATTGGATGCATTAGCAAGATCATTTCTAAGACCATGGCCAATCGCCTTAAAAGTGTGATTTCATCGGTAATCTCAGAGGAAGAATCGGCATTTATCACTAATCGCAATATCTCAGATGGTCCACTGATTATTAGTGAAGTAATTACTTGGTGCAAGAGGAGTAAAAAGCAAGTGCTCCTATTCAAAATAGATTTTGAAAAGGCTTTCTCTTCCCTTAATTGGGACTTTGTTGACTAAGTTTTGGCCCAAATGCTCTTCCCGGACCAGTGGAGAAAATAGATCTGTGCCATTCTAAATTTTGCCCGGTCCTCAGTATTAAATAATGGCACGCCAACATTTGAGTTTCAATGCTTCGGGGGGGGGGGGGGGGGTTGTCAAGGAGACGCACTTTCTCCCTTTATTTTAATCATTGCCGCGGAGGCCTTCTAGAGTTCTATGAAGAGTGCTTGTCAAACCAACATTTTTACTGGGATTCAATTGCCTAATGGAGGCCAATGCTATCCCATCTAATGTTTGCTGATGATGTTATACTTCTAGGGGACTGGTCATCAGCTAACCTAAAGAACTTGGTCACAATTATGAGATCTTTCTACTCGTGTGAGGGTTAAAAATAAACCACAAAAGACATCTTTATTCGGCCTAGGAGTGGAGGATTGGGAGGTGGAAGGTCAGGCGGCGTGTATCAATTGTAAGATGGCCAAAACACCATTCAAATACATTGGTATAGAAGTGGGGAATGATATGAAGTTAATTAAAGTATGTGATATTGTCATTGAAACTATTGAAAAGCGTTTATCCCTTTGGAAGGCTTCGGTTTTATCTGTTGGGTGTAGAACTATCTTATTGAAGTCGGTTCTCGATGCTCTTTCGGTTTACAACTTCTTCATTTTATAAAGCCCCGAAGTTGGTGTTAGAAACGAGGAGGCAATTTTTTTGTGGAGAATCAAAATATAATAGGAAAATTCACTGGTTACACTTGGATAAAGTCACGGCTCCAAAGGATGCGGAGGGGTGTGGGGGGGTCTGTCTAGATACATTAGAGGACCTAAATTTCAGTCTTTTAATCAAATGGTGGTGGCGATATAAGGTATAGGTGAATCAACTTTGGAGAAATGTGATTAAAGCCATACATGGCTACACTTGCTTCATGGACATCCATTCTTAGAACAAATCTAAAACCGGTGATTTGAAATCAATTGCTACACTGAACCTGTCACTCGAAAAAGCAAAACTTGCATTAACTCACTTGATCAAGTGGGTTTTGGGTAACGGGGAAATGCTAAGGTTTTGGCCGGATCATTGGATAGGATCGGCTCCCTTGATGATTTCTTTTCCTGCCTTGTTCAGAATCGAGTCAAATAAATCTTGCCTTGTCCGGGACCGGTGTCGAATGTCAGGTAATTCTATAACTTTTTCTTAGGTTTTGGAAACGACACACTTTTCTTACAATTGAATTGGAGGAACTAAATTAGTGATGCTTAATTCTGAAACAAATGAAGTTCGACAACGAGCCGTATGGTCCGACCTTATTTTTTTTATTATTTTAAACAATAATGACACGCCACTTCTTTAGTCCGACTCAATATGACACGTTAACTATTATTTTAAACGTGTATAAACTCAAGTTTCAACATTTCATTTACATATTATTTTCCATTACGTATATTTATGTGAATATACTTTGTTATACTAACTAAACCAAAAATAAAGCATGTGAGTTTAAACCCTGTAATTACATCTTTTTTTTAACATACGTATGTGTATATATATATATATATATATATATATATATATATGATTATACTAAATAAATCAATTATATAACTTTTGGCGTTATATAAAACTCATGCATTTTTTTATATAAATATAGGAATCTTGCTATAAATATAAATATATGAGTATATATGATGATGTTAAGCAGATCATTTATACAAAGTGTAAGTTTTAAAACCTATGAGCATTAATTATATATTTACATCTTTCAAATACAATCCATAAACAAAAATATACAAATACATATATCCTTTTGATTATAGTAAATAAACCCCTATTACAATTTGTTATAAAAAAAGGTATTTAGTCTTATAAATATTATAAGAATTAAAGTTAGTTTTATATCTAAAAATGATTTTAATTCAAATTAATAAGAATTAAAGATTTAGTCTTATAAATATTATTGCATTAATCCGTTAAATAAAAATTATTTTTATAAATCCTTAAATACCCAGATCAGTTTGTAAAATTAAATTATTAAACTTTCTTGTAAAAACATTTTAATTAATATTAATAGAGTTAAAACCTAAAAAATCCTAACTAAATTACTATATTCATTTTATACAATTAGACAAATCTATTTTTGTTATTAATTATGAAATAGTGATGTTGTTAAACAATTATAATTAATTGTTTGAGCATTCTTAACTCATTTTAATCATATAAATAATTATTTTTGGTGACGAACGATTATTTAAAACATTTCAAAACTTATAGAAACACTTAAACAATTATTTTTAGATAAATAATTATACGAGTTAAATCAATTTCATTTAACATTTATATTTATCAAATATCTCTTCCGTAAATCATTAAGCAAAAGAGATTAATTAAAAAGTTCAATTAATTATTTATTTAAAATAATTATGTAAAACCTTTCCATTCCATAATGTATTTATTTATTTTTTTTAGAATAATTACATAAATATATTCAAACATATTTACCATATGATTAATTAGAAACTTTAATTGATTCTAATTAACTTTCTAACTATTTTTATTGTTTCAATAATAGCCATGAACTTATATTTTCTTACGAAATGTATACAATCCATATAAAATCCCAAACCCTATGAAACCCTAAATCTTAGAATTTCCTTAATTTCCATACATTGAGTTGGAATACAAATTTATCTGTGTAGGTTAATTGTGAGGAACCCTCACGAGGCCTATCCAGCCTTACCAATTCATACCATTACTAGCTCCAATACAAGTGAGTTTCATAGCCCCCCTTCTCTTTACTATTTTTTACAAATACTCGGGGTGGAACATGTTTACATACAATACATACACAAATTCAATACCATTGTTCTCATGCTAATGACTATGTGCTTTTGTGTTTTAAACTACTTGGCGACCATACGTGTGTTCATGTTTAGTACAATCATTAACTTGCGAGGCAGGCCTAATGTAGTACTTAACATGATCATTTATACGGGAATCCGATTCCATACTTAACACAGACCTTGGCGGGTTTTGTGTATACCATATTACTACTTTTTCCAAAACACAATCAGTTGGATTGTACATACCAGTTTTCCATTTACTACGGTTTGATTGTACGCTTTAGAACGTTGTATGTTTTCATATTTATGCCTTAGTTTATGCTTTGAACATATTGAATTGTAACCTCTTTTCAACTTTTGTTTGGTGTCAAAACCTATGTTACTCACCAACTACTTGTAGTTGACATTTACTCACATGTTTTAGTGCACCGGTTTGAGAATACTACATGATCACCTAGGACTATGGACCTAGCTTTAGTAAAGATTAAATTTAACTTATTTTATGTTATGAACGTTGTGTCTTCTATTTTTACTTGTAACGGATGCTTTAATTATGTTGAATAAATATTATCACTCATTAATAGATGATCATGTGCTTATGAACAACCGCGTAAGCCCCGACGTATAATCCATCGTCGGCCAGGGTGTGACGGGCTTTGGGGTAGCCTTTCAACCCGAAACAATTGGTTATCACTTAAAGTTAAGATATTTGGATGGAGGACCAAGGTGTAAAGACTTCCTACTAAAAAGTTGATTCAACGTAGACATATCCAGACGAATTTTATGATATGTGTGCTATGCGGGGAAACAGAAGAGACGGTCGATCATATTTTCACCGCCTGCTATGTTGCTACTATCATTTGGAAAAAAATCTCATCACGGTGCAACCTTCCCCATATTTATACCTTCTCAGTAAATGATTTGCTTAATACTCAGCTAATTGGGGGGCTTATTGATACTCATAATCAGGTTGTTCAATCAATCCATTGTTCTTTTGGCATTGCTGGGTAATAAGGAAAGCAAGAAATAAATTGATTTTTGAGAATCTACCGGTTTATGCTTCAAATATCATTGAGGAAATCAAAATTCTTGGGTACCTTTGTATATAAAATCTGGCAAGAATGAGATTTTTGGAGTAGCAAGATTGATGTTCTTATAAGTATTAAGTTGTTGTCAGTTTAGATGGTGTTGTGGTTTATTCTAGTGCATGTCTAGTTCTGTATTAGTATAGTCCCATTTTGTGTCTAATTGTTTTTCTTTTACTATAGTCCCTTTCTGTGGTTATACTAGTGTAGGTCTTGTTCTGTATTAGTTTTCCCATTGTTTGTATCTTGCTAGTCACCGGCTTGCTATTCTCAATGAAAGTTGTTGTTTAAAAGAAAACTAGAAATGTTACCCCGCGCTCCGTGGCGGGAGATGGATCTTAAACAGTTGATGCGGTGACATTAACTTGGCTAAGCACAAAAATAAACATGGCTAAATAAATTTTGCCACTCGCTCCACGGCTGCAGGCGGACCTTAAACGGTTGAGGCGATGACATTAACGTGGTTAAGCACAAAAAAAACATGGTTAAACATATGAAGTTACTGCGACTCGATTGTGGATATCGAAACATAGATAAAAGACAATTATATAACGGTACCGATGTTTTCAGTCAGTGTCGGTCTCATTGTTCACTGTACCAACACGTTACTGTCAGTCGATATAACCTACGATGCATAAAAAATACTTTATTTAGTATACGACATCGTTTTTAATAAAATTTATACCGCGACGTCAAGAAAAAAAATAACAAACTAACTAAAATTATTAAGGAAAAATCAAATTATATATACTACAGGATAAACTTAAAACTTTAAAAAAAACATAAGGGTGTTAAAGTGATATTTTATAAAATTAAAGGGTTATTTTTCTTACTTATAAAATATTTATTAAAGTAGACCGACACTTCAGATTGAGGTTATTGATAATTTACCTTTGTACCTAATTGGCCTCTATCTATGTCACTCACTCACTCTACTAAGTACCTGGTTGGCCGGTTGATAACAAGGAAACGAGTTTAACTTCATTTTAAATATAATTAATATAGACATTTTCTGTTGCGAGTTATGAGCAGTGTTTTCATAACAGGATCAGCCGGTCGGACTGGAAACTAGTCATAGAACTGGTCTGATTATATCTATTTAAGCCGTTTTCGTTTGAACCAGTCGGTTTCTGACCGGACCGGATGAACCGTACCGGGTGGTCGGACTGGATTTCCAATTTTTTTTTCTTTTCAAAATCTCATTGTTTAATTAATTTAGTATTCCAAGTTATATATTTTATTTATTTATGTCTTCATATGTCATTAAAATTACAAATTGACATCATAACAAAAAAATATTTTTAGATTTTGTACATATTGCAAGGCCCCAAAACTAGAAGACTTTACTTGTTACATTTACCCATAAATACATAGTGAATTAAACATTAAATAGAATAAAAGAAATGGAAATATCATCAAATTACAACTTGTCTTAAACATAGTTTAAGCATTGTTTTAAACATAAATTTCAACAACATAAATAAACGGGATGCAAGTGTCAACGCTTGGGTAATCTCTCGGCACATGCTCTGCATCCATCCTCAACAGCATACTAAAAAGTCAGCTACGCATATGAGTGCTAACTTTACATAAAACAATACATATCAAAAACATTTTGCCAAAACATAATATTCGTCAATAAAAAAAACCGTACATAACATGCAATAACATTAAACATAAGGCAACTGTTCGTGTCGAATCTGCGCCTTTTCGTAACCGTCAATTCCGTAAGGCATTACTCGAAATTTCTCGAGGCCTAGTGTTTGTCTAGGATGTTTGGTTTCATCCAGAACTCTAACCTAGACAAAATCACGCCTTTTGTGATCATTTCGCACCTTCACGCGACATTTTTCGTGCCTTCACATGACATTTAAAGGATAGCGAATCCCGTCATTCATACCAGTTGTAGAACAGTTTGCTAGCCACAAACGCCAATGTATAGGTATAGCAAATATTCGTGTCTACGACACCCGATCTCATCCGGATTCCTAACCTAGACACGACATTCATTCATCGCTTTCGTTCCTGAAAGAACCGTTGGCAAATTCGACTTATATTATAGCATTTATTCATTCATTCACGAAACGTTTTAGTTAATGCATTGTACGTTTTCTTAGAACATATTTCATTCAAAACCTTTCATAATCTTTTAAGGCAAAACATTTCATAAATCCTTTCATAAACATTTATTTCGTAAATCACTTTTCATAAACATTCGTTTCGTAAGCATGCGATCAGTCCCAAAAACATAGTAAAACTTCGTAAAAAGTGACATCTAGAAATCACCTGAATTTCTTAGTTAATCTTTCCTAAATGTATGGTTCAACGCGGTGCTAGGCGATTTGTTTAAGCAGTCATAAAGGAAATGTGTTAACGATAAAACAAAAACGCTTCGCCCGAAAACCTCTTTGATCGAAAACCCTTTCGTCCGAAATCTCTCTTCGACCGAAATCCATTTCGGTCGAAAACTATTTCGGTTCAAAAATTATTTCTTCTGAAAACCTTTTCATCTGAGTTAGCTTTTCGAACGAAACGCATTGTTCTTCATTTTGACCTAAAACCCTTTTAGGACCATTATTACGTTTCTTGGACAATCATCGTTTTCGATCCATGATTTCAACTTTTTACATCAAAATTGTCTGATTCTTTCCCACGAAGCTAAATCCATGGTTATTAGGCTTAAACACATGTTAAAATCTAAGCTTTTTGGATAAGACTCATTTTTACCCATTTTACCCTAAAAACCCTAAAAAGGAGATTTAGACGAGATCTTTTCTTCAAATCGATTCGTTTCTTCAGTAGAGCTTCTTGCAAACAGTGGAGATGAAGGATGGAACGATCTTGGAACAAAACCGTCACTTTCTCTCTAGAAGTGGGGAAGATGAAGCTTGAAGAATGAGGTGGGGGAGGAGGGAAGAGCTAGGGCTTTGAGGGCTCTCCACCACTCTTAAGCCCATGCGCGCCTGCCCACAGCCCACGATTGACCCGTCTTACCAAGCAACTCCTTAGATATCGCACCCGAAATGTGATAAAAATTTCAGATGTTACACATGTATACATAGTTTTAATACTTATATTATTTATGACGTCACCGGGTTATTAAATCCGGTTCAACCGGACTAACCATTCGACTTCTAGGACGTTTGATTCGTTGTCCGATCCGGTTCTAAAAATATTGCTTGTGATGAACATATTCGCTATCGACCGGTAATACCCAATTTGTGAGATGATGGTGATCTTTAGCTGGGCAAACCATATCTTCTATACATACATATACGGGTTACACAAAGTGAAAATATTTAATATACATAGGGGTGTGTGTGTGGTAGAGATCAAATGATAACCAAAATTTTATATGATATCTGTAATAACCACTTTCAAACAATCACATAATTTATAATTATTTTTTCTTTGAATTGTTGTAATAGTATTCAAGTATTTTTTACATATATGTTGAACAGAAATACAGAAATGAGGAGTGCTACATATAGATAACACATAGTGTTACCTATACGTGACACATAGTGTTATGTATATGTAACACTGTGTCAACAGAAAAACATAATGATAATTTTTACATATACGTAACACTTTGTTATTGTTTTCATTTGGTCCCTACCCCTATATATTTATATTTATACACATTATAATTTATAATTTATATGATCGTTTGAGAGTGGTTATCAAGTTTATTATATAAAATATTGGTTATCATTTGAACCGCACCATACACACACGCACACATATTAGGTTAGAAAGGAAGAAAACCTTAGAAAGTCTAGGAAGGCATCAGGAAGCAACACGTGTAAAAGATGTGTAATAGGGGAGAAGGGTATAGAAAAAGAATGGAGCATGCACATGCAACTTCCCCAAATTTTTTAAACGTCCATAACTTTTTATATATCATTATTTTGTTTTAAGTTACACCATAAAAACGAGCGTTTTTTTATCTATAATATGAGTATGACTTTACTATATATATATATATATATATATATATACACACACACACTGTGACAATCCGGACTTTTCAATTTAACTCCGCTAGCAAAACTTAGTTAACTCCTAACCTAATTAACCTAATCTTAAACCCAGGGACCAATTATGTCATTTCTTGATCTCAAACTACAGGGACTAGTCTTGCCAAGTCCCAAAACCGAATTTTTTGACTTTCAAAAGTCAAACCGTGTGTTCCTTGATCCAAATCCTTGAGTTATAACTGAAAATCGTTCAAACTTGTAACCGATTTAGGCATTAAAACCTCTAACGTTCAACATCAAGTCCCTAATCATCGAAATTAAGCCGAATTAATCCTAATAATGCGAATTCATGTCATAACCGTCGAAACCAATGCTAAAACGACCGAATTCGACAAATTCGAATTACCAAATCATAAATTGAACCTCTGCACACATTGTACGAGTCTCATAGAACCTTTGGCACACTCCAATTCGGCCGGAGAAGCAGTTTGGATCGTCGGAGACCAAGTTCGCGCAAGTCGGCACCTGTTTTGGTCGAGCACGGTCAATTCGAGCCCCAATTTGGTAATTTCTTGCATTCTCAGTTTCGTTTTTACCCATCAATTGAAAGCCCTATCATATTTGTGGCTTAAAACATCGAATCGATCATGAACCCAATTCTAGGGTTCATATGATACCGATTTAATCGAACCCTGCTTTAAACCCTGTGTAAATCTAATCAAATGATACCATTAGCTTCGCAATCGGATACTCTTTGAAAACCCCATATCAATTTAATCTTATTAATCGAATTTTACTCGATCCGTAACCTAGGGTTTATTCATAATAGGATTTAGGGGTTTTGATTCTAATCACGATCTCAATGAAATTAAACTATCTCAGTAGTTTCGTAATGTCTTAATCAGTAAAAACCCTATGAATCCAACCATTTTTAATATCGAATTCAACAGAATTGATTCTATGTTCAAAGTTAGGGTTTTCGGTTCTAATTCATGTAATTAATTGATCTTAAACTTGATGATTTTCAAATTAAACTCCACCCCAGAATCTCCATGACCCGATTTACAAAACCCCTATGCCTTTTGTGTCAATCGAAATCAGATTCAAGGGTTTTGGGGCTGGGATTCGATCGCTAGTGTGTATGGGAGGGAAACCACAGGGACTTGATTGTTAAAACAATTTGGGTTCGGTTTCTGTTGCGAAATCCTAGCATGCTGGACTGGTTAAGTGTGTGTGCGGGTGGGGAGGAGACTCGGGTTCGAGTCCCCCACCCCAGTTTTTGGGTTTTTATTATTTTAAGCCTTTATTTTAATATTAAACTTATCCCTATGTTATTACATTTTTATATTAAAATGTTTTTGCCCGGAAACCACTTGTAGGCTCGGGTTTAGTCTTGTAACCCATATTTGTTATTTAAATTTCATTTATAAAATAATATATTTATATTATTTTCAACCCGTGATTTCAACTAAAAATAATATATATTTGTATATTATTATCAACTCGTTTATAAACTTCGTGTAACGTTTCAAGCTAATAAATAAAATAATTATCTATATTATTTACACTCGTTTATATCCTCAAATAAAAATAATAGATTTATTATTTTTCTCACACAATTTGTTTATTGGGATATTTTGCTAAGTTTAAATAATAAATTATATTATTTCCCTAGACCGTTACTATTGGTGAAATCTTACTAATATATTTTTTATAGATTGTCATGCGTCGTGTAACGTATTTATCCTAATTATTTAATTTAGAAATCCGTATTCCCGTGGACACGTTCGTCTACTCCTCGGTCATTAGAGCGTTTTTAGGACATTCAACTTTCCGTGTCGTCGTCACAAATCCCATTATATTTTATCCCTAATTATTATGTTATAATTCTAGGGCATTTGTAAGCCATTTCGGGCAAACACTTGAGGTCCAAACCTCATTCTCGTGTGAATCTACCTACGCAACTCAGGTGGGTTTTCACGGCCCTTTTTACTGTTTTAAACTTGGGGGAGAAAACATGTCGCAAACACTTTTGATTTTTGTAATTAATATGTGATATCACTTGTATGACTATTCATACACATTATCCTTAAAGTCCTCACATCGAACCGTTAATATGAACATAGCAAGGTAATTTGAGTAGTACTACTAGGTTTGACAAACCTCACCCGCGTTAGTCGTGCTAACTCGATTGGAGGTCGAAGGGGTGCAATATTGACCTAAACATGCACCATGATGGTGGGAGGCATACAAAAAGTTAGCTTTGGTTGCGAGCGCATTAGTAAACATGTATATGGGTTAGCTACCTATTGATATATATATTGAATGTACATTAATCTGTTAAACGCTTCTATAAACTGAAACCTGTGAACTCACCAACCTTGTGTTGATACTTTTCTTACATGTTTTCTCAGGACGCTAAGATAAGGCACAAGTGCACGATTAGGACATGCATGGAGTCCTAATATTAATTTCTTATTTATCCAGACGTTTAAACTATTTTTATTTATGTTATTTTGGACTAGACTTTGGGCGCGTTTGTTTTGCGCATTTACTTTTTATTTATCGCTTCCACATTTACTCTGAACTTTTATAATATTTTCATTTGAGTCCCATATAGTGTCGTTTGATGTAACTAATGACTGAGATCCTGGTTTGTCACGCACCAAACGGTAAAACTCCATTAGTGGAATTTGGGGGTGTGACAGATTTGTATCAGAGCCATTAGTTATAGAGAACTAGGACTGCATACTAGACTATAACCTCACACATTAGTTACATGGTGTAGACATATAAGTTTGGCACTTATATCTTACGTTACAGGCTATGTCTTCACCACCTTTATCGCCCGTTACACCAGAGAACGATGCTCCTATATTGTCTTCACCGGAGCGCAAGAGGCGTCGGCTCAGCCCTGATAATGACTCTACCGAGTATGGTGAGCCCCGTCATGTGCGGTCATGAGATAACCTGCACGGATGGGATTGGTACCCAGAGATGATCCAAAGTTGGATCGAGATGGAAAGGGTCCCATCCCCATATTTTGGGGCTACATCTTCCTCGCCGACCCTACCTGGCTTGCCATGCACCATGGAGTAGGATTTTGCAGCCTTCATGAATATCATGACTCGGGAAATAGGTCACATGAGGGATGCTGCTAGAGAAATAACCGGCCTCCTGCAGCGCGAACTCAAGTAGTTGAGACTAAGGAAGAGGTGGAACTTCTGACTGCATAGCTGGCAGTAACATATCAGCTCCACAACACGCTAGTGGACAGAGTCCAACACATGGAAGCAAGAATGGACACATCAGAGGATGCCACTGAAGGAATCTTGACCAGGGTTGCACACTTTGAGGCACAAGTTGAGGCTGCCCTTTGGCAAGGAGATGCACCGGCTTCTGATTCCGAGGAGGAGATACCAGCTGATGATGAGGAACCAGATGAGGAGGAGGATGCGCAGTCGTGTATTTCCTCAGATGACAGTGACGTCAGATGTCTCATCTCATCGTATCTTTTTTTATATTATCTTATGTTTTGTTTATTTCCATTCTATTTCAAAAACCTAGATGGGTAAGGTTGTTCCCATTCAATAAAGATCTTAAGAAATTTAATGTTTTGAAATATTTATTTTGTAGCCGTTATAAATTATTTAATCACGAAATATTAGATGTTGTGTTTAGTTATCCTTATTTTACTTATACATATATGATGTTGAAATGCGATATATTTCTCATTATTTGTGTTTGTGAATGTGAATAAGCATGTCTGGACGTGGACGCGGAGGTCGTAATAGTGGTCGAGGCACCATCAATATGACAGCAGCAGAGCTAGCAACACTTATCAATGATAGTGTGGCTGAAGCTCTAGCAGCACAAAATGTTGCAGGTAAACCCAATATCCAATGACTCGTAAAGTCAATTCATCCCTCAAAGCGTCGTTCCCAAGCCTTATAACCACAATCGTGTAGAAAAATAATCAACCGGCGTACACTTTTAAGACCTTCATGGACTGTAAGCCCCACACTTTCAGTGGAGCTGAAGGACCGTCGGTCTACTTCGATGGTTCGAGAAGGTTGAATCTGTGTTTGCCATGTGCAACTGTACTCAAGCAAACCAAGTCAAGTTTGCATCAGGTACTATGGAGGCCCTTCTCTCACCTGGTGGAATTCCCAAGTCCAGATGCTGGGTCTGGCTATGGCTAACGCTCTGCCATGGGAGGAATTCAAGACCATGATGAAGGAGGATGCGTGTCCTCGGGATGAGAATCAGAAACTAGAGGGAGAATTCTGGAATCTAAAGATGGAGGGTTTAGAGATTGAACTCTACACTACCCGTTCTCATGAGCTGGCTGTTATGTGTCCCCACATGGTGACCCCCGATTACAAAAGGATTGAACTGTACATGAGTGGTCTAGTGCCTCAGATCCAAAGCATGGTTACCTCATCAAACCCTACCACCATACAGCAGACAATCAGACTTGCCCACAAGCTGACCGATTAAGCGGTGACTCAGGGAACTCTACCCCCGAGAGGTTCAGCTTCCAAGGCCATCGACAACAACAAGTGCAAGTTTGACAACAACTCCTACACTAAGGGATCCCAGTCTAACCAACCCCATCAGCAACAGTGTAGGTTTGAGCCTACTAAAACTTTCAACTAGACGACCTCTTCGGGTTAAAACCAGGGTAGTTATGCGGGGAGAGCCCCCAAGTGCAACAAGTGTAATTTTCACCATGTCGGTGTTTGTAATCGTTGCCAGCGGTGTGGTAAGATGGGTCACGCTACGAAAGACTGTAGGGTTGATCTTCAGGCCAAGCAACCATTTCGGCCACAGGGATTTACCAGAGGATGTTTTCAGTGTGGTAAGGAAGGACATATTCAAAAGGATTATCCTCAGATGAAAAAGGGGGGAAATGGTAATGGAAACAGTAACGGCAACCACAATAATCAGGGCCACAACAGTAACAACAATAACCAAGGTAACAACAACAACGGTAACAATAATGGCAATAACGGAGAAAATGGTGCAAAGGGACGAGCCTTCGTGCTTGGATCCGGAGAAGGCATATTCGATCACAATGTGGTTACCGGTAAGTTCCTTTTAAACAATTACTTTGCTTCTGTCCTTTTTGTCACCGGTGCTGATAGGAGTTTTATATCTAAGAAACTTAGTGACTTGATAAAAGAAACTCCAACCCTGCTAGAAGTTAAGTACATCATAGAAATAGCTGATGGACATATAATTGAAGCAACCCACATTCTTAAGGGTTGTAAGCTTGAATTGGCCAGTCATAAACTTGATATTGACCTTATGCCGGTCACACGTAATTTTCGGTATGGATCGGTTATCTAAGAACCAAGCCGAGATTATTTGTCATGAGAAAATCGTTCGCATTCCTCTCCCGAGTGGGGAAACTCTTTCTGTCCAGGGCGAAAGGAGTGGTGCAATCGTTGGCATCATATCCTTCATGAAAGCACAGAAGTGTCTTCGAAAAGGTCATACGGCTATTTTGGCTCTTGTCGCCGAGCAGCCATCAAAGGAGAAGAAGATTGATGATATCCCAATTGCACGTGACTATCCGGATGTATTTCCTGAAGACTTTCCTGGTCTGCCATCGCATCGTCAAGTAGAATTTCAAATCAACCTAGCACCCGGAGCATCGCCGATTGCTCGAGCACCTTACAAACTTGCACCTAGTGAATTACAGGAACTGTCTACACAACTGCAAGAGTTGTTGGATAAAGGTTTCATTAGACCTAGCTCATCGCCATGGGGATCTCCAGTCCTGTTTATCAAGAAGAAAGACGGGACTTTCCGCATGTGCATCGACTATCGTGAGCTGAATAAAGTGATGATCAAGAATCGTTATCCTCTACCGCGCGTTGATGATCTGTTTGATCAACTCCAAGGATCAAGCTTTTATTCCAAGATAGATCTTAGATCCGGTTACCATCAACTGAGAGTCCGAGACGATGATATCTCTAAGACTGCCTTCAGAACTAGGTACGGCCACTATGAATTCATGGTCATGCCTTTCGGATTAACCAACACACCTGCGGTGTCCATGGACCTCATGAATCGCGTGTGTAAACCCTACCTTGATCAGTTCGTCATCGTTTTCATTGATGACATACTCATCTATTCTAAGAACAAGGAAGAACATGAGGAGCACCTACGTTTGATTCTAGAATTGCTAAATTAAGAGCAGCTGTATGCTAAGCTTTCCAAGTGCGAATTCTGGATTCGTGAAGTTCAATTTTTAGGACATGTGGTTAACGAGAACGGAATACATGTCGATCCATCTAAAATAGAAGCCATCAAGAATTGAGCGGCACCAACGACTCCGACAGAGGTGCGACAATTTTTGGGATTGGCCGGCTATTACAGTCGATTCATCGAGGGATTCTCCAAGATCACCCAACCCCTCAATGCCTTAACCTAAAATGGTAAAATCTATAACTGGGGCGACACCCAAGAGTTAGCATTCCAACTCCTTAAGCCGAAACTCTGCAGTGCACCCATCCTAGCTCTTCCGGAGGGGACGGATGATTTCGTGGTGTATTACGATGCATCCATTCAGGGTCTTGGTTGTGTGTTAATGCAACGAGAGAAAGTGATCGCATACGCTTCCCGTCAACTGAAAATCCATGAGAAAAACTACACCACTCATGATCTAGAGTTGGGAGCCGTAGTTTTTGCACTAAATATATGGAGACATTTCTTATACGGTACTAAGTGCACTATCTAAGCATATCTTTGAGTAGAAAAAGTTGGGCATATGACAACGTCGTTGGGTCGAACTCTTGAATGATTATGACTGTGCGATCAGATATCATTCGGGCAAGGATAATGTGGTAGCCGATACCCTAAGTCGAAAGGAAACCAAGCCCAAATGAGTTCGAGCGATACAGCTTACTATTCACACCGGATTACCTGAAAAAATCCGTAGTGCTCAATTCAAAGCTCTTAAAGAGGAAAACCTACCGTTGGAAGCCAGACGTGGTATGGAAGAACAACTTCAGGTTAAATCAGACGGCATTCACTACTTCGTTGAGAGAATATGGATTCTAGTGTACGGAAACCTCAAGGAACTGGTCATGGATGAAGCTCATAAATGTCGATACTCTGTTAATCCAGGTCCCGACAAGATGTACCATGACCTAAAGGTGCTATATTGGTGGCCAAAGATGAAGGATGATATAGCCACCTATGTGAGCAAGTGCCTGACTTGCGCAAAGGTCAAAGTGGAATACCAAAATCCTTCTGGTCTACTTCAGCAACGTGAGATTCTTATGTGGAAATTGGAGCAAATATCTATGGACTTTATCACCAAATTGCCCCGAACTCCTAGCGGATGAGACACCATCTGGGTAATCGTCGATCATTTAACAAAATCCGCTCATTTCTTAGCAATCAAAGAAACTGACAAAATGGAGAAGGTTACTCGTATTTACTTGAAAGAAGTAGTCTCTCAGCACGGGGTGCCAATCTCTATCATTTCGGATCATGACCCACGAGTCACCTCATGTTTCTGGCAATCTTTACATAAAGCTTTAGGCACGCGTCTAGATATGAGCACGGCATACCATCCTCAAACAAATGGCCAAATGGAACGCACTATTCAAACTCCGGAGGATATGCTACGAGCTTGTGTGATTGATTTCGGTAACACTTGGGAATCCCACCTGCCTCTGGTGGAGTTCTCCTACAATAACAGTTATCACACTAGTATCAAGGCAGCACCATTCGAGGCGTTATATGGACGAAAATGCTGATCTCCTATCTGTTGGGCTGAAGTTAGGGATAGCCAACTTACGGGTCCTGAACTCGTTTTAGAAACATCAGAAAAGATAGTTCAAATTAGAAATTATATGGCGGCAGCTCGTGATCGTCAAAAGAGCTATGCCGATAAGCGTCGTAAACCGTTAGAGTTTCAAGTACGCGACATGGTCTTATTAAAAGTCTCACCTTGGAAAGGTGTAATTCGTTTTGGGAAATTCACTAACACCGGGGTTCAGATAAATTAGTGAAGTGTTACGATTAAGGATGGCGCAGAAATATCGATTTTATATTGGGATTTCTTTAATGTTTTTTTAATATTACCGTTTCGGGTCACAAACATTTTGGTCGACTCGAGTAGCATGTTACAAGTCGCACAATTTTAGTAAACCAATTTTACTAATTAGTTCGTGAAACACTTTCAATACTCGACACGATCCAATTTTAAATACCCTATTTTTTTTTCTAATTTGGTCATTTGTCGCGAACTTATTTTAAACTAAGCAACTCTTTAGTTAATTTAAAATTGTTTTAAATAAAAACTATTTAAATTTAAAATTTGTTTTCACTTTTAAATAAACCACTTTTATTTAATTACATTTTCGAGAAAAATAAACAATTTAATTATCTCATCGTTTTAAATTGTGTCAAAAGTTTTATTAAAAATTTCGCAGTTTAATTATTATCCTAAATAATTATATCACAACCACAAAAATAAATAAAACGCAGAATCGAGCAACTAGAAAAATTGTCCGTTTTCTTTCGAGCCATCAAACGAACAACCGGACTGGTCTAAGGGATAACAAAATAATAAATCTGCTATGTCCCACTTAGTCCAAGATCTCCATCTTTAAACCTGTCTTTGTCCGCTTTGGTTCAATTCTTCGTCTCTTTATGGTTACAATATTTATTTACAAATACACTAAAAATAAATAAATAAACAAAACCCTAGTTATTACATCCGGGTTCCACATAACCCATAAAAATACAAAGATAACCCAATCAACAAACAACATAACCACAGGTCTCTAGTGCTCGATTCATTCAACACAATAACAAGAAACGAAAAAGGCTCGATCTTTTGTCAAACAAAAGTTTTGACAAATAAAACAATAGATCGATTTTAAAAAAAATATGTCTAAACGCACGCAAAGGCGGCTCTAATACCACTATAGGGAATCATGGTACTAGTTTTAACTTTTAAAACATTAATTATTTAAACCTTTTAAATAAATAAATCAGATATATATTTTTAGTGGAAGCGATTTATTAATACCATTACCATCAGATCTGGATTACTTTCAGTGATCCGATTACACGCGTATAAACAATATTAATTAACCAACCATAGGGTGTTTAAATTTATACCATTGACGATAACCAGATCTGTAACACCTTAGTTCATGCTAGATGACACGTACACGAAAACCTGCAGCAAAACGTCACAGGAGATGCGCAAGGAAAAGCCGACCACAATGGTGGCTTGTGACGGCGGCGGTGGTGGTCCGGTGCAGCGGCAGACGGTGGGTCGGCGGTAGAGGGGGCCGGCCAGAACTCGTGGGAGAGGGAGAGGGGGGCGCCGATTTTAGGTGGAGTGGGATTAGGGTTTTAGGTTTAATTATAATGTTATATTTATAGATATTATATTTACACACCGGTCACCATGGTATTAAAAGTTAATACCCTAGTAATAATTAACCTTTAATTATTAAACCCTTCTAATTACTAATTGCATATAATTAGTAAAAACATAATCGTTAAATGTTTAACTGATTAAACATTCATTCCCCTCAAATAATTAATTAATCAGATAATTAATTATCACAATCTCCGACAAAAATTTCTCTAAATATTTACTCACCATTTATTGTTTCCATATTTCGTGAATAATATTTAACAATTAAATATTATATATTTTGTTCGTTGTTTAAGGTGTAACTCTTTGGATCGTACCTTAATAGTGACGTTGACTTAATTGACGATCGGACATCACATATCCAACGAGCTTAATTCTAAATAAAGGAGTATTCATGAGACATTAAAGGGGTGGTGGGTACGTCATTGGTACACCCTATATATGAACCTCTTTAATGCATCAAGGAGAAACCGTTATGAAATTTTAATGTAAGGACTGGTTAGGAATAAATCAAGCATAAGCATGCATGATAAAAGTGAGCATGCATGTTATGAATAAATGTTTGATAAGTTGGGAGGCTGTGAGTCTATGACACTCAAGATCCCAATTAAACGAGATGTCCAGCCTACGAGGCGGGTCTTGTAAGGTAATAAGCCTTCGTATAAAATGCAAGGGGCCTCACCGACGGGTGTAACGACCATGTAAATACCATGACCTAGGTATGACCTAAGATGGTCATGGGGGGCATGTATGCTGGGAAAATAATAATAAAAGAATGACGTGACTTGAGGTACGTCCGATGATGGTTACGGGGGCATGTATGCCTGGTGAAATTTGAATAAGGAACTTAAAAGGTTCCATAAATAAAAGACAAAATCAGTGTACTTACTTAGCATAACCTAAAGTAAAAATATCTTCCAAACACTGTAAGGAAAAGTAGTCGGAATGAATGAAGCTTCATGGGACATGGCATGTTGGAGTACAAGAATCCCTAGATCCATTATGTATTATATAATGTTGTAAAAACAATATTTCGTATAATAAAATATGCATATGCCACTACGGTAACAAGGTTTTGAAATAATGGGACCGATTTCCGCGCAATAAAATCTGATAAAATAAAGGAACAAAAAGTAGGTTTTTTTGGTTGGTATCATAGCACAGTTTGACGGATTTGAGTATCAGAAGGGTACTTAAACTTAAAACATAAGTGCTCGTGATATAAATAAGGATTGAATCTGAGGCCGTCCGAGAAAGCATGTATGTTTAAATTCGAGTGCTAAAGGAAGTGTGTGTTAGTTGGGAGTATCCTTTAAGCTCCATGTGGTAGTTGTGATGGGAGTATCCTGACACATAACATATATTGCCTCTTGCCTTGCCAGTATGAGACCATCATGATATTACAAACATCATATGATAACTTATGTCAAGAGATAGTAAGCAGGGAATATGAATATGTATGTGTAAGAATGCATAAATGGGCCTGACATGAAACCATAGAATGCTTAAATAGGGTTAGAACAGTATGAGGCATGTAATATAAAACCGAACGGGAAATCAAGAATGTACCAATCACACAGTCTGGACATGTCATGCCCATACAACTTTTGCCAATGGAACTGGCAGGCTTTGACATAGTCTTAGGAATGGATTGGTTAGCGACTAACCAAGCCCATATCCGATGTGATAAGAAGGTCATTCAGCTACGCGCGCCTTCGGGAGAAACTATAACATTAAAAGAAGATGAATCAACCAACCCGTAGTCAAAGAATAATACCTGCACGACAACGGAAAATACAAAAAAAAAACATGTCTTCAATCGAACCAACTGAACAAACCTTTATCAAATCGTCACTAATCTTGTTCTTTACCTTTGAATTTTATAATTGAATCAATTTGACATACCCACCATCATGCACAACTTTGTATGAAATAAATACAAATTCAAATATCCCTTTGCAAACTCAAATTGTACTGCACAAGATGTGATGCATACCAACAATTGAAGTTCTGACTATTAGTTGCAAATACAAAACTTCCAAGCAAATCTTCCTCACATCAAATTGAAGCTAAATTCTTTAGATTCAGAATGGAAACAATTATCAATGAAAAAACAGACTGAATCCGGACTCCGAAGCCCAAAAATATAAAAGAACTTGACTTACGTTTCAAGTTCCTTGAATTCACAACAAAGAAATTGAGCTATGGTGACCAACTCAAGAAGATCTAACCAGTCGAGCAATTAGATCAGACAAGTGCAGCAGACAAGCTATTTAGAACCCTAATAAATCAACTAATCAATTAGAACAGCTCACAATAGTAGCGGAATAACCACACCAAATATTGAGTTGGAACTTTAGTGGTATTTCTTCAATCCCTGAAGCCCTAATTCGAAGAACAGTTAATCAAGAAGAATAAGAACTATAGCAGCGGAAAAGATAGTCGAAAACTAAGAATCAAGAACCATGTGCTTTGATACCATGTCAAAAATGGTAACTAGAAATAGAATAACTTGAACAGAGATTCGAACCGAATGATTCGATTATAAACTGAGGTAACTCAATCAGAAAAACAAGAAACCAAATGGTTCTGATACAAACTTAAACCAGAAACAACCAAGAATTGATCAAACGATTACAAGGGTAAGAAAGAACTCAAACAGAGCTAGAAATATATCATTATGCAGTTCTTGGTGCTTAATATCTTCGAAGCAAAGAGACGAGATTAAATAAGGGAGCAGACCAACGGTAACAAGGCAATCATGCACACTCACTGGGACCTTCCATCTAGAGAGATCGAACAAGAGAAACCCTAGTTGCAAGGGATGGAGGCGGCTTCATTCATTTGATATAGTGAGATGAACATGAACAAGTTTAGAATTTTTGCAATGGGCTTTTAAGGCTGGATCCAAAATCAAAGGCTTCACAGCCCATCACCATCAGAGAAGATAGACCCAATATGCAAAGAATAAAAAGGAAAACAAATTAATTAGCAAATTAGAAAAATAAAATAGAAGTATTTTTAACACTAGTCTAACCTTCCCCTATACAAATATGTATGTATATACATAGTTATGAGTAAATATAAAAAACAATTAATAAATTCTATTTAAACAATAAATGAGTTGAGCACGGCCTAAGCTCGAGCTTGTAAATTTATTTACAAGCTGAGCTTGAGCTTGAGCTTTAGCAGAACTCGAAATGAACCGAACTCAAGCACGTCCCTTAATTTAAACGAGTTAAACCCGAGATTAGTCTAGGTGGCTCGGGTAGACCTGTAACAATACCGATATGCACTTATGATAGAGTTGCATCACTTTGGTAAATAAGGCTAAGCACATACACTAGATTGGGTTCTTTTGTAGTTATGCAAATATTTTGGACTGGATATGAAATTTGGTTTATGGGTGACTGTTATGCTTCTTATTAGCAAAAACAGATGAGTGAAAGTCTGGTCAAATACCTATCATAGTAAATCATGGTCAAAATTAATTTCCATCTTTTATGCTTCATTTTCATCCTATCATAGTAAATCATGGTCAAAATTAATTTCCATCTTTTATGCTTCATTTTCATTTGGTATGCTACTGATCTGCAAAAATGGATCGAGATTGACACTTTGGTCGGATCCTTATCGTGTACAAAAAATGGAAAATTTGGTTTTTGGGTTTTTGAAAACTATTCGGTTTTCTGTTTTTGGTTTTCACGATGAGTTTGGTTTAGGTTTTTTTTGGTTTTAACATTTGGGCTTGAAATTTAAAAAAAAAACCCAAAATAATGAATTTGGTCTACACTATTTATTAAATTTTATTAGTTACTTAACATACAAAAATAAAAATATAATCCATAAAAATAATAAAAAACTTACATATTACATATTTATGACATATTATATAGTTTTTTAATACAAATTATAGAAACGTTGTATAGTTATTTTTTTTAAAAATTTATAAAAAATGAAACAAGTATTTTACGAACAAACCTATTTTTTTATATATAAACGTTTTATAAAAATAATTATAGAAGATCGTTATCATTTAATAGAAGAGAGAGGCGAGAAACAAAAAATTTTAAAACAATTAAAGAAATTTGTATAATTAATAGAAAAGAGAGATGATATAAAAATGTTAAGAATGCATAAAAAAGTAACAAATGTTCATCAAAACCTTTTATTTATTATATAGTATAGATTTGAGGTTGACACATGACATGAGTAGGTATCAAAGTCATATAGCGTCAATGACATGGTTAACTTATACGCCGCCGCGTGTCTAAGAGTGTAGAAAACACCCCCCACACCCCCCCCCCCCCAAAGTGACGAAACGGCTTAATATGCCACCTATCTATAAGCATGTATACCTCCTCATACAATTGTATACCAACTTACCAGCGGCTTAATATGCCGCCCACATGGTGCTCCGTCGACTTAATACACCGCCCAATCCTACGCCCACATACTTTCCCTATACGGCCGCATACAATATAGAAATTATTACTTCTTATTTTAATTTGATAATTTATGAGTAATCTATATCTATACTACTTAATAAACAAGTAAAATTATGAAACACGTGTCACCTTCTCGAATATTCTTAGCATAATTTCCCCGCATCTCTCTCCTATTAAATACTATACTAAAATAATATATTTTTAAAGGTTTAATATTAATATAATTGTGAATATTTTTTATTTAATTAAGGATTGTTATTATATCATTAAACAAATAAATTTAATACATATTACAATTTATCAATTAAATAAAAAATAATAATACCAAGTAAAAAAAACTTTTGTAAACTAACTTAATATAATTTATAACTGTCACGTTAAAGTAGATATATTTTGACGATTGTATGTGTTAAAAGATTACATTATATTTTATTCAACCCGTGTAAAACACGGGTTTTTAAAAACGTAATTTTTTATGCACTAATTATATAACATTATATTTATTTAACCCATTTAATACACGGGATTCTAACCTAGTTCTAAAATATTTAAATAACCACTTTAAACAATAAGGCTTTAAGGTTATTAGTTTTGATTTTGATTATTTTGTTTTTAACTTTAAAATGTGTTCGTATACCCTCTCTATACCATTCCGTATTAATTATTTTATAACTACAAAACTAATTTTAATAGAATTTGAAGTTATTAAATATATATATATATATATAGGGTAGGGTTCCAGAGAAAACCATAAGTTAGGCGAAAACCGAGAAAACCACTAAAAACCCTAATTTTACCCAATCATATAATAATATTTATTTTTTGTTTTATTTTATTTTTATTTATTTATAAGAGTATCAATGTAATATTAAACATTTTTACCAAAAAACATTTTTACACATAGTGTTACGTATACGTAAAAATAAAACAAAAAAATTGTAGTTACGTATACGTAAATCAAAAAAATTATTTTTGGATACGTATATGTAAATAAAAAATTGCCTGAAATGATAACATTTTCTCGGTTTTCGTCTAACTTTGTGGTTTTCTCTTGATATCTCCCCTATATATATATATATATATATATATATATATATATATATAGTATGAGGTTAGACTAGAAAGGAGAAAAGTGTAGAAAGTGTAGGAAGGAATCTCAGCCACAAAATATTTGTGTTTTGTGGCTGAGATTCACACAGTGGTATTTTGATAAATAAATGCAACTTAGAAACAATACTGAAGGGATCAGGAGGGTAGAATGGTAAGATTCAACCAAAAAGCCTCACATGCAAGTCACATGCAACTTCCCCCCCTAATTTTTAAACGTCCATAACTTTTTTATACGTTATTATTTTTTTTAAATCACCATAAAATCGAGCGTTTTTTTATATTTAATATGAGTATGATATTGCTATGTTTTGTTTAGAAAAAAACGTCTTTTTTTAAACTATGATGTTTTACTAGAACACCATGGGTTTAAAGTATGGTGTTTTTCTGGTTATGGTGTTTTACACATATTGGTCAATTTCAACATGGTGTTTTAATTTTATTGTCATGGTGTTTTCAAGTAAGTATTTTTCAACATAGTGTTTTTGTAGATATGATGTTTTACACATTCGAGGTCCATTTTAACATGACGTTTTACTTTTTTTTATCACGGTGTTTTCAACTTGAGCGTCAACTTTCAACATAACGTTTAAGAATTTTGATCATGATGTTTTACACCATAAATTTAAATTCATGGTGTTCAGGTAAAACATCATAACTTTAAACACATGGTGTTCAGGTAAAACATCATAAATTTAAACCCATGATATTTATGTAAAACACCATACTTTATGAGCCAATTTATAAATACTAAAACAATAATCATAACTTTCTATATAAATTCATTTAAAAAGTGAAATAGTAAATGTCTAAAAGTAAGGAAAATAGTTGATAAAGATAATAAAGTTCTCCACGATCATATGGTGTTTTAGAGGTATGGTGTTTTTAACTAAGTGCTTTTCAACATAAAGTTTTTCTAGTCATGGTGTTTTTCAACATGGTGTTTTTCTAGTCATGGTGTTTTACACCTGGGGCAATTTTGAACATGGAGTTTTAACTTTTTGGTCATAGTGTTTTCAATATTAAAATTAGTTTTTTGTTATATATATATTTATAGTCTTTTAAATCGTTTTTATTTAAATAATATTAAAAGTGAGGTTTTTTTTCAACATTGTGTTTTAGATCTATAGTATTTTTTCAACATAGAGTTTTCCAGATTATGGTGTTTTTCAACATATAGTCTTTCTGGTCATGGTATTTTACATCGGGAGACCAATTTCAATATGGCGTTTTAGATTTTTTCTTTATGGTGTTTTCATAATGACAGATTTCAATATGGTGTGTCTTGGTCATGGTGTGTTTTGGTCATGGTGTTTTACTTTATTTATAAACTCTTTGATAAATCACAATGACAAATTATGATCCAACATGACATTTTAGTTTCTTTATAAACTCTTTCAACATGACGTTTTAGTTTCAACATGTGTTTTCAGATTCACAATGACAAATTAAAACGCCAAATTTTCACATGGCGTTTTAGTTTGTTATTGTGTTTTACAATTGTCACGTATATTTAACGTAGAATTGGACGTTTAAAAAAAAGTAAAACACCATAACACAAAACACGGCAAAAGACCATATATATGGAAGTTAAAGTATAAAACACAATGAAAACTAATCGTCGATTGAATTTTTTACGACAAAAGTGTAAAACACAATGACAAAACAAAAACGGCATAAACATAAATATCATAAAATACATGTATATCGATATTAAAATATAAAACACCATGTGTAAAATGCATAATTTCAAAAATCATGTGTAAACTCCATAAAACACCATAAACACCACATAAAAACTCACAATTTCAAACAACACCCAATTGGTGGGGTTTTTTTTTTAATATAGCAATACCATACTCGTTGGAAAGATAAAAACACGCTCGATTTTATGATATATTTTTTTTTTAAATAATGACGTATAAAAAAGTTATGGACGTTTAAAAAATAGGGGGGAAATGACATGTGACTTGCATATACATATGTTGATTCAAGGATCTTGTGTTTTGACGCAAGTACCCTTCCCCTCCTTTTCCCTTCTTGGATACGTGTCGCGCTTAGAAATCTAAGAAATGATCAAAACGCTTAGAAACGATATCAAACGCAAGTACCCTTCCCCTCCATTTAATCGGCGTTGGAACCGTCTCGTCGAACTCTACCATCTTAGCTTTTAGTGTTTAGATTTTAAGGTTTAGATTTTATGTTTGAATTTTATGGTTTTAGCCTTAGGGTTTAGCCTTAGGGTTTAGCTTTTAGGGTTTAGATTTTATGGTTTAGGTTGTTTGGGGTGGGGGGTGGGGGGTGGGGGGCGGGGGGGGGGGGTTTAGATTTTTGGGGGTGGGTGGAGGTTTTTTTTGGCGTGGGGGGTGGGGTGGGGGGGGTGTTAGGGTTTTTGGGGGGCGGGTGGGTGGGGGTAGTGATTTTAGGCTTTTTGGGGTGGGGTTGGAGGGGGGGTTTAGGTTTTTGGGGATGCGGTGGAGGGGGGGTTTAGGTTTTTGGGTCCGGATTAGAGCTCGATGAGACGGTTCCAACGCCGCTGGAATGAGCTCAATCGGAGTTCGTTTGACCCACTTCTTAGCGTTTCTTAACGAAAAACCAATTTTTAGTGGAACTTTCCCATATATATATATATATATATATATATATATATATATATAGGGAGAAGACCAAATAAGAAGTATGTTTTCGCTAAGAACTCTAAGAAATGACCAAAACGCTTAGAAACGATATCAAACGAACCCCGATTGAGCTCATTTCAACGGCGTTGGAACCGTCTCATCGAACTCTATCATCTTAGCTTTTAGGGTTTAGCTTTAAGGTTTAGATTTTACGTTTGATTTTTTGGGTTTTAGCCTTATGGTTTCACTTAGGGTTTATCTTTTAGGGTTTAGATTTTATGGTTTAGGTTTTTTTTTGGGGGGTGGGGGGTGGGGGGTTTAGGTTTTTGGGGGTGGGTGGGGGTGGGTTTAGGTTTTTGGGGGGGGTGGGGGTGGGGGGTTTAGGTTTTTGGGGGGGGTGGGGGTGGTGGTTTTAGGCTTTTGGGGGTGGGGTTGGAGGGGGGGTTTAGGTTTTTGGGGGTGCGGGTGGAGGGGGATTTAGGTTTTTAGGTCCGGATTAGAGTTCGATGAGACGGTTCCAACGCCGCTGGAATGAGCTCAATCGGAGTTCGTTTGACCCACTTCTTAGCGTTTCTTAGCGAAAAATCACTTCTTAGTGGAACCTTCCCATATATATATATATATATATATATATATTAACTTAAACTTATAAAAAATTTGAAAAGTCGTATATACCAAAAAATAATTGATACAAAAAATTTCGACAAAATATTATTTATTAAAATTAGTTTATATTTATAAAAAATATTATGTGTTTGAAAAAAGAATGGCTGGCGTATTGAGCCGTTTAGTGAGACACACCGACGTTTTGTACACTCTTGAACGCGTGACGACGAAAGCTCTAGCCATGTTAGTGGCGTTTTGTTTCGTTGGTGCCGGCCCATTTCATCTTTCAAACTCGGAACCACTCTTTTAATTATTGTCTAGAAATAATAAATATATCAAACTCTAAAGCACACGGACCGAAAAAAAAAATCAAAATGTTATTTTTGTAATTTTCTCTTGAGAAAAAGAAAATGAGAAAAAAAAATTGTTCGAAATGTAAATTTTATTAACAAAAGGACATTCGTCAATTGACGAGAAGCAAACAAAAGAAACAAGTCCAAGAACAATTAATTACATAATATTGAAGCTATTTCAATCCTTCAATTTGATGGATTTATGATGAGATCTATTTTTTATCCAGAGAAATCTGAGAGTTTTGATTTCTTATATTATTTTTCCAATATTGGTTGTCTTATTTGAGAAGATGACTTCGTTTCTATCTTTCCAAATGCTCCAACATACGATTATAATTATTCCATGAAGAACTTCCTTTTTTGTTATATCCAATGAGGGCGTCTTGTGAAGTTCGAACAAGTCTTTTGTGGAGAATGCAAATATTTGTTGGCAATTACACCAACTACTAATATATTGCCATACCACCGTTGCGATATAACATGAGGAGAAAAGATAATCCGTAGTTTCTCGAACCTCCCCACAAAGAGGTCAGTGATGGGAGGGGACCGGAACATTCCTCTTGCTCAACTCCACCAAAGTTGAAAGTCTATCCATCTCAACTCTCCAAATGAAAATGTTGCATTTGATGGAGATCATGTGCACGATTTTTGAGAGGATGTTGTCCCTGCATTTACTTCGGTCAAGATTAGTTCCTTCACCGATTTGACCGAGAAATCATTTGACTTGTCTCTTATCCATAGCCATCTATCTTACCCGTTTGTTGGTTGAACATGGCTAAGGAGCCATATGCAATTTTGTCATTCGATGATCTCAGCTGTTGATTGTGGTTCGCGTTTCCATCTTCATTTCCAAGTTATGATCTAGTTTTCGGTTGAGTAGCATTCCGATATATTGCAATGACAATTAATTCCACATCTTAATATTTAAATGATTTATTACATCCATTAAAAACTTTTGTCAATATGTTTTAATTCATTTAAAAAAATTTACAAACCAAACAACCTTTAATTTTTAGTGTTACATTTGTAAAGCCCAATGGACCGCGTAGATTTCATACAAATGATTTGGTACTTTTCATGATAAATGAGATAAACCTTTTGGGCTTCTAATAATATTTAACCCGTTTTAAAATAAATATCAATATAGATAATTTTATAAATATGTAATTGATACATTTTCTATCAAATCCAGTTTTATAAATATATAATTAATGTTAAAAAAATAATTAAAGGTAGAATGAGAAATTTAATATCTGGGTCTAATGCACATTCAAATTAATTCCTGGTTCTTAAATAAATAATCGGTCTCCATTCACTATTAAAGAAATCAAAGAAGTCGTTTGTGATTGTCATGGGACAGGGCCAGATGGTTTTAACTTCACATTCATTAGACACTTTTGGGTATTCTTGAGAATGATGTTGTAAGAATGATTGATTATTTCCACTCCTCTAGAGAGATTAGCTTTGGGTATGCATCGTCTTTTATTACTCTCATCCCCAAATGTACTGATCCCACTTCCTTGGAGGATTATCGACCGATCAACCTTATTGGATGCATTAGCAAGATCATTTCTAAGACCATGGCCAATCGCCTTAAAAGTGTGATTTCATCGGTAATCTCAGAGGAAGAATCGGCATTTATCACTAATCGCAATATCTCAGATGGTCCACTGATTATTAGTGAAGTAATTACTTGGTGCAAGAGGAGTAAAAAGCAAGTGCTCCTATTCAAAATAGATTTTGAAAAGGCTTTCTCTTCCCTTAATTGGGACTTTGTTGACTAAGTTTTGACCCAAATGCTCTTCCCGGACCAGTGGAGAAAATAGATCTGTGTCATTCTAAATTTTGCCCGGTCCTCAGTATTAAATAATGGCACGCCAACATTTGAGTTTCAATGCTTCAGGGGGGGTTGTCAAGGAGACGCACTTTCTCCCTTTATTTTAATCATTGCCGCGGAGGCCTTCTCGAGTTCTATGAAGAGTGCTTGTCAAACCAACATTTTTACTGGGATTCAGTTGCCTAATGGAGGCCAATGCTATCCCATCTAATGTTTGCTGATGATGTTATACTTCTAGGGGACTGGTCATCAGCTAACCTAAAGAACTTGGTCACAATTATGAGATCTTTCTACTCGTGTGAGGGTTAAAAATAAACCACAAAAGACATCTTTATTCGGCCTAGGAGTGGAGGATTGGGAGGTGGAAGGTCAGGCGGCGTGTATCAATTGTAAGATGGCCAAAACACCATTCAAATACATTGGTATAGAAGTGGGGAATGATATGAAGTTAATTAAAGTATGTGATATTGTCATTGAAACTATTGAAAAGCGTTTATCCCTTTGGAAGGCTTCGGTTTTATCTGTTGGGTGTAGAACTATCTTATTGAAGTCGGTTCTCGATGCTCTTTCGGTTTACAACTTCTTCATTTTATAAAGCCCCGAAGTTGGTGTTAGAAACGAGGAGGCAATTTTTTTGTGGAGAATCAAAATATAATAGGAAAATTCACTGGTTACACTTGGATAAAGTCACGGCTCCAAAGGATGCGGAGGGGTGTGGGGGGGTCTGTCTAGATACATTAGAGGACCTAAATTTCAGTCTTTTAATCAAATGGTGGTGGCGATATAAGGTATAGGTGAATCAACTTTGGAGAAATGTGATTAAAGCCATACATGGCTACACTTGCTTCATGGACATCCATTCTTAGAACAAATCTAAAACCGGTGATTTGAAATCAATTGCTACACTGAACCTGTCACTCGAAAAAGCAAAACTTGCATTAACTCACTTGATCAAGTGGGTTTTGGGTAACGGGGAAATGCTAAGGTTTTGGCCGGATCATTGGATAGGATCGGCTCCCTTGATGATTTCTTTTCCTGCCTTGTTCAGAATCGAGTCAAATAAATCTTGCCTTGTCCGGGACCGGTGTCGAATGTCAGGTAATTCTATAACTTTTTCTTAGGTTTTGGAAACGACACACTTTTCTTACAATTGAATTGGAGGAACTAAATTAGTGATGCTTAATTCTGAAACAAATGAAGTTCGACAACGAGCCGTATGGTCCGACCTTATTTTTTTTATTATTTTAAACAATAATGACACGCCACTTCTTTAGTCCGACTCAATATGACACGTTAACTATTATTTTAAACGTGTATAAACTCAAGTTTCAACATTTCATTTACATATTATTTTCCATTACGTATATTTATGTGAATATACTTTGTTATACTAACTAAACCAAAAATAAAGCATGTGAGTTTAAACCCTGTAATTACATCTTTTTTTTAACATACGTATGTGTATATATATATATATATATATGATTATACTAAATAAATCAATTATATAACTTTTGGCGTTATATAAAACTCATGCATTTTTTTATATAAATATAGGAATCTTGCTATAAATATAAATATATGAGTATATATGATGATGTTAAGCAGATCATTTATACAAAGTGTAAGTTTTAAAACCTATGAGCATTAATTATATATTTACATCTTTCAAATACAATCCATAAACAAAAATATACAAATACATATATCCTTTTGATTATAGTAAATAAACCCCTATTACAATTTGTTATAAAAAAAGGTATTTAGTCTTATAAATATTATAAGAATTAAAGTTAGTTTTATATCTAAAAATGATTTTAATTCAAATTAATAAGAATTAAAGATTTAGTCTTATAAATATTATTGCATTAATCCGTTAAATAAAAATTATTTTTATAAATCCTTAAATACCCAGATCAGTTTGTAAAATTAAATTATTAAACTTTCTTGTAAAAACATTTTAATTAATATTAATAGAGTTAAAACCTAAAAAATCCTAACTAAATTACTATATTCATTTTATACAATTAGACAAATCTATTTTTGTTATTAATTATGAAATAGTGATGTTGTTAAACAATTATAATTAATTGTTTGAGCATTCTTAACTCATTTTAATCATATAAATAATTATTTTTGGTGACGAACGATTATTTAAAACATTTCAAAACTTATAGAAACACTTAAACAATTATTTTTAGATAAATAATTATACGAGTTAAATCAATTTCATTTAACATTTATATTTATCAAATATCTCTTCCGTAAATCATTAAGCAAAAGAGATTAATTAAAAAGTTCAATTAATTATTTATTTAAAATAATTATGTAAAACCTTTCCATTCCATAATGTATTTATTTATTTATTTTTTAGAATAATTACATAAATATATTCAAACATATTTACCATATGATTAATTAGAAACTTTAATTGATTCTAATTAACTTTCTAACTATTTTTATTGTTTCAATAATAGCCATGAACTTATATTTTCTTACGAAATGTATACAATCCATATAAAATCCCAAACCCTATGAAACCCTAAATCTTAGAATTTCCTTAATTTCCATACATTGAGTTGGAATACAAATTTATCTGTGTAGGTTAATTGTGAGGAACCCTCACGAGGCCTATCCAGCCTTACCAATTCATACCATTACTAGCTCCAATACAAGTGAGTTTCATAGCCCCCCTTCTCTTTACTATTGTTTACAAATACTCGGGGTGAAACATGTTTACATACAATACATACACAAATTCAATACCATTGTTCTCATGCTAATGACTATGTGCTTTTGTGTTTTAAACTATTTGGCGACCATACGTGTGTTCATGTTTAGTACAATCATTAACTTGCAAGGCAGGCCTAATGTAATACTTAACATGATCATTTATACGGGAATCCGATTCCATACTTAACACAGACCTTGGCGGGTTTTGTGTATACCCTATTACTACTTTTTCCAAAACACAATCAGTTGGATTGTACATACCAGTTTTCCATTTACTACGGTTTGATTGTACGCTTTAGAACGTTGTATGTTTTCATATTTATGCCTTAGTTTATGCTTTGAACATATTGAATTGTAACCTCTTTTCAACTTTTGTTTGGTGTCAAAACCTATGTTACTCACCAACTACTTGTAGTTGACATTTACTCACATGTTTTAGTGCACCAGTTTGAGAATACTACATGATCACCTAGGACTATGGACCTAGCTTTAGTAAAGATTAAATTTAACTTATTTTATGTTATGAACGTTGTGTCTTCTATTTTTACTTGTAACGGATGCTTTAATTATGTTGAATAAATATTATCACTCATTAATAGATGATCATGTGCTTATGAACAACCACGTAAGCCCCGACGTATAATCCATCGTCGGCCAGGGTGTGACGGGCTTTGGGGTAGCCTTTCAACCCGAAACAATTGGTTATCACTTAAAGTTAAGATATTTGGATGGAGGACCAAGGTGTAAAGACTTCCTACTAAAAAGTTGATTCAACGTAGACATATCCAGACGAATTTTATGATATGTGTGCTATGCGGGGAGACAGAAGAGACGGTCGATCATATTTTCACCTCCTGCTATGTTGCTACTATCGTTTGGAAAAAAATCTCATCACGGTGCAACCTTCCCCATATTTATACCTTCTCAGTAAATGATTTGCTTAATACTCAGCTAATTGGGGGGCTTATTGATACTCATAATCAGGTTGTTCAATCAATCCATTGTTCTTTTGGCATTGCTGGGTAATAAGGAAAGAAAGAAATAAATTGATTTTTGAGAATCTACCGGTTTATGCTTCAAATATCATTGAGGAAATCAAAATTCTTGGGTACCTTTGTATATAAAATCTGGCAAGAATGAGATTTTTGGAGTAGCAAGATTGATGTTCTTATAAGTATTAAGTTGTTGTCAGTTTAGATGGTGTTGTGGTTTATTCTAGTGCATGTCTAGTTCTGTATTAGTATAGTCCCATTTTGTGTCTAATTGTTTTTCTTTTACTATAGTCCCTTTCTGTGGTTATACTAGTGTAGGTCTTGTTCTGTATTAGTTTTCCCATTGTTTGTATCTTGCTAGTCACCGGCTTGCTATTCTCAATGAAAGTTGTTGTTTAAAAGAAAACTAGAAATGTTACCCCGCGCTCCGTGGCGGGAGATGGATCTTAAACAGTTGATGCGGTGACATTAACTTGGCTAAGCACAAAAATAAACATGGCTAAATAAATTTTGCCACTCGCTCCACGGCTGCAGACGGACCTTAAACGGTTGAGGCGATGACATTAACGTGGTTAAGCACAAAAAAAAACATGGTTAAACATAAAAGAAACATATGAAGTTACTGCGACTCGATTGTGGATATCGAAACATAGATAAAAGACAATTATATAACGGTACCGATGTTTTCAGTCAGTGTCGGTCTCATTGTTCACTGTACCAACACGTTACTGTCAGTCGATATAACATACGATGCATAAAAAATACTTTATTTAGTATACGACATCGTTTTTAGTAAAATTTATACCGCGACGTCAAGAAAAAAAATAACAAACTAACTAAAATTATTAAGGAAAAATCAAATTATATATACTACAGGATAAACTTAAAACTTTAAAAAAAACATAAGGGTGTTAAAGTGATATTTTATAAAATTAAAGGGTTATTTTTCTTACTTATAAAATATTTATTGAAGGATTGAAGGATTGAAAAATAATAGAAGAAATCAAAACTCTCAGATTTCTCTAGATAAAAAATAGATCTCATCATAAATCCATCAAATTGAAGGATTGAAATAGCTTCAATATTATGTAATTAATTGTTCTTGGACTTGTTTCTTTTGTTTGTTTCTCGTCAATTGACGAATGTCCTTTTGTTAATAAAATTTACATTTCGAACAAATTTTTTTTCTCATTTTCTTTTTCTCAAGAGAAAATTACAAAAATAACATTTTGATTTTTTTTTTCGGTCCGTGTGTTTTAGAGTTTGATATATTTATTATTTCTAGACAATAATTAAAAGAGTGGTTCCGAGTTTGAAAGATGAAATGGGCCGGCACCAACGAAACAAAACGCCAGTAACATGGCTAGAGCTTTCGTCGTCACGCGTTCAAGAGTGTACAAAACGTCGGTGTGTCTCACTAAACGGCTCAATACGCCAGCCATTCTTTTTTCAAACACATAATATTTTTTATAAATATAAACTAATTTTAATAAATAATCTTTTGTCGAAATTTTTTGTATCAATTATTTTTTGGTATATACGACTTTTCAAATTTTTTATAAGTTTAAGTTAATATATATATATATATATATATATATATGGGAAAGTTCCACTAAGAAGTGGTTTTTCGCTAAGAAACGCTAAGAAGTGGGTCAAACGAACTCCGATTGAGCTCATTCCAGCGGCGTTTGAACCGTCTCATCGAACTCTAATCCGGACCCAAAAACCTAAACCCCCCTCCACCCACACCCCCAAAAACCAAAACCCCCCCTCCAACCCCACCCCCAAAAGCCTAAAACCACCACCCCCACCCCCCCCCCCCAAAAAACCTAAACCCACCCCCACCCACCCCCAAAAACCTAAACCCCCCCACCCCCACCCCCCAAAAAAACCTAAACCATAAAATCTAAACCCTAAGGCTAAACCATAAGGCTAAAACCCAAAAAATCAAACGTAAAATCTAAACCCTAAAAGCTAAGATGATAGAGTTCGACGAGACGGTTCCAACGCCGCTGAAATGAGCTCAATCGGGGTTCGTTTGATATCGTTTCTAAGCGTTTTGGTCATTTCTTAGAGTTCTTAGCGAAAACATACTTCTTATTTGGTCTTCTCCCTATATATATATATATGGGAAAGTTCCACTAAAAATTGGTTTTTCGTTAAGAAACGCTAAGAAGTGGGTCAAACGAACTCCAATTGAGCTCATTCCAGCGGCGTTGGAACCGTCTCATCGAGCTCTAATCCGGACCCAAAAACCTAAACCCCCCTCCACCCGCATCCCCAAAAACCTAAACCCCCCTCCAACCCCACCCCAAAAAGCCTAAAATCACTACCCCCACCCACCCGCCCCCCAAAAACCCTAACACCCCCCCCCCACCCCACCCCCCACCACAAAAAAAACCTCCACCCACTCCCAAAAATCTAAACCCCCCCCGCCCCCCCCCCCCCACCCCAAACAACCTAAACCATAAAATCTAAACCCTAAAAGCTAAACCCTAAGGCTAAACCATAAGGCTAAAACCATAAAATTCAAACATAAAATCTAAACCTTAAAATCTAAACACTAAAAGCTAAGATGGTAGAGTTCGACGAGACGGTTCCAACGCCGATTAAATGGAGGGGAAGGGTACTTGCGTTTGATATCGTTTCTAAGCGTTTTGGTCATTTCTTAGATTTCTAAGCGCGACACGTATCCAAGAAGGGAAAAGGAGGGGAAGGGTACTTGCGTCAAAACACAAGATCCTTAAATCAACATATGTATATGCAAGTCACATGTCATTTTCCCCCTATTTTTTAAACGTCCATAACTTTTTTATACGTCATTATTTTAAAAAAATATATATCATAAAATCGAGCGTGTTTTTATCTTTCCAACGAGTATGGTATTGCTATATTAAAAAAAAACCCCACCAATTGGGTGTTGTTTGAAATTGTGAGTTTTTATGGTGTTTATGGTGTTTATGGTGTTTTATGGAGTTTACACATGATTTTTGAAATTATGCATTTTACAGATGGTGTTTTATATTTTAATATCGATATACATGTATTTTATGATATTTATGTTTATGTCGTTTTTGTTGTCATTGTGTTTTACACTTTTGTCGTAAAAAATTCAATCGACGATTAGTTTTTCATTGTGTTTTATACTTTAACTTCCATATATATGGTGTTTTGCCGTGTTTGTGTGTTATGGTGTTTTACTTTTTTTTAAACGTCCAATTCTACGTAAATTATACGTGACAATTGTAAAACACAATAACAAACTAAAACGCCATGTGAAAACACCATGACCAAAAACACCATGTGGAAATTTGGCGTTTTAATTTGTCATTGTGAATGTGAAAACACATGTTGAAACTAAAACGCCATGTTGAAAGAGTTTATAAAGAAACTAAAATGTCATGTTGGATCATAATTTGTCATTGTGATTTATCAAAGAGTTTATAAATAAAGTAAAACACCATGACCAAAACACACCATGACCAAGACACACCATATTGAAATCTGTCATTATGAAAACACCATGAACAAAAAATCTAAAACGCCATATTGAAATTGGTCTCTCGATGTAAAATACCATGACCAGAAAGACTATATGTTGAAAAACACCATAATCTGGAAAACTCTATGTTGAAAAAATACTATAAATCTAAAACACAATTTTGAAAAAAACCTCACTTTTAATATTATTTAAATAAAAACGATTTAAAAGACTATAAATATATATATAACAAAAAACTAATTGTAATGTTGAAAACACTATGACCAAAAAGTTAAAACTCCATGTTCAAAATGGCCCCAGGTGTAAAACACCATGTTGAAAAACACCATGACTAGAAAAACTTTATGTTGAAAAGCACTTAGTTAAAAACACCATACCTCTAAAACACCATATGATCGTGGAGAACTTTATTATCTTTATCAACTATTTTCCTTACTTTTAGACATTTACTATTTCACTTTTTAAATGAATTTATATAGAAAGTTATGATTATTGTTTTAGTATTTATAAATTGGCTCATAAAGTATGGTGTTTTACATAAATATCATGGGTTTAAAGTTATGATGTTTTACCTGAACACCATGTGTTTAAAGTTATGATGTTTTACCTGAACACCATGAATTTACATTTATGGTGTAAAACATCATGATCAAAATTCTTAAACGTTATGTTGAAAGTTGACGCTCAAGTTGAAAACACCATGATCAAAAAAAGTAAAACGTCATGTTAAAATGGACCTCGAATGTGTAAAACATCATATCTAGAAAAACACTATGTTGAAAAATACTTACTTGAAAACACCATGACAATAAAATTAAAACACCATGTTGAAATTGACCAATATGTGTAAGACACCATAACTCGAAAAACACCATACTTTAAACCCATGGTGTTCTAGTAAAACATCATAGTTTAAAAAAAGACGTTTTTTTTCTAAACAAAACATAGCAATATTATACTCATATTAAATATAAAAAACGCTCGATTTTATGGTGATTTAAAAAAAAATAATAACGTATAAAAAAGTTATGAACGTTTAAAAACTAGGGGGGAAGTTGCATGTGACTTGCATGTGAGGCTTTTTGGTTGAATCTTACCATTCTACCCTCCTGATCCCTTCCGTATTGTTTCTAAGTTGCATTTATTTATCAAAATACCACTGTGTGAATCTCAGCCACAAAACACAAATATTTTGTGGCTGAGATTCCTTCCTACACTTTCTACACTTTTCTTCTTTCTAGTCTAACCTCATACTATATATATATATACATAGGGGAGATATCAAGAAAAAACCACAAAGTTAGACGAAAACCGAGAAAATATTATCATTTCAGGCAATTTTTTATTTACATATACGTATCCAAAAACAATTTTTTTGATTTACGTATACGTAACTACAATTTTTTTGTTTTATTTTTACGTATACGTAACACTATGTGTAAAAATGTTTTTTGGTAAAAATGTTTAATATTACATTGATACTCTTATAAATAAATAAAATAAAACAAAAAATAAATATTATTATATGATTGGGTAAAATTGGGGTTTTTAGTGGTTTTCTCGGTTTTCGCCTAACTTATGGTTTTCTCTGGAACCCTACCCTATATATATATATATATATATATATATATATATATATATATATATATATATATATATATATATATATTTAATAACTTCAAATTCTATTAAAATTAGTTTTGTAGTTATAAAATAATTAATACGGAATGGTATAGAGAGGGTATACGAACACATTTTAAAGTTAAAAACAAAATAATCAAAATCAAAACTAATAACCTTAAAGCCTTATTGTTTAAAGTGGTTATTTAAATATTTTAGAACTAGGTTAGAATCCCGTGTATTAAATGGGTTAAATAAATATAATGTTATATAATTAGTGCATAAAAAATTACATTTTTAAAAACCCGTGTTTTACACGGGTTGAATAAAATATAATGTAATCTTTTAACACATACAATCGTCAAAATATATCTACTTTAACGTGACAGTTATAAATTATATTAAGTTAGTTTACAAAAGTTTTTTTTACTTGGTATTATTTTTTTTTTATTTAATTGATAAATTGTAATATGTATTAAATTTATTTGTTTAATGATATAATAACAATCCTTAATTAAATAAAAAATATTCACAATTAGATTAATATTAAACCTTTAAAAATATATTATTTTAGTATAGTATTTAATAGGAGAGAGATGCGGGGAAATTATGCTAAGAATATTCGAGAAGGTGACACGTGTTTCATAATTTTACTTGTTTATTAAGTAGTATAGATATAGATTACTCATAAATTATCAAATTAAAATAAGAAGTAATAATTTCTATATTGTATGCGGCCGTATAGGGAAAGTATGTGGGCGTAGGATTGGGCGGTGTATTAAGTCGACGGAGCACCATGTGGGCGGCATATTAAGCCGCTGGTAAGTTGGTATACAATTGTATGAGGTATACATGCTTATAGATAGGTGGCATATTAAGCCGTTTCGTCACTTTGGGGGGGGTGTGGGGGGTGTTTTCTACACTCTTAGACACGCGGCGGCGTATAAGTTAACCATGTCATTGACGCTATATGACTTTGATACCTACTCATGTTATGTGTCAACCTCAAATCTATACTATATAATAAATAAAAGGTTTTGATAAACATTTGTTACTTTTTTATGCATTCTCAACATTTTTTTATCATCTCTCTTTTCTATTAATTATACAAATTTCTTTAATTGTTTTTATAATTTTTTGTTTCTCGCCTCTCTCTTCTATTAAATGATAACGATCTTCTATAATTATTTTTATAAAACGTTTATATATAAAAAAATAGGTTTGTTCGTAAAATACTTGTTTCATTTTTTATAAATTTTTTTAAAAAATAACTATACAACGTTTCTATAATTTGTATTAAAAAACTATATAATATGTCATAAATATGTAATATGTAAGTTTTTTATTATTTTTATGGATTATATTTTTATTTTTTTATGTTAAGTAACTAATAAAATTTAATAAATAGTGTAGACCAAATTCATTATTTTGGGTTTTTTTTTAAATTTCAAGCCCAAATGTTAAAACCAAAAAAAACCTAAACCAAACTCATCGTGAAAACCAAAAACAGAAAACCGAATAGTTTTCAAAAACCCAAAAACCAAATTTTCCATTTTTTGTACACGATAAGGATCCGACCAAAGTGTCAATCTCGATCCATTTTTGCAGATCAGTAGCATACCAAATGAAAATGAAGCATAAAAGATGGAAATTAATTTTGACCATGATTTACTATGATAGGATGAAAATGAAGCATAAAAGATGGAAATTAATTTTGACCATGATTTACTATGATAGGTATTTGACCAGACTTTCACTCATCTGTTTTTGCTAATAAGAAGCATAACAGTCACCCATAAACCAAATTTCATATCCAGTCCAAAATATTTGCATAACTACAAAAGAACCCAATCTAGTGTATGTGCTTAGCCTTATTTACAAAAGTGATGCAACTCTATCATAAGTGCATATCGGTATTGTTACAGGTCTACCCGAGCCACCTAGACTAATCTCGGGTTTAACTCGTTTAAATTAAGGGACGTGCTTGAGTTCGGTTCATTTCGAGTTCTGCTAAAGCTCAAGCTCAAGCTCAGCTTGTAAATAAATTTACAAGCTCGAGCTTAGGCCGTGCTCAACTCATTTATTGTTTAAATAGAATTTATTAATTGTTTTTTATATTTACTCATAACTATGTATATACATACATATTTGTATAGGGGAAGGTTAGACTAGTGTTAAAAATACTTCTATTTTATTTTTCCAATTTGCTAATTAATTTGTTTTCCTTTTTATTCTTTGCATATTGGGTCTATCTTTTCTGATGGTGATGGGCTGTGAAGCCTTTGATTTTGGATCCAGCCTTAAAAGCCCATTGCAAAAATTCTAAACTTGTTCATGTTCATCTCACTATATCAAATGAATGAAGCCGCCTCCATCCCTTGCAACTAGGGTTTCTCTTGTTCGATCTCTCTAGATGGAAGGTCCCAGTGAGTGTGCATGATTGCCTTGTTACCGTTGGTCTGCTCCCTTATTTAATCTCGTCTCTTTGCTTCGAAGATATTAAGCACCAAGAACTGCATAATGATATATTTCTAGCTCTGTTTGAGTTCTTTCTTACCCTTGTAATCGTTTGATCAATTCTTGGTTGTTTCTGGTTTAAGTTTGTATCAGAACCATTTGGTTTCTTGTTTTTCTGATTGAGTTACCTCAGTTTATAATCGAATCATTCGGTTCGAATCTCTGTTCAAGTTATTCTATTTCTAGTTACCATTTTTGACATGGTATCAAAGCACATGGTTCTTGATTCTTAGTTTTCGACTATCTTTTCCGCTGCTATAGTTCTTATTCTTCTTGATTAACTGTTCTTCGAATTAGGGCTTCAGGGATTGAAGAAATACCACTAAAGTTCCAACTCAATATTTGGTGTGGTTATTCCGCTACTATTGTGAGCTGTTCTAATTGATTAGTTGATTTATTAGGGTTCTAAATAGCTTGTCTGCTGCACTTGTCTGATCTAATTGCTCGACTGGTTAGATCTTCTTGAGTTGGTCACCATAGCTCAATTTCTTTGTTGTGAATTCAAGGAACTTGAAACGTAAGTCAAGTTCTTTTATATTTTTGGGCTTCGGAGTCCGGATTCAGTCTGTTTTTTCATTGATAATTGTTTCCATTCTGAATCTAAAGAATTTAGCTTCAATTTGATGTGAGGAAGATTTGCTTGGAAGTTTTGTATTTGCAACTAATAGTCAGAACTTCAATTGTTGGTATGCATCACATCTTGTGCAGTACAATTTGAGTTTGCAAAGGGATATTTGAATTTGTATTTATTTCATACAAAGTTGTGCATGATGGTGGGTATGTCAAATTGATTCAATTATAAAATTCAAAGGTAAAGAACAAGATTAGTGACGATTTGATAAAGGTTTGTTCAGTTGGTTCGATTGAAGACATGTTTTTTTTTTGTATTTTCCGTTGTCGTGCAGGTATTATTCTTTGACTACGGGTTGGTTGATTCATCTTCTTTTAATGTTATAGTTTCTCCCGAAGGCGCGCGTAGCTGAATGACCTTCTTATCACATCGGATATGGGCTTGGTTAGTCGCTAACCAATCCATTCCTAAGACTATGTCAAAGCCTGCCAGTTCCATTGGCAAAAGTTGTATGGGCATGACATGTCCAGACTGTGTGATTGGTACATTCTTGATTTCCCGTTCGGTTTTATATTACATGCCTCATACTGTTCTAACCCTATTTAAGCATTCTATGGTTTCATGTCAGGCCCATTTATGCATTCTTACACATACATATTCATATTCCCTGCTTACTATCTCTTGACATAAGTTATCATATGATGTTTGTAATATCATGATGGTCTCATACTGGCAAGGCAAGAGGCAATATATGTTATGTGTCAGGATACTCCCATCACAACTACCACATGGAGCTTAAAGGATACTCCCAACTAACACACACTTCCTTTAGCACTCGAATTTAAACATACATGCTTTCTCGGACGGCCTCAGATTCAATCCTTATTTATATCACGAGCACTTATGTTTTAAGTTTAAGTACCCTTCTGATACTCAAATCCGTCAAACTGTGCTATGATACCAACCAAAAAAACCTACTTTTTGTTCCTTTATTTTATCAGATTTTATTGCGCGGAAATCGGTCCCATTATTTCAAAACCTTGTTACCTGATTTTGGAAGATATTTTTACTTTAGGTTATGCTAAGTAAGTACACTGATTTTGTCTTTTATTTATGGAACCTTTTAAGTTCCTTATTCAAATTTCACCAGGCATGCATGCCCCCGTAACCATCATCGGACGTACCTCAAGTCACGTCATTCTTTTATTATTATTTTCCCTAGCATACATGCCCCCCATGACCATCTTAGGTCCTACCTAGGTCATGGTATTTACATGGTCGTTACACCCGTCGGTGAGGCCCCTTGCATTTTATACGAAGGCTTATTACCTTACAAGACCCGCCTCGTAGGCTGGACATCTCGTTTAATGGGATCTTGAGTGTCATAGACTCACAGCCTCCCAACTTATCAAACATTTATTCATAACATGCATGCTCACTTTTATCATGCATGCTTATGTTTGATTTATTCCTAACTAGTCCTTACATTAAAATTTCATAACGGTTTCTCCTTGATGCATTAAAGAGGTTCATATATAGTGTGTACCAGTGACGTACCCACCACCCCTTTAATGTCTCATGAATACTCCTTTATTTAGAATTAAGCTCGTTGGATATGTGATGTCCGATCGTCAATTAAGTCAACGTCACTATTAAGGTACGATCCAAAGAGTTACACCTTAAACAACGAACAAAATATATAATATTTAATTGTTAAATATTATTCACGAAAGATGGAAACAATAAATGGTGAGTAAATATTTAGAGAAATTTTTGTCGGAGATTGTGATAATTAATTATCTGATTAATTAATTATTTGAGGGGAATGAATGTTTAATCAGTTAAACATTTAACGATTATGTTTTTACTAATTATATGCAATTAGTAATTAGAAGGGTTTAATAATTAAAGGTTAATTATTACTAGGGTATTAACTTTTAATACCATGGTGACCGGTGTGTAAATATAATATCTATAAATATAACATTATAATTAAACCTAAAACCCTAATCCCACTCCACCTAAAATCGGCGCCCCCCTCTCCCTCTCCCACGAGTTCTGGTCGGCCCCCTCTACCGCCAACCCACCGTCTGCCGCTGCACCGGACCACCACCGCCGCCGTCACAAGCCACCATTGTGGTCGGCTTTTCCTTGCGCATCTCCTGTGACGTTTTGCTGCAGGTTTTCGTGTACGTGTCATCTAGCATGACGTTCGTTGAACTAAGGTGTTACAGATCTGGTTATCGTCAATGGTATAAATTTAAACACCCTATGGTTGGTTAATTAATATTGTTTATACGCGTGTAATCGGATCACTGAAAGTAATCCAGATCTGATCTGGTAATGGTATTAATAAATCGCTTCCACTAAAAAATATATATCTGATTTATTTATTTAAAAGGTTTAAATAATTAATGTTTTAAAAGTTAAAACTAGTACCATGATTCCCTATAGTGGTATTAGAGCCGCCTTTGCGTGCGTTTAGACATATTTTTTTTAAAATCGATCTATTGTTTTATTTGTCAAAACTTTTGTTTGACAAAAGATCGAGCCTTTTTCGTTTCTTGTTATTGTGTTGAATGAATCGAGCACTAGAGACCTGTGGTTATGTTGTTTGTTGATTGGGTTATCTTTGTATTTTTATGGGTTATGTGGAACCCGGATGTAATAACTAGGGTTTTGTTTATTTATTTATTTTTAGTGTATTTGTAAATAAATATTGTAACCATAAAGAGACGAAGAATTGAACCAAAGCGGACAAAGACAGGTTTAAAGATGGAGATCTTGGACTAAGTGGGACATAGCAGATTTATTATTTTGTTATCCCTTAGACCAGTCCGGTTGTTCGTTTGATGGCTCGAAAGAAAACGGACAATTTTTCTAGTTGCTCGATTCTGCGTTTTATTTATTTTTGTGGTTGTGATATAATTATTTAGGATAATAATTAAACCGCGAAATTTTTAATAAAACTTTTGACACAATTTAAAACGATGAGATAATTAAATTGTTTATTTTTCTCGAAAATGTAATTAAATAAAAGTGGTTTATTTAAAAGTGAAAACAAGTTTTAAATTTAAATAGTTTTTATTTAAAACAATTTTAAATTAATTAAAGAGTTGCTTAGTTTAAAATAAGTTCGCGACAAATGACCAAATTAGAAAAAAAAAAATAGGGTATTTAAAATTGGATCGTATCGAGTATTGAAAGTGTTTCACGAACTAATTAGTAAAATTGGTTTACTAAAATTGTGCGACTTGTAACATGCTACTCGAGTCGACCAAAATGTTTGTGACCCGAAACGGTAATAGTAAAAAAACATTAAAGAAATCCCAATATAAAATCGATATTTCTGCGCCATCCTTAATCGTAACACTTCACTAATTTATCTGAACCCCGGTGTTAGTGAATTACCCTGCATCCGGTCCTACAGTTTTAGTTGAAGGTAGAACCGCGATTTCTGAGTCACTTAGGTCGGGTCTACAGTTACAATTGAAGGACATATATCACTTAAATCGTTTAAGTGGGCGTAGTTGAGGGAAAACGTATCCAAAGCTTGACAATACTCATCATGCCCCTCAAACCGAGAATTGTATAGTTGATACAATTGGTAATCGTTACTGTTAGGGGTCAATTTTATGATCCAGAATCCAGGATCCCGAGTATAGTATGATCCGAATTCCGGGATCCTGAAATCGACTCGGTATCCTGAATATTAACGTTATTAATGGTTATTTGTTCCCCTATCTTAATTTATATACACAGGTAAAACGTGTTGACTCATTCATCCCTGAAGAATCGGCCAAGAGGTCAAAGAGAACGTGTGAAACTTGCGGGAGAAGCTCTATAACGGTTATATTTGAAGACCTAGAAAAGCTCTAGGATTCTCGGATAGTTTGGTATTCCTTTTTTGTATTTATCCAGCAAATTGATAGAATAGGAAACACACACAAACACTTAGAATTATCAAATACTCGTAAACAAGCTCTGTAACACCTAGATCTCGATCATTCATTGCTCTACACTTGTAATCATTTTCGTTATTCTATAAAATACTGGCAGGCAAGTGACTTTCAGTCACTTCCCGAGGTTTTATGCCGACAATCCTTAGGGATTAAAGGATTTCCTCGTAAACGCTCGTGTCATTTTATTACTTTATACACTTTGTTCATCACGAATCTTACAATCACACTACCTCACATACAAAGTTTGGCTACTTGATTATCTTTGGTAATTTTTTGGTCAAAAAAGTTACCTACCCGTCTAGCTATGCCAGTGAAGAGTGCTCAGACATTCACTGAGACATGGGGAACCGGGATCTCATTCCTAATTATATAATTTTTTGCAATTGGGTCATAAAATTTTATTAGGAAATCCAAGCATGAAAATACTAAAACTTACATTTGAATTTTGTAGATGTCTAACGAATCGAATACAAATTCCTCATTCTCCCATAAATCCATCCTTGAGATGGATAGGCTTGATAATTCCAACTTCATGGACTGGTACCAAAACTTAACAATTGATATCAAGGCTGAGAACAAGTTGTATGTTCTCGAGGAACCAATCCCGAAAAACCAACTGTTACTACGGGCCAAGCCCGTAAGACCTGGGATAAGCATGTTGATGACTCTATCAAGGTCTCTTGCTTGATGCTGGCGTCCATGATACCAGAACTTCAAAATAATCTGGTGGACATGCCTGCATATGACATGATTAGGCAACTGCAGGAAATGTTCCAGCAGCAGGCCCGTCATGAACGCTTCGAAGTGATGAGATCACTTATAAGTTGTCGCATGCAAGAAGGTTCTTCTGTCAGTACCCATGTGTTGAAAATGAAAGGATATATTGATCACCTAGCACGTCTTGAATCCCCTTTAAGCAATGAATTAGTCGGGGATATAATCCTCAACTCGCTGCCAAAATCATATGATCAGTTCACTCGGAATTACAATATGAATGCTTGGAACAAGACCATCCAAAAGTTGCATATGATGCTAAAGACTGCCGAGATGAATATACCAACTCCTACTAAGTCTGGTCCAGTGCTAATGATCAAAGAAGGTCGAGTCAGGAAATATGAAGCCAATGGAAAAGGCAGGAAAAGCTCCAAGAGCAAGGGCAAAGGCAAAGTTGTTGCCAAGAAACCTCTAAAGAATGTTAAGTGTTTTCATTGTGATGAAACCGAACACTGAAAGAGGAATTGCCCAAAATATCTGGCCGAGATGAAGCAGAAGAAGTTTGTTGGAGGACAGTCCTCAGGTATGTTTATTATCGAGATCTTCTCTTTGTCTAGCAAATCTTGGGTGTTTGACATTGGATATGGTTATCACATTTGTAATGATTTGCAGAGACTAATGAAGGTTAAGAGACTGAAGCAAGGTGACCTGGAGCTCTATGTGGGAAATGGACAAAAGGTTGTTGTGAAGGCTATAAGAGAATATATTCTTTTACTTCCTTCTGGATTAGAACTTGTTTTGAACAATGTTTATATCATTCCTAATTTGACTAGGAATATTGTTTTAGTTTCTGCTTTGTGAGAACAAGGATTTCTTTATGCTTTTGACAATGATTTCATTTCTGCATATTTGAATAGTTTGTTCTATTTTTCTGCAAAGCCTCACAATGGAATCTATGAGATAGAAGTACATGATAATAACACCATACTTAATATCTCCTCCAAACGTAAGAAATATGATTTCAATGATACGTATCTATGGCATTGGGACACATAAACAAGAATCGTATGAAAAAACTCCAGACCACCGGAATTCTGAATTCTACAAGTCAAGAGTCATTTGATGATTGCGAAACATGTTTAAGTGGAAAGCTAACCAAAGCTCCTTTTTTCGGTATCGATCAAAGGGCTAAGGATCTGTTGGGACTTGTACATACTGATGTATGTGGTCCATTCAGAACAATGACCAGAAGTGGAGAGAGATACTTCGTGACATTTACTGATGATTTCAGTATATGTGGTTATGTTTATCTTATGAAGCATAAACACGAAACGTTTGAAATGTTCAAACAATACCAGAATGAAGTACAAAATCAACTTGGTAAGATGATTAAGATGCTTCGATCTGATCGAGGTGGTGAATATCTTAGTCAAGAGTTTGACGAACATCTAAAGAAATGTGGGATCATTTCTCAGCTGACTCCACCTGGAACACCTCAACTTAACGATGTATCCAAAAGGAGAAATCGAACTCTATTACATATGGTTCGGTCTATGATGTGTCGTACAACCCTCCCACACTCCTTCTGTAGTTTTGCTCTTGAGACTGCCACAAGAATCATAAAACTAGCTCCTACTAAGAAGGTGGACAAAACGCCTTATGAGATTTGGCATGGGGAAAAACCCAAAGTGTCCTACCTTAAAATTTGGGGATGTAACGCATACGTTACAAGTGAATCTATGGATAAACTAAATCCCCGTGGCGATAAAGTTGTTTTCGTCAGATACCCTAAAACAATAGGTTATTGCTTCTACAATCCTGCTGAAAATAGTGTTTTCATTAAACATAGAGCTACTTTCCTAAAGAAAGAACTACTTGCGAGAGGGATTGGAGACAACCGTATGGATATGGATGAGATCCAAGAACCACAATCTGTACCTGCCATTTAGCATGAGACTGCTGAAACTGAATCTGGAAGTGTTCAAGATTCAGCTGTAACACAAACTGTTCGCAGAAGTTCTAGAGATCGTCATGAACCCGACCGGTATATCGGGATTCACAAAATTGACGACGTCCTGATAATTGATCAGGCAGAGCCCACTAGTTACAAATCTGCAATCTTAGATTCAGAATCTAAGAAATGGCTTGAAGCCATGGATGTTGAAATCCAATCCATGCACGACAACCATGTGTAGGACTTGGTTGATCTTCCTCCCGAGAGTCGGACAGTAGGAAGTAAGTGGATTTTCAAGAATAAAATCGACATGGATGGGAATGTGCAAACCTTCAAAGCAGGACTAGTAGCGAAAGGTTTTACCCAGACTCAAAGAATTGATTATGATGAAACTTTCTCTCCTGTAGCCATGCTTAAGTCTATTAGAATCTTGCTTGCCATTGCCACGTATTAGGACTACAAGATATGGCAAATGGATGTCAAAACCGAGTTCCTAAATGGACGTCTTGCTAAAGATGTCTATATGGTTCAACCGGAAGGTTTTGAAGATCTAGAGAATCCTAATAAGGTATGCAAGTTGAACAAATCCATTTATGGATTAAAGTAGGCATCCAGAAGCTGGAATCTTTGCTTTGACAAGAAAATCAAAGAGTTTGGTTTTGTCAAGAACGAAGATGAACCATGTGTTTACAAGAAGGCAAGTGGGAGACATATGACTTTTCTGATTCTGTATGTAGATGACATACTACTAATTGGAAACCATATTCCTATGCTAAAAGACGTAAAGTCTTGGTTAGGAAAATGTTTCGCGATGAAAGATCTTGGTGAAGCTGCTTATATTCTGGGAATAAAGATCTATAGGGATAGATCAAAGCGGCTTATAGGATTAAGACAAAGTACATATATTGATAAGGTCATTCGACGCTTTTTCATGTAAGACTCTAAGAGGTGATCTTTGCCTATGGCACATGGAACCATACTGAATAACAAACAGTGCCCTTAGTCTGATGAGGACAAGAAGAAAATGGAAAACGTTCCATATGCTTCTGCGATTGGTTTGATCATGTATGCCATGCTATGTACTATACCTGACATATCGTACGCTTTAAGCATGACAAGCAGATATCAACATAATCCTGGTGAGAGTCACTGGATAGCTGTAAAGAACATTCTTAAGTACTTGAGAATGACTAAGGATAAGTTCTTGATATACAGGGGACTGGAAGGAGAACTTGTTAAATGTTACACTGATGCTAGCTTCCAGACGGATCGAGATGATTCTCGATCACAAACGGGATTTGTTTTTGTTCTGAATGGTGGTGCGATTACTTGGAAAAGTATTAAGCAAAGTATTGTTGCAAAATCCACCACCGAGTCAGAATATATTGCGGCTTCGGAAGCTGCGAAGGAGGCTGCTTAGATGAAGAAGTTCATTGCTGATCTCGGAGTAATGCCTAGCATTCAGAAACCAATCGAGATACTGTGTGACAATACTGGTGCTATTGCTCAAGCTAAAGAACCAATGTCACACCACAGCACGAAGCACATACTCAGAAAATTTCATTATATACGAGATATAATAGAACGAGGAGACATCGTGTTAAACAAAGTTCACACAGATCAAAATCTAGCGGATCCATTCACTAAGCCTATGCCTCATTCTAAGCATGAGGAGCATGCTGACAAGATAGGCCTTAGATTTGCTAGACAATGGATTTGATCTATATTTAGTATTTGGTGCTTTCGAACTATTCAGTTACATTGGTTTTTATGAATGATTTAATGGTTAAATGCATTATAATTAGATGTTACTGTGTTCGACAGTTTATACGTTTTAGAAATCCTTGAATATGTAGATTATTCTAAATGTCCGTAGTCGATCAGATTCATGGGAATCAATCTGAACATAAGACTATTGTGAATCAGATGGTTGGTTCATTATGAATGAAAGACCAAGAAGTTGGTGACCATATTCACAGATAATTATTAGAGAATAATTATTGGATGTAACTCGTTTCAAAACTATCTTCATGGATTGATATCTTGAGATAATTTGAATAAAGTAAGACATGTCGATCCTCGACCCGAGGCACTTACTAAAACTAACTCTGACTAAAGATTGTTCTTTGATCTTATCTAACGTTGTACCTTAACAGGCAGTAATAAGGGTATTATCAGGAGTAATCTGAAGTTCAGTGGGAGTTGTACGTGGCCAAAGGAATTCTGTTATTCTTTAATTAGAAGCTAGATATTCTGGCGCCCTCGTTGATTCAAGCTGGTGTAAAACGCATGGTTATGCTCAAACTAAAAGTATAGTTTGTTTAGACCACTTTGAATTGGAGAACGAGAACATGAATGGTTGAACCACATATGAGAAGAGAATGATATCCATGTCTCATGTTCAACGAATACCCTAAACAGAAAGGAAGCAAATACTTACTAGGACTGCTATACTTTGTAAAGTAATGGTTACTTGTACAAAAGGAAATAGTTTGATGATTGTAAATACATCATACCTTGCTAGAGGTAGTGAGATGCAACTAGGCATCCACCACTGTCTACGTTGAACCGATTAATTGAAGAATCGACCAAGTGGGAGATTGTTGGATATGTGATGTCCGATCGTCAATTAAGTCAACGTTACTATTAAGGTACGATCCAAAGAGTTACACCTTAGACAACGAACAAAATATATAACATTTAATTGTTAAATATTTTTCACGAAAGACGGAAACAATAAATGGTGAGTAAATATTTAGATAAATATTTATCGAAGATTGTGATAATTAATTATCTGACTAATTAATTATTTGAGGGGAATGAATGTTTAATCAGTTAAACATTTAAGGATTATGTTTTTACTAATTATATGTAATTAGTAATTACAAGGGTTTAATAATTAAAGGTTAATTATTACTGGGGTATTAACTGTTAATACCATGGGGACCAATGTGTAAATATAATGTTTATAAATGAAACATTATAATTAAACCTAAAACCCTAATCCCACTCCACCTAAAATCGACGCCCTCCTCTCCCTATCCCACGAGTTCCGGTCGGCCCCCTCCACTACCGAGCCGCCGTCCGTCGCTGCACCGGACCACCGTCGCCACCGTCGCAAGCCACCAACGTGGTCGGCTTTTCCTTGCACATCTCGTGTGACGTTTTACTGCAGGTTTTCGTGTACGTGTCATGTAGCGTGACGTTCGTTGAACTAAGGTGTTACGGATCTGGTTATCGTCAAATGTATAAATCTAAACACCCTATGGTCGGTTATTTAATATTGTTTATATGCGTGTAATCAGATCACTGAAAGGAATCCAGATCTGATCTGGTAATGGTATTAATAAATCGCTTCCGCTAGAAATATATCTGATTTATTTATTTAAAAGGTTTAAATAATTAATGTTTTAAAAGTTAAAATTGGTACTATGATTCCCTATTCCCTACAAAGCTTCCATCATGTATTAATCATGTGTTCATATTTATTTAGCATGCATTCATGTCGTACTATTTAACCTTAGGCTCCACCCTTAACCTTTGTAATGGTTTCACCCTAAGGTATTAAAAGGGATTATATATAGGGTGTACCAACGGCGTACCAATCACCCATGTGATATCTCGTGGATACTCCATTATTCGGGTTTAGTGTTTAGACTAATTCACCATTCCCTTTACATATAATCACATGACAATTTGCTATGGTACGATTCAAGTGTACTTACTATAGTCTTGGGTTGTTTCCTACGTTCGTTTCTCTCTCAAACGTTTCTTCGAACCCGAACCACACTCTTAACATATCGTACTCGCACTTTAACGCGCCAGATTTGTGTGTGTAAGTGTTGTGTGTTTCAAAATGAGCGTCTCAATGCTCCAAATTATAGGTTGAATTCTACGGGTTGCCAAATACCAGCCAAAGTGCAAAAAGGATGAAGACATCAATATTGGGTGACTATAGCACATCTGATTTGGACACTCACACTACAACGCTCTACCTGAATGACAATGATCCTACATCGGTTGAGGATTACGGATTCGGTGCTGAGGATGTGTCGAGTGAGTTGAAGAAGTGCGTCGTCCAATAGGGAAAAAAGGCCAAGGCGAAAGCGAGGGGGAGTTGTCTAAAGGAAACGAATTGGCAATTGCAAATGTTACCGCAACGTTCAAAACAAAAGCTTCCATCATGAATGAGCTCAAGAACCAAATGGATCATTTTCCTAGACATGGCGCTGCTCTTCATGTATAAATCACACATGGACAGGGCCGGCCCAATGGGCCTACGGGCAACTCACCCGTAGTGGGCCCAACATCTCGAGGGGCCAAAAAAAAATTATATATATAAAATTTTCTAGGCTTTAAAAAAAATTGGGCATTTTTTAAAAAGTAATTTTGTCACTTGGGCCTTTTATGTGACTTAGGGTTAAAAAAAATTGGGCCTTTTTTTATGATTTGGGCCTTTTCTATGACTTGAGCTTAAAAAAAAATTTAATAGCTATGCTGCTAGGCCAGACCAACCAACAAGTCCCTGGACCTGCTGATCGACTTCTCCACAGCCCTAATTTTTTATATAGAGTTGTAAATTACTGACTTAATGGTTTAGCTCTAATTTGTTATGTCTATGCTATAACGTTAATTATCGTTAAAAAAATTAGTTTATAAAATTAAATATTTCGTTATGGGCCTTTTGTTAGGCTCGTGTAGGGCATTCGAATCCTCGGGACCGGCACTGCGCATGGATCTTGAAAAACATACAACGCACGAGGAACTTTGTCGAGATATTAGAGCTAAACGTAACATAAAGTATTTTCTGTAACGCTTATTTTGTGTAACGTTTAACTTATGTAACAGTTACTTTACGTAAAAATGTTTTTAGATATTGCAATGTCTAATTGTTATATTTTTAATTTATGTAATTTTTAAACATATTCTATTCTTTTAAATAATACAATTTTAAAAAGTAGTTTATTGTAAAAAGTATTTTGGTGATAAAACGAAATGCAAAAAGGTGTGACGACGTGGAAATAAAATCACGTTTGAAAGTTAATATAGCGTCGAAGAGAAATGAGTGTTTTTGAAAGATTAGTAAAAATCAGATGTAACATTCGACGTAACATTCGACGTGACGCGTTTAAACGCGTTTGAAAGTAAATGAATTGAAAATGCTCTAAGATCATAGAGGAACCACATGATAATCCCAACAAATAAGATGTTTCCCAGCAAATACCTTTTTTTTCATTTTGTCATAGGTAAATCAAGAAATAATTACCCCTTAATGAAAGTCTTCTTTCAACTATTTCCTAAACAAAACAATCTTTTATAAACTTCATATTATCTTTTTAAAACAGTGCATTAGTTTCTAGCATATGTGTTTATCCTTAATTATGATGGATCTAAAAGGTCAAACAACGGGTAAGTTCACTATTCTTGAAATTTAAAGCTTAAATAAATAATATTAAACCATTCATAACAGAGTGTTTTTATATACTTTTTTAGGAGAGTGAGCATGATGTGAAAGAGAGTAGGGTGGATGTTCTTGTGCAAAAACATCCAAGAACGGTTATTGTAAATGAAGAAATGAATGATCACTTTTTGGTTAGTTTTAATGCTTATGAGAGGTGTTGGGTTTGTGGAGGCTTTTAGCCGACCCTAACCCTAATTAGTTATTTTAGGCTTGTTTACTACAATACATTTTCTTATTCTTCAAGTTATGTAGTCTTATTTATACCCTATAATGTAATGTAATCTTTGAACACCTAATAAAGAATAAACCCTAGTTGCACAGTGTACGTCATTATAATGCTCGTGTCTACTTTTTCGCTATCGTGTGTAAGTGTGTGTGTGGTTTTCCGCTGCGTTACCGACTCTGATTCCTAACAACTAGTATCTGAGCTTTGGCTCATTGTTACACACGGTTTCTACACTGTTTCGATCACGAGGAAATGTAGAAAAGGTTGTTCGAGAAGTGTTGATTGGTTCTGGCGGCTGTCATATTTTTTTCTGTTTTGAAAAGCCGCAAGGGCTAGTTCTATTGCTGATTGTTTCTGCGATTAGGGTTGGTTAAACCCTAGGGCCGCCGAAAGTAAGGGAGGGGCAAAAAGGCTGATTCAGATCAGTTTAGGGCTGTTCGGGACTGGTTTGGGAGTGATTTACGATTAGGGTTTCCTATCTTGGATCCCTTGAAGTTGTTGAATTCACTCGGGGTTTGCAGGTGAAGCGTCGGTTAGGTGTTTCGGGTTTTAGGGTTTTCTTTGGAGGTTGCTTGGCTTCTGGTGGTTATTTTCTATTTCGGTTTTTTCTGTTCTTGTTTGAATAGGCTGAAGATGGGAGCGTTTGAATCGACAAGTTTAACGGGACTGGTTTTGCATGGTGGAAGATGCAATTAGAGGCGTTACTTGGTGAACATGATTTGGAGATGGTATTGGCAGAAAAACCGGATGGAATGAGTAAAGCTGACGAAGTGGTTTGGAACTCAAAGGACAAGAAGGCAAGAGGGAAGATCGTACTGGCTTTGATGAGCAGCGTAGCATTCAACATTATGAAAGAAACCACGGCATGTGGTATGATGACGGCTCTGTTGAATATGTATGAATAGCCGTCTGCCGAAAATAGGGTGTTCTTGATTAGGGAATTGCTCATGACGAGATTTTACCCAAACCACAGACCCTAAACTTGAAATTGAAACAATCTAAACTATATGATTTTATAGAACATGTTTAGTACTTAATTAATTTTCAACTTTAAGATATGTAACCATAAATGATAAAAAAAAATTTCTAGAAAATGATTTATCAAAACTAATGTTGAAAAAAGTATTACTACAAAATAATTAGAAGTTACCATAATTAGAACCATAAACCAAAATTAGAACCTTAAACCAAAATTAGACCCTTATTTAGTTAGAAACCATATATTCTCATCATAGAAGTTAAAAGACCCTCGTTATAAATAATTATCTAAAAAGTAAAAATCTTTGTCATCATATTAAACATTTATAATTACCAAAACAACTCATTAAACCAATTAAATAATTATGAGAATAGTTTTTTTTACAAAAAAAAAATCGTTACTATCCTTTGATATTAAGTTAGTCAATCTTAAAAGTATTGATAAAGAATATTTTTTAGAATAAAAACAATTTCATTCTAGGAAACTTACAGGGTTGATTTGGTGCAAGGGGAAGGGTTTGGTTGATGGGTTTCTACTTGGTCAAAAAAATTTAACCATCAGATGTAAATTTAGAGATTTAGCAATCCCCTCTTCAAACTTACCCACCACACACACTCTTCTCCCCTCTACGCAATACACACACAGTTATCCACTCCACCGCCTCCCTGTATTCATCGCCGGTTTCCCATCCAAGAACCCCGGCTTACTTTTGCTCCGCCGGCGCCCGGTGATCGCTCATATTCTCCGATCTGTGCTGATTTTGAAGGTTATGTGTCCCGTACATCCTCTCTCTACTTTCTGACTCTACTCTCTCTCTTTCTCTACCATCTCTAATCGGCACCACCATTTCGGTCACTGGCATCACCCCACCATTCACACCACCAGAATATGAAGAAATGATGGATATGAATATGTATTTATAGGTATGGTATTGGCGACCGTTATTAGAGAAAGGACGCGACTGTTGAAACATCTGGTGGCAAACGACGGGGAAGTTATGTTGGCGGTTGGAGGAGACGCGAGATGGGGAAAGTGGTGGTTATGGTGGCGGTTGGCGACTGTGTTGGCGGGTGTTCCAATCCGCCGTTATCTGGAGGAGACACCGTTACAATTGTAAGAGGAGAGAAGAGACGCACGGCAAGTGAAACGGAGGTAAGGGTATGTTGACGGTGGTTCCGTCATAGGGTGTTTTTAAAGAAGAGAGAAAGGACGCACGGCAAATGAAACGGCGGTAAGGACGGAAAATTGACGAAAAAGGAGACTTGACGGAAAAGGGACGCATTTTAAGGGCTTGTTAATTGCCTAGGTGTTTGACTTGTAAAATGATTTACTATAAATATATCTTAAAGTAAAAACTCTAATCCTAAGTTTTACACACAAAAGCCGCCAACCCCTCCCTTGTGCGACACCACCGGCCGGCCACCATCTCGCCGCCGCGACTCCTCCCTCCGTCGTGAAGCCGAGCACGAGCCGCCACCGCGTCACCTGCTGTGGTTGCTGCCTTCTTGCGCAGTCGACCGAACCGGCCAAGCCGCCGTCGTGTTCTCTTGTTTCTCACGAGCCGAACCAGACAAGAAGAAGAGAACCGGGTTCTCGTTTGGTGTTTTCGTGTGACGAGCTCGTTCTAGTCATCTAGCGTGACGTTCTTTGTACCTGAGTGTTACGAACAGGTTGTTTCGTCAAATACATAAAACCCTAAACACCCTATGGATGTGTTTTATTTATTTATTATTATTGTCTATACGCGTGTAATCGGATCACTGAAAGAAATCCAGATCTGATCTGTTAATGGTATTATTAAATCGTTTCCGCTAAAATATATCTGATTTGTTTATTTAAAAGGTTTAAACAATTTATTGTTTTAAAAGTTAAAACTGGTACCATGATTCCCAACAGTGTATCAAAGCCATCTTTACGCGCGTTTAGACATAATTTTTTTTTATCTAAATCGATCTATTGTTTTATTTGTCAAAACTTTTGTTTGACAAAAGATCGAGCATTTATCGTTTTGGTTGTGATTGTGTTTGGAACATCGAGCCCTAGTGAACCGTGGTTTTTGTTTGTCATGTTTGTTTTTACTATCTTTGTATTTTATTTTTGGGTTATTTGGAATCTGGATGTAATAGATAGGTTTCTTTTATTTATTTATTCTATTATAAAAGTATAAAAGTTGTAAACCTATCAAAACGAAGATTTGAAGGCATGGATTGACATAGACGGGAACTTAAAGATAGAGATCTTGTACTAAGTGGGAGGTGACAAATTTATTTTTATTTGTTGTCCCTTAGACCGGTTCGGTTTTTCGTTTGATGGCTTGAACGAAACCGAACAAAATTACTAGTGGCTCGATGGTTGTTTTGTATGTTTGTGGTTGATATAATTATTTAGGATAATAATTAAAACTGCAAATATTTTTATAAAACATTTAACACAATCTTATAAAACGACGAGAATATTAAAAGGTTTAAAATTTCTCGGAAAGGTAATTAAATAAAAGTAGTTTTTATTTAAAAGTAAAACAAGTTTTTAAATTTAATTGTTTTATTTAAAAACATATTTAAATTAATTAAAGGTTAATTAGTTTAAAAATTAAGTTCGCGACTAACGACCAATTTAAATTAAATAAGGTATTTAAAATTGGACCGTGTCAAGTGTTGAAAAGCGTTTCACGAACTTATATAGTAAAATTGGTTTACTATAATTTGCACGACTTATTTCATGCTATACGTCGTCCAAAATGTTTTTGACCCTTAACCGGTAAATTAAAACATTAAATAAATCCTAATTATTAAAAATCGATATTTCAGCGCCACCCTAAATTATGACACTTCAACTAAACTAAAAACGTTGATGTTAGTGAATTACCCTGCATTCGACGCCACGGTTTTAGTTAAAGGTAGGATCACGATTCCTAAGTCATTTAGGCCGGGACTACAGTCACAATTGAAGGACAAATATCACTTAAGTCGTTTAAGCGGCCGTAATTGAGGGAAATGTATCTAAGCTTGACCTTGCTTTTCATGCCCTCAAACCGAGAGTTATATAGTTGATACAATCGGTAATCGTTACCTACATGTCTAGCTATCAAAACCAAACCCTGATTACCCTTACAAGAACATACCGTGGTTAAAAAGGATGGTAGAAGATGAGGGTCCCCAGACCTATGAATGGTTTGTTGCGCATCAATAACTGAAGAGGCCTCATGTTGGTTTGAAATATGATGCTGAAAGGGAGCTCTTCATAATAAGAAGATACAAGGGAGGAGTTCATCACTTTAAGAACATGACAGACTTTAAAGTATCCCTTTCTATGATCTTAGAGATCTGGCCAAGCTTCCACTTCAGAATCCATGAAATGTGATGATGGCTTCTGACTTTGAGCACTACTTGCATGTCCAAGTCAACAATGACTTTAAAGGGTTAAATCCCAGAAAAACAAAGAAGATGATATCAAAGACTAGGTTTCATCCCAAGACTAAGAAGCCCTATGTCTTTCTAAGGTACGAGGCGGCTCAAACTTACAAAACTATCATATTACCCAAGACTATGCCTGTTCAACTCCAACATTTCAAAAAATGGTACTACAATCCAAACATTGGAAGTGTTGTTATAGAGTGTGAAGGCAAGGAAGACATGGTGATTTTTGAGCCTATGGAGCTTCTGAAGTTTCAGCCTGAAGATCTGGAAGTTTTATTCAAGAATCATATTCAAGCTTATTGCGATGATGATGAAGCAGATGCAAAGGCATATCAAAGAATTGTGACCTTACATGTGAAGCCTTACATCCAGAAGCCAACTGAAGGACCAACTACTTGAGAAGAGCTGAAGACGATGATGCAACAGCTTAGGGGGAGATTGTAGAGTCATGTATTTTGTAAGCTCATAGCATCATTGTATTTTGAACAATGTTAGATTAGTTTTCTTATTTGTAATTTCAGTTATGTAATTTTGCTTTTTTAGTCTAAGTCTGGGCCATTGAAACTACTTAGTGTCGATTGAGATTTGTTCAATCGAAACTAGTAGTTTCGGTAGATAGTAAGTTTCGACAGGTCCGTTCTATCACTTGTAAATGCTCAACCGAAACTAGTAGTTTCGGTTGACATAGTTTCGATACCTGTTGGCTTACTATAAATAGCCTAGTTTGAGATTGTTTAGGGTGTGAGTAGCGGCTGTAACCCTGAATTCTCTCTTTCACTGTTCTTGAAGAATCAATACAATATGCATTTGTTTTATGCATTGTTCTTACATTTTCATATCTGTTTGTGATTGATTCTGAGTGTGGTTAGCCTGTTATCTTCACCAATCTATTTCTCTCCTCTGTTTCACCACCATACACATAGATTCCGCCTGTGTGTGTGTGTAATCGATCTGTTTTGTGATTTTTGATTGAAATCAGGACCTACAATACCAGTGAAAAGTGCTTAGCCATTCACTGTAACATAATAAACTGTGATCTCATTCTTAATTATAAATATTTTTGTCTTTGGGTCATTAATATAATTAAGATAATTAAAGTATGAAAATACTAAAATTTATTGAATTTTGTAGATGGCCCCGTCTGCTGATGTTGTTATCCTGGAGCGTCTTAACGATATTCTTAAAATCAAACTCGATGGAACAAACTTCTTGGAATGATACTACAATCTAAAGAAAGTCCTTAGATATAACAAGAAGATGCATGTTCTAAAATACCCTGTACCAGAACAGCCACCTAGAGATGCTGGGAAATTTGTTCTAAAGGCTTGGAACAAATTTAGGGATGATACCTCTGATATATCATACCTTATACTAGCATCTGTTAGTCCTGGGATTCGAGCTTCAATCCGGCACTTATCAGCTTATGACATGATACGTAACTTAAAGGAGAGATAGCATCAAGATTACAATAAGGATCCTTCTTACTCTTTGATGACATACATTAAAGACGAGGCTTTGGAGAATCCGGATCGTGCCATGATCATGAGAAATTTGGTGGCAGACCTCGAGAAAGCATGTGTTCTAATTGACGATCACTTGGTCATTAACATGATTATTAATGACACATTTGATGACTACAGAGTGGATAAACTCCTAGCTAGACTTTTTGACGAGCTAAGAGATTTCATCTCGTGGTACGCCAAAGTTGAACCAGAGGATGCTTTAAAAATGATTCAATTTGTTGATCAGCTTGAGAGGACCGGGGTTTATCCAAGTGATGACATCATTCGATCTATGTTTAGTGATGATCTCCACTTGTCCTTCACAAGCAAAAAGGTACCGGTAGAGAATGTCGAAACCGGGGATAAGGGCAAAGCTATTGGTGAGACCAAGGCTAAGATCTCTAAACCCAGATGCCGTGTTAGAGAAATGCCTAAAGTTGTTGTTGCTAGAGAATGCTTCAAAGCATATACTTCAGGTATCTAGGCAACTTTCCCATTGTTTCTTTATCGCTTAAAAGTTAGACTTTTAACGTACGCAGACTGGCTTTTTGCAGAGATAAAAGAAAGGAAGGAAATGAAGAAGAAAAGAAAAACGGACACAGCTTAAAGATTACTTCAAGTTGTTGATTACACCATTTGATGATGTTATTTTATTTTTGTTTAGAACAAATTCAAATTCCGGATTTATTTTCTTTTGAATATTGTTTGATTATTTTAAGTATGACTTATTTAAATCTATAATGCATTATGGTTGTTGCCTACTATGAATTAAGAATTCATTACTATCTAATTGACATGAAACATTAAAGACGTGTGAGACATGCTATTCAAGTCCATTAGATAATTAATTAGATCGGATCTAATAGATATCATGAAACATATTAAGTCCTGTAAAAGATAACATGTGATATAAATGTTTACATACGACTTTATGATTGAAATAGGTTCAATATAATTCCTCTAGAAACGATCTTATGATATAAGATATAAAAGAGCGATAAGAGTTATCACTACTCTAAGACTAAGTAGTTAGTCATACAAAGCAGCTGCAAAAAATCCAAATCACTAGCCTTGAACCATAAGGTTCATCTAGAATAGGTGTAAAGATTCATATGGGATATGAATATAAAAGAGTCCTATGAACAAAAAAGGATAGGATGTTATGAACCCTTATACGAAATAGTTTCGTGTGCTGCCTTAATAAATACTTCAAACTTATAAGATTGAAACTGTTCATAACCATGATATACCTGATTCTTGAACAAGAAACAAGTGTTGTTTAAAGTTCTGATTAAATAGTATTATTCAATTGCATAGACATAAAATTTCATATACAGATAAGGATCAGATCCTAGAAATATATATAAATGTTTATTATAAACAAAATATGTGATCTTTTGCATTTAATAAATATGTATATGTTTATCATAAACAAATGATGATATCTTTTACGATTGATAAGTATATGAAAGAAAAGATGAGATCTTTTACAACAGACACTAAGGATCATACGATGAAAGAATGAGATTCTTTAGTTAAATCATCCAATGATGATCCAAACACACAATCCATTTACGACAAATAAAGATTTGATCAGACTACATAAGAATAAGATTCATCAAGATGTAGAAGTTGTTTTGAGACAACAAATGGATCGTTGATACTAGAAGCCTAAAATATTATCAAAAGGTTGATAAAATAGGAATTGGATTCCAAGTCATCCTTAAAAGAAAACGGATTACAAGTCTTTGAACAGTTGAACAAACTAATCAAAATGAACATGTATTATGAATACTAGAATGTTCTTGTAATAAATTAGCTTCAAGAAAAGTATAGAAGTATGGACATGTCTGAGACCATTGAATCGTTGAAACTGATACGATCATTTCAAATAATATTCAATATGATAGATACAAAGGCCAGTGAGAGTGAATACCTACAACAATAAGAATGTGTAAGAGACACATTATTAAGAGGAGTGTATAGTGATACACGGAAAAACCACAGATAGGGATGAAAAGTGTTATCATAAAGTGTATAATGATACATAAAATACTAGTGGTTGATAAGTGTTATCATAGAATGTATAAGTGATACATTGCTAAAATTACGAGTTATATTTTAAAACATATCATTGAAAGATAAAGTATCTTTATAAGATTAATTTCAAAGCCAACATTGATTGCATTCATATATATATGATATATAAGAGAGAAATATTCTAAAGTAAGAATCGCAGCAATCTATTGACATTAATAAAGATGTCTTAAATGTTTTGTGTGACAAATCAATAAAGACATACCGTTAACATTTCTGTTAACATTATCCATAACCAATAGTGATTGGGATAAGGTGAAATATGAAATGGTTCATGTAGTTTCATCTAATAAGGATAATTAGCGTTGTCAATATTTTTCATACGATGAAAGAACTTTGAAATTTAGTTATGATGAAAGAAAGAAAAGGGATAGTGCTTGAGAAGTATATAATGGTGATCATAAAGTGTTATGATGAGACAATGCTATCTTATTGGATAAGATGCTAAAAGTACCAATTTTGACTATCAAGAAGGGTTCTTGAAACAAGGTCATAATTAATTATGACGACCTGTTAGTCAAACACAATGATCTTAAAAGGGTTAAGATACAAACACCATGAGATCATCATTGAGAATGATTACACGATACATCAACATTATCTGATAATGATTATATGATACATCAGCGTTATCTGATAGAAAATTTTCATCAATAACATTTGCACAAACATGAGATGTTGTGACCTGGAAATATTAGAAGATAGTATTCTGAAAGTGTTTTCAGATAACTTCTAATAGTTAGGAAAGAAGCTCCAAAAGAGAGTTTTCCATCGTTAAGTTTCATTAGTGGGATCATGAAATTTTGAGACATCACGATAAAACAAGATTCACACAAATCAATATCTAGCTAACCCATTCGCTAAACCTATACCTCAATCTGTATGAGAAGCGTGTTGATAGGTGATAGAAATGCTAGACTTGAGTTTGATTTGTTAGTATTTGGTACCTTTCGAACAATATAGAAACATTCGTATTTTATATTAACTTAAAGGTTAAGTGCATTATAAATAGATGTTTTTATGATTCGATATTTTGTACGTTTTAGAAATCCTTGAATATTATATATTCTAAATGTTTGTAGTCGATCAGATTCAAAGGAATCAATATGAACGTAAGACTATTGTGAATTGGATGATTGGTTCATTATGAATGAAAGGCCAAACGGTTGGACGTCATGTTCACAGATAATCATTAGAGAATGATTATTGAACGTAACTCACTTCAAAACTATCTTCATGGATCAAAGTCTTAAGAAGTTTTGAATATGGTAAGATCTATTGATCTTTCGACCCGAGGCACGCACTAGAACTAACTCTGACTAAAGTTTATTCCTTGATCTTATCTAACGATGTACCTTAACAGGCAGTAATAAGGATATGATCAGGAGTAATCTGAAGTTAAGTGGGAGTTGTACGTAGCCAAAGGAATTCTGTTATCCTTTGATTAGGATCTGGACATTCTGGCGCCCTCGTTGGTTCAGACTAGTATAAATCGCGTGGCCATGCACAAACTAGAGTAGTTTGTTTAGACCATCTTAGAATTAGAGAACGAGAACAAGAATAGTTGAACCACATATGATAAGTGACTTGTATCCGTGTCTCACGTTCAACGAATGACCTAAACAGAAAGGACACACACACACACATATATATATATATAGATATATGTTTACCATGGCTATTGTACTTGGTTAAGTAAGAGTTACTTGAACACAAGGAACTAGTTGACGATTATAAATGCGTCATACCTTGTTAGGGGCAGTGAGATACAGTTAGGCGTCCACCACTGCCTATGTTGACTTGATTAATCGATGAATCGACCAAGTGGGAGATTTTTAGATATTAGATGCCCGGTCATCGATAATATCAATGTTGCTATCGAGGTACGATCCGAAGAGTTACACTTTGTACAAAGAACAAATTATATCGTTTAATTGTTAAACGTTATTACACGAAACAAGAATTAAGAATTCGATGGATTAAATATCTAGAGAGATACTTTACATCGTATTTAATTATTTTGAACAATTAAACTAACGATATACGAGACAAGGTTTTACATATAATTGTTATATATATATATATATATATATATATATATATATATATATATATATATCTAAGGGGTTCTTTATATTTAATGTTTAAATATATTATGATTGGTGTAATTATAAACTACAAGGATTAAAACTGATTAAATATTAATCAGTTAGTAATTAAGTGTTAATTGACTAGGGGTTGACTTGTAAAATGGTTTACTAAAAATATATCTTAAAGTCAAAACCCTAATCCTAAGTTTTACACACAAAAGCCGCCAAACCCTCCCTTATGCGACGCCACCGGCCGGCCACCATCTCGTTGCCGCGACTCCGCCGTGAAGCCGAGCGCGAGCCGCCACCGCGTCACGTGCCGTGGCTGCTGCCTTCTTGCGCAGTCGACCGAACCGGCCGAGCCGCCGTCGTGTTCTCTTGTTTCTCACGAGCCGAACCAGACAATGAGGAGAGAACCGGGTTCTCGTTTGGTGTTTTCGTGTGACGAGCTCGTTCTAGTCATCTAGCGTGATGTTCTTTGTACCCGAGTGTTACGAACTGGTTGTTTCATCAAAGGTATAAAACCCTAAACACCCTACGGATGTGTTTTATTTATTTATTATTATTGTCTATACGCGTGTAATCGGATCACTGAAAGGAATCCAGATCTGATCTGTTAAAGGTATTATTAAATCGTTCCCGCTAAAATATATCTGATTTATTTATTTAAAAGGTTTAAATAATTTATTGTTTTAAAAGTTAAAACTGGTACCATGATTCCCAATATATTTGATGAAGTCTGAGATTGTTTATGGGAACTTGAGGCATGTAAGACTTTGATTTTGAAGATTCTTGGAATTACTGGATCTGGGTTTTCTTAGATGGCGTTTGTGGACTGTGCAAAGCCTCCAAGCGGGAGATTGTTGGGTTTGTGGAGGCTTTTAGCCGGCCCTAACCCTAATTGGTTATTTTAGCCTTGTTGCCTAAAATACATTTTCTTATTCTCCAAGTTATCTAGTCTTATTTATACCCTATGATGTAATGTAATCTTTGAGCACCTAATCTATACTATATAATAAATAAAGGTTTTAGAGGGACACTTGTCACTCTCCTATTCATTCTCATCATTTTTTTCCCGCCTCTATCTCCTATTAATTTTACAAATTTTCTATAATTGTTTTTTTGTTTCTCGCCTCTCTCTCCTATTAAATAATAATGATTTCTATGGTTTGTTCATAAAATATTTTAGAAATTGAACATTTCTTTCATTTTTTTAGAAAACATTTTTTTAGAAAACATTTTAAAAAACAACTATATAACGTTTCTAAAATTTGTATTAAAAAACTGTGAAATGCGTCATAAATATGTAATATGTAAATTTTTATAACTAAGTGTATTATAACATGCCTTTCAAAAATAAAGTGTATTATAACATTGTATTTATTTAAACTGTGTAATACACGGGGTTTCTAACCTAGTAAAGAATAAACCCTAGTTGCAAAGTGGACGTTGATAAATCTTGGCTGAACCATTATAATTCTCATGTTTCTACTTTTTCGCTATCGTATGTACGTGTGTTTTTCAATGCGTTACGAACTGTGATTCCTAACAAAAGATACATTATTATTGTTTTTTTTACCAAATGCCTATGTAACCATGTTTTTAATCACTTGATTCAATCACTATTGACCTATTGTCGGTGCTCAGTTGATTTTTTTTTTTTTTATTTCTTAAAGAAAATGAGCCTTATGGATTATTAAAATAGTAAAAATCTAATGTAGTGATGGGAGAGAAAATATCTATATTGGGTGTGGTGGGCCCACTCAAACAGAAAAGCGTGTCGGCAAAGTGGAGGCGGGCTCAGTGTGTGTCTTTGGTTTCTTAAATCCTCCGGCAACCATGCCACCGCCGCAGTTAATGACACGTCCACCTCATCTATAGAAAATCACCCTAATTACCCTTTTCACCTTAAAAACATACCCAAATAAAATGACGGATGTAGAAGTTTATGAAAGTGTTAAAAAATGGGTCTGTCGAAAATAGACCGAGTTAAATAAAATAAGAAACTACATAAGTGTTCTGACTGCATGGTTAACAATTCTATTTAAATTTAATAGTCATTTCAAACCAGTTAACCAAATAAGTAAAAAAAATTAACTTTGAGAAATAAACTAAACTAGGTAATTGAACGGATGAGGCACGATCGTGTCTCATGAGTTGGCACGGTTGCGCCTCAAGTCTAGGCATGGTCGTGCCTCATGCTCAGACACGGTTGTACCTCATGCTTAGGCATGGTCGTGTCTGGCCGTGTGTTACTATTCAATTCTTAAGGTTTTACAATAAGGATGAAAATAAGAAAAACTAATTTGTCAACTTAATATTTAATAACGTTTTGTGTAATAAAAATTCAAAATAATGAAAATATCTAACGATTTTTGTTATTTCCAACGAATGAAATCAAGGGTTTGATGGCTTACGAAATACAAGTTCCTAAATAAGTTGTATCCGCCCATACAAATACTCATTTAATTATTTTTTTAAAAGAAAAATATTATCTAAAATGGTTCAATTATTCAACATGCTTTACAAGAAAAACAATACCCATCGAAAAATGGCACCTCATACATAAAAACAAAAATTATATATTTTCTTTTAAATCACTAAAATCAAGATGGCAGTCTCACATGTGACAACCTATAATTGATCAATTAGTCTATTTTTTTAACAATCTAATCTACTTCTATCTACACAATTATTAATCATGAGACTCTAACTCTCGACCTCAAAGGAGATGGGCACCATTTTATACTCTAAGATATAGCTAGGCCAAATGCCCTTTTGTAAAAATAACCAATTCTACATAAAAATGAAAAGAAATGCGTAAATTGTAAAACATTGGTCGGTTTTCTTCAAGTTTACAATAATGTCACCGTTGTAACTCGTAAAATGTATATTTGATAATTTACGCGATATGCAAATCACAAGTATTACACAAATAGGTTTATTGATATTACATAAGGGTACTAGGGGCACCATGTGAATACCCCCATCGGGTATTAGGGTACCACGGGTACACCGTCGCATGGCATTCGGGTAGAGGGTGCGAGTATGTGAACCCGTTGCGGGTAGTTGAGATTGTGTGTGTGCATTTTCTTTTGAACCTACAAGGGTAGAGTTTGTGTGTGTGGGTAAAATTCAACACCACCCCCACCTTTTAGGGTAGCTAAAAGTAAAGTGAGTTTGATTATCTTAATTATCTTTTACACACACATGCCAATTACATTTTGGTTTTCGGTTTGGTTCAAATCGAAAACCGAATATGTATCTTGATTTTTGGTTTGGTTTAGGTTTCAAGATTTTGAATTTGGTTTGAACCGAAAAAAACCGAATTGGGTTATACCACTATTTTAATTCATATTTTATAGTTAACCTAATTCAATTATATCAATAAGCAATACCTATATATGGATTATAAATCATTAATTTTACCTTGGATATTTTTTTATGACGTTGATTATCCTAAATTGATTCTTTTGAGCCTTCAATGATAGAAAATAGAATGCGGTTTATACAAACATGAAAACTGATATTACATGATTACGTTTCATAAGCAAATCCAAACATCCATTTAGATTACTTCAAGTTGATAACTCATTTTGGTTGGATGTACCAAAATTACAAAAAAAATTATGATTTTTGGATGTACTAAAATTAAATAGTGTTCCAATTGAGTCTTTTAATAACATTTCCTAAACTTGTGAGTTTAGTCGTGTTGTTTGAACCAAAATTGTTATTTGATGAAGGTATGTTTTTGTTTAGACTTTTTAAAATGTTGTGTTGTTTAAACCGAATTTGTTATCGCTACTCAAAAGAAAAGAAAAAATGTATTTTTTAGCTAATTCGGGTTGTTAGGTTCAAACCGAAAACCAAACCGAATTATAAAGTGGTTTGAGGTTCGGATTTGGTTTCCACGAATTAGGTTCGGTTTGGATTGTGGTTCGAACAAAATAAACAATCAACACGAAAAACTCGAATCGAATAAACCGTAACCCGAACCAATGAACACCGCTAATATATAGAGAGGTTCATTGGGGAACCACAAAAAATGGGAACCATGTGTTTTATATGTGAAAATCTCATTTTTCACGTGTGAAAAACTCTCTTTTACCGTAATTTTCTTCGAAGCTTTTGCATATAAACTAGTAAAGAAGACGTACTAATAAAAAAAATTTAGCTTATGAGCTTTTGCAATTTTGTTGGGTCTGTGATACTTATAGAACCCGTGATACAAGACTAACTAAATATATATAATAATGCATGTTATATGATTGATAATAATAACGTTTGTTATAAAATGATATTAACACATGTTTTTAAATGATAATAACGTATGTTATACGAATAATAACGCTTGGTGATAATCGCGCATATTATATGCACATCATATCGACATTTTCTTATTAAAAAAAACGTTTTTATATTAAAGGTATAACAAAACTATACTCGAATTAAAAAGAATAAAATGCTTGATTTCATTATGTAACTGTTATTTTTTTAAATAATGTCGTACAAAAAATTTACACATCTTTTAAAAATATGGGGAAAATTTAAAAAAACTCAACAAAGGTAGGCTATTCTAATTTTATCATCTAGACTCTTTTTACGCTTAAAAACACCATTCGTCTTAAGCCTTAATTTCAAGATCAGTTGTCCAGAATCCTTCATACACTTTATATGATAAATACTCTTTGTATTTAAACCTTATATACATATATGTATATAGGGGAGGGATATTCTAATATGTGAAAAAAGTGTAGAAGTGTAGTAAGCCACCATAAAGTGTCATGTGTCCAAGAAGGATTCCAAAGGAAAAGGGCAAAAACGTAAACCTATCATCCACATGCTACTCACATGACAAGGAAAATGCACATGCAAGTCACATGTATATTCCTCCCATCTTTTTTAAACGTTCATAACTTTTTTATGCGTTATTATTTTTTTTAAATTGCACCATAATAACGAGCGTTTTTTATCTTTCCAACGGGTATGATATTGATATATATATTTAAAAAAAATCATCGTTTTATGGTGTTTTTGAACTGGGCGTTTTAAGTTGTTTCTGAACTAGAAATTTATGGTGTTTTTGAACTGCGCGTTTAACATTATGTTCATGGTCTTTTACACATGACGTTTTACACATGGTGTTTTAGATTGGGCATGTAAAAATCACCTTTTTAACATGAACTGGGCATTTTCTACATGAGTTTTAGATTGGTCATGGTGTTTTACACATGACATTTTAGATTCTGATCATGGTGTTTTACACCTGGGCATGATGTTCTACACATGACGTTTTAGATTCTGTTGATAGTGTTTTACACCTGGGATGGTGTATTACACATGGCGTTTTAAAACACCACGTAGAAAAAATTGAAATATTTTCCTAATACTTGTAATCCACTACGAATCAAATGTGGTCAAGTCCGAAATTTTAAACGACATAAACATGTAAAACATCATGGGTAGATTGACGTTTAATTGTAAAACATTATGTATAAAATGTTAAAACACAATGTAAAGAGTAAAAACACCATATACGTACTTAAAACGCCATAACCATAAAACGCAATAAACATGTAAAACACCATGTGTAAATTGACGTCTAAGTTTAAAACACCATGTACAAACTTAAATAATAAAGTTTAAATGTTAAAACACCATGTACAGACTTACACACAAAATGCATAGACTTAAATACCATGTACAGACTTAAACAACACCATGTGTAGATTTAAACATAATGTACAGACTTAAACATTAAAGTTTAAATGTTAAAACACCATGTACAGACTTACACACAAATGTATAGACTTAAACACAATGTACAGACTTAAACAACACCATGTGCAGATCTAAACACCATGTACAGACTTAAACATTGAAGTTTAAATGTTAGAACACCATGTACAGACTTAAACACCATGTAGAGACTTACACACAAATGTATAGACTAAAACACCACGTACAGACTTAAACAACACCATGTACAAACTTAAAAATTAAAGTTTAATTGTTAAAACACCATGTATAGACTTAAACACCATGTATAGACTTACACAAATGTATAGACTTAAACACCATGTACAGACTTAAACAACACCATGTGCAGATTTAAACACCATGTACAGACTTAAACAACACCATGTACAGACTTAAACATTGAAGTTTAAATGTTAAAACACCAGACATAATCATAGTTACGTTTCTGTGGGTAATCGCTGCAGTCGGTGGACGAATTTTGTTGTGCCGTAGCGAAAAGAAAAAAAAACGTCATAAAAACACCATAAAACACCCGTTTAATGCAACACCCACTTCATATGTTATATATATATATATATCAACACCATACTCGTTGGAAAGAAAAAAAATGCTCGATTTTATGGTATATATATATATATATATATATTTTTTTTAAATAATGACGTATAAAAAAGTTATAAACGTTTAAAAAAAATAGGGGAAATGACATGTGACTAACATGTGGGGTTCTTTGGCCGGATCTTCCCTTTCTACCCCTCCTAATGTAATCTAATTTGCAATTATTTACCCTTTTGCCACCGCCTCAATCTCAACCACAAAACTCAATGATCTTGTGGCTCGTTCCTACACTTCCTACTCTTTTTTCCCTTGCCAGTGGAACCCTATATATATATATATATATATATATATATATATATATATATATATATCCCCTAAAAATGAGGCTTTTGCTTAAGTAGCTTAAGAAAGATTTTTAAAAACTCACATTCCAGCGGCGTTGAAACTGGCTTATCGAACAAATCCCTAAACCCTAAAGTTAGACCCTAAAGTTAAATCTCAAAAGTTAAACCTTAAAAGCTAAATCCTAAAATTAAACTTTAAAAGCTAAACCCAAAAGGCTAAACCATATATACTAAACCCTAAAAAAACTAAACCCTAAATTCTAAAACCTAAAAGCTAAGATAGCAAAGTTCGACGAACCGGTTCCAACGCTACTGGAATGAGTTCAATCAAAATTCGTTTGTGCCGGATATTGAATTTAAAAAAATAGACTTTTTAGGAAAACCATATTTTGTTTGATCATATCTATATATGTTTGTGTGTTTTTATGTGTATGTGTGTGAAATCATTGAGTTATATTTAAAATTTTGGTCATCACATAAATGTGCATATTTTTTTTGAAAGACGAATTTTATTGAAAACAGAAAAAGGTGAAATAGCAAGTAGTTATACCCAACCAAACAAATACCCAATATCACCAATTTACAACAAGATATTAAAATGATACCAGTTTGACCAAATTATACCATTATTTTCTAATCTATTCTTGATCCCTAGAAACGTCAGGGCCTTTATGTCTTCGAACACCTTGGATGCACAAACCACCTTGCTTTGGAAAATCTTTTCATTTATTTCTTTCCAAATACACCATAAAGTAACAAGAAAGATATCATGAAGTAGCTTACATTTCTTGTCGAGAGACGAAGCCGAATAGGGGAAAACCAGTAGATCCGACAATGTAGTTAAAAGAATGGAAGAGATTTTACACCATTGTTGCACTCTACACCAAAGAATTCTTTCCAAGTCACAATGCAAAAAGAAATGCTCTAAAGACTCTAGGTTTGCGGTACACATCAAACAATCGGAAGAAGTAATATTAATACCCCTAGTCATTAATGCGTTTCGAGTAGGAAGTCGGTTCAAGTAAGCTCTCCAACCAAAGAAATTGACTTTAACTGGAACCAGTTGTTCCATTTGAACAAGATAGCAGAGCTCAACCCAACATAAGAATCCAGGTGAGAGCGTAATGAAGCCACCAATGTCACGTTTCCGTTTCCGATCGCCCCCATAATAAGACCATCTAGATTTAAGAACCGTTTAGTGAAGTCACCATCAATAGAAATTATGTTCTTCCAAGTCCCCATGATCGAAGCTTTCAAGGGAATAGAGGAATGAGTACGAGAGTTGTGATGGATAGATGAGATTACCTTAAACCAAAGAGATGTTTGTTCAACCTTTGCTCGCCCCCACCACTTAGCTAGGAGGGATAAATTCGTATCTCTTAATGACTCAATTCTCAAGCCGCCTTTGCTTTTTGGAGCCATTACCTTATCCCAAGATACCTAATGTATCTTTTTAGTGGAACTCGTGCCAGACCAAAGAAATCTTTTTCTTATTCTATCCAATAAAGCAATGAAACGGTGAATATTTGTAACAAGATTGATAAGTTTGAATGGATTAATGGATGGGTGCACCATATACATAAAACGGTGAATATTTGTAACAAGATTGATAAGTTTGAATAAGATGAGGGACTATAATTGTTGGGCATGATAAAGATAAACGGGTGGAAAGGGAAACTTATAGAGCAATAATGTTTGGTTTCCCTACCAAAAGTGGTTCGCCCTGATGTGTCACATCACTATTTAACTAACATGCATGCGTTTTAAATGATGAGGTAAATTATGACCATATATTATAATAAATATCAATGCCTTTTCTTTTCTTTTAAAAAGAAAATGATGCTTTCAAAAAGAATTATCACATTAATGATTAATGTTTAAAATGTATTTTAAAAATAATAATAGAGGCACAGAAATCTAACTGAAAAAGGAATCTATTATAATTAAAATAATAAATAACATAAAGATACCTTTATAACTTTGAAAAGTATAAAAAAAGTTTCATGATGTACTAATTTTTTATAACTTGAACTAGAAATGTTTAAAAAATCGTATAAATAATATGTTAGCATGTTAAAGCCTCGAGTTAATTTGACTCAAGTAACAAGCTAACTAATTTCTTTGTATATTTTTAGTTTGATGTTATATTATTTGAAACATGTATAATTTGATATTGTTGTTAACTTATTATTTAAGTATTTTACAAATAAAATCATATAAAATTATCAAAATTAAGAGAGAAAAAAGGTGATACTTCAAGGGACAATAAGCTGACCTGAGTTGGAAATAGGATGGATACGAGCTTAGTTAGAAATGTCAAGTTGAGTCGAGTCAGGTAGACCACAAGGTGATGCTAATTTACGGGTGAACAACACTATTCAGAGTTAAGTTTGAAGGTAGACCACTAGGTGATGATAATTTATCAGTTAACAACACTATTAAGAGTTAAGTTTGAAAGTACCAACTCAACTTTTTTCTTTTCAGATACCAAATTTCTTTAGTTCGATCGTGTGTTATTTTGGAGAAGATAAAAAATAATCAAATATTTTACTTATGAAAACAATTACTATAAATCACAAGAAAGTATATTACACAATCTTTTACCATTTCATTACTATAGATGTTTATGTACTTAATGATTATACATATGTTTTTAAAAGTAACTAGAATTATTATTTTCTTAAATTAAAATTAATAAGTATATTAACTAGTAGGTTATAATCTCATATATTACACGAGTTAAATAAATATAGGATTATTGGATTTCAATAATCTTATCTTTTATCAATTGACTAATAATAATCCCAATTGATAATATTCTTACCACCAGTCCCTAATTTTAAACTATTTTCTTACATTGGACCCCCCGTTAAAAAAACTTAACGTCGTTAGGTTTAATATAACGTGAAAATATGCAACCGCCGGAAAGTCGAGCCAAGCTAGCAGTGGTCTCGTGGTCAGTGGCGGATCCAGGAATTTTTTCCAGGGGGTTCACTGTTTTTAGATGCTCTAATTTCACAGGGTCTGACATAAAAATTTTCGGTTCGGTTCGATTGTTCGGGTCGGGTCGGGCATGGGCGGCTCAACCATTTTGGAGACCTAAAGCGAAGAAAAAATTTCAAACGTAAATTAAAACTTTCTACAACATTTCCTATAGGGCCCAATTACTTCAACATTTCTTATAGGGCGGTTGAGTAGTCGACGGCACTGGCAGCAGGGGGAAGGGACGCAAACGCTGGTGCAGCAGGCGAAAGGGACGTAGACGCTGTGTGCGTAGGCTTCTGAATTGTTTTGTTTTGTTTCCCTAATTTGTATTGTTTGTAGCCCAATTAATTAAGCCCAACAAAAAAAATGAAAACAAATAACTCCATAATTTGTAGGCTGGTAGCCCAATTGTTATTCTGGTACGCTGGTAGCCCAATTGTTTTTCCCTAATTTGTATTCCAGATTAGTTTAAAAAAAAGTTCTAAAAAATGTCAGTAAAGGGATTCGAACCCATAACCTCCATGTTATAATGCAAAGCCTAAACCACTACACCACTTGTTATACTTTGTAAGGGGGTTCACCCTATAATTTTTTAAGGGGTTCACCCCAGTTTTTTTACCTAGCGTTACACTACAATTTCGAAACTCAGGGGGTTCCTGTGCACCCCCCCTCACACTAGTAAATCCGTCATTGCTCGTGGTGAGTTTTGAAATTGGCTCTGGTGGTGTTTAACGAGGTGTTTAACCGGTCTCGTTAAACACCACCGTTATCTCTGTTTGGACTTGACGGCAAAACGAGACCGGTTAAAAACCACCAGAGCCAATTTCAAAACCCACCACGAGACCACTGCTAGCTTGGCTCGACTTTCCGACGGTTTACAGATGTCCACGTCATATAAAACCTAACGGCGTTAAGTTTTTTTAACAGGGGGTCCAATGTAAGAAAATAATTTGAAAGTAGGGATTAGTGGTAAGAATATTCTCAGTTGGGATTATTATTGGCCAATTGGTAAAAGGTGGGATTATTAAAATCTAATAATCCATAAATATAATGTTATATAATTAGTAAATAAAAAATTATGTTTTTAAAAACCCGTGTTTTACACGGATTGAATAAAATATAATGTAATCTTTTAACACATACACTCGTCAAAATATATCTACTTTAACGTGATAGTTATAAATTATATTAAGTTAATTTTTAAAACACTTTTTTTAACTTGGTATTATTTTTTTTATGAATTGATAAATGGTAATCCATATTAAATTTATTTGTTTAATAATATAATAAAAATCCATAATTAAATAAAAAGTGTCCATAATTATATTGATATTAAATATTTACAAATATATTATTTTAATATAGTATTTAATAGGAGAGAGACGCGAAAAAATTATGCTAAGAATGCACCAGTAGGTGACACGTGTTTTAAAATTTTTATTTTTTTATTAAGTAGTATAGATTATTAACTTAACAATATCTAAGTCAACACAATCCTTTTTACGAGTATAACACTTTGATAGACTATTTAAGTTGTTTCTTGTCTAGAAAAAGATTTTTTTAGAACGCAACAAGATACTATACATGAAACAACATTACAAAAGTACAAGATAGCTTTGAAGCCACTATGCATTTGAGTGTACATTTACGATTCATACCACAATTACGAAAAGTGAAAGACGGCATCAAATAAAGGATCGTGTTACTTCCCTAGACTATTTAAGTATACTTGGATACACAAGATCTTTTGTTATTCATTTTTTTTTAAATATTTATTCATACCATCTCCAATAGGAGGAGAGACGAGCGCTTCATGTAGCACCGTCCGTGTTTTTTTTTGAACGGCGAACATTGAATGTTGTGACGTCGCACCCTCCCGTCACATGGGAGAGCCTAGTCCAACTCCGGCCAATAGTTGTCTTAACCGGGCTCACTTGGCGTTAGAGTTGGAGAGCATCAAAGGAAAAATCCCACCCAATACGGCCCCTTCCGGGCTTGAGGGAGAGCCGAGGCTCGAACCCTAGATCGACGTGGGTAAAACCCTGGTGTATCAACCTAAGAACTAGGCCTCATTTGCATGCCTCGAAAATTAATGGTGGTGGTAGGGATTGAAACCGGGTCCATTGGGACTTCAGGTCTTACCTCAACCACTACACCACAACCTCTTTGGCTAGCACCGTCCATGTTAACCGACATTCTATCTCCTCTAATTCACGGATAGCACTCCCTCTCACCTCTCTCACAGACCCTATGTGATAGTGTGCCCTTCCACACGGACTATCCTTCGACAACCCTACGTCCCTACCCCTTCAATAATGGATCTACATTATATCTTCGTGAGGCTGTGTCCCTACCCCTTCAACAATGGATCTAGGGCTGATAATTCCTATCTGTTTAAGACACGATTAAACATGTTTAAGAAAAAATACACTATGTAATTTTATACATTTTAAAAAATAAGTAAAATTAAGAGGCTAGAGTCCATCATTTCTCTTTCTTGGTACATAAAAGATACAACTGTTTTATAGACATTAGATATAAAGAAGTTAAACGAGTTGTATTCATATTTGATACTTGTATTATCCACGTCGCCAATGACCTGTTTAGACACGAATTACCTGTTTTGCCAGTCTTAAATGGATCTACATTAGGATGGTCTTACGAGCGCCTCATGGGCTCCGTTTAGGATGGTCTTAATGCAATTTTATTATTATATCAAGTTCTATTCAACATACATTTTAAATATTATTAAACATGTTTCTTTTGATTTAAACATAAATAAATAAATGTGTAAATTTAAAAATGTTGGTCAACATTTTTTTTTTTTTAAAATTCCATACTCCCCCTCTCCCATAAATATTATCCTTTCATATGCATAAAAAAAACACACACACACAAAGACCCATCAAAATGCTCATCCTCTGTTCACATACAATCTTTCCACATTTTACTTAAATCACTCCAATAATCCATCATTTTCTAAATATCCTCAAATTTCTTGGTGGGTCTATGGATTTCGAGGGTTTAGACCGTCTGCTCAGTCCAGAAACCACCACCACAAACAACAATAACAACCCTCTGCTTTCTACATATGACCCAAATCCAAATCCGAAATCCTATCGATTTAAACACGAACAATCCCAATCTGTTTCTGCATCATTTCACAATCAAGATCAGCAGAATCACCTATTTTGTTACTATGATCGAAAAAATACCGGTACCGTGTGTTACTTTTGTTTTTTTTCCGGTGCTCTGTTTTTAGTTGTTTTAATGGTGCTCTGTTTTTTTTATTTTTGTGTTAATTGCAGGGGTGACGGGGCCATTTACGACGTCACAGTGGATGGAGTTGGAACACCAAGCGTTGATTTTTAAATACTTTACTGTTAACGTCCCTGTTCCGTCTAATCTGCTTGTTCCGGTGATAAAAGCGCTTGAAACGGCGGCGTATTGTTCAATTCCGGCAGCTAATCTCAGGCAAACATGTAAGTGGTTTCTTTTTCACGATTTCATGGAAATGAAGTTGAAATTTGTTTGATTTTGTTGGTGAATTAGATGGATGGGGTGGTTTCCATCTGGGGTTTTCGAATAACTCCGATCCGGAGCCAGGGCGGTGCCGGAGGACCGACGGGAAGAAGTGGCGGTGCTCTAGAGAGGCGGTGGTGGATCAGAAGTATTGTGAACGGCATATGAACAGAGGCCGGCATCGTTCAAGAAAGCCTGTGGAAGGTCTCTGTTCCGGCGCCGGCTCCGGCAACGGCAAGGTCTCTACTCCGGCGCCGGTGGTGACCACCGTCTCCGACATTGTTAGCCCTTTTCACATACAAAATCAAAACAGGGGAAATATGGGGTTTGAGAAAATTCAAGATTCAACATGTCATTCCATGTTATCTCCATCAAGGTTCAAGATTCAACTCAATAGTGAAAGATCACAAGAAGTAAGTTGGATCCCGGTTTCTTGGGAAGCCTCGAATGGCGGGCCGTTGGGTGAAGTCTTGAATCGCGGTACGAACAACTATCCGTCGGCGCTAAATTTGATGACAGATGGTCTGGAAATTAGCCGACATACGGCATTGTTGTAAACTTGTAGTATCAAGATATGTGATGTGGAGGGGACAGGCTAAACGTATCCCTGCTGTGTAAAATGTGAGAGATGATGTGACTGATTTAGTAAGGGAGGAATTCAGTCAGTAAAAATAACGAAAACCCATGTTGGAGATTCAATTTATTATGTGTTTTTAGTTAATTTGTTTGTGTTTGGTGTTTGGGACAAAACTCTTTGACTAGATGCTATGAAACCCATGTGTTGTAGGCACCAAATTTGAGTTATTTTGGTAGTGTTATCATGTTGGGGGTAATGAAATAAAGTTTGAATTATGAATGCAATATTTGGTTGGTGGGAAGCATGTTTGATGTGGGGGGGGGGGTGTATATCTCTTTGTGGGGCCCTTTAATCTTATCTTGAGACCGCATAATTCTTTCATTTGCAACATACTCAAAATGGTAATGGAAATGGGGCAAACTTGTCAACCTGTGTCTCATTGTTATTTGTTCTTGATGATAGAATGGTGAATCACATCCGAGGGGTTCTTGTTTCTTATTGGTGGTCAAAATTATGATTTGTTGATGATGTAAAAGTAAATATCTAAACATTTACTCTAGTCATACAATGAGATTGAATCAAGTTGGCGGCTTTGGTTGTTTGTTTCATGACTAGATGTGGTGGTGCATTTACCGTGGCCATAAGTGACCAATCAAGTATTTAACTTGGTGACACTTTTGTTAGGTCATTAGGGGGGTGCGAGTGGAAGCGGGTTCGAGTGCGGGTAGCCAGCGGGTAGGGTGGAACACCGACGCATCCTCCGCGCGTTTGATGGCGGGTAGTGGGCGGTACTTCTAGCGGGTATATGTATCCGTTGAAATGGTATGTTTTACCCGTTGAAAATCAAAAAAGGACCGTTGAACGGCTATATGCCGTTTAAAATTAAAAAAAAACTTTAAATTATTTAATTTACCCCCTATAAATGCATAAATCCAATATTCTCAATTCACAAAAAATACATACCATCTCCTCTATTATTTATATAAAAATACCATGGATTTCAAAAAAGTTTCTAAACCGAGAGGCGGCCGCAAAAAAGTGCCCAAACCTTTTTGTTTTAATTATTTTTTTAAAGTAGGAGGGTTGGAGGGTAGTTTGGGAGGGTAGTGTAGCTAAATGATGTGACATCTTTTAATTGGTCTAATTTGTGAGGGTACTTTAGTTGGGAGGGTACTACTCCCACCTCACGTCATTTTCTTTTTCTAATTTAATTTAATATTAATTTGTTTAAAATTTTTAAAATAATAATAAAAAAAAATATCATTAATAATAAAAAAGAAAATAACATTAATAATAAAAAAGGAAAAAACACATTGAAAACTTAATAATAAAAATAGATTTTAATTGTTGCCCGAGTCGAGATGGAGCACCAAATCTTGACGAATATTGTTGTGTGTTTCACGGTTGGGTTTATATTGTTCGTTTACAATTTGTTGGGCCTCACTAACATCCTCTAATCGAAGGGTCGTTTCAAATTCTTCTTCGTTGAACTTGCAAATTGCCCGACCATCATTTTCAATGATCATGTTTGTATATTTTTTAAATGTCGCTAAGAGTCGGTTAGCGTAAGTATTTTGGGCCGTAGATATTAATTATACCTTTACAAAATTTTTATAAACAAATCCGTGTTGTTTTCTTGGCGATCTTTATATTTTCATCTAATTCGTCGGAGCCGGATCCGTATGCCAACATCCGCATAGCGGTGGTGCACTTTTGAATGGGGGTGAACCCTCTTCGACCTCTTGCATGCCATTTCAATTTGAAATAATCCATCTCTCGTTCCAAATCGTTAACAATACGTAAAAATAAATTTCTACGCATACAAAAATGATTCCAGAATGTCTCTGCGTTATAAACTGGCTCGTCACAATAGTAATCCTTAATTAAACGCTCGTGAGTGGTTTCACGGTCTCAGTTAACAGTTGCTCTTCGTGTGTACATACGCATGTTTGAACTTTCGGCATCGTCTCTAATTATTTCAACGAGAGTAGCGCCAACCGTTTGGAAAAAAAGTGGAGTGACACCTTCGGATTCGTAAGAGGGTGAATTGAGGGAATCCGTTTGAGAGTTTGGTTGGAATGGTTCGGAGAGAATTGTTGTTTGATTTTTATAAATTTCAATTTCTAAAATGTATATATATAGAGGTGATTAAATTTCAAAAAAATAAAATAATAATTTAATGTTTTTATCCGTTGGGCAACGGCTCAATGCCACCCAACGGCTCCTTCGAGCGTGCAAATCACCACTCCACGACTGTTTCACGGGGGTTGTCCCCTCACCCTTAAAATACAACACCTTACACCATCCTATAATTGAGGAAGAGAGAGATCAATAAAGGATTATTAAATTGTTAGAGTGAGTTGGTATTTGAATTTAATAATAATTAGGTAACTTGTTTAGCAAGCGTTAGGATTAGTATAAATACTTATGTTCGGGTCGTAGTATATGTATGTGATTTGCGGTATTCATAAATAAAAGAGTCGTATTGTGTGCATCTGATCATGTTCGAGTCTGCAACATCCAAGGTTCGGCTCTCACGAGAATTCAAGAAGTGGTATCAGAGTCACTCGTCAATGGCGGATCTCCTAGTGATCGTTGGAGTCAAGAAACTTAATAATCAAAACTACAACACATGGTCAACTTGTTTGATGTCGTACATGCAAGGTCAAAGACTTGTGGGAGATTGTTAATAGAGCAGAAGCGACATCACCAACAACAGACGGAGCAAACTGACTATTAAGCAATTGGAAGGTCAAAGCGGGCAAGGTGATGTTCGTTATGAAGATGACCATGGAAGAAGAAATGCTTGAGCATATCCAAGCAGAATCTCCTAAAGCAGTTTAGGACACCCTCGCTAGAGGTGCTCATAAAAATCGGATCCGAATCCGATCCGATGGTTTATTCGAAACCGGATCCGGCTAGAACCGGTTTTTTTGGAACTGGTCCGGATTTTTTCAGAACCGCCGGATCCAGAACCGGTTTAGGGGTTTTTGACGGACCGGATAAAAATCGGACAAAAACCGGACATTTTGGAACCGGTTTTTTTCGGACAAAATATAACCGGTTCTATCCGGTTCTATCCGGTTATAGCCGTTGGGTTAAAAAAACCCGGCTATATAGCCGTTAATATGGCCGTTTTTTTGTTTTTTTTGTTTTTGTTTTTGAGGCTTGAAACTTAGTATAAATAGGTATCGGGTGTATGGGTTAGTTCACCACAACATTCTAGTTCTCAAAACGCAAAAAAAAACGCTTGCTTTACGAAAAAAAAAACGCTCTCATGGCTTCCGCTTTCGCAAGCACTCAAAATTCGCTTGGTGGTTCTACTAGCGATGTCACGGTGGTGTCAGTATTTCCTTGCTCCCGAAACCAAGAGATATGGGCTTATTTCGATTTATGCGAAATGTCGAACGGTTCGCAAAAGGCTCGTTGCAAACGTTGTGGTAAAATTTTGGGTGCTGCGGGAAATAGCACTTTGAGGAAACATATTGGTAGTCACGCAAAATACACTCAAGGTGAAGATCAAACTCAAATTGGTAGATATGGAGGAGTTTGGCAATACAATATCGAGAGGGTTCGTGAGAGAATGGCACATTTCGTCATTCAAGAAGAGTTGCCTTTTGATCATTTTGATAATCCGCGCTTGACGAGGATGATACAAGAGACGCTTCAACCGAGTTACACAAATGTAAGTCGTTCTACTTTGAGAAGAGATTGTTTAAAAATGTGGAAAAGAGCTAAAAAAGAATTAATTTTAGGTTTTGAAAATTTAAATACCGGCATTAACTTAACAACGGACGTTTGGTCCGCTCCACATGGTTTACCCGAATCGTACCTTTGCGTTACCGCACATTGGGTTCAACCGGAGTCGTGGCAAATGATGAAGCGTACGATTGCGTTTGATTATTTTGGATATCCACATACCGGTGAAAACTTATTTTATATTTTAGACTCGGTCATTCAAACTTATAAAATTCAACCAAAAATATTTGCAATATCTTTTGATAACGCTTCAAATAACACAAACGCGGTGGAAAAATTAAAAATAAAATATGAATCGCCTTGTAACGGTGTTTTCTTTCATAGTCGATGTGTTGCACACATCATTAACTTGGTTGTGCAAGACGGTCTAAACGTCCAAGAAATAAGAGACGTAAAAGAAAATTTTAAAGTGATGTTACGTGAAGTTTTTAGCACAAGCAAAAAAAGATATATAAACTATAGAAACTTGTGCCAACAAACGGATTCCATCTTTTTAGGTTCGAATTGGGACGTACCTACTAGATGGAACTCGACATGGAAAATGTTTGAATCGGCCTTAAGGCAAAGAGTTACTTTAAAACATTTACATGATGAACTTGTACAAAAGAAACGTTGTTCACAAAAAAATGATAATATAAGTTGGGATATGATCGAGAAACTAACTAATTTGCTTGAGGTTTTTAAAAATGCAACTACATGTTTATCGGGAGTTTATTATCCCACATCTTCGCTAATACTTCAACAATTATACTTAATATGTAATAAATTAAAAGAGTTTGAATATCACGGCCCTATTTTTGAAAAAAATGGTAAAACCTATGAAAGCTAAATTTAAAAAATATTTTTCTGAAATGCCGGCCGTTGTTACATGTTCGGCCGCCTTAAACCCAACGATTAATGTAACCGGTGTTGAAGCATTAATTGGATCAATATCGGATGATTTAAATATGTTCGAGGAAGACCCAAATTTTGAATCAAAGGCAATAAGGGATTTCAATTCGGCTTTTAATAATATGTTTGATTATTATTTACGCAAATATGGTGGAAGTGGTGATCCATCAAACATACGTGAATCAATGGGTTCGGGTTCAAGTTCTAGTAGTTCAAGGAACCCGATGCTAAATTTATTTAACACTTTAAGAAACGAAAATACTAAACGAGCTCGTGGAACCACACCAAGTAGCGATCTTGGGAGATATCAAGCAACCGACTTTATTTCAACTCTAAGATCCGAAGAGTTTGAAAACTTTGATATCTTGAGTTGGTGGCAAGGAAGAGAATCCCAATATCCCGTTCTAGCCGCAATAGCCCGTGACCTACTAACCGTCCAAGCTTCCACGGTAGCTTCGGAATCTGCTTTTTCTCTTAGTGGTAGGGTTTTATCTATTCGAAGAACGAGGCTTACACCGGAATCTATAGAGATGTGTATTTGCTTGAAGGACCATTTGGATGCCGTTGAACGTGTATAATATGTTGCAAAACTAGAAGACGAGCTTGACATTGAACAAGAAATACATGAATTCGAAGTAGAACAAGGGGCGACGAATCCACTTTCTGACGAAGAACAAACTTATAATGAAGCCCAACGTATCTCAAGCGAAGAAGATTGAAAACCGATGTTACGAAGACTAAGACGAGTAGACGACGAATAACGAGTGATAATAAATAATATATATTTTGTGATTCAATTATGTTTTTTGTAAATTTTTTGTATGAACAATTGTTAAATCACTTAAAAAAAAGCTAAAAAACAAATAAAACATGTATTTTATAGTGTATCTTTGTTAATTTTAAAAATTTTTTTTTAAAAAAAAAAAAAATCCGGTGGAATCGGTTTTTTTTGTCCGGTCCCAATAGGTTCCAACTCTCCACTCCCTTAACCGGATCCGATCCGGAACCGGTTCCAATGGATCCGACCGTTGACTACCGTTGACCGAACCGGTCCGGATCCGGATCCGAAAAAACCGGTTTGTGCACCTCTAACCCTCGCTACACTTTTCTCCAAGAAAAATGATACTAAACTGCAATTGTTGTAGAACAAACTGTTATAGGTGGCTCAACGGGAACTAACGATTACACAATAATTTCACAATGTAAAAGAGCATATCTCTAGAAATTAGGGAGCTATATCAACAAGCAAGAATTGGAGAATCAAGAATGAAACAGACCATTTTTATTCATGGTCTAAAACTTGAGTTTAGAAGCGTCGTAGCAGTTATACAAGGGTGGACTACCCAACCTTCATTTATGGTGTTTGAGAACCTGTTAACAAGCCAATAATCGCTAGCCAAACAACTTATCGACACCTCAACCAAAACCGAATATGAAGCGCTTTATGCTGAGAAAAGCAAAAGCAAGTTTAGGTACTAGATATCCCAAAGTCAAATTGAACCCATGATAGAACAAAGCAACCTGCACGGGAAAGGAAGGCCTGATTAGTCGACAAAGAAGATCAAGGCAGTGAAAGGAAATCCAGATATAGTGGTAAACGATTTCCCTTCAAATGCTGCAACACTGGACATAAGGGACACATGGCTTGAGATTGTCGTTCAAATATATGAGAAGATGGAAACTCAGCAGCTGTTCAGACTGAAGAAGATGTTAACTAATCCGATTAAGGCTCCACTTGAGTTGGTACACACTAACGTGTTTGAGCCAATAAAACAACCATCCATCCCGGTACTAGCAAGCCATAGAAAAACCTCAGTGCATCCAATGTGGGCTTGAATTTTTATGATAGTGATTATGGAATTGCAACAGATGAAGTAACAAGCAACAACCAACAATTAAATCCTTTACGTTGTGAAAACAATGCTTCAAAAATCATTAATCCCTTGTTTTGATAATGACAAAAGTAATTAACTTGTATTATCTTGTGCTAATAAAAACACTCAAGATATCAACAACAATAAACTACAAAGTCACATGCTAATCAAGGTGGTGGCTATATAATACTCTATGATCAAGATCAAGGCTTAACCAACAACATGAATATGTTTTGGAAATTAGAGAGATTAAAATAGATTAACTAAAATTATAATAAGTTTTATAAAAATATAATTTTATGAAAACCAAGTCATTTTTTAAAGACATTTTATAAAGCATAGTCAATGTTTTATAAAAACTCAAGTGTTTATAAAAATGGTTTCTAGAAGAAATTTGAATTTTGAAAATAGGGTAGGTTGGTGAATCTTCCATTAATGGAAGTATCTCAACACAATTTTGTATGGGAAACACAAATGATAAAAATTGGCTAAAAGCTAAGACTAAAGTGGAAGGCATCTTCTTTACTTTACAAACTACAAAAGTAAAACTCACAATTTTAATAAAAGTTTTTCAAATGTGGTAAAGGGTCAAATGGATCAAATGGAAATGCTTAAAACAAGTTTACAAAACTGGAAATGACTTTAGAGTGTGAAATTGGACAAGCCCCAAAGTTCAAAATTTGTACCAAAGAGTGGATAGAGGTTCCACGGTCGATGGTCGGTCGAATGTGGCCCGCCTGTCTCCCAGTTTTTGGTTTTCAAAATTTGCCTATAAATTAAAACCCGTGTCCAACCTTATCACTCACTCTTTTGCTCTAATACTTTCAAATACATATATAACGGAAATTGGGAAACACTATCTTAATATAGTGTTGCGTTGTGAGGAGTTACACTATCTCAACATAATGTAGAGTGGTGAGATTGTAAAGACCACTGTCTTAACCTAATGTGTCGAAGAAGGTGATCACTACCTTTATTTAGTAAGATGTTGTACAAGGTGATCACTCCCTTTAATTAGTGAAACGCTTGGTATGCCGGTGGTCTCTTTTGTTCAAGAGAAACATTTAGTGAAGCAACTCTTGATTGGAGAATCAGGGAGAAGACGTAGAGTGAATTAGTTAATTAGCATATACTTGAATCTCTATAAATTCGATTTTGTCATTCTAACCCTTAAATTTACATTATGTTGCTTTAATTAATCAAGTTTTAACAAATGTTAATCCATACAAGTTAGTTTTAATTAAGCTAATTTTTAAGAAAGCCTATTCACCCCCTCTAGTTTTCTACACTTTATAAGCGTCTCAATAAGATGACACCCAAGATCTCAACCTTAGGAGTTAAACTCGGGTTAGAAAGTAAAACCCAAAATATGCAAATATAATAACATTTGAAGATTATATTATTGAGCCTGATTCATTAAGCCTGCAAAACGCCAAAACTCAAGGTTGGTTGGAGACTATGGAAGTTTAAATGGTTGGGAATTGGTCCTTAAAACAATCGATGTGAAACCCATTTCCAGTAAGTGAGTTTACAAAGTGAAGCGTCCGGCTAATGGGTCGGTTGAAAGACTTAAAGTTCGGCTAGTGCCTCGGGGGTTTTAGTAACAACATGGTTTAGACTATTAGGAAACGTTAAGTCCATTTGCCAAGTTGACCACTGTCTGAGTTCTCCTTCCATTAGCCGTGAATAAAAGTTGGAGTTCTGGTAAATAGATGTGAATAACACATTTTTGTACGGGGATCTGGATCAGGTGATTCATATGTAACAACGAAGTTGGTTTTGAAAGTCCTACACACCCAATTTATGTGTGTAAAATGAAGAAGGCGCTATAATGATTAAGCCAATCACCATGGGTATGGTTTGGGAAGATTTCATAGTTCTTAGAGCACAATGGGTTCGCGAGTACTTCAACTGATGCAAGTTTGATTATAATGACCTATGGAGATAAGGTTTCCATTATTCTTGTCTACGTGGATGATCTTTATCATAACCGGGGATTTAGAAGAGGTGATAGCATAACTGAAGAAAAGTTTAAGTACTCGATTCAAGATGAAAGACCTAGGAAATTTTAAGTACTCGATTCAAGATGAAAGGCATAGTTGGATACGAAGTAGAGTTTAAAATGGAGCCATAAGTAAGGTTGAGTGTTTTCCGCGTGGAAGATTATGCAGGAGACCCGAGTAGTAGATGATCAACCATGGGATATGTTTTTATGACTGGTGCAAGTGCAGTGACATGGTGCAACAAAATGCAACCTATTGTTTCCCTGTCGACTACTAAAACTGAATATAGAGCCGCTGCTATGCCGGCTCAAGAGCTAGCGTGGCTAGTACAACTTTTGAAAGATTTGAATCAGAAGGTAGACTACTCATTTCAGCCGTTTTGTGACAATCATTCAGCCATTCAACTTGCTGCAAAAACCTACATTCCATGCTCGTATACTACGCACACTGAAGTTCATTATCACATTATTCGAGAAAAGGTATTGAAAGGTGATATTGTTTTACAATTATTTGGATACAAATGATCAAATGGTAGATCTGTTTGCAAAGGGGTTGTCAAGTGTGAAAATATGTGGATTTTCCACAACTATGGGTATAGGTAGTGTCGGTATTGAGAGGGAATGTTAAGAAACAACACCGTACACCATCCTAGAATTGAGGAAGAGATACAGATCAATAAAAGATTATTATCTAAATTGTTAGAGTCGGTTTAGGAGTTAGTATTTGGATTTAACTAGGTAACTTGTTTGGCAATGGTTATAACTAGTATAAATACTTATAAGCTGGGTCATATTATTATGTATGTAGTTTGCAATATTCAAAAAGTAAAAGTCGTACATGAGTTGTGTGCTTCTGGTCTTGTTCGAGTCTGTAACATCTAAGGTTTGGCTCTCACGAGAATTCAACAACTTACACTAAAGAGATCAAAAGAAATTGAGTAAATGTTTTTGTGTATTAATTTCTTGAGTCGACACAAATTATGAGATGTTAGCCTCTATATATGTAGAACTAACAAGAGGATCTAGTTGCCTAATAAAAGTAGGTAACAAACTATAACAAACAAAAGATTCCAACAAACTGATCTCTAACATGTCCTTTTACATTGAACGACGATAATGATATGTAGCTTGAATCTCAGATAGAGAAACTGGGTAGAGGATAACCATTTGGTAAGAATTTCTGCAACTTATGTGTGGTGGCAACATTAAGACTGTAACAAAAGATTCCAACAAACGGATCTCTAACATGTCCTTTTAAATTGAACGACAATAATGATATGTAGCTTGAATCTCATATAGAGAAACTGGGTAGAGGATAACCATTTGGTAAGAATTTCTGCAGCTTATGTGTGGTGGCAACATTAAGAACTGTAAGAGACTAAGACAAAACAATATCCTAAATATAATGTTTACCAATCTCGTGATGTTTGGTGCTCTGATGAAAGATATGATTAACTTCCAGATAAGTAGCACCAATGTTCTCACACCAAAGAGTAGGTGCACAATTTGCAGATAACTAGAGTTCATGCATCAATGACTTAATCCATCGGAGTACAACAACATCATGAGCAAGATCCTGATACTCAGTCTCTGTATTACACTGGGCGACTGTGTGCTGCTTCTTGGAACTCCAATTGATGAGGTTGGATCTAAGAAAAACACAACCTATGGTAGATCGACCATCATTCAGGCACCAAACCCAATCAGCTTCATCATAAGATTGAAGGGCGTGGTTGCGACACAGCATAGGTGAGGGTAACACCTCATCCTTTAACTCATGTGAACACGACCGCCAACCATGTAGTTTTGGTGTGGGTGGTTACCATCAACATGTTCTTGTTGAACAAACTGTTCTCTAACGATAATTTTGAAGGCGGGCCACCCACATGATGATTATGCTCGAAGTAGTAACCTCTCAAGATTTATTATTTTAGCATGCATTTGGTGTCTCCGGTTCCAACAACGAAATCAACACCGTCAATCAATAACCATTACTAAACGATGTACTAAATGGAACCACACTTAATTGTCCATTTCAAGTTAAAGGATCTTGTGACAACCGGCAATTTCAGGTCAATACATGTCCCCGTCTCTGTCATAATTTGCATACATTACATTCGTGTTAGACTTAATTATGGTTAATTAAGGTCATTTCATAATTGACAGAGTCCATTCATAAAATTTCACACATCGGTAATTCGGTAAGTTACCGGGTCAGACATAGTATAACCGTCACACACGAACGTTGGTGACAGTTAATATTTATGTTTTAATAAATATTTTGTGGTGTTACAACCCTATTTTATGACTTAAATATATGAGTGTGTTTATTTATATCAACTTAGTATTTAAACGCGCGTCTCTACCATTTCACCGTTATATTTTATTTTGACGCGCTATTTCGACATATTAAATTTCTAGACATATGTTTACATATTAGTAAATTACTAAATATATAATGTATAATTTTATAAAGCTCGGTTTTAATAAAATCTCTATTTTATATCGTGTCCGATTTATACCCGTTACCACCCGAATACTCGTTTTAAACTACAAAAAACCCCTTTAACCATGAGATGGGCGAGTCGTCTCAGACGCACCCGTTCCCTACCTTTGACCGGAGAGCCATTCATGCACACCGTGTCCACACTAGTGGCACGAGGTGCTCTCCATGACCCGTAGATTCACTCACTGCAGGTCGACATAGAGAGACTCATAGGCCTTCACATGGAGTCATGGTGGAACTCGCATGATCATACATTGGGTCTGGATGTTGACGATGCGATCTCATCGAAGTATTTCAAAGAGATGCTGAGAGAAAAATATTGTCCTCATACTGAACTAAAGAAACTAGAGCAAGAGTTCTGAACCTGACCACGGAAGGTGTTGATGTGGCCATCCATACCACCAAATTTCATGACTATGCACGATTGTATTCACACATGGTCACCTCTGAATTCAAGATGATTGAAAGGTATCTCTGGGGTCGAGCACCTCAAATCCAAAGCATGGTGACTTCTACTCAATCCGCTACCATCCAGAACGCGGTAAGACTTGCTCACCATCCGATTGATCAAGCAGTTCGCCAGGGCATTTTGGTAAAAAAAAGATTCCTTTGTGAGAAGCGCTGACAACGAGAGAAAGTGGGATAACAATCATGGTAAAACCTATGTAACCCTAGTCTAGAAGAAGCAAGAAACGGTTATGGCCTTTGTTGCATGCCTAACCAAGAAGAAACGAAGAGGTGAGTATACCGGGAACCTACCTAAGTGTAACAAATGTAGCTTTCATCATGTGGGTACATGTAAAGATTCTATGTGTCAGAAATGCAAGAGGTTCGGCCATGCAACTAAAAATTTCTGGATGACTGAGCCAGACGCCAACCCAGGGGACAATCGTGGTTGCTTTGAATGTGGGAGTTCTGCACACTTTCGCAAGGACTGCCCAAAACAGAAAAAATCAACGGATAATAATGCATGCGGTAGAGCCTTTGTGATAGGATCAGGAGAAGACCGTCGAGATTCGAACATTTTTACGGGTACGTTTCTCATTAATGATCACTATGCTTCTATTTTGTTCGATACGGGTGCCGATAAGCGTTTTGTGTCTTGCGAATTTAGTCCATTACTCGGTATTAAACCAATCATGTTGACTAGTAAATAACAAAGAGTTACTCAATGGGAAGTTAATCGAAACCGCAAAGTAATACAAGGGTGTACTTTGAATTTGACGGATCACCCTTTTGTCATAGATTTACTGCCTGCAACGCTTGGAAGTTTTGACATCATCATCAGAATGTATTGGTTACCAAAGAATCGAGCTGAAAACGTTTGTCGTGAAAAGATTGTCCGTATTCCACTTCCGAATGAGGAAACACTTTCGATTTAAGGATAAAGGAGCGGTACTAGGCTAAGGATCATTACTTGTATAAACGCTCGAAAGTGCTTACGAAAGGGTTATCATGCAATCTTGGCGCACGTAACAGAAAAGCTAGCGGCGGAGAGAAAAGTAGAGGATATACCGATCGTTAGAGATTACCCTGAAGTCTTTCCCGAAGACTTGCATGGACTTCCACCTATAAGACAAGTCGAGTTTCGAATCGGTCTGGTACCCGGAGCTGCACCTATAGCGTGATCACCATACTGTCTAGCGCCATCGAAACTGCAAGAATTGTCTAACTAACTGCAAGAATTGTTAGACAAAGGATTCATAAGACCGAGTTTGTCACCTTAGGGAGCCCCGGTTTTGTTTTTCAAGAAGAAGGATGGATCCTTTCGAATGTGCATCGATTATCGGGAATTAAATAAGCTGACTATTATGAACCGGTATCCACTTCCGAGGACCAATGACTTGTTCGACCAACTTCAAAGATCCGGTTATTATTCAAAGATCGCCTTACGTTCAGGATACCATCAGTTCCAAATTCAAGAGGAGGATATTCCTAAGACCACGTTTCAGACTCGTTACGGTCACTACAAGTTCATGGTCATGTCGTTGGGTTAACCAATGCCCCAACTGTATTCATGGACCTCATGAGTAGAGTGTGCAATCCCTATGTGGATAAATTTGTGATTGTTTTCATCGATGACATCTTGATATACTCACAAACTCAAGAAGAGCACAAGCAGCATTTGAGACTAATCTTAGAATTACTTAAGAACGGGAAGTTGTACGCTAAATTCTTGAAATGCAATTTCTGAAATTGAGAAGTGCAATTTCTCGGGCATGTGGCCAACGAGAATGGTATACATGTTGACCCATCCAACGTCTAAGCGATAAGGAATTGGGAAGCACCGAAGACTCCAACCGAGGTGCGACAATTCTTAGGTCTATCAGGCTACTACTGACGGTTTATCAAAAATTTCTCCAAGATAACCCAGAAAGAAAGGAAGTTCGATTGGGACGAAAAGCAAGAAGCAGCTTTTCAGCTGTTGAAACAGAAACTATGTTGTGCTCCGATCTTGTCCCTGTCCCATCCAGAAGGAACAGACAGATTCATGGTATACTGTGACGCATCCTGCCAAGGTCTTGGTTGCGTATTGATGCAACACGACAAGGTTATTGCTTATGCGTCCCGACAGCTCAAAGTACATGAGAAAAACTACACCACACATGACCTAGAGCTAGGAGCCATAGTTTTTGCATTCAAGATTTGGAGACATTACCTGTACGGTACTAGATGTACTATTTTCACTGACCACAAGAGTCTTCAGCACATCTTTGACCAAAAAGAGTTAAACATGAGGCAACATAGATGGGTCGAGTTACAAAAGTCTACCAGTGCGAGCATTGGGAATGACAATTCACATGAGTTTAACCACTCAAATTCACGACGCTCAGTTAGAAGCACTCAAGGAGCAAAACCTGAAAGATGAGTCCTTACGGGGTATGGACAAACAATTTGAGATCAAATCCGATGAAACCCATTACTTCATGAATCGGATTTGGGTACCAAGCTTTGGGAGCTTGAGGGATTTAGAAAGGGACGAAGCACACAAGTCCAGGAACTTGATTCACCCAGGCTCTAACAAGATGTATCAGGACCTCAAGGAACTTTACTGGTGGCCCAACATGAAAGCTGACATCGCCACCTACGTTAGTAAGTGTCTGACATGTTCAAAAGTCAAGACTAAATATGAGAAACCGTCAGGGTTACTACAAAAAACGGAAATTCCGCAATGGAAGTGGTAGCAGATTTCCATGGATTTCATCATAAAGTTACCCAAGACATCCGGTGGTTATGATACAATTTGGGTAATTGTCGACCGGCTGACAAAGTCTGCACACTTCTTGCCAATTAAGGAAACTGATAAAATGGAAAGGTTGACTAGAATTTATCTCAAGGAGGTTGTCTCGAGACATGGAGTGCCAGTCTCCATCATTTCAGATCGAGATAGCCGATTCACCTCTAGGTTCTGGCAATCTCTACAGAAAGCATTGGGTACGAGATTGGATATGAGTACCACGTATCACCCCCAAACTGATGGTCAAAGTGAAAGGACTATTCAGACTTTGGAGGACATGCTTAGAGCTTGCGTGATTGATTTCGGGAACAAATGGAATACTCATCTACCGTTAGTTGAGTTCTGCTACAACAACAATTATCACACTAGCATCAAAGCGCACCTTTTGAAGCACTGTATGGACGAAAGTCAGGATAGCCATCTTACTGGGCCAGAGATCATTCATGAAACAACAGAGAAAATCGTCTAGATTCGGGATAGACTAAAAGCCGTGCGTGATCGCTAGAAGATTTACGCTAACGTGAGACGTAAACCATTGGAATTCTAGGTTGGAGATAACGTTTTACTCAAAGTCTCACCCTGGAAGGGAGTTATTCTCTTTGACAAATGTGGTAAGCTAAAACCTAGATACATCGGACCTTTCGAGATCCTAGCAAGGATTGGTCCCATAACTTACAAGCTCAAGTTGCCACAAGCACTCAATGGTGTTCTCACCACTTTCAACATGTCAAATCTAAAGAAGTTCTTATCAGTCGAGGCACAGGTCATACCACTTGAGGAAATCCAAGTCGATGGTCAACTCCATTTCATTGAAGAACCAGTTGAGATCATGGACCGGGAGGTCAAGAGAATGAAACAGAGTCGCATCCCTATTGTAAAAGTTCGGTGGAACTCTAGACGAGGAGCGGAGTTTACTTGGGAACGCGATGTAACCTTTCTAATTTTCATGTTTTCATTTTAGTACAATAAAGCATGTATGAATTTCAATCTTAGTGAAATGGTTATATCAAGCCCTAATTTTATCAAATACAAACTTCACAATTTCCACCCGCATTTATTTTAGAATCCCTATATGTATATATATACATATAATTAGACTTATGTGTACATATATATACACATTTACACCCAATTTACAAGTGATTTTACATTAGAATGGACCTTAAACCATTTGAACTCTCAAGCATTAAACCTACACTTTTAATTTTGACTTATAACATCAATTTTGACCCCCCTTTTTGACTCAATTGACTTTCAAAAGTCAAAACGATCCAAATTAGAGAAAACCTTCACCGTCGAAGTAGCAAATGGTGACTCTCTTGCAATTGACTCTGTTATCCATGACTGCTCTCTAGAACTTAATGATCATACATTTCCAATCAACCTTGTGCCAATGCCACTAGGAAGTTTTGATATCATAATAGGCATGGATTGGCTGTCAAATCACCATGCCGAAGTCATCTGTTTTGAGAAGTGTATCCGAGTACCCCTTTCGTCGAGAGAAACGTTAAGAGTCTTTGGTGAAAAGCCTTGCAAAGGACTCAAGTTAATGTTATGCACTATCGCCCAAAAGTACCTACGAAAGAAGTACGTAGCCTTCCTAGCCCATATTGTTCAAAAGGATGTCAAAGAGAAGAGTATTCAAGACATCCCCATCATCCGGGACTTTCCTGAAGTATTCCCCGAAGACTTATCCGGCCTTCCACCCGTTCGACAAGTAGAATTTCGCATTGAACTTGTACCCGGAGCTAACCCCGTGGCTAGAGCTCCTTACCGTCTTGCACCTTCGGAAATGCAAGAACTTGCAAGTCAACTCCAAGAGCTCTCCGACAAGGGCTTCATCCGTCCAAGCCATTCACCGTGGGGTGCACTTGTCTTATTCGTCAAGAAGAAGGATGGATCATTCCGTATGTGTATTGATTACCGAGAGCTCAATAAGCTTACCATAAAAAACCGTTATCCCTTGCCTAGAATTGATGATCTCTTTGATCAACTTCAAGGTTCTACTTGCTTCTCGAAGATTGACCTTCGATCTGGTTATCACCAACTCCGTGTGCAAGAGGAAGATATTCCAAAGACTGCCTTCCGAACAAGGTATGGTCACTACGAGTTTATGGTCATGCATTTTGGGCTAACCAATGCACCCGCGGTTTTTATGGACCTCATGAATCGTGTGTGCAAACCGTATCTTGATAAATTCGTGATCGTCTTCATTGATGATATCTTAATCTACTCCAAGACTAAATCCGATCATGAGCAACACCTTAGATTGGTTTTGGACCTCTTGAGGAAGGAACAACTATATGCCAAATTCTCCAAATGTGAATTCTGGCTAAAGGAGGTACAATTTCTGGGTCATATTGTCAATGAAAAGGGAATTCATGTTGACCCTGCTAAGATCGAAGCTGTTAAGAATTGGAATGCCCCGAAGACCCCCACCGAAGTTCGTTCATTTCTTGGTCTTGCGGGATATTATCGTCGTTTCATTTCAAATTTCTCTAAGATTGCTGTTCCTCTCACCGCCTTGACCCACAAGGGTAAACCTTATGAATGGGGACCAAAGCAAGACGAAGCTTTCCAAACTCTCAAGAAAAAGTTATGCAATGCTCCTATTTTGACTCTCCCTGATGGGAATGATGATCTAGTTGTCTACTGTGATGCCTCCAACCAAGGTCTCGGTTGTGTCCTCATGCAACGAGGCAAAGTAATCGCTTATGCATCAAGGCAACTTAAGATTCATGAGAAGAATTATACAACGCACGACCTCGAATTGGGTGCGGTTGTATTCGCATTGAAGATTTGGAGACATTACCTTTATGGCGCAAAATGTGTGGTGTTCATCGACCATAAAAGTCTCCAACACATCTTCAACCAAAAAGAACTCAATATGAGGAAACGACGTTGGGTTGAACTCCTTAACGACTATGACTGCGAGATTCGTTACCATCCCGACAAAGCGAATGTTGTAGCCGACGCTTTGAGTCGAAAGGACCATGTCATGCTTCATTGTATCCAAATTCAAACCGACATTCAAAATCGTATCCTAGAAGCTCAACACGTCTCGGTCACCGAGGGTAACATGTACGAGGAAATGTCGTGTGGTGTCGAACTTCAGCTCGAATCGAAACCTAATGGCTTACTTTATTACTTGAACCGTATTTGGGTTCCCGATCGCGATGATCTCCATGCATTTCTCATGAACGAGGCCCACAAGACTCGTTATTCTATTCATCCTGGTGCGGATAAAATGTACTAAGATCTTCGCCAACAATATTGGTGGCCCGGTATGAAGAAAGACATTGCTCTCTATGTTGCCAAATGTCTAACTTGCTCCAAAGTCAAAGCCGAACACCAACGTCCTTCCGGGTTACTTGAACAACCGGAAATTCCCGTGTGGAAATGGGAGAACTTAGCTATGGATTTCATTACCAAACTCCCTCGCACCTCAAGTGGTTATGATAGCATCTGGGTGATCATTGACCGCCTCACCAAATCTGCTCATTTCTTGCCTATCCGTGAGGACTATCTGGTTGAGAAATTAGCCCGAAATTACATTGACGAAATTGTGAGCCGTCACGATGTTCCCTTAAACATAATCTCCGATAGAGATGCTCGGTTCACCTCCCATTTCTAGCAATCTCTCCAAACTGCTCTTGGTACACGATTGGATTTGAGCACGGCTTACCATCCCCAAACTGATGGTCAGACCGAGAGTACAATCCAAACTCTTGAGGACATGCTTAGAGCATGTGTAATTGATTTTGGTGGCAATTGGGATTCACATCTATCCCTAATTGAGTTCTCTTACAACAATAGCTACCACACAAGTATCAATATGGCTCCATTTGAAGCTCTCTATGGCCGTAGGTGCCGTTCTCCTATTTGTTGGAACGAGATTGGTGAAGCACAAATCACCGGTCCCGAGCTAATCCAGGAAACATCCGATAAGATCATTCAAATCCGTGACAACATTCGAGTAGCGAGGAGTCGGCAAAAGAGTTATGCCGACAAATGACGAAAACCCTTGGAATTCCAAGTTGGTGATCTTGTCCTTCTAAAGGTGTCTCCATGGAAAGGCGTGATCCGTTTTGGAAAGAAAGGCAAGCTAGCACCTCGCTATGTGGGTCCATTCAAGATCCTTGAAAGGATTGGGAAAGTGGCTTACAAACTCGAGTTACCTCCATCACTTGGCAATGTGCATCCTACATTTCATGTGTCCAACCTAAAGAAATGTCTTGCTGATGAGAATTTCCATATACCTCTTGACGACGTGCGCATTGACGAAACGCGTTGAGAGACCTGTAGAGATCATGGATCGCGAGATCAAACAACTCAAGTGAAGCCGTATCCCTATTGTCAAAGTTCGTTGGGAATCAAAACGTGGTCCCGAGTTTACTTGGGAACGTGAGGACCAAATGAAGCTCAAGTACCCGCACCTCTTTGCCGATTCAGTCGCCTCGACTAGCTAAATTTCGGGACGAAATCCCCTCAACATGGGGATACTGTAACCTTTCTGATTTTCATGTTTTCATTTTAGTACAATAAAGCATGTATGAATTTCAATCTTAGTGAAATGGTTATATCAAGCCCTAATTTTATCAAATACAGCTTCACAATTTCCACCCACATTTATTTTAGAATCCCTATATGTGTATATATATATATAATTAGACTTATGTGTACATATATATACACATTTACACCCAATTTACAAGTGATTTTACATTAGATTGGACCTTAAACCATTTGAACTCTCAAGCATTGAACCTACACTTTTAATTTTGACTTATAACATCAATTTTGACCCCCCTTTTTGACTCAATTGACTTTCAAAAGTCAAAACAGCCCAATCCTTGATAATCCAAGGCTGCCATCGACCGGATTCTTGTTGAATTGGACTCCTCATGGTTACACAAGAAATAATCGATCAAATCTAGGCCCAAACAACATATTAATTCGATCAATTTTAGCGGGTGAGTTTGAATTCAAACGAATTTGACTTCACAAAGTCAAATTCGTATCAATCCATTTTCAATCTATGCAATTAACGCGTTTAAACCCCCGGAAGTCACGCGCAAACGTTTCTTGGGTGAATGTGGACCCTGTTCGTGACCCAATTCATTTCAAATCGGCTAATTAAGATAAAAATTAATCGAATTAACATAGTCATACACCGTCGTACAACCCCATTCAAACTCTCAAAAACCATAATAACATCCCATTCCGCGTCTGGAACCAAATCGAGCATCAAGAACTTCGAGACCGAAACGGTAGCCGTCTGCATTCGTGCCCAAACCAATCAAGTAAGTTCTTTTATCATTCGGTTCGTTTTTCAGTGCACGTCAAAAGCCCCTTATCAATTCATGTTCGTATTACACAACGGGTTCAATTGCAATTCAAATTCATGGCCTGTTCTTGCGATCCCGATTTGGGAATTCAACATAACCCAGTTAACGTTTAAAAGATTTTGGAATCCTCTTATGACCGGCGAAACCATCTAGCCCAGCCGGTAAGTCACGGCACCGCTAGGCTAGATGGCGTGGGTTCGAAACCCACGACCCGTGACCGGCTATTTCTTTTTCTTGCACGCCTCACTTAAAACCCGACTCGCTTAATAATGGGTTTAGACCCATCCAAAACGAACCCAGTAACAAGAATAGTCTCCAGCCCAGTGGTTTGTTCATCCGCCTTGTACAACACAGACCCGGGTTCGAGTTCCCCAGGCCTGTTTAATTTTTAAAACCGTTTTCAAGGCTCCAAAAATTATAAAAAAATTATTTTTATAAACTTTACAAATATTAGAACAGAATGAAACCAGTTTTATAATTTTTACATAAAAATCCCTATTTTTATAAAATTTTGTATTGAATACTCAATTTAAATTATGTATTTATTTTGAGTAAATTATTTATAAAATTTGGGGACAATTTTATAAACACTTTATACAAAGTTTTAAAAAATTTTATTTTATTTTTAATACAATGAAATCATATTTATAAATTTTCAATATAAATTCATTTTATTATGAAGTTATAACTAAAAATTTGTACATTAAATATTTAATGCAAAAATCTAAATATTAAATTAATTTCCAAATAAAAACAATTGATTTTATAAAATTTATAAAATATTAACTTTATTTAAAACAATCAAATACTTATTTCTAAATGATAAATAAATAAATAAAAAATTTATTTATTATAACCTACAAAGTTAAATGTATATTTATCATTTAAACCCTACACGTAAATATTATTTACATAACTTCACATTTGCGCATCTTTATAAATAAACAAATAGGGTAAAAATTATTTATTAAATTTATGTTTAATATAATACGCCCGCTATTTTTATAACTAAATGAATAAGTCACATACCTTTATAAATAAATAAATAAAGTAACAATTATTTATTTAATTTATATTTAAACAAAATTGGTTATTTAGGCTATACTTAAATAAACCGAATAACTACATTATTTTGTAACTAGAATAATTAAATAATAATTATTTGATTTAATTATTCAAATCCAAACCCTAATTTAAAAATATTTTAAACTATTCATTTCAAATTGTTTTCCTTTTATTCAACACCTACACAACCCTTTTTCATAATTCGACACGAACTCATTATATAATTCCTTATACTCACATCCATTGAAACCCTAGACTTTGATTTAGACATTTTATTAATTCATGTTCACACGCAATACACTTTAGGTTAACGTTGTGCGTACAAGGATCACGTTACTACCTAGTCTCTCGTGTTAGCTACACATTTGAATCAAGTGAGTATTACATAGCCCATTTTCACACTTTTACACTTTTTGGGGTGAAACATGAACTCTATACATACAATTGTTTACATTTACACAAACTACACAAACACAAATCCTCTTTACATTCATGTGTGCAAATTTGAGCTTTATGTTTGAGTACTAGGTGTGTTAACTGTTTGTGTGCAATTTATGTGCAATCATTAACTATTCATGCCGACGGTTAACAATGACAGATCTATTGAGTCTGATAAACCCATCCAGATTGGGGTGATTGTCACCGACAACACAATTTGCATGCTAGTTACAAAGGTTTGATTGTACTTTGGTTACACAATAACTGCTCCCCATAAATGCCTTATTTTATCATGTTATGTAAGGATTTGATATTTACATCTATACACTATCTATGTATAAACCTGGGTATACTCACCAACTTTTTAGTTGACTTTATTTTATTCATGTTTCAGGTACTAATATGTGAGTTTGATCAAGACATGCTACACATAGGCTTTGGACTTAGTTAAATTTAAATAAAGAATATTATGTATTTCAATTGTATACTTGTTTGAATTTGGTTGTGTTTGAATTGTTTGAAATGAAATTTGATGATTAAATTATTGAAATCTAGTCAACCTTGTGCTCATGAACAATCTACATGTCCCGCCCCTACGTATTCCGTCGTCGGTTGGGGTGTGACACGCGAGGACCAGACGAAGCGCAAGTACCCGCAGTTGTTCGAAACTACACGAGTCACAGTCGACACTACCTGAATTTCGGGACGAAATTCTTTTTGACATGGAGAGTATGTGACAACCGGCAATTTCAGGTCAATACTCGTCCCCGTCTCTGTCATAATTTGCATACATTACATTCGTGTTAGTCTTATTTATGGTTAATTAAGGTTATTTCATAATTGACAGAAGTCCATTCATAAAATTTCACACATCGGTAATTCGGTAAATTACCGGGTCAGACACAGTATAACTAGCACACACGAACGTTGGTGACAATTAATATTTATGTTTTAATAAATATTTTGGGGTGTTACAACCCTATTTTATAACTTAAATATATGAGTGTGTTTATTTATATCAACTTAGTATTTAAACGCGCGTCTCTATCATTTCACAGTTATATTTTATTTTGACGTGCTATTTTGACATATTAAATTTCTAGACATATGTTTACATATTAGTAAATTACTAAATATATAATATATAATTTTATTAAACTCGGTTTTAATAAAATCTCTATTTTATATCGTGTCCGATTTATACCCGTTACCACCCAAATACTCGTTTTAAACTACAAAAATCCCCTTTTCCGTATCAACCCAAATAAAAAAATAAAAAAAGGGCATTTTCCTTTTGTTGGTTGACCGAGAATGCATGACACACAAATGGAATTGTGTGTTGGTTCTTACCAACATCAGATTGTTTTCTTGTTCTTTTTTTGAGATAATATCTTTTACACACAAGACACTTACAATTTCAAGCCTTAAGTCCCAATCCACTTCTCCACCTTTTTCCTTGGATTTCGATAACATAAACACATACACACACTATCTTTTACAAATACCCAAACTCACCATTTTTATAATAACTCATTTTTACTAGGGGTATTAAAAAATATCCGAATCCGAATTATCCGAATCCGAACTATCCGAAATTTCGGATATCCGAATTTTCGGATTCAGATTCGTATATTGATATTGAAAATTTTCGGATAGTTCGGATATCCGATATATCCGAAATGTATTTTTCTGATTATTTATATTATTTTTATTATGTAAAACCCTAATGTACTATATCTTATTCTCACTTCTCATTTCTCTTCTCAGATCGCAGCCCCCGCCCCCCCCTTCTTCTACGCTACAAACCCTAAGACTCCACCGGCCTCCCTCATTCCGCAACCCCCGCTTCTTCCACCATCGGCCTCCTCATTCCGACGAGTCGACGTCTCTGTTCCTGTTCAAGATTTTTTCGAGTGTTCCAGCGATTGAAACAAGGTAATACTACTATTAATAAGTTTTTTTCCGAGTGTTTCAGTTCAAGTTTTTTTCGACTCCATCCACCGGCCTCCCTCATTCCGGTTCAAGCTTTTTTCGACCTGCATGATTTTTATTTACTCGTGTTTCAGTTCTGTGTTCTTATTTTAATCTAGTGTTTCAGTTCTGTGTTTGATTTGTAGAATTTCCTTTTCAATCTGGTGTTTGATTAGGATTATTAAGATGTACATTTTGTTATAGATTTGCATACTTTGTTTGTAACATTAAAGATTTGCATAATGTTATAGATTTGTTACTTTGTATGTAACATTAGAGATTTGCATAATGTTAATTTGTTAATGGGCATTTGTTTTTTAGATTGTTTCAATTGTAAGTTGTAACATTACTAACTTTCAAAATGGCAGATTCTGATGTGGGAAGATGGTTTTTGCAGAGGAAGAGTTGATGAAATGGACGGATGTGAAGAACAGGTTAAGAAATCATTCAGCAAAATGTATATTCAGCTTTATAACTATGGAGAAGGGTGGGTACTTGGTAGGTGTTTATTAATTAAATTTTTTTAATCATGATTTTAATTCCAAATCAAGCTTAAAAGTTGGTAAAATGCATAGATTATTTTAGTTTTTTTTTAATTTTGTTTGATATTGTTGAGATGCAGATTGATGGGAAAAGTTGCTTCTGATAAATGTCACAAATGGGTGTTCAAAGATCCTTTAGAGTCTGAACAGAATATCTCTTATTACTGGCAAAGTTCTTTTGATGTTGTATGCTTCTGAATAATAACACACTGTTTAATATTCGGTTCGGTTTCGGTTTCAGTTTCATACCCAAGAAACTGAAAACCGAACCGATGAATATCAAATTAATCATATCGAAATCATGAAGTGTGATAAACATATATTTTTTTTTTTGCAGATTCCTCCCGAATGGACTGAACAGTTTGATTCAGGGATTCAGGTGAGCTTTTGATGGCTCTGTAAATCACCTTCCAAACCATTTTCTGATCAAATTTTGACAATTTTTAGGATGAAGGGGGTGTTTGGGATTACTTATTAAGCTACTTATTAACTTATTAACTTTTTTTAAAAGTTAATAAGTTAAAAGTTTGTTTGGATAAATCAAAATGAGATGGAAATATAAAAGAAATAAGTAGTTTTTGAAAAGTAAGGGGGTGTTTGGGATTACTTCTCAAAACTACTTATTAACTTTTTCAAAAAGTTAATAAGTAGTTTTGAAAAGTAAGTGGGACTTACTTTTCAAAAACTACTTATTTCCTCTATATTTCCATCTTATTTTGATTTATCCAAACAAACTTTTAACTTATTAACTTTTAAAAAAAGTTAATAAGTTAATAAGTAGCTTAATAAGTAATCCCAAACACCCCCTAAGTCCCACTTACTTTTCAAAACTACTTATTAACTTTTTGCAAAAGTTAACAAGTAAGTTAACAAGTAGTTTTGAAAAGTAATCCCAAACACCCCCGAACTTGTATAGTAAAAAATGTTAAATCAGTAATGATGTATATTGTTTTGTCCTTGACTTCCTTCATACAGACTATAGCTGTCATTCAAGCTGGCCATGGACTGTTGCAACTTGGTTCATGCAAAATAGTAAGTTTAATCTATTTCCTTCATACAGTTGCTGATATTGGAACACCGGTCTCAAAAGTGTGCATCAGGCAGTATCACCTCTGATGTCAAATTCTTTTTATGTTTGACTTTATATCCTTTGCGACATGATTTTCAAGTCACATTGAGTACAAAAACTTGCAGATTCTTGATTAAAAGATTGAAGCAATGGTAGATTGGCATTGGAAAAGTTTGATGGAAGATCAAGATTTTCAAGGAAACAATGTCTTTAACTTATGAAAGTTCTTGTGTAGGATTCTTGGTTTAAAAAAGCGCCGTGAGGTGCTGCCTTAAGCGCGAGGCGTTGGGCAAAACGCCTCAAATGGGTGAGGCGCCCGAGAAACATGAAGCGCTCCGAGGCGCCGCCTCAGGCTTGAAGCGCGAGGCGAGGTGAGGCGCCGCTTCACGTATTTTCACGTTTTTTAGCTTTAAATCAGTTGGGCTTGGCCCATCATTTAAACTAATTTGTGCCTAAATATGTATTTGAGCCTAAATATGTATTTGAGCTTAACTTGTGAGGCTGTGACTAGAGGTACACAAACCGGGTTTTTTGAACCGAACCGGTTCCAAACCGGCCCGGACCGGTTTGCATTGACCAAACCTTAAACCGGTTTTGACTAAACTGGTTCGGGTTAAACCGGTTTATTTAATGTAAAATCTCGAACATGTTGAACCGGTTCAGTTCGGTTCTGGACCGGTTCGGGTTGGTGAACCGGTTTAAACCGGATTTATTAAAAAAAAAAAATTTAAAAAATAAATATTTAACAAATAAAAACATAAAGTTCTACGTTTATTCATATTGTAGGAGTTCGGAAATCATAAAACATTACAAAATTAAACATTACAATTCGACAAAAAGAAATTTTTTTTTTTTAGTTTTTTTGTTTAATTTTCGCCGTCATTCTCGGAGTTACTAGTGGATCCTCGTAGTCTATCATCTTCGACGAGTTCATTTGTAAGTGGGCTCGCCAATCCTTGGTTAACCTCAGATTCGTGTATGAATTCTTCAACTTCAATTTCGTCTTCAAGCAAACTCATATCTTGTCTCCTATCTATCGCATCCAAATGGTCTTTCAAGCAAATGCACATTTTCATTGCCGCGGGAGTGAGTCTAGTTCTTCGAATAGATAAAACCCTGCCACTAAGAGAGAAAACGGATTCCGAAGCTACCGTGGAAGCTTGGACGGTTAGTAAATCACGGGTCATGGCGGAAAGGATCGGAAAAGTAGATTCGTTTCCTTTTCACCAAGCCAAAATATCAAAGTTCTCAAAAACATCCTGACTCATAAATGATAAAAAGTTTGTTCCCGTATACCTTCCGAGTTCGCTACTCGGGGTGGACCCTCTAGCTCGTTTAGTAAATTCATTTCTTATTTCGTTATACAAATTTAAGTTCACATTCCTTGAGTTGCTACTTGATGCGCCCGCGCCCATCGTATCATGTGGGGTTTGTGTTGTACCATATTTATGTAAATAAATATCAAACAAATCTTGCAAACATTTGTTAAAATAAGCTTTTGTTACGGTTGAAAAATGAATATCTACGACATTCAAATCCAAATCGTAAGTTATTTTATTAATCAAGGTTTCAACACCGTAAACATTAATTGTAGGGTTTAATGTGGCGGCACAAGTTATAACCGGAGACATTTCTTTAAAATATTTAACAAATTTTTCTTTCATCGGTTTTATCATTCTCGTAAAAAGAGTATTTTTATTTTCAAGTTCGGCTAATTTGTTACACATTAGAAATATTTGTTTAAGAGCCAAGGGACTTGTGGGGTAATAAACCCCGGATAAAAAAGTAGTGGCGGTTTTGAAAACTTCGAGCAATTCGGTTATATTTTCAAGAATGTCCCCACTCGTAGACGGAAAATTATGAATTTTACGATGCGGTTTTGAGGAAAGCATATCATGAAAAATTTTTAAAGTATCTTTTTGACGTATAGCACTATGAAACATTTTATAAGTTGAATTCCATCTTGTTGGGAGGTCCCAATTGGGACCTAAGCAAATCAAACTCGTATCGTTACATAATCTAATATATTCATGGTATCTTTTTTTACTACTACTAAAAACGTCTTTAAGCATGACTCGAAATGTATTACTTAATTCAATAACGGGTTCAACCGCAAGCCCGTCTTGCACGGCTAAGTTGATGATGTGTGCAATACATCGACTATGAAAAAAAACGCCGTTGCAAATCGGATTATATTTTAATATTAATTTTTGAACCGCATTTGTATTATTTGAGGCATTATCAAAAGATATTGAAAATAATTTATTTTGTAATTTAAAATCGGTTATCACACCATCTAAAATATGAAATAAATTTTGACCCGTATGCGGATATTCAAACATCTCAAACGCGATTGTACGTTTCATCATTTGCCACGTATTGGGATCAACCCAATGAGCGGTAACGCAAATATATGAGTCGGGAATACCATGTGGAGCCGACCAAACGTCGGTGGTTAAGTTCACACCGGTTTCCAATTTTTCAAAACCTAAAATTAATTCTTTTTTTACTTTTTTTCACATTTTAGACAATCACGTCTAAGAGTACTACGACTTACTTGATGATAACGTGGTTGAAGGGCTTCTTGAATCATCCTCGTCACGAGCGGGTTGTCGAAGTGGTTGAACGCCAAACCTCTTTGAATAACTAATTTCGCCATTCTATCTCGAACAATATTTGGATCGAAGTTCCAAATTCCACCCTCGCTTGTCATAGATGTTTGACCCTCACCCGGAATTTTCTTCAAACTCGGGCACGATTTTTCCAGATGAGTTTTTAGAGTAGAATTTGATTCCTTTTTAAAAAAACCACCACAATTTTTGCAACGAGCACGTTCCAACCCGTTTGACAACTCACATAGATCGTAGTTTGACCAAATTGTGGGGTTTCTCGTTGTTGGTATGATTTTCATAACGCTAACTTCGTTGGAGGAAACACCAAAACTTGAATCTGCCATAACGTTTTTTTCAGAGTTATTTTGATCGTTTTTTGAGCGTTTTCGAACGTTTTTTTATAAACGAGAGTGTAGAGAGCGGGTTTGAGAAGTGTGATTTAACCAAAACACCCACTACCTATTTATAATGTGTTTGGGGGTTAAAATGGGTGAAAAAAACGGTCAAAAAAAGGGTCTAACGGTCAAAAACGGCTATATAGCCGTTATCCCAACGGTTAGTTTCCGTTAAACCGGTTTAAACCGGTTTGGCAAACCGGTTCCTCAAACCGGTTAAAAAAAAACCGTTCCTAAACCGGTAAATCGTATGTATAAGTAAACCGGTTCAAAACCGCCGGTTCAAACCAGTTTGAAACCGGTTTGAAGTCGGGTCGGGTTTCGGTTTGAAACCGGTTTGGATTTCCAAACCGGTTTTTTTGCCCACCTCTAGTTGTGACCAATTTAAATAACCCTAAATCAGGTCTGTAACCATATTTGGGCTTATTCTGTGAGGATGTGACCAATTTATGAATGTTTAATTATGTTCTAAGCTTTTAACTTCTAAGTATTAAAGTATGTTTTGTGTTTTTATGATTAAGCAGTGAAATGTGTCATGCATAATACATTTTTTATAATTTTTTTAGTTTTAGCGCCTCGCGTACGTGAAGCACTCGCCTCGCGCCTGAGGCGTGGCGATTCGGATTTTGGGACCGAAACGCCTCGCCTCGCGCTTTTTTAAACCAAGGTTGGATTGTGTTTTGAACGTGTTTATTTACCTTTGCATTTGTTTGGATTGTTGTTTTTTTAGATTTTAACTTTGTATTTGTTGTTTAGAAGTTAAGTTGGAACAAGTTTATTTCTTAAAAATTCAAATAAAACTTTGCCAATTTTTTTTTCCAGATTTCGGATATCCGGTTCACTATCCGAATGGATATCCGAAATTTCGGATACGGATTCGAATAGTGAAATCCACTATCCAAAATTTTCGGATATCCGAAATTTCGGATATCCGGTTTTTAACACCCCTAATTTTTACACCAAAAATCCATCAAATGGCCACTACACCAATTTAAACCAAGTTCCTTTTCACCCCATTTGACCGAAACTTTGAACTGGATACCAAGTTCCAATGCCTTATCTCTTCCATATGATCTAGACTCTATAAAAATCTTCACATTTCATAAAGCCACACAAACCATCTTGCAAAACTCCCACTCTTCAATCTCTTCAATTTGTTACGGCAATACCACTTCACCATTCGAACACCCATTTTTTTTAAAACATTACTCTAAGCATTCAGATTTCGAAAATATTTTGCTCTTTTTATTCAAGTCTCTTGTGGTGTTCCAAGTCTCTTGTGGTGAAGAACAAGTGGTCTCTTATTACAATTTTCATTCAAATTTCTTGCTTGCTTCTAATGAGAAATTCTTCTAATTATTTATATTTTGCTCTTTTTTATATTTTTCTACATGTATTATATACCAAACTTCACCCACAAAAATCTATTTTATTAATCATGGAGTTTCTATAAATCGACTACATGAGACTTATTTTTGTGTAAAAATAGTAATAAAAATTTTATGGATTCATGAACTAAAATAAAGTGTATATGCATCAAGGGGGTTTACCTTGTCCATGGAAATCTTGTAGTGTTTAACATGTGGTATTATTAACATTTAGTTCCTTACAAGTTTATATTTTCTTGGTTAAGCTATGTCAATATTAATGGATAGTTGTATTATTATTAAGTTATTATGATAACATTTTTACTAAGCAGCTCTTATGACTTTTGCTATGGAACATTGGAAATACATAGTCCTTATTTTTAAAGATGATGGAAAACATAGTCCCTATTTTATGTTAAAGTCCATCTATTTTAAATATATAAGTCTTTGGAAAATAAGACTAGATCTAAATTATATATATATATATATATATATATATATATATATATATATGTCTTTATAAATACATACTTGTATATATTTTGGTAGTGAAAATGAAAACCGACAGTTTATTTTAAAGTTATACTCCTAAAAGTTATATTTTGTAGAAAATAATATAAATATTATTTTTACTTAAAAATGTGTACTATTTCAAAAATATTACTTTAAATAAATATATAATGTATTTATTTACCGTTCGTATCGAGTTACGACTCGGGTCGAGTCAAACTTTATTTTTAAACACGAACTCTAACTTGACACCGAGTTATTTGTAGACATGGACAAACTTGATCGAGCATATGGCTTATATTTATTTTATATAAATATATATTTTTGGTTAACAAATACATATCACCAACGGGTCGCCGAGTCAAATGTTTTTAAACCAAAACTTACATGTAACGCAACGAGTTGGGTGAAACTGTTACATGACCAACTTGCATGTAGAATCATTACTTAGAACTTAAGGTGTCTTATATATTCTAGGGCACGCGTAGGTCGGTTTACGCACGGACTTTTGCTACTTACACGTTTCCAGTACTCACGCATCACGTGAGTCTCACGACCATATTTTACTTATTTTCCTTTTAGGGGAGATTACATGCATACTTACTGTTTTCATTGGACACAATTTCCCTTACATGATTTCACATATTACATAAGCGGTTTCATATCGTATTAAGTACTCTCACAACTGGACTGTTAGTTTCTTTCACAAAGCGAGGTAATCATGGATAGTACTATTTGGGTTTGACAACCCTCACCCGCGTTAGTCGTGTTAACTTTGACGGGAGGTCAAAACGGGTGCACCATTGACCTAATCACCCCATGCATACGATAGACATGGTAGAGGCATTTCATTAAATTACTGTTATAGTCTAGCTTCGGTTTCGGTGTGCTTATGGTAATATTGACACATTGTTTGATCAACAATCAAATCATAGAAAGTTTTGTGGTCCATTAGAACGATTTACTTTTTCATTTAAATCTGTTAACTCACCAACATTATTGTTGACTCGTTTAAGCATGTTTTCTTAGGTCGTTAAACTTGCACGGGATTAGGGTGCACATCATGCATGAAGTCTTTTGATGTTCCCATGACAATGCACTTTTGAATGTCTTTTGCTTGGCATTGTATTTTTAAAACAATTATTTACCTTCTGCATTAAACCATGTAAAACAATGTTATATTTTGGAACGACTTTGAATGCATGATTTTCAAAACCATATAGATTAGTCATGACTAGATACTTTAACACTCCAACAGTGCTCAGGTATAGAAAAGGATCATCCATAGACACATCATAATATCGAGAGAGCTGCAGTTAGGGAGAGATAAGAGTAGATAAGAGCCCGCACTAAGGGAAATTGGTGCGTTGTAAATGATCATGTGAATATCCTTTTTGAGAAAGATGAAGAATATCATCACCGAATATGGCATGTATCCCTAAAAAGTAACTGAGCGTGACCAAATCCTTGAGCGTGAATTGAGAGTGAACGCCCGATCAAATTAGCCACAGATGCCAAATAACTTTCGGTAATGATGTCATCAACATATACAAGCACATAGTAAGTAACCGAATCACAGAAATAAACGAACAAGGATGTACCAGAGACACATTGAGTAAATACTAATGTTATGAGAGCAAAAGATGGCTCGGAAATCAAGTTATTGGGTATTGCTTAAGGCCATAAAGAGCCTTTTGTATTGGGCATACATGATGTTGGCAAGTTTGGACAGCAAGCAAAGAGATTTTGCCATATACACAGCCTGTAAGGCCCCGGTCCCGGGTCACCATTAATTGGATTTAAACGGTTCTTAAACTTAAAATACTTCATAGCAGTGGAAATTAAACATCATTAGATCATGTCAAATTGTCTTCCAATTAAAACATTAAAACTATTGTCTCAGCTATTACATCTTTCATTCAAATCATACGGGATGCTAGAAGCCTTGATGTCGGGTAACTCTTCTCAGCCAGCCAAGCAATCTAAAGCTTTCTCCATACCTACACTAAACCAGATGTGCATAACAAAATTCAGCTAACGCTGAGTGAGTTTTTGCTTTACATAAAACGTTCATTTAATAAAAGCAGAAAACTTACCCTTTCGTACGCAATACCGGTAAAGGCAAAACCTTCACTTCTCGTTACATTCAAGTTATACATTGATTGTCTTTACTACACACATCATAACATGGGAACTCATCACATAGACGCATCACAAAACGTATCACACAGATTCTTATCACGAAGGCTTATCACAAAGATGATGTTACATTTACCTCATGAGTAACCGTCGTTACTCCTTATCACACATAACTAGTTGGCTAGACACAAAGACCCTAGTAAGGTAATGCCATGACTGACGTACTCACACATGACGCACTCATGACATACACATAACATTCGTTCCTGTAGGAACCTTTCCCTTCCCTTCCCAGTTATAGACAAGATAATGACTTCTATCATGTTGACCTTCTTTATTTTATTAAAAACATTCTTTAACTTTCGTTATAATTCACTTTGCCTCTTTTCAAAATATACTCTAAAACATTCTTTTCTTTCGTTTACAAACACACAACTCTAGTAAACACATTTTTATCATCCACCAACACATAATTAAGGCGAATGCTTTGTACGCTTAGGGTGAAGGGAGTCGTGGCACGGGTTGCTCACGGGCTCCACAGGTTGTCAGGGTTACACCGCCGCAACGATAGCGGGCTTGGCGAGGGCTTCTCCACACGGGCTTTACAACCCGTTCCAATCCTCGCATGTTACCGTTGGAATTTGTATCCTCACCATCTAAAAACATTATCATCCTAAACCTTGTAAATGATTTCCCTGCCATCTGCCCCCCATCTCTAAGATCCACCCCACCTGCTGGTAAGAAGAAGTGATCCAAAGCAGAAACAGATCCCATCTTGTCCTGAGCAGATCTCAGGCCGCTACCCATCGTGTTGCTCCAGTGACCGCCGTTTTCCACTTTTTCCGTCAATGAAACCCTAGCTACGGTATCCTGCTCGGAAACTACGGAGAAGCATCTTACGAACGGGGATCTATACATCGGAAGCTTCTCCGGCAATCGGTCAATTCAATTTTGTTTTATAAGTTGTTAATTCAAATTTATTTTTAGGTTAATAATCTTTTTTTTTACTTTTTATTATTTTTAAATTTTAGGGTTTTAATATGTAGAATTTTGTTTTAATTTAATGAAAATATAGTATTTTATAATTTTTTTTTAAATCATGGGTTCAAATGCTTCCACACCCTCTTTTTAGGGTTGGAGAGGGTTGAGAAGGGTAAAAATGACATGTTATAACTTTATTAGGTGAAATGAGAGGGTTTAATGAGTTCAATGGCTACCACTCCCTTCACCCTTAGTTTATTAACAAACATTTATAATAAACTCTTACAGTATGCACACCACCCCAAAAGTAGGCATAAAAGGGGGCATAGAACTCACCTGACACTTGCTATTTCCTACTAAATGGAAACTTCTAGTTAAGGTAGGACGCCTAACTATATGTTCGAACGGTCATAAGAGAGATATGCCAACTACATTATAATAACTAAGACGCTTCGTCCGTAAACCATTCCTTGGTCAAAAACCCTTTTCGGCCGAAATCTCTTTCGGTCGAAATCTCTTTCGGTCGAAATCCATTTCGGTCGAAATCTCTTTCGCCCGCCCAAAATGTCTTTCGTCCGAAAACTATTTTGTCCGAAAACTATTTCGTCCGAGATGGCTTTTCGATCGGAACGCAATGTTCCACATTTCGATCGGAATCTTTTTCGGTCGAAATCCCCTTTTTTGTCCCTTCTACCACTTTTTGTACCAAAATAATTGTTTTCGATCCAAGTTTCCAACTTGTTAGGTCCAATCAGTTTGATTCCTTCCCTTGAAACTAAATCCATGGTTTTTAAGTTAAATCACACTTAAAAATCCTTACATTGAGATTAAAACTATAGCTTTACCCCAAAACCCACTTTAAGCGTAAAACAAAGATTTCGGGTTATTCTTACCTCAAATTGGACGTTTCTTCGTGTATTCCTCTTCACAAACACCGAAGATACGACTTGCAGCAAATGGTGAAGATTCTAGACTCTCTCTCTAGGTTTGTTCTCTTTATCTATCTAAATAAAGATGATGAAGGTGATGAGTATGGGTTGCTAGGGGGGAGGATTGGAGTTTATTCTCCCTTTCCCCTTGGTCCATAGTCCGACCTAAGCCCAAGCCCACCAATACCCATTTTTTGTTCTTCCGGTTCACTTACGTGTGTTGGGATTTGCGGATGTTACACAGTCTTAGATAATTCTCCCCGAAGATAGATGTTTTTGACACTGACCTCTTTAATACCCAGCCACGATAAAAACGTAACCCATAAAACCAACTTGATAGTGGTTGGTTTGATGACTAGGCTAAACAGGGGCGGATTTACTTGTGTCAGAGGGGGTTCACAGGAATCCCCGAGTTTCGAAATTATAGTGTAACGCTAGGTAAAAAAACTGGGGTGAACCCCATAAAAAATTGTAGGGTGAACCCCCTTATAAAGTATAACAAGTGGTGTAGTGGTTTAGGCTTTGCATTATAACATGGAGGTGATGGGTTCGAATCCCTTTACCAACATTTTTTAAAACTTTTTTTAAGCTGATTACACCCACTGGGCCAGGCCCTGTAATAGTTTTATTTGTTTTAATTTTTTTTGTTGGGCTTGAGTTGAGTTAATCAATTGGGCTACCTTTAATAGTTTTATTTGTTTTGTTGGGCTTAATCAATTGGGCTACCAGCCTACCAGATCTGGAAATGGAATACAAATTAGGGAAAAACAACTAAACAAGTCAGAAGACTCAGCAGACATCACACACGCACACACCAGCATCGCCTCTTGCCTGCTGCCGTCGACTACTCAACCGCCGGTGACCGGACCACCTGCACCCCCGGCGTCGCCTCTCGCCTGGTCGGTGCTCCCTTGTCCACAGGTTAGATAATTAGATTAAATGTTAATTTGATTGTTTGTTGTTAGGGACTTAGGGTTAATTTTAATGTTTGTTGTTTAATTATTTGAATGTTAGTTTAAATGTTAGATGTTATTAAGATTTTAGATGTTAATTTGAATTTTAGATGTTAGTAGAGAAGGTGATCCGGTTGTGAAGCTATAAAACTAAGAACTCTTTCTTGAACTAAATGTGTGTTCTTGAGCATTCATATGATTAGAGGTAAAAAATTGATAGAAACAAATGAGTAGATGACTCTTAAATACAAATTAGTTGATTTTGTGAACATCTGAAGCATAATTTTCATGTTTTAAAGGGATTTGTTGAAGTAATTTGACCCTTTTAAGATTAGAAGCTTTAATTACATACTTATTAGTGTTTTAGTATTGGTGTTTTGGTACACATCATTGGTTTTGTAGTCTCTTATTTATCTAAGCATAGGCAGGAAATGTTGTAGAAAGTTTTTATTTACGTTTGAAATTTTTTCTTCGCTTTAGGCCTGCCTCCAAAATGGTTGAGCCGCCCCTTCCCGACCCGAACAATCGAACCGAACCGAAATTTTTTATGTCCGGCCCTATAAAATTGGAGTATCTAAAAACAGTGAACCCCCTGGAAAAAATTCCTAGATCCTCCACTGAGGCTAAACGTCTAAGTATAATCAATACCCATAGTCTGATGAAAAGCCCTAGGTAGTAAGTTTGGCTTTATATTTGTTGAAGAACCATCATATGTCTTTTTATTCCTATAAACCCATTTACAAGCAATAATGTTGGTGTGAGCTTGAACCGATACCAATAACCATGTTCGGTTAGAGTGTGACATAGTAACTTATGTACGAATAACATCCCATCATACCAACTATTTCTGAGCATGGAGAAGGTGGTAGGATTTGAAGTAGGAGTGAAGAAAGCATGGAGCAGAGTATGGTCAAGGAAGTGTTTGGGTGACAGGTGTGATCATTAGAACGAGTAACCATCGGATGGGAAAGACGAGAAGGAGGAGAAGGTGGCGAAGGTAGGTGTAGGTGTGAGGTAGTAGAATTGGATGGCACAGAAGGTGGAATAACCGAGAATGAGGGTATGTTAGTACTATTAGAAGACTCAGAAACATGAGTTTATGAAGTAATAGGGAAGATAGGCTCATGAAAGTTTACATGACGAGAGTTGTATGCACGTATAGTTCGTAACTTAAATATCCAATATGACTGGGGGCATATCCGAGGAATATACATGGAACAGTTTTGAGTGATGGTTTATCTGGTCGGATATCCCCGAGGAATAGATAACAGAGGCACCCAAAGGAACAACTCGATTAATTAACATATATGTATAGTTTCGCATGTTTATATCTATGATGTTTGTTTACAATGTTTAGTTTGTTTTGTTGCTTACGTATCATATGACAGTTTAATTTTGATTGATTAATAAAGTTATTATTTATAAAAATATTTATTCATTTAATGTTAACAAATTATATATAAAACAATAAACATCGTATAAAAATGTTGGTATTATTAAAACTAAAAAAAATCTTATACTTGTCGTATAGGCCCATACTTCACGTATAGGCCTATGAAAACAAAAAAAATGTCAATTTTGGAGATAAAAATCGCATAGGGTCTATACGACTCGTATAACACTATACGATGCGTATAGACAAACCGCTAGACAACTTCTGACACCTGATGCTCTGACTTTTAAGGTTAGGGTCTATACGCCTTGTATAGCCCTATACAAGTCGTATAGATGGTGACGAGGTGTTGAATTAAAATGGTTAGGTGTACTGTACTAATAACCAAGCCCTAAATTAAATAGAAAACCTGCACGTGGGTGTACTTGGAGTTGGGAGTTTGATTCCAAACAGTTGGGGAGGAATTAGTTTTGACAAGGTTACTTTTTTAAGTTTTAAAAGTCATTAATTTCGTTTTTTAATGATATGTATAGTGTTGAAGTGGCCCCCATCTTACTAGATATGTGCCCCAAATTCATTTGCAACATACCCGTCTGAACATTCCTACTAAAACTGGCAATGAAAAAAATGGGAAGCTTGTCCACTTTTGTCTCGTTGTTATTAATTTATCTTGATGATCGAATGGCGAATCGCATCAAGGGATTCACGTGTCATGGTTTGTAATCAAGTTCTTGATTTGTTGACGCTGTAAAAGTAAACCATATAAACATTCTTGTTTCATGATCTTTGATCAAGTTGAAGATTTGTTGACGGTTTTGGTTATTTGTTTCATGACTAGATGTCTATTATGAGCCAAACTGCTCGTAAATTATTTTACATTAACCAAACCAAACAGTATTTATTTTTATTTTTTAAGAGACCATTGAGATTAAAGTTTGTACACTAACTTTAGAATTATTTAAAGTTCATATTAAACTAAAGTTTTTAAATAGCAACTCTGATTAAAACCAAGGAAAAAACTTTGAAGATGTTTCACTTCTCAATCCAGCCTGAAAATTAGTTTTTAGATTGAGTTTTAACTAAAACTTAAAATGTTTTGGGATTGGACTAACTTTTCTTTCTGAAAATTAAAAAAAATTGTTTGGGCCAATATAATGTTGGATCTATTTATGTTTTTAAGTCTACAAATTATGTTAGAAATTGGGTTTTATACTCTAATAATTAAACTAGTGATGGCTCGAACATATTAAAAAATAAGCTATAGCTTGAGCCCTTCAATTTTAAGGATTTAGCTTCGTTTCATTTTCAGGTTTTGACAAGTAGAAGAAAGAATCAGTACACTTAGAAGCGATTTCTTTTTACTAAAACTTGTTCAAACTTTTGCATTGTGCTCGTGTGTCTTATAGAAACTGTATACAAAAATGTGTTACCATACGTGTTAGGATCCTAAATAAAAAATATGTTTTTTTTATGAAAGTAGCCCCGATTTGTGTCTCTAAAAATGTTGAGCCGACCTGAATTAAACCATTAAAAAGTTTGCTACTTAACAAGAAATTTATAGCAACAAAAATCATTGTGAAGGCTTGTAGTAAACGTAAGATGAGAGTTCTATTACGTTTTCATTTGCTTTATTTAATAAAAAATTATTTTAACATGAGTTATGTTTTTTTAAAGGCTATTTTCTTAATTAGGAGTAAGACTTGAACCGACGACCTTCTTAAACTTGGGTGTTTTTAGAGGATTTTCCTTTACGACTGGGTCACCAACCTCACTATATGAGTTATTTTACACTCTCACTTGCTTTATCTAATAAAAAAAACTTGTTTTCTAAACATTCAGCATGTCAATAAAAGGTCTTTAAAATAAGTGTTCCATTGCCTTTCAAAAAAAAAATAATTAAGTGTTCCATTGAATGCATTTAATACTCTAGGTGATAGTGTGCAACTAGTCTCACGTTATATGCAGGCCTTACAAGCTATACTAGCGAACAAAACACATTCTTGAAAATAGGGATGTTATTCGGGTATATTAATCTGGTTTCAGGTTTATCGAGTCCGGTTAGTTGGGTTTTTGGGTTTCGAAATGCTACCGGTTACCGACCCTATTAAGGTTCGGTTAATTGGTAATCGGTGATCGGGTTAAACGGGTTGAGTTATTCGGGTATTCGAGTTAACAACTGGGCTCGTCGACAGTTGGACTGCTAAAACAATTACCACAAAAATTTACTGTACATCAATTGGGCATCATCACTCGGCTAAAAAATGTGTTTGACATCAATTGCTAAAACACACAACAATCCGAAACAAACCACAACGGCACAATCCATAATCCGACTTGAAATAATAATAAACCATAATCCAGAAAACAAGTGGAAACTCTTCTGTAAACCAACTTGAAATCAAGTGTAAACTGTTCTATAAACAAACTATTCACTACCACCACTACCGTCGCCGCCACCATATTTACTTCATATGCATGGTTCGTGATACGAATAAACTTACTGTGTAGCATATATGCATGCTAATAGATACACATGTTTATAAAAAATTCTCAATTTTATATGTATGGTTCGTGACACGGATAAACTTTTTTATCTCACGCACACTTGTTTTTAATATCCTATATTAATAAGCATGTTCAATTGTTCATAATCGTGAACCATTTTATCTATTAATAAACTATTCTATTAATATTTATGTTTTGAATAATTAATCTCTGTTAATTGTGTTTTTCTATAACTCCGGCTTTAACTTTTAAAATAAATACTTTTATTTTAATAAACCTTTCACGAGATAACTTAAAACTCTATTTTAAAAATCATGTTGTTTCAATTCGTGTTGTTAAGTTTAAATAGTTTAAACCATTTGATTGTTCATGAAAACCATTTACAATCTAAATGACCATTATTCAAGCAATGTTCGAAAACAATCAAACACACAATGTGAATCCAACAAAAAGTGGTTCGGTTTGCTAGAGCCAATTAGCCAAACCGAACTAGATAAAAAGAGGACGTTAAAACGAAACACAACTCTTAGTCTTGAATAACTCTCACTTACTTCAATATCTCCATCTTGGTCTTCGGGTCGTCTTGTCTTTCATCTTCAATTTAGTTCTTGGTTTGTCTTGAATAGATTACAATACAAATTTACAATAAATTGAAAACCCTAATCTATTACATAAGGCTTCCAAATCAACCATAAAACATAAAATACAAGACAAATGAATTAAAAACAAAACCAATCATTCAACACAACCACGAGTCTATACTTTATTCACAATCAACAATACAAATATAAACGAAACATAAAGGAAGCAATTTTTTTCAAACAAAAGTTCTGAAAAAATTAAAACTTGGTTGCACTTAAAATTAAATGTTTCATAATATTTACAAAAGTGGCTCTGATACTACTGTTGGGTTTCGTACAAGGGTTTTCAAAACAATTTTCAGCAACGCAGTAGAATATAAAACTGTATGAACAAGTCTAGGCCAAAACCCTAGATTGCCCACTAGGAGTCCAATTACAAACCTGAAAGAAAACAAACACAATCATATAGAGTATAAACAATTATACCTTTCGTGAAACAGATTGACTGATCAAGCTCAACACTTTGAGAACACTGAATCAAGTCGCTAGATCTGGATGCACGAATCTCCAAAGAGATCTAATCACTAAATACCTGAAAATCTTAACTCCTTCAGATTGACTCGTAAATCACTTGTAAATCTGAACTCTTTCGATATACCCGCAAAATACCCGTGAAACAGAAACCTTAAAGAACCCGAGTAATCCTACTTGTAAACTGACATTACCGGAACAAACCTACAGTTACAGTGGCGACGAGACACCAACGTGACGGCACAAGCGCCGACGAACAGTGGCGTTGCAACGGTGTCGAATGGTCGGCGGCACTCCGGTGCAAGGAGGACAGCAGCGGTGATCAACACCGGAAATCTGGTTGGCAAGGTGTTTAGTGGCTGCGCAAGAGGATGGGAAGAATATAGGGTTTGCAACTTCTTGCAATTAGATTAAAAGTTGTGTCATTTAATCACCTCCTCTAAAGCCATATTTATAACCTCCTAACTTATTCTTCGAGATTAGGGTTTAGGGTTCTCTAGTTACAATCTAATCCATTTAATTATCATATAATTACATTTATGGATCTCTATTATCTAAATTTTCAATTAACTAACAATTAGTTCATTACTTAATTATATCCAATATATTTAAGACTTTAATTAAGATAAATTGTAATTAATAAATATGTTCCGAACATATTTTCAATCATTTTATTATTAACCACGTTAGAATCCCGTGTATTACACGGGTTAAATAAATATAATGTTATATACTTAGTAATAAAAAAATTATGTTTTTAAACCCGTGTAATACATGGGTTGAATGGACCCATGTATTACACGTGTTGAATAAAATATAATGTAATCTATTAACATATACACTCGTCAAAATGAAATAATGTGAATATGTAAATATATGATTAAAAGTTTTTTATTTGAATCCTGGCTGGCTATAAAACGGTTTTCAGATTGTAGATTTCATAAAAATATTATTGAACATGTTAATTGATGATAAAAACAATTTTAAATTAAAAAATGTGTATATAAAGTTTGAAACAAATAATTAATTTAATTGTTTAAAATACTGAAGTTGATTATTAATAGGAGAGAGAGATGAGAAAATGAGAATAAGAAGGCATAGAAATATGACAAGTGTCCTCCTAGTTTACTTGTTTATTAACTAATATAGATATCATTAATATTAATAATAATTATTTCATAATAGTTATCGTGTCCAACGTATCATTCATTCGTCTTGATAACTATTACGTAAATAATTATCTCGCTGCTTTATATATACATGTAATGGATTATATTAGCGTTTAGTATATCCATGGATTGTAATTGTTACCAAATGTGCAACCCTTTTGATCTTACTAAGTTAACAGCATTGTCAAATGTCGTTAGTTAGGCATACAAATACAACAACAAAAGCTTTCGTCTTTTTTACATTCTTCATATACCAGAGATAAGAAAAAAAATCTTCTTTCAGTTCAAAGTTTTGTCTTTATAATAATGTATTATTTGAATTTCACTGTTCTTTTTATGTCGTGAAGAACGAGTCTACAAGCACTACTTTACTCACCGGGCCAAGTGAACATGGTCGTCTCTACTCACTCCATCTTCCTTAACTTTAGTATCACAATAAGACCGCCTTATCTGTTACACGGGCTTCCTCCACTGTTTGACATCGACGGTTTGGTCATCCATATCATTGTATTTTGAGTTTTATGTTTTCTAAATATTTATTTCATGTTACTGAAGAGTCTTCATCAACTTTTTATACTTCTTGTCATTTGGGAATATCTACAAATTATCTTTGTTTGATTCTAATGTCACAGTTCTACTTTTCTAGAGTTAGTATATTATAATGTTTGCGACCACACCCATCGTTACTTTTATATTATGTGTTGATTATTATTTCGGTATATATAGATCTATCCATTGGCTAAAAAATCAGATGTCTACAATACCTTCAAAATCTTTGTTACCATGATCGAACGACAATTTAATGCCAAACTCAAAACCGTTCAAACATATTGGGGTGGTAAATTTTGACACTTCACAATTTTTTCACCTCACTTGGGATCATCCATGCGTAGAAAACGGCATATACGCATGTGTAACTCACATATGAATCGATTTCTATGAGTTGAATACACATGTGTAACTCCCATATGAATCGATTTCTATGAGTTGAATACACGTTTGTCGATGATACATAGGAAAAAATGCTTACGTAGTGTGGCTCCGCATAAGATATGATTTGTATTTAAGTCCGTTACGTAAGATGAAGTAGATACACGACCTATAATCATGCATCCCCTAACTATAGATATAATTAATTTCTGATATAACTACCAGAGGTGTAACACAACTAGAAAATTTTCACTAGTTTTATTTTCTAAAAAACAATATATTAAAGACATCATTAAACAATGGGAGAGAAAAAGTAAAACACGGTGCGCCAATGTTTAGTATTTGAACAAGTGGTCTTGCTAATACAATAATTTAAATTTTAATTATTTTTGTCATTTTGTTATGTTAAATGAAACATGCTTTACCGAATGACATATAAAAATCGAGTAATTTCAAAGAATCATCGTCAACGAAGCCGTCTTCTTAATCCTTATTTATAATTGATGACTTGTTTCTCCCGTGACGACTTTTAATTAATTAAATAACTATGTGATGTGATGTTTAATTCCATGGTGGTCTTATGTTTGAATTTTACAAAATATATTTAAAATCGAATAAAATTAGTCCGTTTCGATACACGAATCTTGGTAGCCATCATCACTTGTTAAACTTAATTGTGCTTTGAACTTTAAAAATTTATATCATAAAAGTCTAATTTCTAAGAATTCGATATGTAAACTAGCAAGATTATGGTATCGTTGTTATTGTAAAAATAATATACCTCTTAATGAGTATTTCATAAACTACAGTTAATACTCTGGGTTCTAGCTTCAGGGGCGTCTCTATACTATAATCAACTAAAGCAACTATCGTAGGCTTCCAAATTTTAAGTGCTCAAAAAGTTGAAAAATATATTTTAATCTATATTCCAATATGAAAATATATTTGATAATTCGTCGGGTTTTGTGTGTTTAGAGAGAAATGATAAACGATAATAAAATGATTGAAGGTTTATTTATTTTATTGTAATAATATTTCGCTTAAACATTATATTATACATTTTGATGCTCTATATAATTACAATTTAAAAACATTAATGTACTTAGAAAACTTCTAAAATAGTCTTAATTTCAAAGTTCGTTTTAGGCCGAATACATGTAGAGCCGCCCCTATCTAGTTTGTAAGAAGTCAAACGTTATACCTATATGAAGCTTAGACAGTCAAACTATAAATTCTTGGAACTCTTACCAATCTATAACATTATGGTGCTTGTCACACTTGTTTGTTTGTTGAATATTAAGTATGGATGTTGTAAACTTTTAAAAAATGAAGTAAAAATGATCATTATAGAATGCATCATTAAGTACTTTAAACACTTGAGACTCATGGCTCGCAAACTTCCAAAGCACGTGATGCAAACAAACATGCTACAATTAGAATTAGGTTGTTTGTTTTAGTATACTTTCTGTAAGGCGTCATGTGAATTTCCTCTTCGCAATTGGAATACTGAAAATTGTATATTGCTTGAATTGATTTACATAGAAAAAGAGATACAAATATATAGCCAGATACTAGAAGCTAAACAAGGAAAAAATAATCAATTATTGAGCTAGAAATCCTCTACAACAGTCCTTAATTGAGAGGTGTAGGGTTGTCACAAATTTCCTAAAAATAGGAAATGATGATGAATGTTGATCCTGTTATTCTTCCCATAAAATATCTTTTATTTTTCTAACACTCCCCCTCAAGTTGAGTAGTGAGGTCTCCGATACTTAACTTGCTAAGGCAATGGTTGAAGATTCTTCCGTTAACTGCTTTTGTTAATATGTCTGCTAGTTGGTCTTTTGATCGAACGAATGGTAGTTCTATGATCCATGTTTCAAGTTTCTCTTTGATGAAGTTTCTATCAACCTCTACATGCTTTGTACGATCGTGTTGAACAAGATTTTTTGAAATTTGTATTGCAGCTTCATTATCACACATGATCATACTAGCTTCGGTTTGAGGAAACCCGATCTCAGTCAGAAGTTTGCGTATCCATAGAACTTCTGCCAAGCCTCGTGCAATCCCTTGGAACTCAGTTTCGGCGCTGGATAAGGCTACAATTTTTTGTTTCTTGCTTCTCCACATAACCAGATTTCCACCAACAAGAGTAAAGTACCCTGATGTTGATCTTCGGTCTCCTTCATCTCCAGCCCGGTCTGCATCTGTATACGCATGGATCTTTATATGTTTATTTGGTTGAAAAAGAACCCCATGGTCTGCTGTCCTTTTAAGATATCTTAGAATCCTCCATACTGCTTCCATGTGAGCTACTTGAGGTTGGTGCATAAACTGGCTGACCACCCCAACCGCATATGCAATGTCTGGGCGAGTATGCGAGAGGTATATTAGTTTGCCTACCAAGCGTTGATATCTTTCTTTGTCTGCCAATTATGCTTCTTCTTCCATGCAAAGTTTTTGGTTAGCCATCATTGGGGTGTCGGCCGGTTTGCAATCGATCATTCCCGTCTCGGCTAGGAGGTCAAGAATGTAGTTCTTTTGGCATATGAAGATCCCTCGTTTAGACCTTAGTACCTCAATTCCGAGAAAGTACTTAAGTCTTCCTAAGTCCTTTATTTCGAATTCTGTGAATAAGTTTTCCTTTAGAATTCTGTGTCACAAGTTTACCTCTATGTTTAAGGAACAACGTATGATTAGAGTTGCTTTGTTGAAATCCATATCCTTTCATTGCTAGAGTGAATCTATCAAACCATGCTCAAGGTGATTGCTTAAGCCCGTAGAGAGCTCTTTTCAACCGACATACTTCCTCTGTTTTGAAGTTCTCTGTGAATCCGAGTGGAGCTTCCATATACACTTCTTCTTTTAATTCTCCATGCAAGAAGGCATTCTTAACATCAAATTGATGGAGTTGCCTTCCTTCATTTGTAGCAATTGAAAATAGTACTCGGATTGTGTAAATCTTTGCTACCGGGGAAAACGTCTCTGAGTAGTCAATCCTGTACGTTTGAGTATAGCCTTTAGCTACTAATCATGCTTTATATCTTTCAATGGTTCCATCCGGTTTATGTTTGATAGTGAAGACCCAACGACACCCCACTAGTTTCTTTCCTGAAGGAAGGACACACCTTTCCCATGTAATATTCTTCATAAGTGCCTCCATCTCTGTATCCATAGCATTTTTCCAATTTTCTGAATTCAAGGCTTGCTCCATAGAGTTTCGAATTTGTTCATCGTATAAAGAGGAAGCAAACGCTTTGGCTTTATTGGATAAGTTCCCTTCGACAATGTTTGCCATGGGGTACCTAGAAGACCCTGTTTGCTTTTCTGGAGAGTAACGTTTTGGTGGGATCCCTCTGTTGACTCTTGGTGGGAGAGCATATCTCTCAGTTGTTTCTTCTTGTATTGGTACACCATGTTCCTCTTGTGTTGGTTCTCCTTGTTCTTCCTGCAAAGTATGTTCTATTGCTATCTCATGGTTATCAGATATATCGATATTTTGATTCTCATGAGACTCGTCATTTTGTGTTTGAGAGTTACTTACCTCAGATATAGGACTAGGAGGATCTTGGTTAGTAGCACTAACAGTTTGTCCACTAGATTGTTGGGAAGCTAGTGACTCATCTTGGGTACTATGATTAACTTCTTGTAATGATGGAGCCCATTTAAGCCAACTTAGTGTATTAGTATATTCCTTCTCCCCCTGACCACTGTGTTGTGAGGTATAGAAGAATTCGGTTTCAAGGAAGTCACAATTTAGGGTAGTGTACATATGACGTCTCCTTGGGCTATAGCACCGGTATCCTATTAAATCGCTTATCTCTCCTATTTAATAATATATTAAATAATAATCTTTTTATTAATAAAGAAAAATCTTATGCACACGTGTCACTTTTTTTTGTTCATTTTCATCATTATTTTTCTAACCTCTCTCTTCTATTGAATAATGATATTAAACGAACTTATTTTTAGATTTTTAATATAAATCTAATTACAGATACTTACTATTTAATTATAAATATTTATTATATTATCAATCAAATGAATTTAATAGGAATTAATATTTATCAATTAAATAAAAAATTTAATACTCAGTTGAAATTAATGTTTTAAAAACTAACTTAATAGAGCCTGTAACTATCACGACAAATAAATTTAAAAAAAACATATTTCGACGAGTATGCGTGCTAACAAATTATATTATATTTTATTCAACCGATATAATACATCGGTTTATTCAATACACGAGTTTTTAAAAATATAATTTTTTTATTACTAAATATATAATGTTTTATTTATTCAACCCGTGTAACACGGGATTTTAACCTAGTAATATAAAATGAAATTTGCATGACAATTATAAATTATGTTAAGTTACTTTTTAAAACATTTTTTCTTTCAACTGAGTATTAATTCTTTTATATAACTGATAAATATTAATTCAGTTAAAGTGTACTTAGTTATTTAAATATTCTTTTAGCAAAGATAAATTAACTTAAATTACAATTATAAATATATAAATACATATAAAAAATAAGAAATAAAACTTGGATTTATTTGGCACATTGTATTTTTACCATTAAACAATCCAACCACATTAAATTCTTTGAAAGTTTTAGAAATCACTTATAAAAAAATATTATTTATCAATTTTGTCCTTTCTTAATATTTTAACGAACATAATTTTAAATTTATATGGAATGTCAAAAATTATCACTATTCAAAATTAAATAAAAAATATGCATAATCAAATTTATATTAAATATATCTAATATTATATTCTTTTAATACCATCAATATTTAATAAAAGAGAGAGACGAAAAAATAAAATTTTAAATGGTCTAGAATTGTGTCATGTGTTATCTAATATTTTTATTTAATTAGGTAATAGGTTAGAATCGCGTGTATTACACGAGTTGAATAAATGTAATGTTATATACCTAGTAATAAAAGGTTTATGTTTTTAAAACCCGTGTAGTACACCGGTTTAACCCGTTTATTACACGGGTTGAATATAATATAATCTATTAACACATACAACCGTCAAAATAGAACAATGTAAATATATGATTAAAAGTTTTTTTATTTGAATCGTAGCCGGCTATAAAATTGTTTTCGGTTATAGAATTCATAAAAATATAATTGAACAAATTAATTGATGATAAACACAATTTTAAATTAAAAAATGTGTAAATAAAAATTTAAACAAATAATTAATTTAGTTGCCTAAAATAGTGGAGTTGATTTTTAATATGAGAGAGAGGCTAGAAAATGAGAATGAGGAAGCCTAGAAAATGAAACAAATAACTAAAATTGGAGTCTGTTGGATATTATGTTTCTTAGGAACCCCCCAACTATACTTAACTATACTCATCACTTGGCTAATCGCAAAAAAATTTAAGCGGGATTTGGTTTAGCAGGAGTGTAATTTACCTATTTGCCCCTGATGAGATATTTTATTTAAATCTTTATCAAACATATATTATTATAATATAAGAAAATAACCAGCACCACGTGTTTATTTTATTCATTTAAGATGGGTGGTTGTGAAGAGTTTAAGAGTTTTAACAACTAAGTGTTTACAAGCGATATATATATACCCGACGACCTTCAGGGATGGATGTAGACCAATCGGGCATGCATAATCATTCAGGGCTACTAATATCTTCTTTCCATACTCATAAGAACCAAAACAGGCACTCGTAATCGTCCCTAACCTCCGTCTCTAACCTAATCCTTTTTCATCTGTCCTTTTACCCAGCAAGCCAGAACTGGATTACAATTTCAATAGAGAAAGCTATCAATGGTCACATTGATACGATAACATACGGGAAGTTCGCCCTCCAGTTCTATTCCTTTGGATGGGATGACGGTGACCAATCGATAGAGAGCAAGGGATGCCAACGCTCTTCTACTCATATTCCTTGCTTCAGGAAGCTTTTTTTTTGCATCGAGACGCATTACGATAATATATATATATGAAAAACTAAAAAGGGTGAGAAGGTGATGTGTTGCAATACACATGCATTTATCCTATTGTAATTGTACGGTTATATATATATATATATATATATATATATGTATGTATAGTGATGTGAGGTTAAATATCTCGTGTATACGAGTCTAAGTATAAAGTTTTAAGCGTTTAGCTTTGTATATCGAGTCTGTTGCATTTGGTGTTTATGAGTGCTACAGGTTTAATGTCCTAAGTGAACGGGAAAACACGAGCTTAAAATCATGAGGATAGCAGCATACACGGGCCCCGGAGAATTTAAACTCAACAAAAGTCAAAATTGTGGAAAATAGGATCTTCGCGCCATCAGGAAAGAGTTTTTCGCGACATGCGAGGGCCTGGAAAAGCCCACCCGACCGTTTTGTCCTTCGCGCACGCGAAGGACTTGCCAAAGAAGTTCGCGCCACGCGAAGAAGTCAATTACGACTCCTTTTAATCTAATTCCAATTAAAAGCCATGGGATCCATTGTCGAATTAACTTGCATACTTTCGACCCAGAGCATTCCAGAGGTGATTTCAAGAGATAAAGTTTCAATCTTTTTGAGTTTTTGATGCTAGATCAAGTTATACTAGTTATTGAAGAATCGACGACGATGTCGATGAGCGGCTAATCTCTCCGTGTCGTTTCCGGGTGTAGGATCTGCTTGTAAGTGATAGACTAGGTTTCATACTTGAGTTAGTTTGCTATTCTTGTAATCATATGATTGTTTGAATGCTTGATTCTTGGATTTGGTTTCAACAATTTGGTTTTCATTCAATTTAATATATTAATCAATTGTCGGTTTTATATCGTGAATCATTGAATATTTAGATCTGAGAATCTAAATTATTAATTGACTATTGAGTTGTTAATCTGTGTCAAGTATCCGGTTTTGTAATCGTTGCTCAACGCAGTCACTATCTTGGTTGTTAATTGTTTATCAAATCTAATGAATAAGTTATGTCTGTGTAACTTCCAATAAGTACAAACTAGTCTTCACAATAACTTGCAATCTGAACCTGGAAGCGATCCGTTTTCTCTTAATAGTTTTTATAAAGTTTAAAGTTTGTTGCTTTTTAATCTGAATGTAAATAGTTTTCATACTTAAACACTGTCCACCAATTCCCTGTGGATACGACACCCTACATCGCTATATTATAGTTTAAGGTAGCTAAGGATTAAAATAATTGTTTTTGATTGAACTTGACAACGCGATCAAAATGACGTCGTTGCCAGGGAATATGTGCCCTTAGTGTTTTGTTTTAATTGTTTTATTCGGAGCTACTAATAGTTTTTTATTCGTGCAGCTCATAGGTTTATGCATACTCGTAATTCAGGAAGGAAGTCACCACTTTTATTCAATCCAGAAATAGAACATGTTGCTAGAGCCAATCGAAAGATAAAGAATCAAGTTCAAACCATCTTAGATAAACTTGACAACCCGAGAATGTCACAAAATCAACCACCTAACCCAGATCCAAACCAAGGTGGGAGACCAGTCCCACCTTTCCCAAATCTCCTATTCCCTAATCAACCACCACCAAATCAACAACCACCCGCACACCCACAACCACAAAACCAACAACCACTACCACCATTTCATGACAACCAACCCTATGATAGCTACCCGAGCTATTCTAAGTTTGGAGAGACTGAACATGCAATTAGCTACAGACCAGAACACGGTTCTCAACATGAGAACTGGGACGAAAAAGAAGCATGGTATGACCTACACCACCAGGAGGCATTCCCTCCCAGAAATCAAGGAATAAATGAGGTAGACAATTGGGTTCAACCACCACTAAGAGCCGACTACGGGTATCAACCGAGAAACTAGGGCAACATGTACCGAGAGAATAGGTGCATGCAACCTCAAGTGAACAGACCAAATTATCAAGAGGAGCCGCCTAGAAACAGGAACTTCCCAAGGAATGAACAGGGGGTAGACAGTCACTTTCGCCTAGCTTTAGCCCAAAAGGATTGTGCTAAACAATGGTTCCTTTCTCTACCGTGCTAAACAATGGTTCCTTTCTCTACCGTCTGCTAGTATTGCTACTTGGGCAGAGCTTTAACAACAGTTCTTAGATGAGTACTTCCCACCACACAAGACTAATGAGGCCAGAGCTGCTATCAGAGATTTCAGGCAACAGTCACGAGAGCCATTCTATGAAGCCTTCAAGAGATTTAAAGAGTTGCTAAGGAATTGCCCACACGATGGTATAGAGAAGTGGAAACTGATCCAAGCATTCTGTGATGGCCTTCTGCCTGAGGATGTCAAAGATGTGAATTCCACCGGTAACGGATCATTCTTCTCCAACCACGTTGATGATGATTGGGACATACTTGAGAGGATGGCGGTGATATCCAAAAGACAAGCAAATGCAAGCAGGAGGGGAAAGTCAACTTCATCTGTGAAGTCGATTGATTATGATATGCAGAAGTGGTTGGATGCCATGGAAATTCAAATGGCACGTCTTGGTAAGCTGAGTGGTAAAGATGTATCAAATGTCTCACAAGCATATCCGGTATGTGACGGATGCGAGGAGTTAGGGCATGTGCTAGCAAACTGCACAAGAGAGCAAGGAAAGCCTGAAGAAGTGCACCAGCTTGTGGGGGAAAAGAAGCTGCTACACACTATCATCTAGGACTCAAAAATCACCCAAACTTCAGGTATGGTAATGAATCTAATCAAATGAATCCTAACTTTCAGGGTGCTAATGTGCAGGGTAGAGGACAACCACAACAACAACAATACCAAAACCGCCAGTCAGGATACAATCAAGGCGGATACCAGAGGAACCAAGGGGGCCAACAAATTTACCCAAGGAACTACCAACCGCAAGATCAACAGAGTGGTAATCCAGGGGGTAGTCAATTTAATGCCCTCATGGATGCTATCAAAGAGCTGAAAAAGGATAATGAGGTCCGAGATAAGATAGTGAATTCTCTATTAAAGCAAGTGGGTCAATTGGCTGAAGAGTTGACAAACAGAGGCCCGGGCAAATTACCAAGTAACACTCAGACCAACCCGCAACATCAAGGGTCAAGTTCAAGTAACGCATATGTCGTTGCGGTCAGTATTTGCCAAGGCAGCGAAGAGGGTGACTCGGAAGAAGAAAGTGAGCAAGGAGCACCTTTTATCCCGATTGAAGTTGCGGGAATAAAAGTAAGTCAAGCTGTGACACTTAGAATTTTTCTTTTTGTTATTTTAATTTTCGGGACGAAAATTCTTTCAATTAGGGGATGATGTGACATCCGGCTAATTAGGGTTAACCCCGTTAACCAAAACCAGTTAAATTCTAACCTATTTAACCCTATCTCAAACCTTAGGGACTAATTTTGCCAAATATTAAACTAAAACTATAGGGACTACTTGTGTCATTAGTCCAAACCCAATTCTGTTGACTTTTGAGGTCAAAATTCGAATATTGTGTTCCTGGTGACTTCTGAAAGTCAAACAAAGTTGTTCTTAACTCAAATCCAAACTCTAGGGGCTGATTCTGTCAGAATCTAAACACAAACACACGAATTTTACAGGTACTAGTTCTGTAATTACCTCAAAGTTGATTTGTTGACTTCGTAAAGTCAAAATCGAGCCTCTTGAGCTCAAATTCAAACCCATAACTCAATAACTATCCAAATTTGTAACTGTATTGCTTGTTAATGTCATAATCGGCCATAATGGGGGAAATTAACATCTTTATCAATCACGAATTAATCCCATTAAACCCATTGAATTCGTAACCGTCAACTCCCCTCAACTAGACCATCGAATTCAATCATTTGGATTAATTTTTCGCAAGAAAATACTCTACACACCTCAAATGAACCACTGGCAAGCTTTTGCACGTCCTAATTTAGCCGGAGACACAGTCGAAGCCGCCAGAGAGAACTCCATCAACCGGACACCAATTTAGGTAATTGAACACACCCTTAGATTCATTTTCACCTTTGTAATGAAATCCCTAACCAAATTGGGACCTACAACACCGGATTAAACACGAACAGATACCTAGGGTTCATATGAATTCTGTTTAATCAAACCCTAATCTAGACACAACCTCAATTCAATTAAATTACATGGGTATATTCACGATCTCTTACTCTTTGAAAGACCTATGATTCCAACCCTTGATAATATCATATTTAACTAAATCGAATTCATGATCAAACCTAGGGTTTCGGTGCTTCAAACAGAGATTTAATCGACCTAAACTTAATGATTTTGAAATTAAACTCGTCCACATACTCGCATTACACTGATGAACAAAACCCTTGATCTCTTGGGCAATCGTGATCGAATTCGCGAGATTGGGACTGGTTTGGGGTTCGGCTTTGCAAGAAGGGGGAGAACACAGGGGACGGATAGATTAAAACCATTTTGATCAGGCCTCTGTTGCGATTACCCTAGCGGGTGGGACTGGTTAAGTTGTTGTGCTGTTGGAGAGGGGACCCGGGTTCAAGTCCCTTTGGCAACATTTTTTTTGAGCAACTTTTCATTTGTTATTTTCAAACAAAGTCAAACCCATTATATTTATAATAATATATTAATACGTTTTTAACCTGGAAAATCTCTGTAGTGTCGGGAATTATATCATGATACATTTCTGGGTATTATAATTATGTTAGAAATAATATTAATTTATTATTTCACTAAATTATTATTATTATTTTATTTAAGAACACGTAAACGATTGTTTTATGTTAATATACGGGTTCGAATCGTATAATTTGTTTTTAATTATTCTCACATTTCAAAATAATATAATTGTTTATATTATTCAAGGTATTTATTTTTAAATCAAACAAACAAACGAAACAATTATATATATATATATATAATATATTATTGACTCATGTTTTGCGACGTTGGATACGTACCACTTTTACTATAATTACTAAACTAGGAATTCTTTGATTCTGATGACACGTTCGTCTAAACCGTTGATCCTATGTATATTGAGGACATCCAATCCTTTCGTGTCGTCACAAATCTCATATGTCCCTAACGATTGTAAATATAATTCTAGGGAATTCGTAGACTGTCACAGGCAAACTCTTGTGCCTCTGTTGCATCCTTTAGTGGTGTTATTTACTACGCTCTACTCGGACTCATGTGAGTTTCACGGCCCCTTTTTACTCATTTTCCTGTTGGGGGGGAAACATGTACACAAACAAACATCTTTTACTTGTTTTCCCGTTGGGGGAGAATCATGCACACAAGCAATCATACTTTTACTTGTTTTTCCGTTGGGGGAGAAACAGTCATACAAACAAACATCTTGTTACCTGCTTTCCCGTTGGTGGAGAAGCAGGTATACAGACAAACACGGATCCCATAATATTTCACTACCACTTGTTTACTTAAGTGCAAACACTATCAGGAAAGTCCTCACACACATCAGACCGTTAATATGGATTTAGCGAGGTAATGTTTAGTAGTACTACTGGGTTTGACAAACCTCACCCGGGTTAGTCGCGCAAATTCGATTGGAGGTCGAACGGGTGAAATGTTGGCCTAGTCACATTGCTAGAGTTGATAGACCTGGCTAGAGGCATACAAACACAAACAGTCAGCTTCGGTTACGAACGCTTAGAGTAACTTGTACATTGTCTAGCTAACAATACGTGTGACTTATGTAGGGGGATCCTACAAACACTTAAACAGTTTATTCACTTGCAAACCTGTGAACTCACCAACCTCGTGTTGACACTTTTTCTTACATGTTTCTCATGTCGCTAAGGCACAAGTTACACACTTAGGACATGCATGGAGTCCTACTATCATTTCATCCTTATGCAAACATTTAAAAAAAATTTACCTGTCTTATTAGACTTGAGCGCATTTGTTTTGCGCATTTATTTTCTTGTTTAAAACGCTTCCACATTAACTCTGAGCTTTTATGATATTTCATTTATGTCTCATATAGTGTCGTTTGATGTAACTAATGACTGAGATCCTGGTTTGTCATACGCCAAATGGAAAAACTCCGTTTATGGAATTTGGAGGTGTGACACAAGCACTCCTGGAATATGGAGCAACTCTCAGCATCCTTCCAGGAAGCATATATGATCAGTCAGACCTAGGTCCTCTCCAGCAAGTTGAGACTACCGTGGTGTTAGCTTATTTGACACGAAAACGTTCACGAGGATGTTGAGGGGAGTAGTTGTAAAAGTCGGGGAGTTCTACTACCCCCGAAGACTTTTTAGTGCTTGATTATGCACCCAGTCAGAAGAAAGGGCAATCAAGAGTTTTGATGGGAAGACCATTCTTGGCGACTGTCAATGCTCAGATCAATTGTTGAAGCAACACAGTGAGAATGACATTTGGTAACCGTGAGTTTAACTTAGATATGATTACAAATTCATTTACTTATATGTCTAAGGGTAAATTTTCAAAAGCAGGTAAAACTAATAAGTGCCCACTTCGGTCCAAATTGGATGATGGGGGCACAAATGAGAATGATGTGATTATTGATAGGTTTGAGTTGCATAGAGAGATGAAGGAAGTGGTAGATGTAGTAACCAAAAAATGTGGGGATGATAGACTACAAATGGGAAAGCCACCTGGGCACCATCAGCCAAAGGGTGCAAGTAATCATCACAATATGAATACGGGATCATCAAGGTCACCAGCAAGATCAAAGAAACCTCCACAATTTATGAGGCAATCATCTGAGATAGGTGAGTCCTGGGTGATGAAAGATGAAGAAGAATATAGTGATATGGAACACATACGGGATACATAATTGAATGGTCAGAATTATCACCGGGTAGGTATGGCATTTGAAAGAGAATTTGCATTCCGACCACCATAACCCAAGTAAGGTACACCGCGTCTGGCTGAAGACATTAAACTTAGCACTCTTAGGAGGCAACCTAAGATTTACTTTCTTGTCTAGATTAAATGAACGTTGTGGGTGTGTTATCTAGAAACCCTCACGAGACTAAACTCGTCCACTCGGGCTACCGAGGGGTTTAAATGGCTTGATGCATGTGCTAAATTCATCTTTGATTCCTACGAAAGTGAGTTAGGTTTTTGTTTCGTTTTTGTGCTTTAAATCTGGGAAAAGCCCAAGTGTGGGGACGTTCTGCGAATGTTGAGGATTATATTAATGCAATGGGGGCGATGCATCATTCTCTGGGGGGTAAGATACCGTGTGTAGAGTTTGTAGAGTCTTGAGTCTTCATTTTTAGTGTTTTCGGTATATTTTCGCGTATTTTTAAAGTTTTCCCGGAGATTTGGGGCCATACGAGCATGAAAAACCATCACAAATCTCGTTCAAGGTATATACAAACTTAATTGGAGAGTTGGAACGCATTTTGAAAAGGTTAAAAATTTTGACTTGAAAAACTCAAAAAAATTCCTAAGGCAAAAAGATGGAAAACAAGTAAACTTTGTGTGAAGAAGGTGTCTTCGCGCCAAGCGAAGATCCATAAGGATTCATTCGCGACACGCAAAGAACAAAAGTAAGAACCAGATGAGTTTTTGTACCTCGCGACACGCGAGGGAATGGCCCCAGATCTTCGCGACACGCGAAGACCTAAATTTGGGTTTTAATTTTTAAATTTTAATTTTTTATTTTTAATTTTATTTTGAGTCATTCGAGTCCGTCAGGTCTTTTAATTTCTTTTGATTATGTATATTGGGTTAATGTGATGCTTGTGGGTTTGTTTAGAGCTTAATTTTGCAGGTTTGGATTTAATTTCTCGTACACAATCTCCATTCGAGAGATGATAATCCGATCTTGAACGTTTTTGTACAATGCAGCCCACTTGTATCCAGGGAGCACGATCGTGAATAAAATGCTATATGATCGTTCATCCTGCTAAGATTTATTTATTTTTGTATTTTTCGTTTGTTTTTGAGTCGCTCTTCCTAAATTGAGGACAATGTCGAGTTTAAATGTGGGGAGGGGAGACCTTGTCCAGGTCTACTTTGAGTCTTTGTTTTGAGTGAGTTTTGAGTCATAAAAAATCCATAAAGTTTTTTAAATTTACAAAAATGTCTCTGATTAGAATTTTTGCAACTAAATGAAAAATAATAGTACAATCAGGAACTGTGCTAAGGTGAAATTAATTGAATAATGATGATAAAACATGTCTGATTTGTAACGTTTTGATAGGCCCAACCGACCTAAGAGATTAAACATTCTGATAGTGAATCTAGCTTAATTGAATAATTAATTCAGTATATCTTGTGGGTTCTCATCTTAGGGGTGTCAGTAAGGTCGAAACTGTCAATATAGGTTGATAGGCACCCTTATAAACAAGAATTTATAGGTTTTTAAAATTTTGGCACACCGCTTTCTTTTTATGAAAATAAATCCGAAAGTTGGTGGCGCCCGCAATCCATAATCCATCAATTGAATGAGCTTAATTAATTAAAATTGAGAGCTTGAGTTTAGCCTACGTGTTACCCTCCGGGATAGTGATTTGGTTGATACACCGATGGGCGGGACTTAAGTGATCAAATAATGGACATCTGAGTTCGGTTTATGTGTTTCCCTTTGGGATGGCGACTTGAAGGATACACCCCTGTTCCGAAACTTATGAATTTCCTTTTTCTATATAACGACACTATACTTACTATACTCATTACTTGGCTAATCGCGGAAATTTTTAAGCGGGATTTGGTTTAGCAGGAGTGTAATTTACCTATTTGCCCCTGATGAGATATTTTATTTTAAATCTTTATCAAACATATATTAGTATAATATAAGAAAATAACCGGGACCACATGTTTATTTTATTCATTTAAGATGGGTGGTTGTGGTAAAGTTTAAGAGTTTCAACAACTAAGGGTTTACAAGCGATATATATATACCCGACGACCTTCAGGGATGGATGTAGACCAATCGGGCATGCATAATCATTCAGGGCTACTAATCTCCTCTTTTCATACTCATAAGAACTAAAACAGGCACTAGTAATCGTCCCTAACCTCCGTCTCTAACCAATTCCTTTTGATCTGTCCTTTTACCCAGCAAGCCAGAACTGGATTACAATTTCAATAGAGAAAGCTATCAATGGTCACATTGATACGAGAACATATGGGAAGTTCGCCCTCCAGTTCCATTCCTTTGGATGAGATGACGGTGACCAATTGATAGAGAGCAAGGGATGCTAGCGCTCTTCTACTCATATTCCTTGCTTCAGGAAGCTCTTTTTTACATCGAGACGCAATACAATAATATATATATATATATATATACACGTAAAACTAAAAAGGGTGAGAAGGTGATGTCTTGCAATACACATGCATTTATCCTATTGTAATTGTACGGTTATATATATATATATATATATATATATATATATATATATATATATATATATATATATAGTGATGTGAGGTTAAATATCCCGTGTATAAGAGTCTAAGTATACTAATTTATGCGTTTAGCTTTCTATATCGAGTCTGTTTTATGTGCATTTGGTGTTTATGAGTGGAACAGGTTTAATGTGCTAAGTGAACGGGAAAACACGAGATTAAAATCATGAGGATAGTAGCATACACGGGCCCCTGAGAATTCAAAGACAACAAAAGTCAAAATTATGGAAAATAGGAAAGAGTTTTTCGCGACACGCGAGGGCCTTGAAAAGCTCACCCGACTTGTCCTTCGCGCCACGCGAAGGACTGGCCAAAGAAGTTTGCGTCACACGAAGAAGTCATTTACGGGTCCTTTTAACCTAATTCCAATTAAAATCCATGGGCATACTTTCGACCCAGAGCATTCCAGAGATGATTTCCAGAGATAAAGTTTCAATCTTTTTGAGTTTTTGATGCTAGATCAAGTTATACTAGTTATTGAAGAATCGACAACAATGTCGATGAGCAGCTAATCTCTCTGTGTCATTTCTGGGTGTAGGATCTGCTTGTAAGTGATAGACTAGGGTTCATACTTGAGTTGGTTTGCTATTCTTGTAATCATATGATTGTTTGAATGCTTGATTCTTGGATTTGGTTTCAACAATTTGGTTTTCATTCAATTTAATATATTCATCAATTGTCGGTTTTATACCGTGAATCATTGAATATTTAGATCTGAGATTCTAAGTTGTTAATTGACTATTGAGTTGTTAATCTATGTCAAGTATCTAGTTTTGTAATCGTTGCCCATCGCAGTCACTATCTTGGTTGTTAATTGTTTATCAAATCTAATGAATAAGTTATGTCTATGTAACTTCCAATAAGTACAAACCAGTCTTCACAATAACTTGCAATCTGAACCCGGAAGCAATCCGTTTTCTCTTAATAGTTTTTATAAAGTTTAAAGTTTGTTGCTTTTTAATCTGAATCTAAATAGTTTTCATGCTTAAACACTGTCCACCAATTCACTGTGGATACGACACCCTACTTCACTATATTATAGTTTAAAGTAGCTAGGGATTAGAATAATTGATTTTATTGACCTTGACAGCGCGATCATATAGTTTTTGTACTTATTTTCTTTCATTTTTAGTTCAGTCTGAGTTCGGGTCGTGTTTGAAGGTTACCGTGTGCTAAAGGAGTGGAAAATGAAGTTAAATCCTGGAGATATCGAGCACACGAGGAGAGGTTGGAAAAAGAGAAAAAGAAGTTAAATTTTTTGAGAAAATTACCTCCTCGAGGAGTGTGTCCCAATCCCTAGCGGTACGTGAGTGACCCCAAAATTTGCCCCGACTAAATTGGCCCTCGCGGTACGTGAGACATAAAAATCCACAAAAACCCTAAATCAGATAATTTAAATATTGGAACGGCAATTATTCAATTCATTTAACATACAGTCGTCTAAGCAAGGGTTTTGGGCGATTTTGGCAAGGAAGAAAGTTTTTGGATCAAGATTTTTAAGCTAGAGAGATCGAACCGGTTAGACTTGAATCATTCGATCACGATTACTCGTTCTTATTTGATTGATCAGTTATCTGTAACTATGTATGATACTTTTGATACTGTTTTTATAGTTTTGATCATGATTCTTGGTTAGATAATTTGAACTGCCTAGGTTTGAGATGATAGTTTGATAAAGTTTGGATTTTTTATCGATTTTTGGATCTTGTTTTGGATTTATGCTTTTGTAACATATCTGATTTCATTGGTTTGATGAATATGCATGCTTAGTTTTGATTCTTTATTGGTTAATCGTTCCATATGCATGTTTATGAATGTCGTTCACGTATAGGTGTGTATTAGATTGCTTACTTTGTGTTTGTGATTTGTGTGTGGATGGCTAGACGTAAGTAACCATAGGAACATTAATTAGTAATCAATTGAACCGAGTGTTCTTCTTATCTAGATACCCGAAAGGTGATAGTTAATCGATTAGTCTTCGGTGTTAGAGTTTCTGAGTGTAAACTGTTTGAGAGGAAGTTTCCTTAGGGTTTCTAGTGTCGTTGTTAATTCGTGTCAAACAAGTTGTTCTCGGGTTACTCCTTTCATCCTTGATGTATTTAGACAGTGATACCGAAAGGTGAGTTGTCTATTGAGTTCTTTAGCATAGTTGGTGAGACCGAGAGGTCATCCGACCCATTGGTGAGCTTAGTATCCTTTAGGTTCCCTTCTTGTCACATCCTAAGAATGATTAGGAATCCATTAGGTAGTCTGAGGGTGTCATATCTTAGGATCTCAGTTCCATCACATCTTCCATAACCGATAGAAGTCTGAGCTTAGCAAACAGGATTTGTAACCTAGGTAGTGTCTTCCTCATTACTGATTTCAACTGAGTCTTTTGCTTGATTGTTAATTGTCTTTAGTAGCCTTCTTTAATCCGTTTACGTTGAGTTTATTAGTTAACCTTAGTTCACAGATTTCCCCCTAACTAAACCAAATATTCCAATTCTAGTCAAAGTCTAGTTTGAGTTAGAGTCAGTGTCTCGTGGGTTCGATATCCGAACTTTCATTGATCTGTGTTACAACTGATAGGTACACTTACCTGTCTTTGTGGTCTAGTTTAGTAGGATTGTCTAGAGTTTAACTAGAGTGTCTAAGTTAGTTTTGTGTTTAGTTTTATAGACTGTTTGACCGACATCAGAAGGATATCTGGCCATTAGATCAAATTGTAGATCGAATTAAGAAGGATGTAATGGTTGAGATCAAATTGTAGGAGAAACAGTTGTTGGAATGGTATTTTAGTCATGGCCATTTTTGTTGACTTTTTATCAAGTTTCCCCCTTTTTTCAAACGTTCATAACTTTTACATACGACATTAGTTTTTTAATACACAGTAAAAACGAGCGTTTTTTTATCTTTAAACGAGTATAGTGTCGTTATATACAAATACAAAAAAAAATTACGTTTTTCAGCTCATTGTGTAATTTACTCGTCATTGTGTCTAATGTCAGGTCATTTTGTCTAATGTCAAGTCATTGTGTCAAATATTTTTCCATCATTGTGTTTAATGTCAGGCCATTGTGTCAAATATTTCCATCACTTTGTTATATATAATACACAAAAAGTAGTGACAAAAATAACACAAAATTATCTAAAACGTAAAACACAATGATAAATATATATAACACAATGATAAAAAAAATATTTGACACAATGACCAAATCTGACATTTGACAACATAAAAACGAGCGTTTTTATCTTTAAAACGAGTATAGTGTCGTTATATAAAAAAACGAAAAACAATTACGTTTGTCAGCTCATTGTGTAATTTGCTCGTCATTGTATCTAGTGTCTAATGTCAAGTCATTGTGTCGAATATTTTTCATCATTGTGTCAAATGTCAAATATTTTTCTAATATCAAGTCATTGTGTCTAATTTCAAATCATTGTGTTAACACGAAATTAAAGATAATGCTTAAAAAAACACATAATAAAAATAACACTATGTTATATATAATACATAAAAAACAATGACAAAATTAACACGAAATTATCTAAAACGTAAAACAAAATGACGAAAACGAGCGTTTTTATCTTTAAAACGAGTATAGTGTCGTTATATAGAAAAAGAAAAAAAAATTAATTTTTTCAGCTCATTATGTAATTTGCTCGTCATTGTGTCTAATTTCAGGTTATTGTGTCTAATGTTAGGTCTGGTTATAATGGTCATTGTGTCAAATATGTCAGGTCATTGTGTAATTTCAGGTCTGGTCATTGTGTAATGGCAGGTCTGGTCATTGTGTCTAATGTCAGGTCTGGTTATTGTGTATAATGTCAGATCATTGTGTCAAATATTTTTCATCACTATGTTAAATATAATTAATAAAAAAACAGTGACAAAAATAACACGAAATTATTTAAAACGTAAAACACAATGATGAATACATATAACACAATGATAAAAATGTTTGACACAATTACCTAACATTAGACACAATGTCCAGACCTGACATTACACAATGACCTGACATATTTGACACAATAACCAATATGCTCTTCTTTTAAAAACAATAAAAGGACACATGTCAAACGCATAATTCCACTTACTTTTCTTATTTTTAAAACTCTTTTTTACCATAGCCTAACCCTATACATTTAAAAGTTCACCTACACAAATGTAGACTATGTGTAGGTATAATAACCTATACATCCTATGAATTACAAATGTGTATGTTGTATAAATAAACAAAATTTGTTCATATTTTTTTTTATAAATTTCACGAGAGGTGAATAAACATTGCATTTATGTCATTTTCTTATATTTTAAAACCTTTTAAGATTAAAAAAAAGGATTAATTTTGTTCCATGTTCTCATAATATTTAAATTTCAAAGTAAATTTACTATAATAATTTTTATATATTTAAATAAATAAAAGAAAATAAATGAGTGGTTCAAAAATAATTATAAAATAGGTGAAATTATGATACCAAATACAGTTACGTGATGGAAACATAATCCAAAAAACGATACTCCCAAAGTAGACATGAGAACAGGTACCTTTTTCATAAACAAGCATGAAACTCTTCAAATTTTATCACCTAAATTGTATATATTCCTCTTAATTTCTTTAGGGTGATTCTAACCACACACGGAATATTGCTAATTGGACCCGCCGCCGCCCTATACGCCCTCGTATCGTATAGAATTCAGTCACTGCCAACAGAATGCCACGTGTCATTCTCTGTCTGGCGGCTGGTCCAATACGTGACGTATTGACCTATACGCAGCGTATGAGGCACGGGTTATATTTTTGCTTCAAAAGTTGAAAGAGTTGTTCGTTTATGAATCCTATACGTGGCGTATTGACCTATACGCCACGTATAGGTATTTTTTATTTAATTATAATTTTTTTATTTTATTTATATTTTGTTTATTTTTATTTTAATTTATATAATTTTGTTAATATAAGTTTGTTATCTATTTATAAATTTTATATATATATTTTTTTAAATATTTGTTATATTTTTACAGTATAAACAAGCAAAGTATTAAACATTACAAACCAAACAAAATATTAAACATTACAACCAAACAAATTAACTAAACATTATATACATTACATCAAAAAATTAAACATATATACATCAAAATGTTTTACATACATAACAACGAAAGAAACAAAATACAAATAAAATAACTAAAGCTAAGCGGGTCCGCGTCACCCTGACCGCCTCCGCCGTCACCCTGACCGCCTCCGCCCTCATCCTAACCCGCCACGCCCTCATCCTGAATGGGGTCGTCCGGATAATGACGTCGCGGTGGTAGTGGGCGTGGCTCGATGCCGGCGGCTCGTGACAGATCAACGATCTGTCCAACCGCCTACATCATCAGGTCCTCCATGCGATCGAGTTGACGACCCTGTCGCCGTGAGTCGGCAACAAGGCCATCAAGCAATGCCTGGGTAGCCCTCTCTAGCATAACAGACCGACGTACGTGTCGGGGATGCTATGGCGGATGGTCGTGGATGGCCTCGACGTGCGGCGGCCCGTCCTCCATCGCAACACCATGTAGCGGTTGAGGCATAGGCGGGTCCCCCTGTCCAGGCATCTGCGGCAATTGCACCGGGACCCAAACCTGGTCCTGGACGGCCCCTACGAACCGAAGGCCCTGCGGGAATCGGTGCGTGATGCGCATGCCGCTCGCCGTGCGACGGTCTAATAGGACAGGGGGAATGGCCGGTGACATCGCAGGCTCATGCACGTCAAATGGTGTAACCGAGCGCATGATCTGCGTGATGAAAGCACCGCCATACAAAAGCCCGCGCTTCTGCCGCATATAGGCAGATGCAAAATAAAGTGCAAGGCACGTCGATAGGTCGCACCGCCTGCCAGTAAGCAGGCAATAGAGAAAGAAGAGGTCTCTATCGGTGCACCACTCACGACTTTTCAGACGCGGTGCGATCGACGTCGAAATAAGCCGGTGCAGATATCTATACAAAGGGTCTTTAATACCCGAGACCCTCCCCTTGGTAACCAACCAAGGACTATCTGAAATCAAGCCCCAAAAAACAAGGAGTTCCTCCTTGTCCACCTCCGTCACCGCCTCTTCAAAAAGTGGCGTGACCGTCTCAGGCTCGTGGAAGAAACCCGTCGTGACGGCCCACTAACGGAGGGTCTGACGGTAAACGATCCCAAAGATCGAAAAGGAAATATGATCCGGATCCATATCCGGCGCCTCCCCGGGAAGAGGCTCTAGCCCAGCCTCTGAGAAGATGAACGTCGAAAGAAACTCGACGACCACCTCTCGGTAGGTCTCCGTGAACGATAGATCAAAAAGACGCGACCATGGCGTGTCCTGGCCGATGATGGCCCTAGCCCGCTCGACCTCCTTTACCTCCTCGAGTAGCGCCCAATCAACTGAAGTCCCTGGACCCAACCGCACCTCCCGGAGCTTCTGGTACCGGGCATACGCCTCCGAGTCAGCCGGAAAACCCAAAAAAGGGTAGTGCGCAAGATCGTCTAGCACCTCCATATGAATATCATCATCATGATCCGCCATATCTGATAAATAATAATAATATATTGTTTTTAATTTTAAATAATAAAAAATAAATAATAATAATATATTGTTTTTAATTTTAAATAATAATAATATATTGTTTTTTATTTTTAATAATAAATAATAATAATAATTAATTTTTATTTATTTTAAACCTATACGCCACGTATAGCCTTATACGTGGCGTATAGGCTGTTACCGGGTAAACCAAGCCATACGCAGGGCAACCAAGCCATACGCAGGCCAGTTACCGGGCAAACTTAGCCATACGCGGGCAATCAGGCCATACGCGGGCCAAGTTGCCGAGAACATGAGCCATACGCAACGTATATATCTATACGTGGCGTATGGCTTCATCGTCTTCCTCAGACGAACTATACGCCACGTATGGCCCTATACGTGGCGTATAGTTCTTAAGTTTCAATCCAAAAATCTCTAATCTACCCAGTTTTACCCGCTAATATTCAATATAAACCTAACATTAATGATCGTGGGTGTAGAGACGTACCTTTTCGAAGTTTTTTTGAGACGACAATCGTAATCAACGAGCTTTTTTGCCGGTCGCGTATGGGTTTGTGTTTGTTTGTTTTGTGTCATTTGGGTCTGTACGCTGCGTTTTCCTGGTATATCAAGTGACTATACGCCGCGTATAGATCAATACGTGGCGTATAGCTACCAACCTTTGGTATTCTATACGCCACGTATTGACCTATACTTGGCGTATAACCTATACTTAAAATTAATAAAATTTAAAATAATTAAATTAGTTAGTTATATTTAATTAAAATTATAATTAACTATATTAAATTAAAATTAGTTATATTTAATTAAAATTATAATTAACTTAAAATTAATTTAAAATAATTAAAATTACAAATAATTAAAATTTAAAATAATTAAATTGACCCTATACTTAAAATTAATAAAAAAACTAATAAAGCATCATCCGTGAGTCGTGAAGTATTGTGGAAATGTAGATCCATTAGTAGCCATTATTTTCTTAAATCGTTCAATACGATCACTGTATATATTTTCCCATTTTGCTGCATCATCATTTCGGTGCAAATTCCAAACTGCATTCGGCGTGGGAATCGGAAAATCTCCGTCTAACTTGACGTGGATGAAATGAGCCATGTTGACGTGAACTAATGATACAGTTTGATGTTGAGCGTGAACGTTTGGACCAAACCACAATGGAAAAAATGTTTGATTACCGGCGATGCTTAAAAGATGAACAATCACCCCAAATCTTTGAGCAATTAGGAGTCCTGTGTATGGCATCGACATCCAATGACTAACTGGTGCGGCTTTCACATCCTGCCAATCTATTGTGTGACGTAGCATATCATATTCTTGAAAGGCGACTCTGTCAAAAACAGTTCTCCACCATTCGTCTTTATTGTCCATCTCCTGTAGAAGTTGTTGTCTGATAAAAAGCCACCGGTTTTCATTTAACCCTAAGCCCAAAGCTACCGATCGAAAACCACAGTTACCGTCGGGATTTACATCCTGTATATGTGAAATGTACGGATGAAAGACAGACGGTATCAAATCCTTAAAACAATTTATATTGTTAACCGCATCTTTCCCCATAATCAATGGAAAACCAAGATAGGCGTTATCATCTTATGGTTGCTTTCCTTTACCCTTCGTTGGACGACGGTGTTGAATGACCGAACTCGCTTGTATCGAGTCTTGTGACGCAATGTACGAGCTGTGTCTCGCAGGGTCACATTTGCTTTGTTGGGATCCTGTGAATGAGCTGTTTCTCGCGACATCCTGTTTCCTTTGTTGTTGCTTTTTCAAAGTTGGACGACCGCGAGTATCTTCTTGTACCACAGGCGCTTTCTTGTTACTTTTGCTCGGAAAGACCACCCTGCGATTCTCGACAGCATACTTCTTTTGACCTGATCAGGTTGTGAAAAAATTTTGTTTCTCACTTGACCAAGTACTTTATCCACGTCTACATTTTCATCATCGACAAACGACGGTTTTAAATCAAGTTTCCTCCAGAAGACGTCCAACGCATCTAGCGGGATTCTGCCACATGTAGCTTCGATACTTGCCAGACGACAAGCACACGACAACCCACAACTACTGAAAAGTTGGCAACCACACGTTGCATTTTGTTTCCGTATATGTGATAACTTGTACCACTCGTTTTCTAACAAATTTAGAGCTTTATGTGAAACCTTACCGTGCAGGTTATCAAACAATTCAATAGCTATGTGGCTATCCATTTTTCTTATGAGGCTTGTTCCAAACGCAAACTGTAATTGATAATATTGATCTGTTACAATTTCATCAACAAACCCAACAAGTCTATCTAGGGAGCTGTTAGCATTTCTAAGATAACTCTTTAAAAGCGAATGCTGGCTCTCGACTTGGTTCGTTGTTTGTTGACCAAAATTGAGGTTTTTGTTGGACCAGGCAGATACAAACTTTTCTTTATACGGGTCCAACCAATTTTTAGTCACATAATGTATAACTCTTGAAAAAATATTGAATAAATATTTAAATATTTAATAATTATTCAATGTTGGGTATAATTTTGAGACTGATGCTGTCAATCGAAATTACAGTATCGAAACTACTAGTTTCGGTTGAACTGTTGTTCAATCGAAACTACTAGTTTCGGTTGAACATTTGTTCAATCGAAACTAGGTAGTTTCGATACCTGTTTTTCAGGCCCACTGGGCGGTGGCTTGGAAAACAAGGCGCATAGCCTCCTATATATAGCAGATTATGCCCTAGGAGTGAGTGTGTGACTGTAGAGGTAATCACCACCCCAGGGGGAGCTCACCCTGGGGTGAGACTAATTGTTAGTGTATGATCGAGCGTTTATTTTCATTTCAATCAAAGAATCATACGTTTTATGCTTTCAATTATCTGTTCTTTTCATTTTCATATGTTTCTGTTCGTGTATGTGATTCCCGCACCCGTCTCTACCATTTCTGATTCGAGAGTGATACCGGATCCAGAGATTCCGCCTCTCGATCCGGACTGTTTGAAGGATTTCTCCGCAGATCTGTTCTTTCAGGTATGCTCAGGACCTACATTCAATACTGAAAATATTAAATATTCAAAACTTACTTCCTCGTTTGGCAGCATACAGTCGTTCGTAAAGCCGGTTGACGTTGTACCGGTATATATCTGGCGTGGGAGACTCACATAATACCGACCATGAATACTTGAAATTTGCCCAGTCTTTGTCTGTAAATGATGCCCTGCAATGTTTTGCGATATTCTCGTGTATGTGCCACCGACATAGGTTCTTCGAACAATCCGGAAATATTTTATCACATGCGTTCATAAGAGCTTTGTCCCTGTCTGTTACTATCACACGCGGCTCCATACACTTTTGCAACATTGCTTTTATTTGCAGTAGCACCCAGACGAAGTTTTCCTCTCGTTCTTTTGATATAAATGCATGAGCGACGCAAAACGTCTGGTGTGTGGAAGTCACACTGACCACTTGGACAAATGGAAGTCTATACATGTTTGTTTTGTAAGTCGCGTCGATCATCAACACGTGCGGGAACGCACGCCACATCTCAAACGATTACGGATGAACAAAGAATATCTCCTCCACAATATTTGTGGCAGGATCTTCCCGAGTATAGTAGACGTATTTTTTAGAAGAAAGCAGGTTTTCCAGAATCTGCATTGGAGTTTCACCGACTCTCATTTCGTTTTTTTATCTTTTGTATCGCATTATAAATGTCCTTTTTAATGCAACTACTCTCTGGGTTTTGTTCCCTTATAGTTGCCAGAATGTTTCGTGGCAACATGTTTTGCGAATACAACTTCGCCACCAAAAATTGTTCCGACTGAGACAGTCTCCTCGCAAAGGAGTGCGCCTCAAGATGTTGACTAGGATCGTGGTTATGACTGTCATCTTTCACCGTTAATTTCTAATCACCAGTATTTTCTTGGTACTCTCCTTCTAATTTAAAGGGACAACCTATTTTCTTGCTACCGGCACGTCTAACCGTGGCAGTAGACGCACGTTCGCCGTGACGGTCACACACAAGCCACACCTTGATAAACGGTTCCGTCGGATCGTCGCCTTTTCTCCTCGATCGTCGGGTGACAAGGACGTAACCATTCTCACGTCCTATCCTGACCGCCCAATCCACCAACTGTTCACAAGACTGAAAATTGTGGTCAGTTTTATACGACACGTTTTGATGGTTTTGTTCCTCGTCTTCGGACATGAAGTCGTCGGTTTGTTGTGTCGGGTATGAGACTTCACCGTATACGTAGTCGTCGGTTTGTTGTGTCGGGTATGAGACTTCACCGTATACGTAGTCGTTCGTGGGCTTTGTAAGGTAAGACGGTTCACCGTATACGAACTCGGGATTGCTCAGTGGCTCGTTCAAATCTGGAAGCCTTACCCGTTGATGAGAATAAACGTCAGACGAGACCTCCTCTCGGTTCACCTCTTGAACGCCAGAACTTTGCGGGTTGTTTTTCACCGACTCGTTAGAATATACCTGAAAACTGTAGTTACCATCCCACCACCAAGACATGTTTATAATTTTTGTGAGATTGTTTGGAATTTTTTTTTGAAAGTATATGTTCGAATGAGAATATCGTGTGTCATTAAATACACAAAATTTGGGCCCTATACGCATCGTATAGGCCAATACGGTGCGTATAGGGTATGAGGTACTTTCTGCAACTAGTCATCCATCACATCTCTATACGCCGCGTATAGGTCAATACGAGGCGTATAGCGAGGTGATGGATGACTAGTTGCAGAAAGTACCTCGTACGCTATACGTCCTCGTATTGTCCTATACGATGCGTATAGGATTGGAATGACCATGTTGTAAGAGAATGTCCGGTATGAGAAATTGTGAAGGGCTATACGCATCGTATTGCCCTATACGATGCGTATATGGCCAAGTCCAAATAGCAATTCTCGTATGCCATTAGTAGTCCCTTTTCTTTAATGATACAACGTTATTCATTTTGTATATGAAAACCATTAAATTAAATTTGTATATTAAAGTCTTTAGATTTTTTAATAGTAAGTATGCATATATGTGCTATGTAATATTTGTAAAATTAATGATTAAAGTCGATTAATAACACGTGGTTCATATTGACATAAGTGTCATGTAGTGTCTGTATTTTTACTTGAAATGTTAATTCATTAACTTTTTTACCGCTTTTAAGTATAAATTCTTACCATCTTATATGATTAAAAAAGGGAAAAATACGAAAATGGACATTTGATCAAGAAAATACTTAAAATGGACATCCTTATTTAGTCTACTGTTTCATGAACATTGGTCATGAAAGCCGGCTAAAGACGGCTAAGCTAGCCGGCTAAAATTTCCGTGCCAAAATTCCATTTGTCAGAGTACGAACCAATAATATGGTGACACGTGACAGTCTTAGCCGTCTAATAGACGGCTATAGCCGTCTAAATAAACAGTTTTAGCCTTTAGCCGTCTAAATCAACAGTTATAGCTGTCTATTAGACGGCTTAGCCTCTGAAAATATTTTTTGAAAATTTTCGGAGGCTTAGCCGTCTAATAGATGGCTATAACTGTTTATTTAGAGGGCTAAAACTGTTTATTTAGACGGCTATGGCCGTCTATTCCTGCCACGTGTCACATGCTTATTGGCTCGTACTCTGACAAATGGTATGTTGTCACGTAAATTTTAACCGGCTAGCTTAGCCGTCTTTAGGCTTTTCACAAGAACAATGTGCATAAAACAGTAGGCTAAATACTGATGTCATTTTTAAGTATTTTTTGATTAAATGTCCATTTTCGTGTTTTTCCCTTAAAAAAACCATTCACGTTGACATTTTTGTACTATTTAAATCTCACGTCATCAAATTTATTTTAACTAGTTTAATAGATAACAAGTCACTTTTTAAAATAACTTTATAAGTATATGTATTTAAATAATTCAAGGGTTTTAATAAAATAAAATTAGATTAAATTAATGACCTTTTTTCATGTTAAATAAGAAAGTAATAAAAATATGATCGATTTTTATAATAATACCATAAAATAGAATATTTTTTTTTGTTTTTTAGAAAAAAAAGATATGAAAAATAATTGTAGTACACAAAAACTATATTCTTTTTTAAACAAAAAAAGAAAAGATTTACAGTAGTTGATGATGTGCTACTTATTATTTCTTTAAAAGAAACAAACCCGTTTACCAAGTCCATCTTTGTTTGTTAGTCCCTTAACCTCTTTGCATACTTTTCCTCACAAAAACCTAACTCTACCCTACATTTTCTTTATATACCCACCTTAGTAAGCACATAATTTCTTCAATAATTTCCCATATCCTATCCAAACCCTTTGGACATGAACACTCAAGGAAACATTCCCTTTTCATGGGAAAACAAGCCCGGGGTTCGAAAAAGTCGCCGCCAAGACGACCTAGCCAAAGAACCCGAAGGGTGGATCAGGGTGGCGGTTCACGACAACTCCTCCGCTAAAGAAACGCGACTACCACCGCCACCGTGTGAGCACACCTCAAATAAAACCACATCTCGTGACTTAGGACTCCCTCTCCCTCCATGTGTTTTTCAACCTAATTATTTGAGAAGTGGTTCAAGAAGAAGTAACGATGGTGATGACCCTTTTCTCATGGCTTATAAAGAGTGCACCAAAAGCAGTAAAAATGGTACCTTGATTAGAAAGAAACCTTTTCTTGGATCTTGTAAGTATTCTTGTAGTGTGAGGGATGATAGTATTGTTAGGGTTTCTCAAATTCCTATGTCTAAAAAGATTTGAGGGGTTTAAGAATCAAATTACTATTATATACCAAGTTAGTTGAAAGATATAAATCCCATAAGTTAATTTATATCATACTTATTTATATAGGAAAAAGAAGGTAAGAGCTTATAATATATTGATCTTAACCGCTCTTAATTAAGTGGGTTTAATTGCAATCAACCGTCGTAAGTTGGGTTTAATCTCGATCGTAACTGGTCTCAAATCTTGTCAACTAGCTAGGTGTAACCAAAGATCATTGAGCCTATTCTTTATATGTATGAGCTTTCAAAGGTAAAAGGCTAAGCTAATTTTTTATAATAAAAAAATCTATGTTTGTTATGTTTATCGTATATAAAATGACATTTAAGATATACCTGCCCAAGTCGATAAAGCCTACGGTGGGTGTCAACATTAATTAAGCAGAGGTTTAAATAAAGCTTGATCATATTTATACTAGTAAAAAGCAAAGAGTAATTTTTATCCGGATAAGATACCTATTATTATTTATTTATTTTTTGAACGATAAATGTTACTGCTACTGTACTTTACACAAACAATTCTAAACTATTCAGTTGTCCAGGTTGAACCTCTGATCTCTCATCTAAGAAGCATGTGCCTCTAACAAGTAAACTACCCCACATAAGCTAAGATACCTATTATTGACGGGTTATCAATCAATATTAAACATTGACTCCTAAAGTGTAGAATCGTTAGAATTTTATTTTCCGAAATTTGTTCTTGCTATATATTCCCATTTGATTTAAATCTATATATTAAAAATAAACTTCTATGCAATTTTTCATTCATGTCGAGTTAACAAGTTTGAATCAATGAAAAAATATAATCCAATATACTTAAAACCATACAACTCGATCTTGACATGTGTAATCCATTTATTTAAACATATTAAATTGGTTGACAAGTTAAAATGGGTTGTGAATGTTTTGTAATAAAGTTGTAAATGGCCGGGTTGAACATACTTACATATATATATATATATTCTTATTTTTATTCGAATTTTTGGTGGGATGACGGCTCGGCCTATGTAAGTTTAATGAACCCGAATATGACCCATTAAATTAAACGAGTGACAGATTAATCAAAACACAACCTTATTACTAAACAGTTTAGTGTGGACAACTTAAAACTTAATTATTTACATCTTAAAATCGTATTATATTTAAGGTCGTGTCAGAATTTAGAATATGATTTTCTCGTCAAATTTGAACTTAACAAAGTTTATTTCAAGCATTTTTCCTATCATATTAACATCTATGATTTCTCTCCTAGCACCGTTGACCAGCCAACGACTTAATATTGTACCCTTGAGTTGAACATCTTCGGGCTTAGGCACACAATTTACTCGAATTAGGGTTTATTATGTCCTCCCTGTTTCTTTCTTATATGCTGCAGTGGATAATAACCCTCATAATCCAGGTTCACAGGTTACTTTGATCTAGAGTATGGTTTCTGTTTAATTTTTCTAAAACTACTTTACTAAACACTAGCTAGTTCATTGGAGTTCGTATTTTTATCTGTATCTTTTAATTTAATATCGTTTTGGATTGTGGTTCTATATCTTATGAATTTTATATGGGGCCTTATATAACCACACTACCCGACATTCTAATCCCACATCACCTCCAAACGTCCGCTTAAAAGCACTTCCAATAGTTGTCTAGATAGACAGGGATTACGTCATCTACTGAAAAATATCAGACGACCGTTTAAGCAAAGTGAAAAATGTCCCTCAAACAGAGGGCTGATGTCAACTTTCTTATTAGCAAACGGCCGTTGCAGTTCTAGTAAACGACCATTTTGATGTTTTGTAATTAATTTTGTAAATGTGTTTATTTTTTAGTATTTTTAGTAGTTTTCTTGATTGAACTTCTTGGTTTAATTAATAATTAAATTGTTATAAAAATGGGTGTTGAAGATCGTAAGACTCATAAGGTCATATTAAGAACGGAGAAATATCAGATCCATTGAAGGTTCAAGAAAAACCACCAGAAAGTTAAGGTTCTATCGTCGGCGGATGAGCCCAAAAAGTTGGAGTAAGGAGAACCTTCTAAACAGAAAGAGTAGAAAGATGAGTTGTATGTTAGGAGTCTTCCTATGAATCTGACAAAGTTGCTTGAGAGTACCGTCCCTGGAATTTGTGGCGGATCTAAACAATAAGAATGAACATAACGAACTTGAGAACTATGGCATCTTATTAACATAATTAGAACAAATCAAACTACTTCATTTTGTAGTAACATATGTCCAACCGTAATAACGGTGATGGTTTATGAAAACTGATGCGCATACCGCATTCGAAGATCCTTGAAGTTACTTATTAAAGTTGTTTTATCCTAAAAAATTAGTTGAAACCGATTCTGGCTCGGTTTCGCTCTGGATAGTCAAACGCGTTTGAAATTCGAATTTGGCCGCAAATTTCGTTAAATTGAATTGTTAATTGGGTTGGAAATTGATCGAGAATCATTCAGGCATACAAGGCAAGTCTTTTGATTCCGGATTTGATCGATTTGGAGACTAATTGCATGAAATCGTCCCTGTTGACTTCAGAAAGTCAAAGTTGACTGGATAAGGGTCAAAATTCCTTGATAAGGTTCAAGTTGAGGTGCAAAGGTCCAAATACAAAAGTGGGGGTTCAAATGCCGGGGGGGGGGGGGTCAAGACCAATTTGATTAAATCATTAATAATTATCTATAAAATTATTTTTATACACTTTATAAAATCTAAACTATATTTTATTTTATTAAAATTTATGAAACTAATTATATTATAAATTTAGAATGACTTTTTTGAAAATACAAAATTGTTTAAAACTAACAATTACTCTTATGTGATTTCTTTAATAATTTCAGATCTATAAATATGTTTGCATACATGCATTTATAAATGATTATATACATATACATACCTATATACTTATGTAACACATATATAAAAGAGTGAGAGAATATATGATTAAAGTCTCTAAGTCACCTTTTGAAATAATTGGTTTAATATGTATAATAAGAGTTCATATGTTTCATCCTAATATATATGCTTATTATAGCAAAATGTTTACCCACATATATATATATATATATATATAAACATACTTACATGTGTTATAAAGAAATAATATGTGATGCAAGGTTTGACAAAAGAATTGAATTGATACATATGTAAAATAATAAAAGTAATGTGACATGATAAGTTTGAACAAGTACGGGATTTTATATGTTTATTATTGTACATAATAAAATGAATAAAGAAAAATTATGACCGAAAAATCATGAATGTTACAAAGTTGGCTTATAAATTGAAATTAAATCCCGTTCAATTCTTCACATCAAACTCAAATGAGTTTTTACACTTCTGATCTGTAACCCACTCTTATAAATGTACTGTACTCCCTAAAAATCTCAAACGTTCGCTTAAGTGCCCACTCCTTCTAGAACGCTCTTACGATTAAGTCAGGACGCTAGAACTTTTGAAGAATCCAGTCAAAAAGCTAGAGCTATCCTTCTAAGCTGTTGCTATACTCCTATAAGGTGAATATGTTTTTTGCTTTCAAAACTTTTAAATTGTTTACTTTTGCAAAAAAGGCAAAACATGTATTTAAATACTTTAATGTATAAGGCTTTCTATGGATAAGCATTCAGACCATAAGTATACGTAAAACTTGATTAAGGGATACACGTCTAATGGGTGAAAGTGTCATAACCTGCCCCGGGCACCCCCGGGACTTTACCGATTGCGACGTCAGTTGGCACCTTCTTTGATTTCAGAGTTTGTTTTTGTACAGCGGAATAACATTTGAAAATGGATCGCATTGTCTCAACCTCTACGGTTGGTTTTAAATAATGAAATCTCGTCGTGTAGACAAAATATTGTTTTTATTTAAATACTTGGGCATTAACACCCGATTGTTTTATACATTGATTTCAAATCAAAACTCTGACGCAAATTTAGTAAGGTTTACAAGGAATAATTCTACCTAGGGAATTATAATCATCCTGGGGCCTTAACCTTGTTTATTCTTCTAGTCTTTCTGTGCATTGCACGACATGTAATAATATAATTTTGGGTTGCATCGGGTCTAGGTGTGTGGCCTAACCCGATTGTGCAACAAAACTTTCTTCAGGACTTAGGCCGTTGCCGGTCCCGACATGATGAGGTCATTTTATTCTTTTTTCTGAAAAGCATTTGAAAATTAACGTCAACTACATGCTGGTGAATACTTTTTGACCTCAAATCATTTTCATAATAATGGCAAAACAGTTTAATTAAACTATTAAACATTTCATCTTCGGTGGATTCTAGTGATCATATCACTTTCTCCCCACTTGATCCGGAGCGAGTATAAATATTTGATCAAACTTTACATATACTTATTGGGTAGTCATATCCCAGGGGTTAACCCCTGATCTACGATTAGTATGAGTAAATATTTAATTATCGTCTTTTGCCCTTTTCGTAAAACATAAATAGTTTTGATCTTTTGCGTGAAGGTGCCTATAGCAAAATTAGGTCTTACAAATCGTTTTGACAGATTCTTATTCATAGTGTGAACGAGTATTCACCTTTGTTGGAAGTTGGATGGGTGATAGAAAAATATTTTAGAGCTAGACGGCTTTTATAATAAACTCTTATGCTCTATAACTGTTATTGGTACTTCTACTAGATCCTCGGGCTCATTCGACTCTCTAACACCCGGGTCTGGTAAATAAACGAATGTCGGTCGAACCAGGAGGAGCGACTCGGGAGTCAGGAAGGAAAGACGACTTGGGAACGGCTCGAGGGTAGAGGAGGCTTGAAGGTTTGAGTGTTTAATATGAAGTTCTGTGAGGAATGGAGAGTAAATGCTCATTAATTTATAGGCCTGATTGCCACCCATAGCGGACCGTTAGCCAGGTGTTCAGCGGTCCGCTATGGCCCCTTGTGCTCTGCATACGCGCCACCTGGCGGCCATGCAAAGCAGGTGTGCCACACGTCCGTAGCGGATCGTGTGGACCTGCCACGGTGGTCCTCCACCGACCACACGTCATTAGGGACGACGCATGCCCTACGCGTGTCCAGGACATGTGCCAGACCTGCGTAGCAGACCGTTAGCGTTGATATTGGCGGTCTGCGAGCCAAGTTTTACCCGTAGCGAACCCTTACCAAAGCGGCTGGCGGTCCGCCACCCCTTGTTCGGCCAATTTTCTTCTTCTTGTAGCGACCCATTAACCGGGAGGTAGCAGTCGCTACCCTCTAAAAGTCAGAATTTCTTAATAAACTTTCTAATTCTCGGGTTTCCGATAAATCTTGTCATCTTATAAAAGTTTCGGGTAAAAATTGAGATCGGAATTTGGCAGGTGTCACTGAAAGTCCCATAAGAGGGCTGCCACTAAATCTGTAGTGTTGATGTAAGATGGTAGGTTCCTATGTAACCACGCAATAAGCAAGACTGGGACTCGAGTTCGAGAAGTTTTATTACAGAGGGAGATGCTAGTGTATACCATGGTTGTACACTCAGATGAATAGTTTTGCTTAATGTGTAGACTGTCCCCAAGAACTATGGTTAAACGATTAAAAATGTTCATGCTGAAATATTTTCATGTCAAGATTAATGTATTCACCGGCGTTCGCGCTTACGTTTTATTTTTAAAATACTTTTAGGGAAACAATGAATTGTTTAATTGTTTGTCGAGACTAGGCCTGAGAGGTAGTCCGAAGGACAATTGTAAAAATGATTGTTGACAGGGTTATGTGCTGAAAGGATTCCGACTCCCTAGGCACAAGATATAACTCTGCAGGGAATAAAATCAGGAAGATGTGCCCAAAGGATTATGACTACGTAGGCACATGATACTCCATTGATATTCACATGACTAGGTGCCCAAAGAATAAGCTCTCTAAATACTATGGCTAAAGCTTGTTATTGAAAGGATAAACTCTGTAGGCTTAGGAAAAACTACCGTATGGCTCATAAATACGTAATGTGATGCAGGGGATATTGTAAAATGGTTCGAACCATGTTTTGTAATCAAAATGGGTATTTAACTCCCTGTTACGAAAATAATGATTTATTCCAAAGTACTTTGGATGTGGTCAATATCAACCGTTGGGTTGAGGATTTTTAAAAAGGATCGATCCAAATATTTCCACTGTAAAAGACTCTGATTTTTCTAGTGGGATAAAATAAAATTGATTGGAGGTCCCAATCAGATCACAGGACAATCGTGCCCTGAAATCGGGTTGTGACGGTTTATGTATATTTAGTAGTTGTTATTGGAACCCACTCATACATACAACACACATATACGAGAGATTTTTTTAGGAAGTGTATGAAAATTTTGGGTCATTGATAGGATTAAATTAATGGTTAAAATTCATTTGGTGGTTAGATTATATGAGTAGAAAGTTAAAATATCATTGGAAGGTAACAGAGGAAAAACCATTACCCGTTTAACCTTTTTTTAATCATAGAAGCAAGAATAGTATTATCCTTAATATCACATGAGATTTGCTATATATTATATATAAAATGAACCGATCTAAACCATTTATCATTAAAATCAAATAAAAAGAGTTTAATTGTAAAAGAATAAATAATCTCTCTAATTAATCAGTTTTCGTATTTTTTTTCTCCTCTTTTTTTCTACTTGTAACAAGTTTCATACACATATATTGTTATGATAACGAGAGAGAATGATAAACGAGACAATGATAAACGAGAGAGAATGATTTGGGGGAAAATGAATGATTTAATTGATAACCAATAATGGATACAAAGAAACTATTTATATACAATCAAAGAAACTAACAAAACTAACCAGACGGACTTACTAAGTTCGCCCCTGACAAAAACGCAAGCGAACTTGTCAGACAAAGATGACAAGTTCACCCTCCCTCAAGTTGAAGGTGTATAGAACCCCAACTTGGAAATGATATCAGAATGCGGTTGACCAGCCAGACTCTTGGTAAATAAATCCGCAAGTTGATCAGAGGTCCGCATATGAGAAAGCAGAATCAAACCGGCTTGAAGCTTCTCACGAACAAAATGACAATCTAACTTAATATGCTTAGTGCGCTCATGAAAAACAGGATTCTTAGCAATGTGGATGTGTAACACCTGCCACAAAAATATCCAACATTTGACAAAAGGTAAAACTCTAGGGACTATAAGTGTAATTATATCAAAGTCTAGGGTTGAAAATGAAAAATATTGGAAATTTAAGTTGATATCGGACCGACATTGATTACCATATTGGTCCGACATTGAACTAAGTCTTGATATCGGACCGATGCTAAACTAAGTCCCCATAGCGGACCGACATCTAAGTTCATATCAGTCCGAATTGAACTAGGGTCAGATATCGGACCGACATCCATTCCTATATCGGTTCGCAATAGGTGGTTAAGTTGGTTATCGAACCGACATCTATTCATAGCGGTCCGACAACTTCCTCGTAGCCGCAATTTGTGGTGTTGACACGTGTCCAATGACTCAGCCCTAATAATGGGACATGGGTCTGGATATCCGACCGACATGGTCCACATATCGGTCTGATGTTGCCGCCAAAAATGTTCGGTTCAATCAGGATGAGATATGTAGGGCTGACGCAAGCATAGTCGGATCTCGGACCGACATCCTATGCATATCGGTCCGACATGGACCCAAATCACAGCCTATAAATAGCTGAACGAATTCATTCGTTTTCTTCATCCTCAACTCGTCCTTTATACATAAAACTCGTTCGAGGTGATCCCTAGCCCACTCTCGACGATCCCGGTCCAACTCCCATTCGTCTTAACACTCAAGTTAAGAAGAAACGCTCGTAGAATTGCCGTTACGCTAAAGGAATCAAGCTTAGAAGCTAGACTATAAGCTCTCGACTTTAGAGGCTCACTCCTACTAAAAAGGTGAATACCTTATCTCTCTGAAAACTTGTGTCAAATATTTTATTTACGAAAATGTCCAAATAAAGGTTAAAAGAATAGTGCTCAACGTTCATTTACGGATAAGCATTCAGGCAATAGGTATACGTAAAACTTGCAAGGGATACACGGGTCTTGGGTGAAATTCTCGGATCGTGGCTGGTACTTCCCTTTTTAACAAATGAGGAGGCATGAGCCCCCGTTGTTATAAAGACATACTACCAGTGTATACGGTCAGAACATGGGTCCGCTGAATGTTTAAATTGAACAGAAAGTTGTGATTATCGAATTAATACCTATTTGTGCCAAATTATTTTGTGTTAAGATATTGTATTCACCGGCGTTCGCGCTGACGTTTCATTTTCAAAATGTTTTCAGGTAACGAATAAAATTGTAACAAGGAAAGTATGGCGGGCATATATGAAATCTGACCCATGAAATGAAAGGATGGAATGCACGTAGGATTCTCAGGCCTCGTGTAAAGGGAAATCATAAAGAAAGGAGATAGGACCAGGGAATTGATCAACCCTGAGTTGTACTATTTCCAGTGGCTTGTTATGTATTAGATTTCAAACTCTGTTTTGTAATCAAAGATGAAAAGGGTATTGAAACCCTGTGTTTATGAAAGTAAGTACAAAGCTTTTTTTTCTATTTGGGTTTTGATATTTACAAATACAACCCTTGCGGTTGAAAGAATGATGAAATGATCCTTTTTAAAAGACTTTCGATGTATTTTTCAAAAACTCTGAAATCAAAGAACAGGATATCAATCGCACACGTTCATGGGGTGCCTGAGGTGGGGTGTGACAGGATGGTATCCGAGCCACAGGTTTTAGCGAATTAGATACTTGGATCTAGTATTTAAGCTTCAACCATTAATGCTTTTAAGATTAGAAAACAAGGTAACCTTCTGACCGATATGTAGTTATCTGACAAACGAAAGTGTTCTGTCTAAGGAAAGAGCGGTGTATAAATCTCTCCTAGAGAACATAACTGTTGGAGGTACTACTCTGGAAAGATAACCATCCTTGTAGAACTTTAACTAAGATTAAGATACTGGCTTTAGTATCTAAGTCTTGAATAAACAAATAAGATAAGTACTAATATATTAAGATTGCAGATATCTGGAGGAAATTCTGTTCCGTATTACAATCCTAATCGTCCTATCTCCGGAATATCACCAGTTGGGTTCACAAATGAATCCTATCTCTTCACCTTACTATAATGATGACCCATTTGCTGTGCTCCCTAAGCATAATTCTCCCAAATATCACCCTCAATCCCAAAACTCTTCTAGTCAATGAATGGCTGATGGATCAGATTTCAGCAATTGGCATACTGGTACCCCATCTGTACAAGGAAACGAGGGACAATACAGTCAAGTTCAAGCAGGCTTATCATCAGAAGAGGATCCTTTTGAAGACTCCCATTACTACCAAACCGCTTCTGAAAATCCTGATGATTATCAATTTAACAACCCTGTTTCAAACAGTTCTGATTATCAGTCCTATAACTTTAGGTCCCTAGTCATGTATGATCCCTATATGTTTCCTGAATCTCCATATGATGGTCCTTTTAAGAACTATTTCCATGCTCCTCCTAGATACCAAAATGCCTATAACGATATTATGGTTGGACTCCACAAACCTCTACCAAAATATGGTTATGAGCATAGTATGCCTTCTTCCCCTATCGAATGTTTCGATCGTTCGTTGCGTCAAACGGGCGAAGTAACAAGGGAAAAGATCATGGATAAGGCAAGAACCAAGTTCTATGGGAAACAAGTATATGAGTATGGAGATGAACTGATGACTCTTGGAAAAGAGCTAATGAAGGATTAAAAATATTGTTGTATTTTGTACTTTTGTATTGTAATATATTTTCTTATAATAATAAAATATCATTTGTTTTTAATTTCAGAATGGTTGAAAAGGGCAAAGGTCCTAGCTTTATTCAAAAATTTGCTCATGCTAGTTACTTCGAACGTAAAACGATGAAACAACTATAGAAATAAATGAGGAAACTGAAAGTTCTACTTTCAGAAGCCTCGGAGAAATAGGAAATCCTAGTGTTCCCTATAATCATTTTATAAGTTTTCATTCTGCTTCGACTGCTGGAAGCTATAACATTACTCTCGTTTATTCATAAAATTTTCATGAGGGTTATGCCGAAATGCCTTATGAAAATAAACGTGATCCCGAAGAAGAAGAACGTGCTGATTCCAATGTACCTTACGTTCCTTATTATGAGACTGTTCCTATTCCTGCTCCGCATATAAATGAGAATGCGTCACAAAGTGAGAGAGAAAAAATACAGTTGAATTGAATAGCTGAATTGGAAACATAAAAGGCTGAAGTTGAAGCTTAGAATGTTGTATTAGTTCAGGTTTTAGAAGACAAGAATTTTAGAAATTTCTGAATAATTTTATATGTACTATCTCTTGTAATATATTTTATCAATAAAAAGAGTTTGTTTTAAATCAAATTCTTGTTCTTTTGATACTATGTCGAAAAATACCGGACCTTCTCAAAATACTAGAGGCAAGAAAAAGCAAGCAATGATTGATAACGCTGCTAAAAATAACGATTCTCGAAAGGAATTCCAAAAGATGATTACGGAAGGAATCAAGGATTTTCTCCCAATGATCTTTGAGGCACTGAAAAAGAGACAAACTGATAAAATATCTATTCAACCATCAATTCCTCAATCTATTGATTATCGATAAACTCGAACGATTACTCAATCGAAACCCGTCACTTTGAAGCCAAAAGGTTCTACTATTTATAAGACCAAGAAGACAGAGAGAGAAGAATATTATCATAATTCATATGGAGATGAAAGAATGGGTAACAACTACGAACATATAAAGAAGAAAAGAAAGGTAATAAGTTGTACCTATAAAATGTTCCAAGACAGTAAACCTCACAACTTCTCTGGAAGAGAAGGAGGGATAGCCACACTAAGGTGGATAGAGAAAACTTAGTCTGTGCTGGCAATCAGCAAGTGTGCTGAGGAGGATAAAGTTCTGTATGCCTCCAATCTATTTAAGGATCAAGCTCTAGAATGGTGAAATAATATTGTTGCTGCCAAGGGCAGAGATGCAGCCTACGCAATGGGCTGGGATGCCTTTAAGGCAAGAGTGGAGAAGAAGTATGTTCCCTAGAATGAGAGGGAGCAAATTGAAGGCAAATTTCTGAGTCTGAGGATGATCGGAACAAATCATCTAGAGTATGCCACCAAACTCCTGGAATATGCTCGAATAGTTTCACATCTTGCTACTCCCGAATTGAATTTGATCAAGCGTTATATATGGGGTCTAATGGGAGAAATTCGCAACATGGTGAAAGTCACAAAGTGTGAGAATCTTGATGATGCCATTGATATGGGAGCATCATTGACCACCAGCCTGATAAGGAATCAGGAAGAAGGGAAGAAAAAGAAGGAAGTAGTTGGGCAAGGCCTAAGTGGAATTAAGAAATCATCCTTTACTCCTCGAAATAACAATTCTTCTATCCCCGAATATCCAAGGTGCAGGAGAAGGCACTTAGGACAATGTCGATCTGGACCTTATTGCAGTTTCTGCAAAATGTCTGGACACAAAGCAGAAGATTGTTATAGAAAGAGACTGTTTACTTGCTTTGGATGTGGCGAAGCTGGTCACATCAAAATCAATTGTCCCAAACTAAAGAAAACCGATGGAACAGGTCCCAAACCTACATATGGAGTGAAGAAGAATGTGCGAGCATTCGTTCTCAATACTCGTGAAGCGGCAGGTATGCCCCATGTCAGTACGGGTACATTTCATGTTGATGATATTTATGCTCGAGTTTTATTTGACTCTGGTGCAAACCAAAGTTTTATAGATCATAGATTCTGTAGACTGTTAAATAAAACTCTAGCTAAATTAGACAAGAAATACGTGGTAGAAACTGCCAACGGTGACCTCGTCCAAATTTCTGAAATCTTTGACGATTCCCATATCATATTATCAGGACATGTTATACCTGCAAAACGGTAACCAATGACTTTGGCAAGTTTGACATCGTCTTAGGAACAGATTTGTTAGCATCTAACCAAACCCGTATCCTATGTGATAAAAAGGCGATAGAACTCCGTTCACCGAAAGGCAACATTCTTACAATCAATGGTGATAAATTATTCAACTCTGTTGGAATAATTTCTATGTTGAAAGCCACAAAATACTTACGAAAAGGATGCCTAGCATACCTTGTATCTGTATATACCAACACTAAAAAGAAGATTGAAGATGTGCCGGTTATGGCTGATTATCCTGATGACTTTCCTGATGAACTGCCTGAAATTCCACCTGAAATAGAAGTGGAATTCAAAATTAATCTAGTACTTGGTACAACACCTATTGCTAAAGCCCCGTACAGATTAGCTCCAAATGAAATGGCAGAATTGAATAAGAAATTGGACGAACTACTCGAGAAGGGGTTTATAAGACCAAGATAATCACCTTGGTGAGCTCCAATATTGGTTGTTAAGAAGAAAGACGGTTCAATGCGTATATGTATCGATTATCGTGAACTAAACAATTTTACGATAAAGAATCGTTATCCACTCCCTCGAATCGATAATTTTTTTGATCAACTCCAAGGAGCTCGTTGTTTTTTCATAATTGATATTCGATCTGGCTATCATCAATTGAAAGTCCAGGAAGAAGATATTCCTAAAACTGCTTTCAGAACTCGATATGGTCATTATGAGTTCACGGTAATGTCGTTTGGACTTACTAATGCACCAACAACATTCATGGATATGATGAATCGAGTCTGTAAACCTTACCTGGAAAAATTTGTTATCGTATTTATCGACGATATCCTCATCTATTCCAAAAGTAAGGAAGATCATGCGGATAATTTGAAAATCTTTCTCGAAATCCTGAGAACAGAAAAACTTTATGCTAAATTCTCCAAATGTGAATTTTGGTTATCAGAAGTTCAATTCCTTGGACATGTCATTAATGAAAATGGAATTCAAGTAGATCTTGTCAAAATTGAGGCTATATCCAAGTGGGAAATTCCGAAGTCACCAACTGAAGTCCGTAGTTTTCTCGGATTAGCCGGTTACTATCGGAGATTTATCCAAGATTTTTCTCAAATTGTTGTACCATTAACTTCTCTGACCCGCAAGTTAGTCAAGTATGCTTCTATGACCCGCAAGTCAGTCAAGTATGCTTCTCTGACCCACAAGTCAGTCAAGTATGAATGGGGTCCTAAATAATCTGAAGCTTTCGAAACTCTGAAACATAAACTGACTCAAGCACCCATACTGGCTCTGCCAGATGGAAGTGAAGGCTTTTCAGTATACTGTGATACTTCACACACCAGCTTTGGTTGTGTGTTAATGCAAGTAAGCAAAGTCATTGATTATGCTTCTCGTCAATTAAAAACTCATGAAAAGAATAATACGACTCATGATTTAGAAGTGGGCGCCATAATCTTCGCATTGAAATTATAGAGACACTATCTGTATGGAGTCAAATTCACCGTGTTTACTGATCATAAAAGCCTGAAGTATATATTCAGTCAGAAATAACTGAATACTGACTGAATATGAGGCAAAGACGTTGGATGGAAGTCCTGAATGATTACGATTGTGAAATCTGTTATCAAGAAGGAAAAGCCAATGTTGTAGCCGATGCCTTAAGTAGAAAAGAACATGAGAAACCTAAACGAGTTCGTGCTTTAAGACTCGACCTCCAAATCGATCTTATTACTCGTATTAAGGAATCTCAGAAACTTGCTTTGCAAGAACCCAACCTTGAGAAAGAAGGATTGGGAGGCATGATTGATCAATTGACTAAAGGAGATGATGGAATTCTTAAAATGAATAAGAGAATTTGGGTTCCTATATATGGAAATACTCGTGAAGAAATACTTGAGGAAGCCCATAAATCTATATACACGATACACCCTGGAAGTGATAAAATGTATAAAAACTGAAAAGCCAATTACCGGTGGATAGGAATGAAGAAACATATCGCTATCTATGTTGCAAAGTATTTGACCTGTTCTTAAGTTAAATCTGAACATCAGAAGCCATCTGGCTTGTTACAGCACCTTGAAATTCTTGTTTGGAAATGGCAAATGATAACCATGGATTTCATCACAAAACCTCCCCGAACAAGCCGAGGTAATGATACTATCTGTGATATCATTGATAGACTTACTAAGTTTGCTCATTTTCTTCCCATGAAAGAAACGTTCAGTATGGATAAGTTGGCACAATTATACGTTAATGAAATCGTAACATTACACGGTGTGCCATTATCTATCGTGTCAGATAGAGACAGTAGATTCACTTCTCGATTCTGGCAAAGTTTTCTAAAAGCCCTCGGTACTAAATTTAATCTTAGCACTGCCTATCATCCTCAAACGGACGGGCAGAGCGAAAGAACAATTCAAACCCTTGAAGATATGTTAAGGGCTAGTGTTATTGACTTTGGAGGAAGTTGGGATGATCACTTACCTCTAATGGAATTCACCTATATAATAACTATCATACGAGTATACATCCCGCTCCTTTTGAAGCCTTATACGGTCGTAAATGTCAAACTCCAATCTGTTGGTCCGAAATAGGAGAAAATCAGTTGTCTGGACCTGAAATAGTCTTGGAAACAACTGAGAAAGTGATCCAGATAAAAGATAGATTGAAAGCGGCTCGTGATCGTCAAAAGAGTTATGCTGATAAGAGATGAAAGCCGTTAAAATTCAACGTCGGTCACAATGTTCTGTTGAAAGTTTCACCATGAAAAGGCTTTGTAATATTTGGAAAGAAAGGGAAATTAAGTCCTAGATTCGTAGGACCATTCAAAATCTTGAAAAGAGTTGGGCCTGTGGCCTATCAACTCGAATTACTAGATGAAATGAATGGAATACACGATGTATTCCATGTGTCAAATCTGCACAAATGTTTGGCAGATGAATCTCTAGTAATTCCTCTATAAGATGTAGAGGTATATGAAAAATTAAGATTTGTGGAACAACCTTTGCATATCGAGGACAGGCAGGAAAAGAGATTGAAAAGAAAGAAATTGATAATTTTGAAAGTGAAATGGAACTCTAGACGTGGACCTAACTACACGTGGGAACTAGAGTCTGAAATGAGAAAGAAATATCCACACTTGTTTGAAAAAACTCAACGTGGGAAGGATGTAACACCTACCACAAAAAATGTCCAAAATTTGACAAAAGGTAAAACCCTAGGGACTATTAGTGTAATTATATCAAAGTCTAGGGTTGAAAATGAAAAATATTGGAAATTTAAGTTGATATCGGACCAACATTGATTACCATATCGGTCCGACATGGAACTAAGTCTTGATATCGGACCAATGCTAAACTAAGCCCATAGCGGACTGACATCTAAGTTCATATCGGTCCGAAGTGAACTAGGGTCAGATATCAGATCGACATCCATTCCTATATCGGTCTACAATAGGTGGTTAAGTCGGTTATCGGACTGACATTGATCCATAACGGTCTGACAACCTCCTCGTAGCCGCAATTTGTGGTGTTGACACGTGTCCAATGACTCAGCCCTAATAATGGGACGTGGGTCTGGATATCGGACCGACATGGTCCACATATCGGTCCAATATTGCCGCCAAAAATGTTCGGTCCAATCAGGATGAGACATCTAGGGCTGACGCAAGCATATTCGGATGTCGGACCGACATCCCTATGCATATCGGTCCGACATGGACCTAAATCACAGCCTATAAATAGCTGAACGAATTCAATCGTTTTCTTCATCCTCAACTCGTCCTTTACACTCAAAACTCGTTCCAGGTGATCCTTAGCCCACTCCCGACGATCCCCGTCCAACTCCCGCTCATCTTAGCACTCAAGTTAAGAAGAAACACTCGTAGAATTGCCGTTACGCTAGAGGAATCAAGCTTAGAAGCTAGACTATAAGCTCTAGACTTTAGAGGCTCACTCCTACTAAAAAGGTGAATACCTTATCTCTTTGAAAACTTGTGTCAAATATTTTATTTGTGAAAATGGCCAAATAAAGGTTATGGGAATAATGCTTAACGTTCATTTACAGATAAGCATTCGGGCCATATGTATTTGTAAAACTTGCAAGGGATACACGGGTCTTGGGTGAAATTCTCGGATCGCGGCTGGTACTTCCCTTTTTAACAAATGAGGAGGCATGAGCCCCAGTTGTTATAAAGACATACTACCAGTGTATACTGTGGTGCATACGGTCAGAAAATGGGTCTGCTGAATGTGTAAATTGAACAGAAAGTTATGATTATCGAATTAATACTTGTTTGTGCCAAATGATTGTATGTCAAGATATTGTATTCACCGGCGTTCGCGCTGACGTTTCATTTTCAAAACGTTTTCTTGTAACGAATAAAATTGTAACAAGGAATGTTTGGCGAGCAGATATGAAATCTGACCCATGAAATGAAAGGATGGAATGCATGTAGGATTCTCAGGCCACGTGTGAAGGGAAATCCTAAAGAAAGGAGATAGGACCAGGGAATTGATCAACCCTGAGTTGTACTATTTCTAGTGGCTTGTTATGTATTTTATTTCAAACTCTGTTTTGTAATCAATGATGAAAAGGGTATTGAAACCGTGTGTTTATGAAAGTAAAGACAAAGCTGTTGTTTTCCAACTGAGTTTTGATATTTACAAATACAACCCTTGCTGTATTTTTCAAAAAACTTTGTAATCAAAGAACATTATACCAATCGGGCTCGCACACATCTAGGGGGTGCCTGAGGCGGAGTGTGACAGGATGGCCACCTGAGTATCACACTTGAGAAGAACCGGAGTGTGGTTGGGAAGCTGAAACTCCACAAATAACCGAGTTGATGATCGATGTCGTTTGGTCGGTCAAAAAAATCCTTAAACACCTTAACTAGTATGGGTAAGTAGAGTTTGTGGAAAGTGTCACTTTGTTACAATGGTTGAAGGACATAAAATAATAAACACCGATTTAGATTTGGATTTAAAACAAAAATGAGAGAGGTAATCCTCTTCGGGGTTCAGGTTTGCAAACACAAGTCACTTCTAGTTAATTAGCAAGCAATTACATAGACATAATCATTCGGATTAATTGAATTCAGTGAGAATGGAAGAACGGGTTGTAAATAAAACCTATTCTTGCATAATCAATTTGGGTTAACCAACAATCATTCAAACCCCTAAAATATCCCTGATGTAAAGAAAACCTGAGACTAATGAGACTTGAACAACAATTCGAAATCAACCAAAATAGTTTAAAGCATTCAATCGATAAATGAAATCATATGGCTTAACATGCCAATCAAGATTACAAACCAAAGCTAATCATTCCAGAAAATAACAAGTTCACACACAAACCCTACACCCGGAGAAGACCACGGGTGATTTAGCTACTCACACTCATAACAACAATCAAAACTAATGTAATGGGACTTACAATCATGAAACTCTAGTAACAATCGACCTAAGAATAGTGTAAATCGCTCTCTTGAAGCTCTGGAACAGCTGGAATCGAAGATATAAGATAATATGGGCTGATGATGGTGAAAACCTAATTTAGGTTAATTTTTCTGTAAAACAAACTCTTCGCGTACCGCGAAGATTAGAGCCAAGTCCCTCGCGTAACACGAGGGACAAACTAGTCAGGCGCGCCTTTCTAGTTCCTCGGGTACCGTGAAGAATTCCACGGTACGCGAAGACCAGAAAATCCAGCAAATTTGACTTTTTGACTTTTTCAACCCCGTGCTTCACGTCCAACTGCTTTGCTTCCTTTTCCCACTCATTTAGCACATAAAACTTGGGAGGCACACACAACCACAAACACACATAAATCCGAACAAAGATACAAACTAAAACAACTAAAACGTACACAATACGCTCATAAACCGGGGGTTATTAAACACTACATCACATCCCCACACTTATTCTTTTGCGTCCCAAAAAAGAATTATGCAATGGAATCATAATTGGAACCTGCTTTAACAATCTAATTCATTTAGTCATTCAAATATACTCACGCGTTAACTGTAATAATTGGTATTTCTATCCGAGTAAACCCAACCACCGACCTTTTGAGCCCCCAATTCTGTGATCTACTGTCCTATTCATTACCAATTAACAGTTTGTCTATGGTTCTCACACTCATTGAGCTACAACTTAGCCTAATCCCATCACAAGGTCATGTTTAGGCACATGTTAAACCTTATAGTTTTCCCACCACTATAAACACCAATTGATAAGTTTTTGAAAATTATGGAATTATGGATTGATGGATGCAATGTTTTGAGCTTTAATTAACACTTATATGAATAAACCTCACCCGGTGGCGTATCCCCCAAGTCACCATCCCGAGGGGTAACACGTAGGTTTCAGTTTGTAAGCAATAACGTTCATAAGGTTCGGAGTAGTGGTGTATCCTTCAAGTCGCCATCCCGAAGGATAACACATAAACCTAACTTATTCATCCAATTTTGATTACACATGTCCCGCCCATGGGTGTATCAACCAAGTTAATATCCCATATGGTAACACGTAGGCGAAACTCAAGCTTTCAATTGATTTAATTAAGCTCATGCAGGATGGATTATGGATGAGGGCGCCATCAACTTTCGGATTTATTTTCATAAAAAGCAAGTGATGTGCCGAGTAATTTTAAAAAACTTATAAATTTTTGCTTATAGTGGTACCTATCACCCTATATTGACAGTTTCAACTTTGCCGACACCCATAAGATGAGAACCCACAATACATTCTGAATTAATTAATCAATTAAACCTAGATACACTATCAAGATAATGAAGCTCTTTAAGTCGGTTGGGCCTAACAAAACATTACAAATCAGACACGCTTTCTATTTATTATTCAATTCAATGACATACAAGCATAGTTCCAATTGTACCTATCATTTCACATATAATTGCACAACTTCTAATCCAGAGACAATTTTGAATTTTTTTTAATTTTTATGGATTTTCAGAATTTTAGGACTATACAGACTTGATGAACAACCTAGACTACAATCTCCCTCCCCACACTTAAACGCTACATTGCCCTCAATGTAGGAAGAGAAACGGAAAACGAAAAGAAATTTTCAAAAATAATAAAAACTTAGCTGGATATGCGATCATATAACATTTCATTCGCGATCGTGCTCCACAGATGCAAGCGGGTAGCTTGTACAAAAAAATCATCAAACTCAGAAGTTCATCACCCGAATTGAGATTGAGTACGGGCAATTAATTCCAAATCTGCAAAATAAAGATTACAGCACACCCACAAACATCATACCTGTCACACCCCCAAATTCCACTTTGAGCTATACCCACAGGGCATGACCCAAGAGGATCTTTACCATTGAATTACTTTGAACGACCACTAAATGGTTTTCAAAATACCTGTTTAATGCATGATTCGAAAGAGTCCAAAATAAAGTTGGACATGGTCCAAAGTAAAAGTGCGGAAAAAAAGGTTAAAATGTTTACAGCATTTGAAAAATAAGGATGATAAATATTGTTTATCAAAATAGGATGCTATGCATGAATAGTGCGTGACTCCGGTGGGTGCATCCAAGCCACATATCCTAGCATTTAAAGACCTGAGATAAACATGCTAAAATGAGTCAACATAAAGTTGGTGAGTTCACAGGTAATTGTAATGGAAATCAAGTTTATGAATATATGGAAAAACATTAGTACTCTACACAATCATTGTTGATCAAACAAAACCAAAAATTATCATAAGTCCATCAACCGACGCTAATTGTAGCCACTGTAAAGGAAAAGGATGTGGTTCGCCTCTTTATGCCTTGCACATGAATGGAATAAGTCAATTATGTACTCGTTCGACCTCCGGTCGAGGTTAGCGCTACTAACCCGGGCATGGGTTGTTAACCCCCAACAGTACTGTCCATGATCACCTAGCTTTTGGATAAATTAATGGTTGACTCCGAGAGGACTTTGTACACCAAGTACAAAACTTATATAACAAATGTAACTGTGTAAGTGTGTAAATGTATACTTGAGCATGTATCTCACCCAAAACAGTAAATGAGTAAAAAAGGGTTGTGAGAACTCACCTGATAAACGACTTGAAAGACTCTTAGCAAATCCGGACTAAATGAGACGACCTACTCGTGCCCTAGGAACAATTAGGACTTTAAGGTCTAAACATTTGTAAATGTTTGACTATGAACTCTATGCATCCAAGAGAGTTTTGAAAGTGACTTTGATATTTCAAAGATTGTTTTGACTCGACGACACGTTGGAGACATATTGGACTTAACCATTCAAATCCTAACATAGAATTCAAACTTACTTTGAAATAGTCTATTATCGTCTAATAAACACATTGGCGCATACGATTGGAGTTTAGAACTTGAAACGCAACTTTTGATACATTAAAGTTTCCTTAATTGGAAAGTCAAGTTTTTGAGTCGTAAACATGGCAACTACGCAAAGTTGATGTTCACACATGAAATTAGGCATGTTATAACACACATAGAACATTTCAATGTTTACTTGCTATAAATAGACAAACATGCGTGTTTCGGATAATTAAAATTTCCTATTATAGCAAGACTATGTCAAGTTGTCAGGTTTATGAAAAAACAACATACAATATCATACAATGTACCTAGTTACATGTTACTAAGTCATTTAGACCTTCTAAACATGTTAACAACTTGTAAACATAACTCATGGATGAATAAAGTTTCCTTATTTAGAAACCGAGCTCTAGAACTCATATACATGCATTTTAATCCATCATTTTAGTCAATCATACTTCCATAATGTTCAATATACTAGTTTCATGCTTTTAATGTACCCAATCATCAAGTTTCTCCTGCATGTCAAGAAATAAAGTTTCTAGAAATAGAAAACGAGCCTAAAACATCATGGACATGTGATTTTACCGAAAAGAACATACAATCTCTATATCTAGTGGTTATGCATCATTTTCACCAAACAAAACACATCATAACTTTCTTGAACAAAAACCCATATTTTAAAGTTTCCATAAATAGAACCGAGCATGAAATCTCATATGACCAAATGTTCTAGATAGCAAATCTACACATATTATCCATTCTTTATGCACATCTAACCATTTTCCATCATCAAATCACCCTAAACATGGCATCTAACATGAAACCCAAAATTAAACTTTCCAAAAATAACAAAACCGAGCATGCATGTATCATTAAATACTTTTGACAACAAAGTTTGCATATATTATCCATCTACAACTAATATCACAACATAATCTATCATCAAATCATCACAATCTCATCATCTAGCACATGCATACATAATAAAGTTTCCTCATATGGAAACCAAGCTATGAACGACATCCGGGTGCAAAGTCACCAATAATATGTACCATTTGAGTTTTAAAACACATTTCCTTTAAGAATCCATGGTTAATCTTTAAAGAAAACAAGATTTCTTTGGATGCATGTTCATATGAACATTGAAGAAAAATGGAGAAAAAGTGGGTTTTGATGCTTACCAAACTCAAAAATGGATGGATTGATGGATGAAATCTCTTGCAAATGATTGATTCTTGCACTAGAATGCTTGGATTTGGTGGAAACAAGCTCAAAACAACAACAAAAATGGTGGATGGTGGTGGTATGGGTGGTCTCGGCCGAAAGAGAGGGAGGAGGAGAGAGAGAGAAGTGAGATGGTGAGAGTGGGGGAGTTAGGGGGTATTTATAGGGTCTTGGGATACTGGTGGTAGAAAACGAATAGTCACCAATTTATTGACGGAAATCCCGAATAGGTATGAACGAAATTATTTAAAAATATAATGAGTCATGTTGGTAAGTCTAACATATAAAAATTTTAGATTTTTATTTGGAAATGTCGGTACATATTGCAGACTGGTCGGACAACGTTAAAACAGAAAGTTTCTTAGAAAATTCCCGAAAAATGAACAGAGTCTTAGAATAACATATCACAGTATTACATATAATTTGTGCAACCCAAATATATGTCTAAGTGTAAGCCTAGAATTAATTATCTAGCTAGTGTACACTGAGTGTCCACCGGACTGTGCTGAAAACAAAAGTATTTCTAAAATCACAGAAAAATTCATGTAGGCATGATTAATTAAATCACAGTGTCACGTATAATTTACACACATAGATTATATGTCTAGGTATTTATTTAAATTATCAACAACGGTCGTGCTGTAGGACGCGTGTTTGACAGGGTAATCTTCTGGATTTCGACACGTGTAAACGGATTGGTTTGCTAAGTGTGAAATAAACTTAATTACTGCAAAATTAAGTGCAATCTATGACGTATAGTATGACCTAAGTCTTAGTCGGGTATGGATGTTGACCTGGATTTTTGCCGGGTGTCACAATACCGACTCAATACAAGACTCAAATAAAAAGAAAAGACAAGACAGACTCACATAATTAATAAAAAATAAACAATTATTTTTTTATTTTTATTTTTAACTTTCGCGTGTCGCAAGAAAATGGGATTGGATCTTCGCTTACCGCGAAGACCCGAAAAGTTGGCAAGACGACCAATCTTTCGCGTATCGCGAAGAATGGTGCCCAGAGTCTCGCGTACCGCGAGGGACTGCTGGTAACAGAAAGATAAGTTGAAAAACTAGGTTTTTGCCTTAGAAAATTTTTCAAACTCTAAAAATCCAAATTTTCAACTTGTCCCAAAACTTGTTCCATCCCATGATTTATGTACTTACATACCTGGAACATGATTCCTCATCATTTTTCTCGCCAAAATCAACACGAAAACTTACAAACCTTAGAAAACTACAAAAACATACCGAAAAGCTTCAAAAATTACATAACTTTACACGTGGTGCCCTACCCCCCCCCCCCCAAGAACTTGTGCATTCCCCTCAATGGCACATAGATGAGCCCCAAAACACTTCAAAGGCTTCCCCACACTTGTTCAAATGCACACAAACAAAGAAAACAAAGCAATAAAGTTCTAACTCACTTTCGTAGGCATCACAGATGCATTTAGCATATGCATCATGCAATTTAAACCCCTCGGTAGCCTGAGTGGACGAGTTTAGTCTCGTGAGGGTTTCTATAGAACACACCCACAAAGTTCATTTAACTAGACATGAAAATAAACAAACTAACCTTAGGTTGCCTCCCAAGAGCGTTAAGTTTAACGTCTTCAGCGAGACGCGGTGTACCCGAGATTAGTTACGGTGGTCGGAAGGTGAATTCCCATTCCCCTATTTCCTTACTTGCATGGCAGTTCTCATTCCCATCCATCTGAAACTCCTTCAGATGGTATGCATCGACCAACTTTGCAGCTTCTTTCATTCACAAACTCAGCAGCTTCATATGTATGCTTTCCACACATGGGAGGCTTCTTTGTTTTACTTTCAGCCACCCCACACTTGGTTGGTGCTACATCGACTACCTGATGCTCATTCTTCAAATTTGACATGCTCAACACTAGACTTTTCTCTTTGGTGTCACTCCTATCCATAATGTGACTAGGAGGACACTTATTAGTAGCACATGATTTAGACAATTTAACTTTATAAGAATAAATAAAAGAATTTGTAAGCATGTCTAAATTACACTCACGCTTTCCAAAGGTCATGCTTACTGTGTTGTCTCTACAGTTGATCTGAGCATTGGCGGTTGACAGGAATGATCTTCTGAGCAGCACCCTGGATTGTTCCTTCTTCATGTCAGGTGCATAATCGAGCAACAAGAAATCCTCTGGATAGTAGAATTCCCCAACCTTAACAACTACCCCTCTAATCATCCCCCGAGCACATTTGCGTGTCAAGTCAGCTAACACTACGGTAGTGTCAACTTGCTCAATAGGGCCCAAGTTTGATCATATAAGCTTCCCGGGAGGATACTGGGACTTGCTTCATAGTCTAGGAGTGCCCGGTTTACCTTTACTGCCCCAACTTCAATCGGGATCAGGGGTTCTCTTTGCTCATTCTCATCTTCAGAATCACTTGACTCTTCTTCATAATGAATACTTACTACACCGACATGAGCATGCTTTGAACTATACCCTAGATGTTGCGGGTTCATCTTTGTATCACTAGGAGTTTCCCATTGCTCTTCTTCAAATCAACTACCTCAGTAGCCATCTGTCCCATTTGAGTGGTCAACATTTGAACGGCTTTATCCCGCACTTCATCAGCTTGGTTCTTCTTATGCAGTTCCTGTTGGATGGCTTTCAGAATATTGGATGGCTTTCAGAATATCCATCATTGCATTCTCACTAGTCTGGTTAGAAGATCTAGATGATCCTCCCTGTTCATTCCCCCTTTGATACCCCTTTTGGTTGTTATTTTGCTTATAGTTTTGGAGTCGGGGTGGGAATGGTTGACCTCTTTCACCACTACCTTGAAAATTGGGGTTAGCTTGATTTGAGGCATCCCCATACCAGAAGTTGGGATGATTTCTAAGGCCCGGGTGGTAGTTTTTGGAGTTTATGTCACAGTTCCTACCACCCCCTTGAACATAACTCACATCCTTATATGTGCCTTTGCAACTGGCACCATTACACCGGTCACATACCTCATACTTTTGACCCTATGTGCCCAAATTGGCTACCTGTTTCTCTAGTTTCTCTAATCGGTTTGCCTCGGAGCTAAGACTCTCACCTGCTCTCACCACTGAATGCCTTGGCCGTCTTAAAGATTGGGCTTTTCACTTGGATGTTACTACCATCCTCTCTAAATAATCCGAGTCTTCATCTTCATAGTTGGTACCAAATGTACCATTAGAAATGGAGTTAAAGTCACGGGCATCATCATCTGTCAAGCCCTCATGGAAGGCATTCAACATCTCCCACATTTGCAAACCATGGTGTGGGCAATTCTTGATTAACATCTTGAACCGAAGGAAAACCTCATGAAATAATTCCCTCGACTGTTGTTGAAAATTTCGGATGCTCTTCCTAGCATCACTAGTCCTTTGATTGGTGTAGAACTCATCCAATAATTGTTGTTGCATATCCCCCCAAGTATAGATAGATGCATAAGGCAAAGAATGAAACCATTGTTGAGCCTTGTCTTCTAAAGAGAATTGGAATAGCACCAACTCCACATCGTCATGTGTGAATCCCTGTCCTCCAATGGTGTTGCACCTAGCATCATAGGCACTCAGATGCAAATAAGACTCCTCTGTTCCCAAACCATGGTACTTAGGCAAATTCTGAATTGCCTGGGAACGAACCTCAAAAGACCTCCCATGTTGTTGTTGAATAACAACTAGGGATGTATTGTATGCAATGGCAGGATGGAAATGGCTCTCAATCCCTCTAACAGGGCCTTTGTCTTGTCTCCTTGGAATACCTCATGGATTGTCAACGGGAGGACCTGCATTCCTAGGACTAGGTCTTCTTTGCCTGTTTACAGGCTGCTGCTATGGTGGGATTGGTACATGAATGTCTGGCTGGACTGGATGCTGTGGTGGTCTCTGATCAAACTAATGCTCATTAGGTCTTTCAAACCTAACACCTGTATCTTGTCTCCTGTATACTGGCAACCTAGGCCTCTATCTGTCTCTTCTGTCAAAATCATTACCATCATTCTCATATTACCCAGACTCATCATCAAAACCATGTGCTTCATCCTCATTGTCTAAACCTGAAGTATAAGGATGGAAACTCAGTGGGCGGGGGCGGGGGCAGGGGGGGGGTTGGGGTTGAATGGAATACGGAAGGTTTTTTCATGGGTGGCTGTGATGTTGGTGGAATGGTATCTGGCACTATTCTAACATATGGGGAAAAATAATGAGATTCGGGTTTGAATTCGAAAGGTTGGCTTACTTGTGGTAAAGGTTGGCCAAAGCTAGGTAATGGTGGAATTTGGCTAGTGGATTGGTTGAAGTTTCCATCTATCCTAGGTGGAGGAACAAATGATGAGAACACGCCCGAGGTGGGCTGCTGTTCTGGTGGTAACTGACCTGCAGTAGGCAGATCATATTGCTTCCCAAGATCTTGTTTATTCTCCATTTGAGTTGGAGAAGCTACTACCCTGTTTTTCTGTGAAAAACCATGTTCTATCTAGCAGTCTTCTCAATTTCAGGATCAAAGAGCAATGAAGATAATTTCTTGGAGTATCTTGTATGATGCATACACTTGATGAATCACCTGCACAACACAAACAAGAAAACCCCGTGTAATACTTAACAAAACAAAAAAATAAGACAAGAAATTGAAGTAAGAAATTTTTAATTTTTGTGAGTTGTATCTAACAATAACAAATTAACACTAAGCGCACTAACTCCCAGGTAGCGGCGCCATTTTGATCGATGTCGTTTGGTCGGTCAAAAACAATACTTAAACACCTTAACTAGTAAGGGTAAGTAGAGTATCGTATCCACGAGGAGTTTGTGGCAAGTGTCACTTTGTTACAATGGTTGAAAGACAGAAAATAATAAACACTGATTTGGATTTAGATTTAAAACAATAATGGGAGAGGTAATCCTCTCCGGGTTCAGGTTTGAAAACACAAGTCACTTCTAGTTAACTAGCAAGCAATTACATAGACATAATCATACGGTTCTGTAACACCCCGACCTTAGAGGTAACAGTTATAGCCCGAGAAAAGAAACATAGCCTATGTAAGCTATGGAGTTTGTATAGTCTCAATTTAGAATCTATAAATTAAGACGCTCGACCTAAAAATAATCCGAGCCAAGCGATTAATATTTTAATATTAAAATATATTATTTTGAACCTGCTCCGTTTCTAATGAAACTTTGGTTGAAACGCAGATAAAAATGAGTATGTTCCGATGACGTATTCGAAGTTTTATATAACGTCATATTCGAAACGTTATAAGGGGAAAAAATGTGGGTTAAATTAATTATAATAATATAATAAAAATAATAATCTTTATTCTAATAAACGATTCCAAAAAATTCCACGTGTCATTATCATAATTTTTCTCATTAAAATTTTCTCTATTTTAAATAAGTTTAAATTTTGAAATCTAATTATGTTAATTTTTTTTCAGAAAAAATAAAATAAAATTTGAATTATAACTATTACTTAAATAACGAAACATATTTTTTTATTTATTATTCTTTTATTTTTCTATTAAACAACCCCATGTAATACATGTGTATATAACGTAGTATATAATAATCAATCTCAAAATCTTTCAGCCGATATACTCATTTAAATTTTAATAAATATAATATAATCCTTAATATAATAAATGATTCCAAATAATGACACATGAAATCATCATATTTTTTTTCACTAAAATCTTTTAATTTTTTCTATTTTAAGTAAGTTTGAATTTTGAAAATTAATTATGTTAATGTTTTTATTTTTCAGAAAAGATAATATAAAATTTGAATTCTAATTATTACTTAGTTAAGGAAACAAAGAATTTTATATCTTGTTTTACATATTATTTAAATTTTTTTACATATTATTATACTTTCATTTTTTTATTAAACAACCCCATGTAACACATGGGTATAAAACCTAGTAATATAATATGACAAAATCATGAATATTAACTTCACATATGCACGTGTACATGTATACATGATCGAAAAATCTAGTTTGAATTCCTTTCCACGCAAAAAGAATATTTTTATATAAACCAACGTAAGTAAGTCGGTTAAGAAATGTGTATAAACTAGAAATCATAACTCGCGCATTGCGGCGGGGTCGTACAGTGAAATTAACATGGTTAAGTACATAACTAAGCCCCGTGCGTTTATGATTCTCGCTATACGTGTTGCGGTTGTTACACTAACGTCGTTAAGTACGATAACAATAGCACCCCGCGATCTGCGGCGAAAAGCGAACCCTAAACAGTTGAGGCATTGACAATAATGTGGCTAAGCACCAAAAAAACGTGATCAAGTACATAAAAATGTATGAAGTTACGGCGACTCGGTTAGTTCAATAAAAAGAAAAGTAAAAAAACCAAATAATAAAAATCCAAAATAAATTATGGCTCAAAAGATAGGTGACATGTGGCGTGACGGTATGAAAAAAATACATAATTTTGATATTTTACAAAGTTGAGGGGAGAGTTGTGGTAGACACTTGTAAATGAGTATAACAAAATTTATATCGGGACGCAAAGAAAAAATATTAAACATAAGAACAAATTAATTTTTTAAAAGTATATTTGAATTTTTAAGAAGTTGAAGGGTATTATTTAAAAATATAAAAATTAAAAAGGGTGCATGTGAAAAGAGAATAAAACAAAAAAAAATTGAAATTACGTGATTCGTCACCGACGTTAGTAACTGAGAGTTAGAGGAATAGAGCTCCATCCAATTCCTTAACAATCACTTTTAAATATCCTCGATCACGACTAGAATCATGTATACTTTTATATTTACTTTAATAAGTTTAATATTTTATATAATATTAGGTATGAGGTTTAGGGTTATAGTCTTGATAGGAGGGTAATTTAACCCTAGTCTAGACATGGACTGATCATCATCCATGTCTAAACAAGTTATAGTTATCCAAAACCAAACCTAGTTGACTAGTTAATGCCTCATCATTTATTTAGGCCTTCGTCTAAGATTGTTTTGGTCATGAACAGGAACAAAAGTTCTGACCAGTTATAATGACGCAAGGACTAGGCATAAAGAGTATGATAGGTTTGATTGGTTCGATTCGCACTCGCTAAAGTCCCGCATTGTCGAGGAACACTCGCAGAAGCTAAGAAACACTCGAGAAGGCTAAGATAGGAAGCTAGTAACTTAGTTCCAGGCTTAGAAAGGCTCTTCTAAAGTTGTTACTCTTCTAAAGTTGTTACTCTTCAAATACAAAGGTGAATACTTTATCTCTCTAAAAACTTGTGTCAAACATTTTATTTACAAAAATGGTCAAATAAAGGTTAAGGGTGTAATGCTCAACGTTCATCTACGTGTAAGCATTCGGGCCATAGGTATACGTAAAACTTGAAAAAGATACACAGGTCTCGGGTGAATGTCTCGGATAGCGGCTGATACTTCCTTTTTTTAACAAATGAGGAGGCATGAGCCCCTGTTGTTATAAAGACATACTACCAGTGTATACAATTGTGCATAAAGTCAGGACATGGGTCTGCTAAATGTGTAGATTGAACATAAAGTTGTGATTATCGAATTAATACTTGTTTGTGCCAAAATAATTTTGTGTCAAGATATTGTATTCACCAACGTTCGCACTGACGTTTTATTTTCAAAATGTTTTCAGGTAATGAATAAATCGTGTTGAGAAAAGTATGGCGGGCAGATATGAAATCTGACCCATGAAATGAAAGGATGGAATGCACATAGGATTCTCAGGCCTCATGTAAAGGGAAATCCTAAAAGAAGAAGATAGGACTAGGGAATTGATCAAACCTGAGTTGTACTATTTCCAGTGGCTTGTTATGTATTTGATTTCAAACCCTGTTTTGTAATCAAAGATGAAAAGGGTATTGAAACCCTTTGTTTATTAAAGTAAATGCAAAGCTTTTGTTTTCCAACTGGGTTTTGATATTTACAAATACAACCCTTGAGGTTGAAAGAATGATGAAACGATCATTTTGAAAATACTTCCGTTGTATTTTATAAAAAATCCGAAATCAAAGAACATATACCAATCGGGCTCGCACACGTCCCGGGGGTGCCTGAGGCGGGGTGTGATAGGTTCAATTGAATTCAGTGCGAATGGAAGAACAAGTTGTAAATAAAACCTATTCTTGCATAATCAATTTGGGTTAACCAACTATCATTCAAACCCCCAAAATATCCCTTATGTATAGAAAACCTGAGACTAATGAGACTTCAACAACAATTCGAAATCAACTAAAATAGTTTAAAGCATTCAATCGATAAATGAAATCATATGGCTTAACATGCCAATAAAGATTACAAACCAAAGCTAATCATTTAAGAAAACAACAAGTGCACACACAAACCCTACACCCGGAGAAGACCACGGGTGATTTAGCTACTCATACTCATAACAACAATCAAAACTAATGTAATGGGACTTACAATTATGAAACTCTAGTAACAATCGACCTTAGAATAGTGGAAATCGTCCTCTGGAACGGTTGGAATCGAAGATAGAAGATAATAGGGGCTGCTGATGGCGAAAACCTAATTTAGGTCAATTTTTCTGTAAAACGGACCCGCGAAGATCCGAGCCAAGTTCCTCACTTACTGCGAGGGACAAACTAGTCGGGCTCGCCTTTCTACTTCCTCGCGTACCGCGAAGAATTCCACCCAGGTCTTCGCGGTACGCGAAGACCAGAAAATCCAGCAAATTTGACTTTTCAACCCAGCGCTTCACGTCCAACTGCTTTGCTTCCGTTTCTCGCTCATTTAGCACATAAAACCTAGGAGGCACACACAATCACAAACACACATAAAACCGAACAAAGATACAAACTAAAACAACTAAAACGCACACAATACGACTCATAAACCGCGGTTATTAAACACTACATCAGTTAACCAAGCAAGTTCCTGTGTAACATGGCGAAGAGACCGATATTCAGCCTCAGCAGAGCTAAGAGAAACAGTGGCTTGCTTCTTGGATTTCCAAGAAATAGGACTGCCCCCAAGAGAAATGAAATAGACACTAACAGAATGCCAAATATTAGGGCAAACCTCCCAATCAGAATCACAATAAGCAGATAAAGTCATATCAGGATTATCATTAAAAAAATAACCATTGAGAACAAGTTCCTTTGACATAACGAAGAGTATGCCACATAGCATCCCAATGAGAAACATGCGGAGCACTCAAAAACTGGTTAAGAAACAGAACTGCAAAAGCAAGATCAGGCCGAGTGTGAGTGAGATAGTTGAGTTTACCAACAAGCCGACAATAGGCCAAAGGATCATCAAGAATTTGACCTTCATTGAGCTTAAGTTGTAAATGCAAAGGCAAACGGGACGAAACAGAAGATACATTGTCCGTAGGAAACTCACTCAGGAAATCCTTTGCAAACTTACGTTGAGTTATAATAAGACAAGAAGGAGATTTGAGAACCTCAATGCCCAAAAAGTAGTTAAGTCCACTAAGATCTTTGAACTAAAACGTGGAATGTAAGAAAGCCTTTAAAGTAGACATCTCCTGATCATTATTACCAGTGAGGAGAATATCATCAATATAAACATCAACTTGAACAATAGAATCTCCCATGGTCATAGAAAACAAAGAATAATTATTAGGAGAGCGCATATAGCCTTTGGTTTTAAGAGCATCCAAAAGCTTGCCATACCACTGCCTTGAAGCTTGCTTCAAACCATAAAGAGACTTTTTGAGCTTAAGAACATGATCAAGAGAGGATAATGGCATTCCAGGAGGAGGAAGCTGTAGGTCCACATGACTCCTCTTTAGATCGAACTCGAGACGTGACGTATCAACACACGGAGTGCGGAATCCAACCGTGTAGATGGCTGTGTATACGAGACAACAATAACAATGACAATCACACACAATGTAAATAATCTTCTTTAAATTTCACCAGAATACAGAGTTTACAGTACTTGGATATCAATCACAAACGCGTTGCAAAACTGAACATGTAAACTCCTATTTTTAGACTTCCATTCTGCTACAGGGGAACTTAACAAGTTCGCCTAAACTAGAACTAGGCGAACATATTAAGTTTGCCTATGGCAGAACGTAAACAAACAATTCAAAACATTAACAAACATAAAGACATATAAGATCTAAACTATTACAAAGCTTTTGTCACACATCTATGTCCTAACAGAAGCATATAAATATCTTCATCAAGATCCCTAAGTAAGAAATCATTATTAACATCCAACTGGTATATAAACCCCATTATCGCTTGGTGGCAACATCAACAAAACTACGAATAGTAGTGTAATATCTGGCCTCTCGTAACAACAATATTGTCCGCTTTGCGCCTAAGAGCTCACGGATTTGTTTTTGGTTGCCCGAGCGAAAACTTTCCAGGGGGTCACCCATCCCTGGATTACTCCCACCCGAGCACGCTTAACTGTGGAGTTCTCCTCTTATCCACTACATTAAGCCCTAAAACACGTTGATGATGTAAGAGGCAGGACCTTTACTTATGAACCAAGGATCTCTCCTATTCACGCCGGATGTGGGATTTGCTTAGGGTGTTAATATTCAGTAACTTGGTAATTCAGTGCATCACAATTCACCCCCCCAAGGACTCATCGTCCTCGATGAGGTTTGCCCCACCATCCCGAACGACACAGGAGTGGGTCTGATACCATTTGTAACATCCGGCCTCTCGTACCAACAATATTGTTCGCTTTGCCCCTAAGAGCTCACGAATTTGTTTTTGGTTGCCCGGGTGAAAACTTCCCGGGGGTCACCCATCCCTGGTTTACCCCTACCCGAGCACGCTTAACTGTGGAGTTTTCCTCTCATCCGCTACATTAAGCCCCAAAACGCGTTGATGATGTAAGAGGCAGACCTTTACTTATGAACCAAGGATCTCTCATATCCACGACCGATGTGGGATTTGCCTAGGGTGTCAATATTCAGTAATTCGGTAATTCGGTGCGTCACAAGTAGTCATTCTAACGACAGGGGTGAAAGTCTAATTATAATCAAGTCCCGGCTTTCTGAGTATCACCACGGACAACCAAACGGGCTTTGCAACGTTCAACTTTGCCATCAACATTATATTTGACTTTATATACCCATTTGCATTTAATAGCCTTCTTACCCTTAGGTAGATGCATAACCTCCTAAGTTTGATCACGTTCCAAGGCATTAAATTCCTTAGTCATAGCCTCTTGCCAAGCAGGATGTTTAGTAGCATCTGATAAGAAGAAGGTTCCTGAAAAGAGTAAAGATTGAGAAGAAGCTGTTGAGAATCCGGAGAAAGATCAGCAATATTTACAAAATGAGAAGCTTGGCTAGCACTTCACAAAGTATGAAAGCAAGAAAATCAACGAAAGTAGAATTACAAACATAATCCTGTAAATGAGGATGAGGAAAAGAAGAACGATAAGATCTTCTGAGCTCTGGAGAAGGAGAAGGAGAAGATGAAGGAACAACAACTGCATATGTCTCCTCAAACAGATCATTTAGAGAATGGAACAAAGAAGAAGGTTCCGAATAATGTAAGGAAGGGAAAATGTGCTCAAGAAAAGTTACATCCTGAGAAACAAGAACATGTCGAGTGTCAAAGTTATAAAACTTGTAACCTTTCTTTCCAAAATGATATCCAACAAAGATACAAGCTTGAGCCCTAAGCTTAAATTTATCTTTTCCGAGTTTAGGGGTAGAAGCATAAAATAAACACCCAAAAGAACGAAAATGAGTATATGCTGGAGCTTTACCGAAAAGCATCTTATAAGGAGATTTACCCTTGAGAACCCGTGAGGGAAAAATATTAATCAAATAAGTAGCAGTAAGAACACATTCACCCTAAAATGTTATAGGCAACTTGGATTGAAACATAAGAGCCCTGGAAGTTTCAAGAAGATGCTTATGTTTTCGTTCTACCACCCCAATCTGTTGAGGAACCCCATGACAAGTAGTTTGATTAATAATGCCCTTCTGTTTAAAATACTCGTCGTGATTAACACCCGAACCAAGTTCAAAAGCATTGTCAGATCGAACACGCTTGATTTTGGTATTAAATTGAGTCTCAACCATCTCAATGAACCCTTGAAGAATAGTAAAGGCATTGCCTTTAGTGGTCAAAAGATGAGTCCATGTAGTTCTAGTAAAATCATCAACATTAGTGAGAAAATATTTATATCCATCATATGTAGTAGAACGATACGGTCCCCACGTATCAATATGAATTAGATCAAACATTTGAGAACTCGATATACTACTAGAAGCAAAAGGTAGTTTGTGATGTCTAGCCTTAGGACAAATAGAACAATCATCAATAGAACAATCATGTGCACCAGTAAAAACATTCAATTGATTAAGTTTGTACAAAGGCAAATAGACAAGATGATTATGCCAAAGTTTCAAATAGACAACAGAATTACAATGAGATTGTAGGTCGTGATTTCACTCAGAAATCACTCAGATGATCGATTACACACACAGGTGGAATCTGTGTGTATGGTGGTGAAACAGAGGAGAGAAACAGATTCGGTGATAATAACAGGCTAACCACGCTCAGAAATCAACACAAACAGATATGAAATTGTAAGAACAACAACATAAAACAACTGCAAATGTGTATTGATTCAGAAACTTGTGAAAGAGAAGGTTCAGGGTTACAGCCGCTACTCACACCCTAAACATTCTCAAAATAGGATATTTATAGTAGTTAACAGGTATCGAAACTATGTCAACCGAAACTAATAGTTTCGGTTGAACATTTACAAGTGATAGAACAAACCTGTCGAAATTACTATCTATCGAAACTACTAGTTTTGATTGAACAAATCTCAATCGAAACTAAGTAGTTTCGATGGCCCAGACATAGTCTAATAAAAATAGTAAATTACAGAAACTAGAATTACAATAAAAGTAAACTAAACTAAGATTGTTCAAAATACACTAATGACAACAGCTTAATAAAATACATGACTCTACAATCTCTCCCTAAGCTGTTGCATTACTGTCTTCAGCCCTTCACTGAGAAGTGTAAGGCTTCACGTGTAGGGTCATAATCCTCTGATAAGCCTTAGCATCTGCTTCATCATCATCACTGTAAGCTTGGATGTGATTCTTGAACAGGACCTCTAGATCTTCAGGCTGAAACTTCAGCAGCTCTAATATTTGGATTGTAGTACCATCTTTTGAAGGTTTGGAGTTGAACAAGCACAAACTTAGGAAGGGTGATGGTCTTGTGGGTTTGAGTTGGCTTATATCTCAGAAAGACATTAGGTTTCTTGGTCTTGGGATGAAACCTAGTCTTTGAGATTTTCTTCGTTGTCTTTCTAGGCTTCATCCCTTTGAAGTCATTGTTGACTTGGTTGTGCAGAAAATGTTCAAAATCAGAAGCCATCATTAGTTTCCCTGGATTTTGAAGGGGAAGCTTGGCTAGATCTCTCAGATCATAGAAGGGAAGAGTTTGGAAGTCGGTCATGTTCTTGAAATGCTGAACTCCTCCCTTATATCTTCTTATAATGAACAGCTTCCTTTTAGCATCGTATTTCTATCCAACATGAGGCCTCTTTAGCTCTTGATGCTCAGCTATCCATTCATAAGTTTGTGGGCTCTCCTCTTCTACATACTTTCACAACCATGGTTTCTTTGGGTTTGGATAGTTGGGATCAGGACTTGGTTGAATTGGAGCTTGAGTGGTTTCAGGTTCAGTTGGAGTGAGTCCAGGTTCAGTTGTTATTGGCTTCACTATGTTTACCTGTACATCTGATTCAGTCTGATCCTCATCTGATAGTGCCTGGATCTCATCCCCTTCTTCTGTGAAGTATCTAATCTTTTCAGTATCCTTTTCTTCAGTAGGTAAGATCTCTGGATATAGTTCATTAAAACCAAAATTGTCAATGTCATCCAGTAAGGCATTGAGTTCATCATCAGATGCAACATCTTCTTCATCTAGAACCATCACTTCAACATTTGTTTCAGTTCCCTTCCCTCGCTCCCTAGCTGCTCTTCTTTCACTGGCAGAGGGAAGGTCGAACTCTGGTTCTTCAGTCTTTACTTTCACAGCTTCCTTTGTCTTGGCAGCAGGGCTAATATAGATAGTCATGGCATATTCGAGGTCAGTGACAAAGGCAGGGGAAGAGGGTTCAACACCCGATGTGGTCTCCCTTTAAGCTGCAGAAGTTGTTGCTGGTTCAGAAGTCTTGACTAGTGAAGCTTTAAGTTGCTCAACAAGTTCAGCCAATGCTTTGTATTCTTGCTGTTGTTTTGAGATAAGCTTTTGTTGAGTTTCCATCTGAGTTTGCTAGACATCAAGCTGGTGTGTAAACCCCCAACTTCCAGCTTCAGGTCCTTAACCTCCTCCTTACATTCATCCAGCTCAGTCTTCAAACTTTCAATAACTTTATCTTTCTCTGGAACATGATCTTGTAATTTCTTCACTTCCAAACTAAGAGTCTTGACTCTTGGGACTAGAGATGTTGGTTCATGAGTGGGTGATGTAGGTGGTGTAGAGATAGGTACATCTTGTGGAGAAGGTGGTGGAGTTGGTTGAGGTGTTGGTTGTGGTGTTGGTTGTGGTGTTAGTCGGGGAGTGTCAAATAACGAATCAGAAGAAGATGACAAATCTTCAAGTCCCGTGTTAATCTTCTTTGCCTTAGGCTCCTCTTCTTCATAGTCAGAGCCAAAGTCGTCTTGTCTCTTGGAGGAGGATGCAGGAGACTCAGTCCTTTCATCAAAATCATACTTGTAATAGTTAGAGCCATAGATCCCTGCATCCAGAGTCCCACTTGACTCTGCAACATCCTCTTGAGCTACCTGAATGTTTTTTTCAATCACAGCTTGTTGAACTTGTTCAATCTCAGGATTAAGTAGAGGAGCATCAAACACCGGCTCATCAAGGTGTTGTTCTTCTTATTGGTCATGAGGTATTTCCATTTCAACCTCAGGTTCAGCTTCTTGTTAGTTACCTTGATCTAGTTCCATTTCCTCTTCTTCTTCCTCAGATGATGACAATTCAAACTCTAGATTTGGATCCACATTAGGAATAAACTCTTCATCTTCTCCAATAATGTGACCAAACAGAGGAATATCAGCAATGGCTCTGTTGGTCCTTTTGTTCGAACTCTTCATGTAGCTGAGAGTCTTGGCCATCATATGATCAAACACAAATACGTTTCCACCTTGTTGAATATCTGGATGTAGGTGGTTGATTATGATCTAAAGGAATCTTGGGTAAACCAGAAACTTCTCCTTAACAGCTCCTGTCAAATTTTCTTTGAGCCGGCTAAATACCAACCCTGAGAAGTTGTAATTCCTGCCTTTAATCAATCCCAAAACAACATATGCTACCATGATATTTGCCGAGTCAAGGCCACCTTTTCTGATGGAGAGGCAGTGAATGAATACATGAACAATGTATCTCTAATGGCTTGGAAGGGAGTTCTTTATAATTTGACCACTCTTGAACTCATCAGGATGACCCAGTCTTCTGAAACACTCTTTGACATAGAAGACTGGGAATTCTGTTGGTGCCTCTGGGTTGTCATTGAATTGCAACACCTCTCTTACAGTAGCTTCAGAGAATAAAACTTATTGGCCATGAACAATTGCCCTTATATGCTCCATATTTTCAATAGTTATTATCTCTGCAGTCTCCCAAAACTCCCTTATTGTGGTCTCAAATACAGGTAGGTTGTGACTTATGGCAAAGCTGATATTGGAGTTTGCCAGGAAATTCAAGACTTGAACAAACTCTGCACTCTTTGGATCATTTGCATTAAGGAAGGCACAAACATTGTGTATTTTCACAAATAATATATCCATATCTGCAAACACACAAGATTAATCAGGTTTGATACTTAGAGAAATTTCAGAGTAAACCTGATCAAAACTATTTGAACCAACACTTAGAAAATTTATGAAACAAGCCCTATCGAAACTACTAGTTTCGATTGAGTAAATACAATCAACACAACAAGTTTCGGTTAACACTTAGAGAAATTTCATAAACATCCTTATCGAAACTACAAGTTTTGGGTGAAAGAACATAATCGAAACTACAATTTTCGGTCAATACTTAGAAAAATTCAACTAAGACCATATCGAAACTAAATAGTTTCGGGTGAAGACATTTCAATCGAAACATATACTTAAAGATTTTGAAACCATCAACTGAAACTAAGTAGTTTCGGGGCAGCGAAACTTGATCAAACTGTCTTAGGCAAATTTGGGTATCGAAACTTGAAAAAAAAATGTTTAAATTTTAAAAACTCCTTTTAAAAGAGAAACACCCCTTTATCGAAACTATTAGTTTCGATGCCCAAAACCTTGAACAGTTTATTCAGAATCAAACACACAGAATCAAGACTAAAAGATATTTACAGACTTATATACATATGAAGCACACGAAAAAGACAAAAGAAAGAGTAAGAGTAGCCTGTGATTGTCGAAACTTCATCTTACCGATGATTCAAAGACAAATTTGCAAATATGAATATAAAGATGTAAGTTATCGACAATGGTAAGTTTATGAACAAAATCTAAGCCCTAATCTGCCATTAAAATGAGGTGACATTCGTAAAAACCTTTCAAACTCAAACCCTAGGTATGTTCATCTGTAGTTTCACAGTAAAACCACAAACATCGTTACCTGATGATGAAGACGACGGAGGAATCAGATGAAAAATCACTGATTTCGCAAACTTAGACCGAGGCCTTTTAAGAGCTTTTGTGTGTGAGAATAAAGGTGTAAAGATTCAAAGAGAATAAAGTGAGGCTTGACAAAGACGAAACCCGATTATGAAGACATTCAATTTTCCCATATGACAAAAGACCAAAATGCCCCTGTCGAAACTACTAGTTTCGATAGGGCAATGAAGTTTCGGGTGACTGAGATAGTTTCGATAGTAATGAGACAAAAGCTAAAAACAGAACTAACTTATATACAATCTACTAAACTATAGAAATGAAATAAAAACTATACAAAATATTCACACTTATCCTTTTGGAAAAGATCAAACATGAGATCATATCTGGTCAGTCTCTTGAAACACTTCCTTTTGCAATCAACTATTATGAGTCCCTGAAGATAGCTGATATTTGTGCAAAGTAAACCCGAACATTTGTTTGCACATTGTTTTTCATGTGATTAACTGGTACCATTTAAGCATGATACAAGGTGTACCCCACATATTGAAATAAAATGGTTTTGAAAAACATATCAATCCTCAAGAAATACCCATATTCATCCTATCATCTCTTTCTTTCTGATTAACCAAGGTACCATCTTAGTAATTTCAAAATACCACCAAAATAAAATAATAACTCCAAGTGGATTAGAAGATTTAAAAAAAAATATCCTAGTAGATATTAAACAGGTACGAACATTCTAGATAAGGCGTAAGCAAAACAGAAGAAGTCGTAAAATTATCCAAGCGGATAGGAAAAGGTTGAGCACCCGAGATCTTTGCGTAAGCAAAACAGACGGGGTCAAATCATCCAAGCGCATGGGAAAAAGATGAACACCCGAGATCTTTGCGTAAGCAAAACATACGGGGTCATCGGCGGTAAATATCGTTACTTTGACGGTCACCTGACATATGAATAGGAATCCAACACGTAGGACTATATCAGATTGAATTGATTTTCTTAATAGATAATCTGGGTTAGATGTTTCAATAATGGGTTCAAACACACAAGTATGAGATAAGATTTAGGTTTTCACACTACTTACAAGTTTTAACCATATGCCGGGCACACCAGCTATACCTCAGTAAACACCAATGCTTTTGGTCAATTCCATGTTCAAGAGATGTGATCAGACTCTATCATTTCTCAACGGTCAGATTCAATTTTCCTGAAACACAGAATTTTGATACCACTTGAAAGGTTAGAATGTACAGAACTATGTTCAAGCATAACTATGCAATTTCTTTTTCTTTTTCTTTTTCTTTTAAAACTAAAAACAAAGCAATTCTTTTCAATATAACAAAATGATTTCAATTTCTCCCCCAAAATATTTACTTGTAAAATAAGAATTAATTGTAAAGAAAATAAAATATTTTTGGTAATTTTTGAGAATTCTAAGCATAAAAATAGAGCAGACTAATATACATAAGGATTACTGAAAATTGATCATGCCAAGCATCTCCACCAGTTGACAAATCTGGCAGAGTCAAAGGCTTTTGTGAAGATGCCTGCGATTTGTGTAACATACCAAATTTCATGAGATTAAAATATATTTTGTATTTATAAATATTTAATCCCTAAAGTAAGTTTGTGCCGGTGAAATAGTATTTTATAAAATACTACGAGATAATTATATTAAAGAGGGTTTTAAATCGCAATAGGGTGAAATTTAATGAAATTACAATTTGTAACATCCCGATTTTCATGGAATTAATATTTGTAACGCCCCAATTTTAACGGCCTCGTTTAAACTATAAAATTTGCGTTTAAGGTAAATTATTTGGAGTGGTTTTGTTTATAGTAGGTCACTGACAAATTCTAACTTTGGTACCTATTGATGAATACTTATTAAAAGAAGGAGGGTTATATGGTAACAATGCATAATTGAGGGTAGAAAGTGAAAACTTGATTTTTAAAAGAAAACTCCAGGAATTTTGTGTGTGTGTGTCGATAGTGAGGAGGAAGGAACGAGATGTTGGAGTTTGACCTTAAAATCAATTAAAGTTGCTAGATTCTCCTCCTCGTAATCAGAGTTTATTGTTAATTCGTGCTTAACAACGAGGGATGTGATGTTTCATCCACCATTTTCGTCTTCTTAATTTGTAAGTGGGCTTTGATGAAACACTTGAAATTGGAATGAATTATGAACTATTGTTGTGAGAAAACATCATATTATGTGTTGCATGTTAGTCTAGAACCACTAATTTGATGAGTTTGGTTCATGCATGGAATTAGGGTTCATATGACAATTTGGGGATTTTGAGTAATAATGTCCTATTTAGTAATTTCTGATATTTCTACGCACATGAACCTTGTTTCCTATGGCAAATTGAGGTATCGGGTTAGTCAATTTGATGAATTCCCTACTTGATGATGTTACTTGAAATTCTTGAGTTCTTGTCAAATTGGGGGTTTTTATGGATGGTCAGTATTATGTATTGATTATCAATTTATGGTTCTATAGATAGTATTAGATCCAAAATTATGTGGATAATTGATTTTGTGATGCACATGATCTTGAAAAGAGGATTTATACTTTCAAGCAACCATGTAAGTAGGTATTATAAACTATGCACACCAAGTGTATGATGAAATGCCTAAATCAAGATATTTGTTTTAAATGGTTAATTTAATGTTGCATATAGATGGGTTCGGTTAGTAAATCTAAATGAATAAAATGAGATTATTAAATATGAATCTATTAGGATGGTACACGTATGTATGTGTGGCGAATGATTGTGTATTGATATGATGAATGCCTTATGAGGATCTATGTTAAAAGAACTTCACAACATACATACTAATTGAGTTCGTTGACTTGGAAGCTTGCCATTTGTTTCAAAGCTTGGAAGTAAAAAAAAGGAACAATAAGAGGATTCAAAGGTCAAGCTAATCCTATGAGCAAAGGTGAGTGACTCTATCTACAAGTCTAGGTGTTATACTATATGAAAAGATTAGTAACTTGTCAAATGTATAATATGTGTGTATTTATATCTTATTGATATACTAATTGAGTGTATGCCAAGGGACATTAAGAAAGTTTCCAAAATGACATACAACCTAAGAGTTGGTATGTAGAATGGGATTCAAGTGCAACGGTATATCTTTGTTGTAGAGAATCACTTACATGGTTATTTACACATGATTATAAACAGATTGTGACATATCTTTAGCGAAGAGGATTATGATTTAAGTAAGTAGTGCATTCTTGGTTGTGCTATTACCTACTTATTTGTAATATGTGTGAAATGAAATATCTAGTATGGTTGTTATTATTTTGTTAAAGATTTGGATAGTTTGATTGCAAATTTTGTTGCTGTCCGCAACTCACAGTTATGAGTTGAGGTTAATTTCGGGTATTAAACAATCTCGTTTCTATATGAAATTTAGTTTCAATATTCCCGAAACATTTGTCTAAGACCTACAAATGGTTTCAGGTCAATATATGAATGATTAAGAGGTCATAACATGCTTACAAAACCGAATTACACCTGCTGTCATAACCAGGTCAGCCTACTTGCAGAGGTTGTTTCGAGACCTTAGCCATTTTATTTTGACATGATTTTTGGTGACAAGTTAGTTAACAACCTAAATAATCTTATGTAATTTTTATAGATTTTTCTGAAGTCGTTTGATGTGGTTTTGAGGATGATTTTTCAATAAAATTGTGGTTGACAGCAAGCAGGTCAACTACTTGCAGAGGTTGTTTCAAAGCCTTAAACACTTTATTTTGGCATGATTTTTGGTGAGAAGTTAGTTAACAACTTATATGATTTTATGTAATTTTTATAGATTGTTATGAAGTTATTTGATGTGGTTTTGGGAATGATTTTTTAATGAAATAGTCGTTGACAGCACAAAAGTTTTAATAATGTCGTAACGGGTCAAAAGTGTATATTTGGCATACCAAATGATAATAGGTCATGAATAAATAATGTTGTAAGTGTTGGTTTGAGTATCATGTATTTAGTAAACGAGGTGTAGAATTAAAATAATACTACAAGATGATTATTCGATTTTTGACCCGCTTTGATATATGATGAATAGTGAATTACGGGAATTGATTTATGACCAAAAGTGCGTTTAGAACTTACTAACAATCTTTATGTTGCAAGTGTCAAGCTTTATGTCGGTAGCATTTTCGCGTGGTCCGCCTTCAAGTGAATTGAGTTAGCGAATATGTGGCTTGGGGCTGGTTCGTGATGTCTTACGGGTGTTAAGATTTTCTTCTTTCTTGTTATAAATACATTTATTAACGAGTTCTCGCTTAGTTGTGACTAACCTTTTGTGATGATAACAAGTAGGTAAAGCATATGTGGTTTGATGATGGATGTGGTCGAGTGGTTTGGACTAACAAGGCTGTCTTAGAACTTGTGCTACCATACGGAGAAGTAATCCCTCCAGAATTATCTCCGAAGATACCGGTTACAAATTTTATATCTAATTGTTGATATAACTGACCATATAGATGCGAATTCATTTAGTTGTGGCTAATGTCTTTTGTATTGATATGAAGACAGGTTCAATGGTCGAAAGCTAATGTTATCAAGTCTTGGGAGAGGGTCAACGAAGTGAAGACTTTGTGTTATTAATGATTACCAGTTGTGTGGTTTTCTTATTGGGTCAGGTGCACTCATATAATTGTGTTTTGGAGTATAATTAAAGAGTCACGGGCTTAGTACCTTTTGAGTCTTGTGATTTTTGTTAGCGTCTTGTTCTTAAACAGGTTTTATTGATCATAAGGATTGTCTTTTATCTGAACGGGTCATTTCGAAATTTTCTATGAACCCGTATTATTCGGCACGCACTAAAGGAGTTATAAAAGTAACTAAATAATTGATTTAAGATACTTTTATTATGTAAATATATTTGGAAAAATCTGGGCCTAAATTTCGCAAAGTATCAAGATTGTGTTTTTAAAATTATGGGTGTTACAGTTTGCTTGTCGGTTTTGACTTTAACGATTTGGATATGTTTATGTTCAACACAGTCACGGATAAACTGATGTTTAATCTCAATGTGTTTGGTTTTGGAGTGCTGAACTGGGTTTTTGGTGATATGGGGAACGTTAGTGTTTTCACACAGAATTGGTGTCTCATGGAATGTGATCCCGTAGTCAAGCATCTGATGGTGTATCCATCTGACTTGGGAACAACAAAGGGCTGCGGCAATGTATTCGGCTTCGGCGGTGGATTGGGAAACGATGGATTGTTTCTTACATTGCCATGCGACAAGGCAGTTGCCAAGGAATTGACAACCTCCAGAAGTGGATTTGTGGTCTAAGTTGCACCCCCCGTAATCCGAATCTGAATAAGCCACAAGATCAAACAAATCATTTTTAGGATACCAAAGACCCAATTGTGGCTTATACTTTAAATATCGAAAGATACGTTTGACAGCAACTAAATGAGAGAGTTTAGGATTAGCCTGAAAACGTTCACACAAGCACACTGCAAACATGATGTCGGGTCTGCTGACAATGAGATACATGAGAGATCCTATCATAGAGCGATAGAGGTGTTGATCAACTCTTTCGCCATCCAAATCGGGAGACAACAATGTCGAACTTCCACGGGAGTTTTGACTGGTGGGATTCAGCCATTTTGAACTTGGTTAGGATTTCTTTGACATATTTCTCTTGATGAATGAGAATTCCTGACTCGGATTGACCAACTTGCAGTCCCAACAAGAACTTCATTTCTCCCATAGAGCTCATTTCAAACTTAGAACGCATCACTTCTTCGAATTCTTTGCATAGACGAGGATTTATGGATCCAAAGATGATATTGTCCACATAAATATGCACCATGATTGTATCCTCTCCATCCTTCCGTTTAAACAGAGTTTGGTCAATTGCTCCTCGTGTGAAACCATTATCAAGCAGATGCTTAGATAACGTCTCATACCACGCGCGAGGTGCTTGATGAAGACCGTACAATGCCTTGTCTAATTTGTAGACACGGTCTGGAAAGTTAGGATCAATGAAACCCGTTGGCTGCTTGACATAAACTTCTTCTTGAACCTTTCCATACAGAAATGCGCTTTTGACATCCATTTGATGAACAGTGAAGTCCATATAGGTCGCATAGGCGAGAAACATTCTTATGGCTTTCAAGTGAACCACTGATGCAAAAACTTACTCAAAGTCAATTCCTTCTTCCTGATAAAATCCTTGAACAACCAAACGGGCTTTATTCTGAACCACAATTCCTCTTTCATCCTTTTTGTTGTGAAATACCCAACGAGTGCCAATAGGTACTTTGTTCTTGGGAAGATCCACCAGATTCCACACATTCAGTTTTGAGAATTTTTGTAACTCTTCTTGCATTTCTTCCACCCAGCTGTTTTCAAACAAAGCTGCTTTGATATTCTTAGGTTCTACTTGAGGTATGAAGCACGACAACATGCTGTTATCTAATGCATCATATGCACTACGGGTACGAACACCCACATTGAGCGGACCAATGATGTTATCGGTGGGATGATTCTTGTGAATTCTCAACTGAGGAATCTCATCTTCTTCCAAGAGTTCATCCAGAATTGTTATGTTATTTGTAGGAGGATCAATTTCATCAACAAAGGGATCTTCAGCACAGTATTGTGGGGCAACATCTACTATTGGGATAGTGTTGTGTTCAACAGTTTCACTTGTTGCACCAGAACCGGAAGAGTCCACATTAGATTCAGCATCAGCATGGGCAGGGATTTCATTCTGGATGGATGAGGAAGAACTCGGGTCATTTATATTTCCCAGATTGTTCACAGAAAAGTAAGGATTATCAGGACTGGATTCATTTGAAAACACAGGAAGGTTAAATGATTTAAACAAATATTCGACATCAAAAAGTCAACCAGGACCGTTCCCAGCGTCCGTATGATTGCTTTCATGCCAATTGATATCAATAGATTCCAACACCATCCGTCACTGCTTATTGTAAACACGAAATGCCCGTTGATTAGATGAATAGCCCACAAAATAGCATTCATCAGCTTTGGCTTCAAACTTGTTTAGCTGATAAGAAGTATTCAACATCGTGCAAACACACCCAAACTTTCTAAAGAAATCAATAACCGGCTTTCGCTTGTACATGATCTCATAGGGTGTCTTGTTGCAGCTTTTGGTGATGAGAACCCGATTTTGCACAAAACATGCAGTGTTAACCGCCTCACCCCAAAAGGTCACGGGAAGCTTGGAATCAACAATCATAGTTCTAGCAGCTTCAATCAATGTGCGGTTTCTCCTTTCAGCTACACCATTTTGTTGAGGAGTACGTGGTGCACTGAATTGCCTAGAAATTCATTTGCTTTCGAAGAAGGAATCAAGAGTGGCATTCTTGAATTCTGTTCCATGATCGCTGCGGATAGTCTTCACACTCAGATTGAAGAGGTTCTCAATTTGAAGCAGATAAGTCTTCAGAATCTCTTGCGTCTCATCTTTCTTAGCCAGGAAGAACACCCATGTAAACCGAGAGAATTCATCGGTTACTACCAAACAGTAGGATTTTCATCTAAGACTCATGACACTCACAGGACCGAAGAGATCCATATGAAGTAATTGGAGAGGGGAGTTAATGGAATTTGTGGTTTGGGGCTTATGAGAAGATTTGTGCTGAAAAGAGATACAGTGTTCCATAGGAGAAAAATCTTTGAGAGGCAAACCGGTGACAAGGTTTCCTCGAACCAGACGGTTCATGGTTTTGAAATTTACGTGTCCCAACCTCTTATGCCACAAAAAATGATTTATCTTCAGAAGCCTTTAAAAGAAAGCATGATTATATTCCCGATGGGTTGTTCATATCCAAGCTATAAGTGTTGTATCTTCTGGGAGCACGCATGAGAATGAGTTCTTCTGGAATCACTACTCCAGGTTTCAAGATCAGACATTCTCTTGAATTGAACATGGCACAAAAGTCTGTATCACAGATCTGCGAGACGCTCATCAGATTGTACTTCAATTGGGGAACGAAGTTGACATGCTCTAGACTATTTACACCATTAGATATTGTTCCTTGACCTTCAATCTTTCCTCCCCTTGGATTGCCAGCAAAAGCTACATAATCTCCATCCATTAGATGATAATCTTGCAGCAAGTTAAATTGACCGGTCATATGTCTTGAACATCCACTATCTACATGCCAGATATTATCTCCAGTACTTCTTGGTTGACCCTATACACAGTAAATTATTTAGACAATTTTACCAAGTCCATTGCTATCAAGGCGTTTGTTGTCGATATAAGACATTTTAAGAAAATCATCATCAGAATCCTCCTTAGATGAAGCATGATCATCAAATAGAATATTATTTTTAATTTTCCAGGTTCTTTTCAAACTATTTTTAGCATTTTTAATTCTTTTACGCCTAGATTTTCTACAATGAGGAGACTTAGACGGCACATTTGAATTCAATAAAATTTTGGGAAATGATTCTTCATTACAATCAATTGTTGTCAGTTTACAAATTTTTGATACATGATTTGAAACAGCACAACTAAAACAAACTTTTTCACAAGGCGCCTTAGCCTAATAATTATCATCACAAGATGAAGATGATTGTGATGTTGAGGCATCTGAACAAGATATGATTCTCTCTTCAATAACTTTGTCTTGAAAACTTTGTTCTTCCTTTAATCTGAAAAATTCCATGTTGCTCATGGTTTCTCGTGGAACATCATTCACAATAATTCCTGCACTTTTAAAATTGGTAACACAAGGCACGGCATTCAAAGATTTAGGAATAAAAGGTAAATAATTTTTAAACTTAGAAATATCATTTCCCAAACCCACATGCTCAGAAGGCATAGAATCAAAATACAAATGTTCAACGTGTTCACAAATATCTGGTTTTGACACGGACATATTATTACATTCATCCGACTCAAGTTTGTTTAAAACATTTCTAGGACTAGAACTCTCATCACAATCATCCTCTGAAGTTACAAAATTTGACTCTGCACATGAAGCAAAACTGTCAAAATCTGAGGACGTAATATAATCATCAGCGGATAATATACACACAAAAGGAGTAGGAACATGAGCAACAGGCATATCCGCAAATCTACCCGAATTAGAGTAAGGTGCTGGATGAGAATTATATCCAAGACCCTCTGTGTCTTTTCTATTATATTGTTTATCAATTATCCCAAATAAAATTTTCTGATCCATATCCATGTGATCAACTTGTAATTTAGCCTTTTCAGCCTCTTGGACTCTTTCTATTAAAATTTTATTATTGATGGTTTGGGTATTAAGTTGCACAATTGTAGAGATAGAATTATTTAAGCTGATAACATCAATGTATTTTGAACAATGTTAACTTAGTTTTACTTACTTGTCATTTCAGTATTGTAATTTCATTTGATGTAATTTACTGTTTTAATAGTCTAAGTCTGGGCCATCGAAACTACTTAGTTTTGATTGAGATTTGTTCAATCGAATCTAGTAGTTTCGATAGATAGTAGTTTCGACAGGTTTGTCTATCTCTTGTAAATGTTCAACTGAAACTACTAGTTTCGGTTGACATAGTTTCGATATCTGTCAATTACTATAAATAGCCTAGTTTGAGAATGTTTAGGGTGTGAGTAGCGGCTGTAACCCTGAACCTTCTCTTTCATTGTTCTTCAATCAATAAAATCTGAATTTTGAGTTTATGCACTGTTCTTACATTTTCATATCAAATTTGTGTTGATTATGAGTGTATTTAGCCTGTTATCTTCACCAAATCTGTTTCTATCCTCTGTTTCACCTCCATACACACTGTTTCCGCCTTTGTGTGTGGGTAATCGATCATTTGTGTGATTTCTCAGTGATTTCTCAAGATTGGAGGCTGGTTTAGTGATCAGGAGAATTAGACGAAGGTTTTCGCTGGATTAGATTGCTTTTTCGGTAATATTGATTTCTGAGGTTGTTCATCAATGGAGGTTTTCTGACTTGGAGAAGAAGGCATCGAAACTACTGGGAAAACATTCTCTGCAATTTGTTGGTCATCGAAACTACCTGTCTGTACCTTTTCTGGTGAAGGTATAATCGAAACTAGTTTCTTGTCTTATTACATCGAAACTAATATGTGTAGCTTATTTACCCGAAACTTTGGGTATCAAAACTAGTTTCAACCGAAACTGGTAGTTTATACTGAGGTTCTGTTTCTTTTTCTGACCAAGTGTTAACCATCAAAACTAGTTGTTTCGGGCTTTGTTTCTTCAATCGAAACTAGAAGTTTCGGGCAACTATTTCTCAATCGAAACTTCGATCAGTGTTTCTCTATCGAAACTAGTTGTTTCGATCAAGTTTGTCCACCCGAAACTAGCTACTGTCTTAGTGTCAACTTCTAAGATTATGGCAACTTCAAGCTCCAATGAGTTTTCTAGAGGGAACAAACCACCTGTTCTTGTGTCCACAATGGAATTTGATGACTAGACAAAGAAAATGAAGACTTTCTTTCAATTTCATGATCACACCTTGTTGAACTCTATCAAAGATGGTCCCCACAAACCCGTTATCACTACTGCTGATGTTCAACGTCCTAAGACTGTGGCTGAATATGATGACAGGGACATTGCTTTGATTGCCCGAGACAACAAGGCCTATGGGACTATTGCTATAGCTCTTCCTATGGATATCTTCAACACTTTTTCCGAGTACACCACAGCCAAAGATCTATGGGTAGATTTGTGTACTAGATTTGAAGGTAGTGCCGAAGTTAGGGAGAGTAAGAGAGATCTGATTAAGAAGCAATATGAGATGTTCAATAGTGTCAGAGGAGAATCAATGTCTGATCGTATCAACCGGTTCTCAAGTATTGTGTCTAGGCTGAAAGTAATGGGTGTTGAGTACCCAACTGTGGAATTGAACAAGAAACTTCTAGATGCTCTTCCTAAGGAATGGAACATGTACCGTATCATGATCAAAAAGACTGAGAACATGAGCGTCCTGTCTCAACAAGAAGTCTACAGCATCCTTGAATCTTATGAGATTGAGATCAAGAAAGGAGCAGTCACTCCCACCAACCAGTCTGGAAACACCACCCTCATTGTTGGATTAAGCTCTTCCAGTAGTTCATACTTCCAGGCTGATGTTCCTCCTTCTGTTGCTGCTATTCAATCTACCGGTTCCTCTGCTCCTCCAAAGACTATTACTATGATTCCTAATGAATATGTCTCAATCATGACTGCCTTCATGTCATGCTATTATGCACTGATATCTGGAAACTTGACATCGGTCAGTTTTCAGCATGATGACTTGGAGCAATCAATCCTGATGATTTGGAGAAAATGGACATTGATTGGTGCATGGCCATGCTGACTTTAAGAGCCAAGAGATTCATCAAAAGGACGGGTTTGGACAGATTCAAGCAGGGAAAGACTCTTGGGTTTGATATCAAGAAGGTGAGGTGCTACAACTGTGACCAGCTGGGTCATTTTGCAAGAAACTGCAAGGAGGCTTCCTCCAAAGATCAGCATGAGAAGAAGACTTCTTTTGGAAAGCAAGCTGCCAATCCTCCCAAGTCCAACACATCTTCAAGCTCCACAGCTCTTGTTTGTCAAGCTGATGGACACTATCACTGGGGAGAACAAACCGAGGAGGCTACTGAGAAAGCCTTGATGGCAGATGTGGAGGATAAATGAAAGTGTGTCATGATCGAGCCAACTGAGGATCTCACTGCTGTACCAGCTGAGGTTATTTCTAAACTTTGTAGTGCTAGATCTTGCTTAAATGAAATTCAAAAATACAGATTTATCAAACAAGCTTTGATTGACGAACAAGATCAAATTAAGGTGATGTATGACTCTGTGGCCAGAAATGAGAAATTGTACTTAAAGAAAATTCGTGATATTTCTAGAGAAAACCGTTCTTTAATTGTGCAACTTAACACTCAAACCATTAATAATAAAATTATGACTGAAAGAGTCCAAGAGGCTGAAAAGGCTAAATTACAAGTTGACCACATGGACATGGATCAGAATATTTTGTTTGGGATAATTGATAAGGAATTTAATAGAAAAGGCACAGATGGTCTTGGATATAATTCTCATCCACCGCCTTATTCTAAGTCAGGTAGATTTGCTGATATGATTGTTGCTCATGTTCCTACTCCTTTTGTGTGTACTTTATTTGCTGATGATTATATTACGTCCTCAGATTCAGACACTTTTGCTTCATGTGCAGAGTCAAATTGTGTAACTTCAGATGATGATTGTGATGAGAGTTCTGGTCCTAGAAACTTTTTAAATGAACTTGTGTCGGATGAATGTAATAATATGTCCGTGTCAAAACCAGATATTTGTGAACACGTTGAAAATTTGTATTTTGATTCTATGCCTTCTGAGCATATGGGATTAGGAAGTGATATTTCTAAGTTTAAAAATGATTTACCTTTTATTCCTAAATCTTTGAATGTTGTGTCATGTGTTACCAAGTTTAAAAGTGCAGGAATTATTGTGAATGATGTACCACGAGAAACCATGAACAACATGGAATTTTTCAGATTAAAGGAATAACAAAGTCTTCAAGACAAAGTTATTGAAGAAAGAATCATATCATGTTAAGATGCCTCAACATCACAATCATCTTCATCTTGTGATGACAATTATCAGGCTAAGACGTCTTGTGAAAAAGTTTGTTTTAGTTTTGGTGCTTCAAATCATGTCTCAAAAAGTTATAAATTGACAACAATCGACTGTAATGAAGAATCATCTCCCAAAATTTTATTGAATTCAAATGTGTCATCTAAGCCTCCTCATTGTAGAAAATCTAGGCGTAAAAGAATTAAAAGTGAAAAAATAGTTTGAAAAGGACCTGGAAAGTTAAAAATAATGTTCTATATGATCATGCTTCATCAAAGGAGGATTCTGATTATGACTTCTATGAAATGACTTATTTTGATAAGAAACCTCTTGACAACAATGGATTTGGTAAAATTGTCTAAACAATTCATTGTATATAGGGTCAACCAAGAAGAACCGGAGATAACATCTGGCATGTAGATAGTGGATGTTCAAGACATATGACCGGTCATTTTAACTTGCTGCAAGATTATCATCCAATGGATGGAGATTATGTAGCTTTTGCTGGCAACCCAAGGGGAGGAAAGACTGAAGGTTAAGGAACAATATCTAATGGTGTAAATAGTCTGGAGCATGTCAACTTCGTTCCCCAATTGAAGTACAATCTGATGAGCGTCTCTCAGATCTGTGATACAGACTTTTGTGCCTTGTTCAATTCAAGAGAATGTTTGATCTTGAAACCTGGAGTAGTGATTCCAGAAGAACTCATTCTAATGCGTGCTCCCAGAAGATACAACACTTATAGCTTGGATATGAACAACCCACCGGGAATAGAATCATGCTTTCTTTTAAAGGCTTCTGAAGATAAATCATTTTTGTGGCATAAGAGGTTGGGACACGTAAATTTCAAAACCATGAACCGTTTGGTTCGAGAAAACCTTGTCATCGGTTTGCCTCTCAAAGATTTTTCTCCTGTGGAACACTGTATCTCTTGTTCCAAGGGAAAACAACACAAATCTTCTCATAAGCCCCAAACCACAAATTCCATTAACTCCCCTCTCCAATTACTTTATATGGATCTCTTCGGTCCTGTGAGTGTCATGAGTCTTGGATGAAAATCCTATTGTTTGGTAGTAACCGATGACTTTTCTCGGTTTACTTGGGTGTTCTTCCTGGCTAAGAAAGATGAGACGCCAGAGATTCTGAAGACTTATCTGCTTCAAATTGAGAACCTCTTCAATCTGAGTGTGAAGACTATCCGCAGCGATCATTGAACAGAATTCAAGAATGCCACTCTTGATTCCTTCTGCGAAAGCAAATGAATTTCTAGGCAATTCAGTGCACCACGTACTCCTCAACAAAATGGTGTAGCTGAAAGGAGAAACCGCACATTGATTGAAGCTGATAGAACTATGATTGTTGATTCCAAGCTTCCTGTGACCTTTTGGGCTGAGATGGTTAACACTGCATGTTTTGTGCAAAATCGGGTTCTCATCACCAAAAGCTGCAACAAGACACCCTATGAGATCATGTACAAGCGAAAGCCAGTTATTGATTTCTTCAGAAAGTTCGGATGTGTGTGCACGATGCTGAATACTTCAAATCAGCTAAACAAGTTTAAAGCCAAAGCCGATGAATGCTATTTTGTGGGCTATTCATCTAATCAACGGGCATTTCACGTTTACAACAAGCAAAGAAGGATGGTGTTGGAATCCATTTATATCAATTGGCATGAAAGCAATCATACGAACGCTGGGGACGGTCCTGGTTGGCTTTTTTTATGTCGAATCATTGTTTAAGTCGTTTAATCTTCCTATGCTTTCAAATGAATTAACTTCTGCTAATCCTTACTTTTCTGCCAACAATCTAGGGAACATAAATGATCAAAGCTCTTCCTCATCCACTCAAAATGAAATTCCTGCACCTGCTGATGCTGAATCCAATATGGACTCTTCCGGTTCTGGTGCAACAAGTGAAACTGTTGAAGACAACGTCATTCCAATAGTAGATGTTGCCCCACAATCAACTGCTGAAGATCCTATTGTTAATGAAGCTGATCCTCCTGCTGACAATATCACAAATCTGGATGAACTCTTGGAAGAAGATGAGATTGCTCAGTTGAGAATTCACAAGAATCATCCCATCGATAACATCATTGGTCCGCTCAATGTGGGTGTTCGTACCCGGAGTGCATGTGATGCACTAGACAACAACATGTTCTCGTGTTTTATATATCAAGGAGAACCTAAGAACATCAAAGCAGCTTTGCTTGAGAACAGCTGGTGTAAGCAATGCAAGAAGAGTTACAACAATTCTCATAACTAAATGTGTGGAATCTGGTGGATCTTCCCAAGAACAAAGTACGTATCGACACTAGTTGGGTATTTCGCAACAAAAAGGATGAAGGTGGAATTGTGATTCGAAATAAAGCTCGTTTGGTGGTTTAAGGATTCTATCAGGAAGTGTTTCAATAGACTGACCAGATCTGATCTCATGTTGGATCTTTTCCAAGAAGATAAGTGTAAATAACATGTGAATATTTTATTTTTGTATAAAGTTGTAAATATTTTACTAATTTGGTTCTATTTTTCTTTATCTGTTCATATCTATTGAAACTACCCCAATTCACCCGAAACTACCTTAGTCACCCGAAACAACCATTAGTCACCCGAAACAATTTCTTCACCCGAAACTACTAAAGTCTATCAAAACTAGTTGTTTTGACCGGGCATTTTCGTCTTTTACCACATGAGAAAATTAAATATTTTCATAATATGGTTTCGTCATCGTCAAGCCTCACTTTACCTTCTCCGAATCTTTTACACATTCTCTTTCACATACAAAAGCTCTCAAAGCCCTTGGTCTAAGCTTGCGAAATCAATATATGTAACCTGATTCCCCCGTCGTCTCCGTAGTCTTCATCATCAGGTAACAATTTCTATGGTCTCAGTTGAAATGTCTGGTGAACAAACTTAGGGTTTGAGTTTGAAAGGTTTTTACGATCGACACCTCATTTTAATGGCAGATTAGGGGTTAAATCTTGATCATAAACTTACCATTGTCGATAACTCACATCTGTGTTTTCATACATGCAGATTTATCATTGAATCATCGGTAAGCAGGAGTTTTAACCATCAGGCTCTTGATTCTCATCCTTAAAACTTTTTATGTTTTTAGTTTTGATTGTTAAGTCTGTAAATAAGTGTTGAATGTCATTCATTTATCTTTAAATCTTCTTTATCTGTTCAAGGGTTTGGGCATCGAAACTAGGAGTTTCAGTGTCTCTTTTAAAAGGGTTTTCAAAATTTAAACAGGTTTTCAATCAAAACTAGTAGTTTCGATACCCAAATTTGCCAAGTATTAAGTTTCTTTGCCCGAAACTATTTAGTTTCGGTCACCCAGTTCTGAAAATTCTTTAAGTGTTGATCGAAACTAGTTGTTTCGATTGCTTTTTACTCACCCGAAACTAGTAGTTTTGATAAGGCCTATTCTGAAATTTTCTAAGTGTTGACCGAAACTTGTTGTTTCGATCGAAACTTGTAGTTTCGATAGGGCTTGTTTCTGAAATTGTCTAAGTGTTGGGCCAAAGAGTTTCGATCAATTTTATTCTGAAATTTCTCTAAGTATCAAACTTGATTAATCTTGTGTGTTTGCAGATATGGATCTACTATTTGTTAAAATGCACAATGTTTGTGCTTTCCTTGATGCTAATGATCCAAAGAGTGCCGACTTCGTTCCAGTCCTGAATTTCCTGGCTAATTCAAACATCATCTTTGCCATCAGTCACAACCTTCCTGTCTTTGAAGCATCTATTAGAGAGTTTTGGGAAACTGCTGAGTTAGTTACTATTGATAATGTGGAGCACATAAGGGCCATAGTTCGTGAGCAAGAGGTTCTATTTTCTGAAGCCACAATAAGACAAGTGTTGTTGTTTAATGATAATCCAGAAGCACCAATAGAGTTTTCAAGCTTTACATAAATGAATGCTTTAGAATAATGGGCCATCCAGATGAATTCCAGAGTGGCCAAATCATTAAGAACTCACTTCCACCCACTAGAGATACTTTGTGCATGTTTTTATCCATTGCATGTCAAATAGAAAAGGTGGTTTTGACTCTGCAAATGCAACGGTGGCATCTGTTGTATTGGGCTTGATCAAAGGAAGGAACTATAACTTTTTAGGGTTGGTATTCACACAACTTAAAGAGAATCTAACTGGGATGTGAAAGAGAAGTTTTTAGTCTATCCCAGATTTCTTCAGATCATCATAAATCATCTCCATCCAAATCTTCAACATGGAGGAAATATCTTAGTGTTTGATCATATGAGAGCAAAGACTCTGAGCTACATGAAAAGCAAAAATAAAAGAACTAATAGAGAAATAACTGATAACCCTTTGTTTGGTCACGTGATTAGTGAGGAGGAAGAGTTAGTACCAGACATTGATCCTGATTTACCAATTGAAGAATCGAATGACTCATCTGAAGAAGAAGAAGAGGTGATGGTACAGGATCAAGGGAATGAAGAAGAACATAATGATGAACCCGAGGTTGAAATGGAAATTCCTCATGACCAAGATGAAGAACAACCATTTGTTGAACCCGTTATTGATGTTCCTTTCATTGATCTAGAGTTAGAACAAGTACAAATTTCTATTGAACCAGTAGTTGATGTTGAAGCTGGCGCACAAGGTGTTGAGGGGGAAGTCGCAAAGTCAAGTGGGACTCTGGATGCAGGGATATATGGCTCTGACTATTACAAGTCCGATTCTGATGAAAGGACAGAGCATCTTGCATCCTCATCTAAGAGACAAGCCGACTCTGGCTTGGACTATGAGTAGGAAAAGCCAAGAGCTAAGAAGTTAAAAACCGGTCTTGAAGAATTATCATCATCTTCTGAGTCTCTGTTTGACATTCCAGAACATATCTCACCTCAACCAACACCACAGCGTACACCACCACCATCACCTCTACATGTACCCATCCCTACACCACCACCATCACCTCTACATGTACCCATCCCTACTCCACCTACATCACCATCTCATGAACCAACATCATCAGTACCAAGAGTCAAGACCTTAAGCCTTGAAGTGAAGAAATTACAGGATCATGTTAAATAGAAAGAGACAGTGATTGAAAGTTTGAGGGCCGAGCTAAATGAATGTAGAGAGGAGGTCAAAGATCTTAAACTAGAGGTTGGGGGTTTACATACCCAACTTGATGTACAACAAACTCAACTTGAAACCCAACAAAAGCTCATCTCAAAAAAACAGGAGGAATTCAAAGCCTTGGCTGAACTTGTTAAACAACTCAAGGCTTCTTTAGTCAAGCCTGTTCAGCAACAAGCAACCACTTCTGTTGTTCAAGGGGAGACCACCTCGGGTGTTGAATTCTCTTCCCCTGCCATTGTCTCGGACCCTAATTCAGCAATGACCATCTTCACTGAACCTACTGCAAAGACAAAGGAAACTGTAGAAGTAAAAACTGAAGATCAAGAGTTCGACCTTCCCTCAGCTAGTGAAAGAAGAACTGCTAGGAAGCAAGGGAAGGGAACTGAAACTGATGTTGAAGTGGTGGTTCTGGATGAAGAAGATGTGGCATCTGACGATGAGCTCAATGCCCTCTTAGATGAGATTGACAACTTTGGCTACAACGATCTATACCTAGAAATTCTACCTACTAAGGAGCTAGAGACTGAAAGAGTCAGATACTTTACTGAAGAAGGAGATGAAATCCAAACTCTATCTGATGAGAATCAAACTGAAGAAGATGTTCAAGTCAACATAGTGAAGCCTGTTGTCACTAAAGAACCAATCAAGCTCCAAATCAACCAACTTCTGATCCCAACTACCCAAACCCGAAGAAAACCTGGTTGAGAAAGATTGTAGAGGAGGAGAGCCCTCAGACTTATGAATGGATTGTTGAACATCAAGAGCTGAAGAGGCCTCCGGTTGGGTGGAAATATGAGAGGAAGTTGTTCATCATCAGAAGATACAAGGGAGGAGTTCAACACTTCAAGAACATGACAGACTTCCAAACTCTTCCCTTCTATGATCTGAGAGATCTAGCCAAGCTTCCCCTTCAGAATCCAGGGAAAGTAATGATGGCTTCTGATTTTGAACACTTCCTACACAACCATCACTCTTCCCAAATCCGTGCCTGTTAAAATCCAAACCTTCAAGAAATGGTACTACAATCCAAATATTGGAAGTGCCGTGATAGAGTGTGAAGGCAAGGAAGATATGGTGATTTTTGAGCCGATGGAGCTGCTAAAGTTTCAACGAGATGATCTTGAGGTGTTGTTCAAGAACCACATTCAAGCCTATAGTGATGAAGATGAGGCGGATGCAAAGGCATATCAACGGGTTGTGACCCTACATGTAAAGCCTTACATCCAGAAGCCAACTAAAGGACCAATTGCTTAGTGGAGAGTTGAAGACATTGATGCAACAACTTAGGGGGAGATTGTAGAGATAGAATTATTTAAGCTGATAACATTAATGTATTTTGAACAATGTTAACTTAGTTTTACTTACTTATCATTTCAGTATTGTAATTTCATTTGATGTAATTTACTGTTTTAATAGTCTAAGTCTGGGCCATCGAAACTACTTAGTTTCGATTGAGATTTGTTCAATCGAATCTAGTAGTTTCGATAGATAGTAGTTTCGACAGGTTTGTCTATCTCTTGTAAATGTTCAACCGAAACTACTAGTTTCGGTTGACATAGTTTCGATACCTGTCAATTACTATAAATAGCCTAGTTTGAGAATGTTTAGGGTGTGAGTAGCGCTGTAACCTGAACCTTCTCTTTCATTGTTCTTCAATCAATACAATCTGAATTTTGAGTTTGTACACTGTTCTTACATTTTCATATCAAATTTGTGTTGATTATGAGTGTGTTTAGCCTGTTATCTTCACCAAATCTGTTTCTATCCTCTGTTTCACCTCCATACACACTGTTTCCGCCTTTGTGTGTGGGTAATCGATCATTTGTGTGATTTCTCAGTGAAATATGGACCTACAACAATTAAAGAACGATTTCCTCAAGAAATATCATGAATTTTTTTTAAGTGCAATTTCTCATTTTTGGCCACAAAGTCATACATCGCCTTAATGTGATCTCGTTCGTCAATCAAAACTTGATCGATGAATCTATATTTTTGAATTTCATTTAAACATGATCTAGCACTACATAGTTTAGAAATAACCTCAGCTGGTACCGCAGTGAGATCCTCATTTGGCTCGATCATGACACACTTTCCTTTCTCCTCCACATCTGCCATCAAGGCTTTGTCATCAGCTTCCTCAGTCTGTTCTCCCTAGTGATAGTGTCCATCAGCTTGACAAACAAGAGCTGTGGAGCTTGAAGATTTGTTGGACTTGGAAATATTAGCAGCTTGCTTTCTAGAGGAAGTCTTCTTCTCATGATGATCTCTAGAGGAACGCTCCTTGCATTTTCTTGCAAAATGACCCAGCTAGTCACAATTGTAGCACCTTACCTTCTTGATGTCAAACCCAATAGTCTTTCCCTGCTTGAATCTATCCATACTCGTCCTTTTGATGAATCTCTTGGCCCTTAAATTCAGCATTGCCATGCACTAATCAATGTCCATTTTCTCCAAATCATTGGGGTTAATCTGCTCTAGGTCATCGGGTTGAAAACTGACCGGTGTCAAGTTTCCAGAAATCAGTGCATCGTAGCATGACATGAAAGCAGTCATGATTGGAACATATTCATCAGGAATCATGGCAGTAGTCTTCTGAGGAGCGGAGGAACCGGTAGATTGAATCACAGCATCAGAAGGAGGAACATCAATCTGGAAGTATGTACTGCTGGAAGAACTTGATCCAGCTATAAGAGCGGTGTTTCCAGACTGGTTTGTGGGAGTGAAGGCTCCTTACTTGATCTCAATCTCATATGACTCATGAATACTGTAAACTTCTTGTTGAGACGGATTGCTAAGGTTTTCAGTCTTCTTGATCATGATGCGGTACATGTTCCAGTCCTCAGGAAGAGCATCCAACAATTTCTTGTTAAGCTCCAAGGTTGGATACTCCACACCCATCACTTTCAGTCTTGACACAATACTTAAGAATCGGTTGATCAAGTCAGACATAGATTCACCTCTAACACTACTGAACATTTCATAATGTTTCTTGATTAGATCCCTTTTACTCTCCCTAACTTCTGCACTTCCCTCAAATCTGGTACACAAGGCTACCTATAAGTCTTTGGCGGAAAAAGTGTTGAAGATATCCATAGGAAGAGCCATTACAATAGTCCCATAGGCCTTATTGTCTCGGGAAATCAAGGCAAGATCCTTTTCATCATATTCAGCCACAGTCTTAGGACGCTGAACATCAGCAGTAATGATAACGGGTTTGTGGGGACCATCTTTGATTGAATTCAGTAAGGTGTGATCATGAAATTGAAAGAAAGTCTTCATTTTCTTTGTCTAGTCATCAAAGTCCCTTGTAGACACAAGAACGGGTGGTTTGTTTCCCCCAGAATACTCATTTGTGCTTGAAGTTGCCATGATCTCAGACAACTGAAACTAAACAGTAGCTAGTTTCGGGTGAACAAACGTGGTCGAAACTACTAGTTTCGATAGAGAAATACTGACCGAAAATCCAAGTTTCGATTGAGAAAAGGCCGGTCGAAACTCCTAGTTTCGATTGAGAAATGACTGCCCGAAACTCCTAGTTTCGATCGAAGAAATAGAACCTGAAACAACTAGTTTCGATGATGAACACTTAGCAGAAAAACTATAGCCCAAAGTTTCGGGTGAACAATCTGCACAGATTAGTTTCGATATAACAAGACAAATAACTAGTTTCGATTGTACCTTCACCGGACAAAGGTACAGACAAGAAGTTTTGATGACCATCGAATTGTAGAGAATGTTCCCCAGTAGTTTCGATGCCTTCTTCCCCAACTCAGAAAAACTTCATTGATGAATTGCTTCATAAATCAATATCTCAGAAATACAAATCCAATCGAGCGAAAATCTTCGACTAAATCTCCTGAATATGAAACCAACTTCCAATCTTGAAATCACGAACAAAAACACCTGAAAATTGATGAAACAGTAACATCCTAGCAATGAAACAGTGCTCCAAAATTTTTGATGCAGAAATCAATGAAAATCCACACAAATCACCTAGAATCGATCACATAAACCTGATAATACTCACAAATCAAGAGCATAAAGCTCTGATACCAACTGTAGGTCCCGATTTCACTCAGAAATCACTCAGATGATCGATTACACACACACAGGCGGAATCTGTGTGTATGGTGGTGAAACAGAGGAGAGAAACAGATTTGGTGATAATAACAAGCTAACCACGCTCAGAAATCAACACAAACAGATATGAAATTGTAAGAACAACATCATAAAACAACTGCAAATGTGTATTGATTCAGAAACTTGTGAAAGAGAATGTTCAGGGTTACAGCCGCTACTCACACCCTAAACATTCTCAAACTAGGTTATTTATAGTAGTTAACAGGTATCGAAACTATGTCAACCAAAACTAATAGTTTTGGTTGAACATTTACAAGTGATAGAACAAACCTGTCGAAACTACTATCTATCGAAACTACTAGTTTCGATTGAACAAATCTCAATCGAAACTAAGTAGTTTCGATGGCCCAAACGTAGTCTAATAAAAACAGTAAACTACAGAAACTGAAATTACAATAAAAGTAAACTAAACTAATATTGTTCAAAATACACTAATGGCAACAGCTTAATAAAATACATGACTCTACAAAAGAATCAATTGTAACAGAGAAAATTTTATTAGGACGCAAAAGATAAATTACTTTGAGAAGATCTCCCAGAATTAATAAACCACTCAGTGAATGGGGCCTGCAAGAAACAAGAAGTTTCAGAAAACTAAACAAGATCTTTTGTATTCCTACAAAGTTTGGGAACATATAAAAGATTACGCTTAAACTGAGGCGTAAAAAAGACATTGGAGATAGAAAACGTCTTGGTGAAATTAATTGTTCCAACTTGCATAACAGTTAAGACATGCCCGTTTGGAAGAAGAATATTACAGGACAATTAAGCAATTAAACATTAGAAAGCAAATTGAAGTCAAAGCAGATATGATTACTTGCACAAGTATCAATGATCCAAGTAGTGTCGACTGTAGTCGAATTACAAGCACTAATACCTGTAAAATTTGCAAAGCTGAGTGGTTGAATAGTAGAAATACTACCCTGAACTCCAGAATTCTGCTGAAAAAGTTGCAGCAAAGTATTGTACTATTCTGTAGATATACCCGTAGGTGAACTAGAAGCAGTAACAGTAGCACCAGAATTAGAAACCACATTTGCAGCAACCTTGGGTTTAGTAAATTTGAAATCTGTAGGAATCCCAATGAGATGATAGCATTTACTAACATCAGGACCCGACTTCTTGCAATGAGTACAAACAATACCCTTTTGAGCTCTAGAATTCTTTGGCACCTGCACAAAGGCATTCATAGAAACATTTTGACGAATAAACTGAGCAGAAGAATAAAGCTCCCTCTGTTTCTCATCTTGAATGTGAAAGGAATAAGCCTAATTGATGGAGGGACGAGGCTTCATCATGATAATATTCCCTCAAAACATCTCATAACACGAGTTGAGACCCATCAGAAACTGCATCAAACGTTGGTCTGCTTCACGCTTGACCAAGAGATTTGCATTGCCACAAGTGCACATAGGAATGGGCTCAAGAGAATTCAGTTCATCCTAAATAGATTTGATTTCAATGAAGTAAGAAGCAATCTCTTCATTGCCTTGCGAGATGTCAGAAAGACTTTTCTGAAGCTGATAGTACTTCGCCCCACTGCTTTGACCATATCTATCACTCAATTCACCACATAGTTGAGAAGCAGTTTCCACATATAGAACACTCTCACTGATTTCCTTTGATATAGTGTTGAGGATACAGAAATAACCATATCATTATACCTCCTCCACAAGTTAAGATTGGGAGAGGTGGGTGGCCTGGAAAGAGAACCATCCACAAAACTGAGCTTGGTCGTAGCAGACAAATCAATCGACATAGCCCGCTTCCAAGACCCAAAACCAGTCCCATCAAAGATCTTAGAAACCAACAATAACCCAGGGTGATCTCTGAAGGGTGCAAATACAAAGGATCAGAAGAAGCCACACTCAAAGAACTAGAAGAAACTGAATCGTTTGTCATGACAAGAAAACGAAGAAACGAAACTGACAATAAGGACACTGAGGGAAGCGAACTTAACAAGTTCGCCCACACACCGAAGAAAACGAACTAAACAAGTTCGCTAGAAACTGAAAAGAAACCAGGAAGCGAACTTAACAAGTTCGCAAAGAAGGAAACAAACGAACATAGTAAGTTCGCCTTGAACAGAAGATGACAATTTTGCCTACACGAATTGAAAAACGTAAAATCGATCTACAAATCATCATAACTGTAGCAATGATCAGAAACACAAAAGGAATGTTTTGAGCGTAGCAAAACATAAAAAAAACCCAATCGACTCGAGAAAAGAAAGAATTTGCAAGAAAATAAAAAAAAATGAAACACGAAGACAGAAAAAGAGGAGAAATCACATAATCGAGCAATAATTCTCTGATACCATGTTATGATAACGAGAGTAGAAGCAAAAATGAGCGAGAATAATAAACGAGATAATGATTAGGGGGAAATTGAATGATTTGATTGATAACTCAATAACGATTACAAAAAAACTATTTATATACAATCAAAGAAACTAACAAAACTAACTGTGCGAACTTAGTAAGAAAAACAAGCTAACAGAGTTGAAAACTATAGTCAATCTACACGTGATCAGCAAATATGTAAGACCCCATCCGGGCATCCTACAGTTGGGTCTCATAACGGGTCATTCTCTTTTAAAACACATTTAATATTAATCAAACTACTGCGGAAGTCTTTCTAAAAACATTAATTACTATCGTCCTTTAATTTACCTCACGAATACCTGCACACCAATCCGAGTAGCACCGCTCCCCTGTCAAGATACGTCGACTCCAAAGCTCACCTGCACCACGATATAACGTACATACAAAGTCAGCTACCCTGATTGAGTTCTAATAGTTTAATTTAATTAAAATCCAACTCGTCACAAAAGTTATTTGAATTTTACTCAGGACCCTCGGTCCTTATAAAATAGTTTCATAATTCATTAACAAATAGATAACCCTTGTTATCCCATAACAAATCACCACCCAAGACTTATCCCATAATAATAATAATCCCGTAGCCAAGACTTCAATGTTCACCGTTTAAAAAAAAAGCACAAATGTCAAAAGTTTGTTGCTGGGGCGGTTGCTTTAGCCCCCCAAAATGTGGGGCCCTCAAATTTTCAATGGTTATGGATTTGATTGGATCTGTAAGCTTCTTCGTTTCTGTTAAATCTAGCAATTTATAGTGATTAGGGTTTCGATCTAGAAGTTGCTTTATCCTATATATCACTAGAAATGAAGATGCTTCAATTTTTAACGTAATCAAGAACTTAATGGTGGGCAGAGCATTATTCGAAGCATCAGGCCGTCAACAATAAATCACATGCGCATGTCCTTTCGTTTCTCGATGCAGGTGTTCGATTTTCTCCATTCTAAGCATCAGATCAACAAGATGTTCTTATCTTTACTAGCAGTCGAATGATTTGTTGTTTCAGATTGAGAATTATTTGTTGTTAATGGGTTTGGTTCCTTACTAGCAGCGGCTTATGATTCTTGTTACTTTTAAAATTGAAGGATTAGGTGTTTAAATTAATTCATTTGGGGGTGTTTGATTCATCCAGATGTTCTTATGTCTAATTATCTCTAATCCTCCATGTTGATTTATTTATGTTTGATGCACAGATGCGTAAAGAAGAGCTAAATGAAGATATGTTGGGCCATCATTTACAATCGAAGAATTAGGTCGAGGAAGACGAAGAATTAGCCAATCAGTGCAACCAAGATAAAGACTTTTGCAGACTCAGATTACTACCGAGAATAATTTCTATTTTACACATTATTGTAAATTTTTGTACACATTATTGTATTTTTATTTTTCTATTATACAATCCCGTGTAATACACGAGTCTATATCCTAGTCTATACTAATAAACAAGTAAAAAAAGAGACACTTGTCAGCTTGTGGTTTAATCTCAGCTTTGTTTTTCCAGCTCTCTCTCCTATTTAATACTATACTAAAACAATATATATTTTTAAATATTTAATGTCAATCTAATTATGGATAATTTTTATTTAATTATGTATTGTTATTATATAATTAAACAAATGAATTTAATAGTGATTACCATTTATCAATTACATAAAAAAATATCAAGTTAAAAAAAATGTTTTAAAAATTAACTTAATATAATTTATAACTGTCACGTTAAAGTAGACATATTTTGACGAGTGTGTGTGTTAAAAGATTACATTATATTTTATTTAACCCGTGTAAAACAAGGGTTTTTAAAAACGTAATTTTTTATTTACTAATTATAAAACATTATATTTATTTAACCCGTGTAATACACGGGATTCTAACATAGTATGTAATAAATGAACTTAAAAAAGTGATATATGTAAATTGCCCTTAATGGTTATATTTATCGCATGATAAGTTTTAATAGTTAGACTAATATCATAAATAAATACATAAGTGTTATAAACCCTATACTTAATACAGACATTATACCTCCATTAAGAGAATTAAACAATATTTTTTATTGTGTGGTTGGTTTTAAATTCATGTATTACTATATAATGTGTATGTTAACCATATGTGATGAAATGAACATAATGAGTCTCTCTCCCATTTCTCTCTCTTGTTACTTCACGTTATCAGCACGAGTTTCGCTCTTGAAATCCTTTCAGTAATCCTTGCCTTATTTTCGTATTTCTTGGTCAACTGATCGTTACCTATGTTTTTCCCTTCTATCTACCTATGTCATCCCAAAGGATTAAGAAATAAGAAAGAAAACGAAAAAAAAGGCTGAAGAGGTGGATTATGCACTTCGACAATGGAAACGGTAGACCGGAAATAGACGCCGCTCCTCCTATCTGTCTATAATTTTAAGAACCAACTGCGTTTCAAAATCAGGTAACAATCCGATGCCTTCAGTTAAATTTATTTTTAATGTGCATTCACGCGGATGATCGAAACCGAAATCAGAATTTAACTCATCAGTTTAATGCCTATAAACATATAAATGAAGTACTAAGATCACTCCTTTACTTTTTCTGTACACCAACACACCTACGCTATATTTTACATGTTTAATATGATAATAGTGATCTGAAATTTAGATAGAATTTTAATTTGATGATTTATATATGAGTTTGACTTAAGTCATATGTTTTGACCGATCACAATATTATTAACTAAACATATATGTAAGTTTAGTGTTTTTTCAAATTAAAATCACCTGTTAAAATTAAAATGATGAGGACAATTTCGTTTGTTTGTATAGAAATGGAAATCAAAATATTATACAATGATGAAGGTGATTGGTAGTTCAAATCTATTCTATCTATACTGATAAAAGAAAATAATTTTGGACACTTGGCAGCTTCTGGTTAAATCTCAGTTTTGTTTTCCCGCTAAACCCGTTTTAATTGAATCGGTAAAACACGCGGATCTTATGGCCCGGTGTTTTACAAGACAATTTCAATCTCTTGAAAACCCTAACCAGCCCTTTGATCTTCCACCTCTCCGATTCTCCTCCATCGCATCGCCTCCTCTGTTTTTATTTTGATTTCCTTTGTTTCTCTCAGATTTATCTCAAAAGGTGCTTCATATTTGTTCAATTTCACATACCAGGTGCTTTTCTCTGGAAATATGAATATCAGGCCAAATTTGATGCACTGGTAAGTAATCATATAAGATACATAGGACTATTTTCTACTTAAACAATTGATAGTTGCCCAGTAAGATTTGAATGTTTCATTATTCTTTCTTTCTTCCCATACCTCAGTATGTTCCTAATGTTATCAAGCTCTGCTTCCGTCTTCACTTCACTTCTCTTTTCTCTTTTTTTTTTTCCAAAAAGATTACCTGTTTTGTCACATGGTAAAGTAAATGCAACATTTATATTTTTGGAAACAGTTTCAACACACTTAGGGGGATTGACTTATTTAACGTACTTATAACTTATTAACTTTTTAGAAAAGAAAATAAGTCAATAATTATGTTTGACTCATAGTCACATAGTTCGCGGTACGCTCCGGTACGAAAACGTGGACTGGGAACGCGGTACGCTAGGTCCCTAAAATTCGTTATGATTGGGGGTAGGCTCATTTCGGTTCGGTCCGGTACGATGTACCATATAACGTGGTACGCTGTACCACTTAAATTATATATTTCTAAAATATTATAGATTCCTCAAGCTTTCCAAAAATATATAAAACTCCTTAAAAGGATAAAGAGATAAGTTGCAGTGAGATTTTATGAGGGGGATAAAGCGATCAATGGTTATAGTTTTGGTGGTGAATTGTAAATTGAGGCATAACGATCAAAGGGGAGGACCATTTGGTGAAAAGGGGCAGGACGCTTTCGTGATTCATAAAACAAAAAGATGATAAAATATTGATTTTCAGAGTACTTTAGCCTATCACTCATCACCGTATACAGATAAATAGATAAACTAAAAAATCAAATAACACAAAAAAGGCAAAGTTATCTCATATTCGATGCGTCTCAGCTTCTCTACAAATTTCGGGCGATCCAAATTCCATCGGTGGGATGTTCCCTATAAATGAGATTCGTGTTCCGTCTACACCGAATTCGCGATCCGACATCAACCAGGTACGATATGATTGGAATTCCGGCTCGTCAATTTTGCAATCGGATTCGCGAACCAGAGCGAACCTGGATCGCGATCGTACCACGATTGGGTACGAGCGATCCGGATCGCAGATCGTGGGTGAGGTAGTGAACCATGTGACTATGGTTTGGCTCCCTTACTTTTCCTCCTCCTTTTAGGGGTTTTTAAAAAGTAAGGTATGACTTTTTAAATACGTCAATAAGTAATCCCAAACACCCCTTTAGTAATCATTACAAAACATCAATGATAGACAACTGTTTTGGTCCTTATTTTTGTCGTTGTTGAATATATCACTAACAGTCAAACACTTATGTTAAACTATGTATCTTGTCAAACTTGACATTTATTTTAGGATGGTGGAAGTGCTTCTTATGTATGCATATGCCACTAAGGCATTAACAGCTCTTTAAATCTATTTACTAACTATAATTGTTTGTTGCATCTGCAGCTACAAGAGGCTTGGAGTGTACATCTTTTGACCATACAAAAGGCAATAAAATCAACGCTAACTAGGTGTAATATCTTAGTTTGTCGATCACTTTTTTCACCAAATGGTGGAATCCAGATTCCTTTATGTCCCAATGAAATATTTAGATATTTATGAGTTGTGTACACACTTTTTTTTTATTTTTTTTATTTTCTGTATTTAACCCGTGTAATACACTATTTATTTTTAATTATTTTTTATCCACACAATTTTTCAATTTACATTGTTGTATGTATTCAACCCGTGTAATTTATTTATATTTTCAATCACCAACATTAAGTTTTATGATGCAACGTGTTACAACCCAAATGGTAGAACTCATCTTAAAAGACTAGTCTGATGGGAGAGGGAGTTATTTGAGTTATAAGCCCCACATTTGTTGCCCATACAACCAATGTGGGACAACCCCATACCTTATAATGGTTTCAGTCCATAACACAATGTGACGAATATGTTCACGTAAAAGTAGTTTCTAATGTAATATAACTAGGCAATGATATACCTACTAGCATCTTATTTATGACTGGAAGAGTAAATAAATAAATAAAGATGGTGAGTTGAGGTTGTCTACAAGACTACACACGTGATACGGTAATAGGTGGACACCAAATGAACTCCAAAATATTAGTTTCAAAACTTCATATTTCAAGATGGAAATCACGAGGGGTTGACTGTTGATCTGCTAACGTGAGAATTTAATTTGGAATCTCCAATTATGATATAAGTGGGCTTATCAAACTTGATGCTGAGGAATGCACACGTGTATTGCATAATGATTTTTCTTGTTTGTCACATAAAATTTTTCCTAGAGTCTTAGTAATTTATTCAGGACAGCTGGCCTAACTTATTGTTTTAATACTGATCGACCGACTGATAGGTGGGGTGGAATTTTCCAAGTCAAATAAGTATTTTGTATGTTTCCTAAAATCCAGCTATTTATCATGTTGAGTTCAACTCTACTTTCATTTCCGCATTACATTTGAATTGAAACTACGTGAAAAGAACATCACTAAATCTAACATGTTAGAAAAGAAGTTCTCCACGTTCCATGCTCTTAATCTGCTCCTATCGAAGCAGTACTGAGAACGTGTTTTCACTAAATACCCACCCATAACTCATATCATGTTTTCTATTCGTGAAGCAAAATAATACATTCTTACTTAAAATATCACTTAGTGCGGCCAACCGGTACTAGTTCATTGCCTGAAGTAAATGTAGTTACCTTACAATTCAAATGTGACTTTCGTTGAGGGCCGATGGAGGAGAAAAAGATGTCAAAGGCACCTTTGTAGCCTCTTTATCAACCCTTCATTTAGATAATGTTGTTTTTTTTCCATCACAGATGAAATAAAAAAAAACAGTTTTTGTAACATATCGAATGCTCCAGAAGAGCAAGGTTATCTTATTTACCATGTTTATAATACTCTAGTAGAGTTGTTGTAACCATCGGCGATGAATGTCTGACACATAGTGACATAACTAACACTATCTTAAAACATAAAATAATAATAATAATCTTACTGGTTGTCTCCTGCAGAGATACTTATTGGTATTATCTTATGTGTTGATGACCTTATTGAATGCTCTTGAAGAGCATAGTCACAAAACTATTAGAAGACATGTCTTATATTATAGTAAATTCTAAAGAAAATTTATCAATCGACTCAACGATTATCACATTGAAACTGTGACCGAAAACGATATTGGATATCTCCAAATTACAAACATGGCTAGAAGACCATACTAGAAAATTAAAGGTTTTGCAATCTAGAATATGTTGCATAAAATAATCTAATATAAAATCAAATACGGTGACTAACCAGAAGTTACTAGTCAAAGATATTTTTCATCATACAGCATGACCAAATAGGTTATCGAGGTAGCATCGTGATGAGGTGAATGATCAAAAGTGTCAACTAGCGCCCTCTCAACAATTTAAAATTATTGCTACCGAAAGACTTATCATGTAGTGAGTTCTCTCAGCAAATCAATCTTTAATATCTCTGAAAACAAACTCCTATAAAGAATCTCTCTTATATTTGGGAAGAATTCAAGAGGACATATGCGGGCATGTAAAATCTCCATGTGGACCATTTTCAGTATTTTATGATCTGAAGAGATACATATCTGTATGGTCACGTGTGAGTCTTTTTGCTACCTTATATGTAGCATTTTCCCGCTTATTTTATGTCTATAAGGATAAATTTTAAACATCCAGCAGATTATGTTCAAACATATGTTTTAGCTAAATTACCAATTACATAATTACAGTTAATAGCTAGACAACTATTGATAAGATGTGAAGTGTCATCTTCTACATGAGGGCATACCGCTATACTAATCAGTTCAAAACCAATTGTTGATCACAAATACTCCCCTGCACAAATATTCTCCAGAAGAGAACTACGCTTATCTCAACAATAAATATTTTTGTAGTGCGATCTATGTACCAATGCCGCCATCATAATGTATCGTAATGGGACATGTTTACAATATCATATGTTGTCTAAATAAGACATTATTCCCAGTCTTAGGGGGGAGATTGGATAAAGAAAGGAAAGACTGGTAATACATGAAAACTAAACTATCGAATGCATCATAATCACCCCCGAAGTGGTTAATATGAGTCTGAAGTTTAATATGTCATGTTTTTGTAAATAATAGCAAATGAATTATCTGATGCATTCACGTACACACAAACAGAGTGACAAAGTCACATATACGAGCATAAAATTCACCTGCTCGAACTGAACTAATCATAAAAAGATTACCATACATAGGAAACATGAGAAATAAATCGGTTCCAAACATAACAACCCATGAAAGTAAAAAGGAGCATAATAATGCAGTTGGTCTAACCCTAGAAGAGGTTATACACAAAACCTAGAAGCGGTTGTTGATAAAATCTCAGATGAGATTAGCGAAGTAGCAGAAAGAAGCAATAAAGCCCTAGAAGAGACTAATCTAGAAGAAAATTATAATGCCCCAGAAGAGGAAAATGGAATTCCAGAAGAAACTCATGTACCAAACAAGTATGAGATCTCAATAAATTGTGTACAACGTAGTATAGTATGAAACCAAAATGAAACACGTGTTTTGAAATATTTGCATATGCCATAGCAACAGATGTAGTCGAAGAAAAAAAGATTAAATATCTAAAACTCAGTAAGAGTACATACATAGAGATTACTGCCTAAAATGGCAAGAAGCATAAAAGGCTGAACTAAATTTGCATGACAAGCGAAACGTTTTTGGATCTGTAGTCCGAACATCTATAGACGTCAAACCAGTAGGTTATAAATGGGTGTCTTTAATATATAAAAAAAGAAACGAAAGTTATGAGATTATGCGATGTAGGCACGACTTATAACATTAAAGTTTTTTCCCATATCCCCGAAGTTGATTATGAGGAAACGTGTTCCCCTGTAGTGGATGCGATAACCTTTAGATAGGCCTCGCAATCTCAGAAAGACTTCAGAAAACTTATAGATGTTGTCATTACATATTTATACGGAAATTTTTATAGTGACATATACATGAAAATCCCTAAAGGGTTAGAAATGCCTGACACGTTATTATTAGTACACCGAGATGTGTGTTATAAATCTCAAGAGATTGTTTTTGTAGTCTTAAGAAAACTGGTCGTATATGGAAAAATCAACTAAATATATATTTTAAAAAACTAGGGGTATAAGTTTGATAAAACAGTCATGTCTATTTATCAAAAATTTTACTCTTCATGTTCATTATAATAGCAGTTTACAGTGATGAAGTAAATATTATCGTGAGAAATTGTCGAACCGGTAGATAGAGAATTTTGAAAGAAGCTGATACAACTTATTTATTTCCTCGACCAATAATTCGAGTATACGCGTAATTGTACATATGTTCATCAAACTACACCTTGAGTATGTTTGAAATTTCAATATAGACAAAGTTTATCCTCTAAACACACTCCTGGTTTTCATCATTAGAGATATACAACTCTCCTTACCTATAAGAAGAGGATGAAAAAGTACTTGGTCTAGAAGTACCATACTTAAGCGCAATCGGTGCACAAATGTATCTCATAAATATCACAAGACTTGGTATTGTATTGCCAGCACATGAGCTAGCAAGATACACTTCGAACCCAAACATAAATATTGCAATTGGGGGAAAAAAACATATCCCAATATATTTGCAGGACACGAGACTTAGTCAGGTTATCTCATATACAAGGACACGACGATTTCTTGGGGTCAACAACGCAAATTACGACAGTAACACCATCAAATCTATCAGTCAAGAATGCATGAAGATGAAATCAATGATCCAACACATACAAGGAGAATGAAGTTTAGAACAAATCAAGAAGGACATGATGATTATCTATGAAGACAATGCAACTTACATAATTTGAGTCAGAATATACCACATCAAAGATCAAGTCAAGCACTCATCATAAAATATCGGACTCATCATAACATAATTGATCCAAGAGTATCAGCTTATTTTCTAGGTCCAGAAGTACCGATTTAACATCATCCTGAAGCATGATGTTATTAGTGTATAATGAGCGGTAATATGTCTGATGGAAAGTGTTATAAACCCTATACTTAATATAGACATTATACCTCCCATTAAGAGGATTAAACAATATATTTATTGTGTGATCGGTTTCAAGTACATGTATTACTATATAATGCGTATGTTAACCATATGTGATGAAATTAACATAATGAGCCTCTCTCCTATTTTTCTCTATTGTTACTTCAATAAGTAAATAAATCTTGTAGTTCTCCCATTATTTATAGCATTACCTATGATTATTTTTACTGAATATGCTCCCTGGTTTCTAAAAGAATATATATATGCTAGAAGCATCTTTCGTAATCTCTCTTTGGATCTTGTAATAATTAATGATTTTTAAAGGCAAAAAGGAAGGAATAAAATAAGCAAACATGATAACCCTCACGACAACATCATGCACAGGCATGCAAAAAGTTGATGACTTTAATTTGTTTAAATATAGAAAGCAACGCATCGTCCCTTCATGCCCGTTTTTATTAGTCTGTCCAACCCTACTCTCTCTCTCTCTCCATCTCCATATTCAAAAAGATAAAGTTGTTAGTGTGTATGATCAAGAAAGTTGTCATGAAAAAACCACTTCTAACGTACATATATCTTCAATCGAACACTATACCAAGATTATTTAGCACAATGATACGTTTCAATCATAATATAGTATATGTAGAAAGAGTTTATATAATCGATAATCATTAAATATTTATGATCAACACTACAAGAAATCAAGGTATTAGTGGGGACAAATGTCGCCGCTAACACCCACCATTGTCGCCGCTAATGTTAGTAGCGGCAATAATACCCGTTTTTCTTGTAGTGAATGCATATTCATATATGAATTATAAAATTATTATAAACTATACACGTTAATAATTAATAATTTTTAAATATTTAATGATTCTTATTTAAACCGCTAAGTGTATGTATCCTATACAATTAAATCAACTCATTGAATTAAATCAACTCATGTGAATTATTTCTTCCTGATACACTTGTATTACTTTATTATACATTATTATATTACTATTAGTATATTGGCTTTTGATTTTTCCTTATAACTGAATACACAACAAATAAATACTATTTTCATAAGAATTTTACAAGAAAAGTAGAGAAAATGAAGAACTAGAAATGAATATATGATTCAGAAATGTAGGATTATTAATTAGAACATCATAATATTGAGAAAATATATATATATGCATAATTTATATATTTAAAATTTATATTTGAAGAGGAAAATGAATATTAATTTGTATCACCTCATAAACATTTTCATGAAGAGGTAAACCACAACTTACCAAGAAGACAATACATATGAAATAAAGCTTATTATTATTATTATTAATCCTCAACAGCACTCATCTCTTTCTTTCCTTTGCTTCTTTCCTCCGGCTGCTAGGACCACCAGCAGCAACCGCATCACCACCATCATGCAGCAGATTCCCATCGTTGAAAATCAGTGGCAAGTCATTGGAATCTTCGTGATCATCCACGGTGGCAATACGAATACATGAATATCTTTGAAGGGATGCGAAAAACGCATTAGCAACGCCATTCATGAGCCACATAGCCACGCCATCTAGCTTCGCACATCCATGGGTCGATGGAGGTCGGACTCTAGGCTCTACATGGTTAGGTCTGGTTCGGAAAAAGGCGGTACAGTTGGAGGAAGTTGTGGTTGCCATATATCCCTGAGACAGAGAGAGTGTGTGTTTTTTCTAGATCAAAGGTTGTGAGAGAGAGAATGTAAAGAAACAAGGGCTTGGCAGATTTTAAGAAGTTGTTTGGTACATTTCCTTCAATAAAAGTTTAATAATAGTAATTAAACTTTTATTAGGAATAATGATGATTATTAGTCTATAACTACAAGGCATGTTAATTTAGGTAATTATATGGTTATGTGAATGATTTCATAAAAAGTGTAATCACGTCCTGTCATGTTAACACCAGAAATCACTAACCAAAATTATTATGATCATTCGGCATGGGGTGTGGAAGCCAAGAGGGGCGCGAAACACCATCCCCTCCTGGTGAAAGGGGCGTGAGAAGGCCAGGCGTGGGAATTTTCATCGGAGAAACGAAAGAGGGAGGGGCGTGGGCACTTGATTGGTCGAGATGGGGCATGAAAATCACACTCACGCCTCCCATACCGGATGCCCTAAGTTATTTAATGGTTCACCGGCTGCATTAAATTTTTAATCATTACCTAACATAATTAATTAATGATAAAAAAACGCCTCCTATACCGGATGCCCTAAGCTATTGATCGATGTCGTTTGGTCAATCAAAAACAATCCTTAAACACCTTAATTAATGATAATATCTCTCTGAGGTGGTTGCTGTGGCAACCTCTGATCAAATTGATGCTCATTCTGCCCTTCAAACCGAACACCTGTATCCTGTCTCCTATACGCAGGTAATCTTGGCCTAACTCTCTATGCCTCCCTTCTGTCAACATCATCATCCTCATAACCCCCAAACTCATCATCAAAACCATCTGTCTCATCCTCATAATCTAGACCTGAAGTGTATGGATGGAAACCGGGTGGAGGTGTGGAATGGAATGTGGATGGCTTTGTCATAGGTGGTTGTGAAATGGGTGGTGGTAAGGGATCTGTCACTATCCTCACATATGGTGAAGAATAGTGAGATTCAGGTTAGAACTCAAAGGGTTGGCTTACTTGTGGTAAGGAGTGGCCAAAGATTGGTAATGGTGGGATTTGGCTAGTGGATTGGTTGAGGCTCCCATATGTTCTAGGTGGAGGAACAGATGGTGGGAACACACCCAAGGTGGGCTGTTATTCTGGTGGAAGCTGACTTGCAAGAGGCAAGTCAGATTTCTTCCCATAATCTGGTTTATTCTCCATGTGAGTTGGAGAAGTCACACTCTCCTGTTTTGCCTAGCAGTCTTCTCAATTTCTGGATAAAAAAGTAATGGAGAGGATTAGTTGGAGTATCTTGTATGATGCATATAACTGATAAATTACGGCACAACACAAACAAGAAAACCCGTGTAACACTGAACAAACAAAATAAAATAAGACAAGAAAAGTAAATAAGAATTTTTGATTTTGGTGAGATGTAGCAAACAATACAAATTAACACTAATCGCACTAACTCCCCGGCAATGGCGCCATTTTGATCGATGTCGTTTGGTCAATCAAAAACAATCTTTAAACACCTTAACTAGTAAGGGTAAGTAGAGTATTGTATCCACGAGGAGTATGTGAAAAGTGTTACTTTGTTACAATATTCAAAGACAGAAAACAATAACAACTGATTTGTATTTGGGTTTAAAACAATAATGAGAGAGGTTATCCTCTCCGGGGTTCGGGTATGCAAACACAAGTTACTTCAAGACAATTAGCAATCAATTACATAGACATAACCATACGGTTCAATTGAATTAAGTGATAATATGAGAACCCGTTGTGAATAAAACTTATTCTCATACAACCATCAATGATCAACCAACTATAATCCAACCCCCAAGTTGTCCCCGATGTAAAGAAACCTGAGACTATTGAGACTTGAACAACAATTCGAAATCAGTCAATGAAGTTTAAAGCATTCAATCAAAAAACGAAATCATATGGCTTAACATGCCAATCAAGATTAAAAACCAAAGCTAATTATTCAAGAGATTACAAGTATTCACAAACCTTAGACCCAAAGAGGACTACAAGAGATTTAGCTACTCATACTCATAACAATAATCAAATTCAATGTATTAGGACTTACAACCACGAAAGATTCAGAACAATCGGCCTAGGAATAGTGGAAATCGCCTTCTTGGAGTTCTGGAATGGCTGGTATCGAAGATAAGTCGGAATGAGGGCTGTTGTCAATTAAAACCCGACTTAGGTTAACTTTTCTGTAAAAACAGATCTTCGCGTGTCGCGAAGATGTCAATCCAGTTCTTCGCGTGGCATGAAGAACAAACTAGTCGGGGCGCCTCTTGTCACACCCCAACAAGGCGGAAGTATGGGATATAACCGGTATATCGCATTGAACACAAGTACAAGAGAAACTTAAAGGAAAATTGTGCATTACATTGAACCATACTACATGCTTCTAACGAAAGTACAAATACAAGTAAAATCTCTAAAACAGTACAAAGTGTCTAAATGTTTGACTACGACCAAAGTATATAATCATAACTAGAAACAATAGTTCTAATCCAAAAGCGTGCCCTCATAAAATCTTTTCTTCAATTCTGTTTACCTGAAAGCATGTTTCGAAAACGGGTCAACTATATAAATAGTTGGTGAGTTCGCAGGTTTTGCGACTCTATAAAAAGTTTCGGATAAAAAATCCAAAGTGATCAAAAATAAATTGATCGAGTACACATGTATTAGACAACATATTACCATGAGCCGCAATCAAAGCCTCGACAAAAAAATAAAGTACCCCATACGGAAGTCTAATGCAAACAACCGCCTAAAAAAATTGGCTAACTTTGCGCCCAAGTGACCCTACAAGTCTGGTTGGCGCGACCAAACCATGAGCGGGGGTGTCAACCCAAGTAGTACTACTCAAAATTCCCAACGGCTACGCTCAGCTAATTGATTGCCTAAAATTGGGGAATTTAAGGCATTATAAAAAAAATAACTCATGTAATCAATGTATCATGTAACATGTGACTAAAAAAAATGAAACAGCTTTCCCCCAAAAACAATAAAACAGTAAGTAAAAAAGGGGCCGCGAAACTCACCTGGACAATGAGGGCGAGTGATGCGACACAGTCGACAAAAACCGATAAAATCCGAGTCCTAACAGGGTCCTACTAGTCAAGTGGACACAAACGATGCATTCAGGACTCCTAATGGTTGTGACCAAGTCAACAAAACAAAAAGTGGCTATGTAATCAGTTGCATACCCAAAACCCGTGCACGTGCGTACGAACCGTTAAGAATCTGCCCTAAATCCCTTAGAATTTTTATAAAATTAATTTTATATAAAAATTTTCCAAAATTAATAACTTTTTATAAAATTTAAATGGATCATAATTCTAAACCAATACTTAGACATAAATTTAATGCTTAAAATTTATACAAATTGATCATGTAAATAAATAAAAATTTATGACAAATTTTCATGTTTTTTTAATATCCAGATTATTTATTATGAATTTAATATTTTTAAAGTTTTACAAATTCGGGAAAAATAGCTAAACACATCAAAAATTTACCAAATTTTTACCATATTAGTTTTAAGTCAATATAAGATCACATACCAAGTTTCAAGTCCTGATTTAATCCAGAAGTATACAAACCCTAAATCATCCGTTTAAACTTCATAAATACTAAACGTATACTTAAACAACTCTAATTTTCATAACATTTTGACAGGAGTCTTAGTTTATCATATAACTATCACTATACAATTTCAAGAATTTTTCAATACTCATAAGTATTTTTCCCAAATTTCCATATATTAAACTTGTGTGAATTTTAATAAATAATCTATAAAGAGTTAGATAACCAAATTTTTCAGATACTCATTTTAAAACATATTCTACTGATTAAAACCACTTTTGGGTGCTAGATCAATAATTTTTAAAAATTCATCAAAACAATTGTCGTATAAAAATAAATATATTAGTTTCATTATTTGTTTCACGTGAAACAGGGTTGGGTGTATAACCTAATAACCACTAAAAATACCAAATATCTCAATACTAAATATTTTCGGGTTCAATTCTCAAACAATGACTTATAAAACTATTCTAACATAAAATCAAAGCTTAACGGGTAAAGTTTATACCTTCCGTATAAATGGTTCGCGTACGCGGAACCTCCCGTATCACATGCAATACGAACCAAAAATACCATTAGGGTCGTTTTTATCTCCCGAGCATTCCCACATGCTCAAAATTGACATGCAATGCCGTTTCGATGGATATGCAACCCGATCAATTTCCTGTTTTCGATCCTAGAAACTGTTACAATCTGTTCGTATTCAAAAATTTACTTTCCAACATCTGATCGGAATTTTCTATGGTGAAAACATTCATATTTATTCCAAGAAACTACTGTCAAAAAATCGTCACGATCCAACGGTCGGATCTCCGGGGATTGACGATTCTTTGTGACCCAGTTTTTAAAATCCGAAAATCCGATCAGTCACATTCGAGGGTATGAAAAGTATACCTAGAGAGCTCTGATCAAATATTCCTCTGGTAATGTTTTGTGTCTATGTGTTGATAAGATCATATCCAAAATTCATGCATTTCTAACGGTCGGATTTCCGGGGATGGTCCGATCTTTAAGACTGCGCATGCATAAAACTTTCTGGACAGAATTTAAAAACTCTTTTTAACGAATTTAAGCAAAGATTTAGACAAATCGGAGCTTACCATTGCGTTCGTAGCGTCGAGAAATGGTTCCGGGTGAAAAACGAGCTTCGGCCGCCACCGGCCACTTCGCCGGACCACCGTTGACCGCCACGCACCACCGTCGGACCACCACTACTTTGCCGAAAACCTCTCCAGCCCTCTCCACTCTCTCTCTCTAAAATTTCTCTGAATTTTTGAAAAATGAGATAGTGGATTAAGATGGGGTATTTATAGCCCCTGCGGTCTCCGATCGCGTGTCGGTTTTTCGCTTAAACAAACCCGATAAAAATAGTGGCGTTATTTTACCCAAAAATAACTCGTTAGAATTTAATATTTTCTCTCGATTCCTTGCGTTCGTAAATATATATCCTTTCGGATTTAAATTAAATTTTACGAAACTGCTCGACTCTGGTGTTAACACGTATAGACCTGAACTTGATCAACTTTTTGACATTATAACACCAAAATAAATCTTGCTATTATCTTCCGTTCACTAACGAGTTCCTTTCGTATGAAAGTATATTTCAACATAATAATAATACTATTATTATACGAACTCGTCGAACACAGGTGTTGACCGTAAAAGTCACGGTTGTCACATTCTCCCCCAGTTAACAGAATTTCGTCCCGAAATTCAACTGGTATAATAGTTGACAAGTTCTTTTTCGTAACTTGATTCATGTATGATCATCAAGGGAAATCTAGTTTCCTAGATATAGCGTGGATATTTGACAAATCGAGATCTAAGAATAACCGAGAGTAGGTTACATCTAGTTAGGCTCAAAAGCAAATTGAATAATAATGAGAGTAAAATCCTTCGAATTCCAAAGAATCTATAGATCATTGATTTACTGAATCAGTCAAACGGTACACTGTTGATGTTATTCGGAAGATTAAGAAATCCGCCAAAGGATTGATCTACACAGGTATACAAAGTTGGTACAAATCTAGAATGATGTTATGTTACAAAATTCCGGTGATTTAGTATCCTTTTATAAGCAAGGAAAAGTATCATTCTGTTTGTTTCTATTAAGGAATACTATTATAAATAGTAACCATAAAATTTTAACATGGGAGTTGCTATTAAGGTTCAAAGAATCGGTAGAATCACCACGACTCATTGGAATAAAAATGTATCACAGCGATAACAAATATCATAGGTTATAAAGGATGGTCATATCATGTACTTAGAATACAGAGAGATAACACCTCGTTAAAATGAAACTTGTCGTCAATACGAACTTCCTTAGGTTGTATAATTACGGATTCTTAGGTTAAACACCTTTTGAGACTCGATATACGATAAGCATCGTATATACCATTAAGCTCCTGAGGTAGTTTCAGTTTGTACACAACAAGACCAATCAAATGATTATTACCAACCTCAACACAACAAAATGGTGATCAACCTTTGTGTCAAAACAGAGCTTCCAATGGTGCTCATTTAATGGTAATGTGATTACTGTTAGTGTAAGGAAATCGGACCAAAGGTAAAAGAGTATCCAAATTACCACCAAATTCTATCACACAAGCCATGAGCATATCCTCCAAGGTATGAATAGTTCGTTCACTTAGACCGTCAGTTTGAGGATAGTAAGCGGTGCTCATATCTAAGCGCGTTCTCAAAGCTTCTGTAGTGTCTGCTAGAAATGAGATGTAAAGCGACTATCCGTATCGAAGATAAAGGAAACAGGCACTCCATGCTTGTTACAATTTCACCACAATACAGTCGAGCTAGCTTTTCTATTTAGAACTCCTCTCGGATAAGTAGAAAATGTGCAGAGCTCGTTAATTGGTTAATAATGTCCCAAAATGAATTATAGCCGCCCAATGTTCTAGGTAGGCCTAGTAACGAAATCTATTGAAATTTGTTCCCACATCCCTTTGTGGAATCTCAGGTTTTTATATGTACTTATTGTTAGTAATAGTAATTACTCATAATGGTCAGTACGTTGTTGCGTCATACGGCGACACAACATGGTTAGTGTGTATAAAATATAACCGTATAAGCAGATACAAGGGAATTTTGAAAATCATCATAACAAAAGGACGAGATTCACACACTAGAATTGAAGAGTGATGATTAGTCATTAGAGAGTGAATTAATAACGAGTAATCCGAGCTTAAAGGTTTACAAAGCAAGTATATAATGAGTACCAATATGATTGTACTAAACTCGAGTCGTTAAACCGAAGATTAACAAACATAGAAATTTATACTAGGATTCTGTCGAGATAAATTTGCTAAGAGTCAAATTTACTCAATCCTATGAAGTGTTATAGCAAATGAGTCATCATCGTAAAATAGATGTCAGCGATGACCCGGTGCTATGTAACCTAACCACAAAGCATTAGGATTCAGTACTAACTCGCGTGTTAGTCTCGATATAATATAACCATGTTTGATGATTTTCAACTAAAGGTTCGTATACATATTGCCCAAGGTTAGCAATGAGTTATACTAAAAATCAAATAACCACAAGATCTAGATAGAGAAAGTGACTAGAGATCCAGAACGATCTAGTTAAGTAGATTAGTTAAAAGACTAAGTGCAAGTTCAATATTTGGACATTGAATTGACTAACACCAGAAATCGAATTTGGTTAACGGTTAGAAATGGAATTCTGAAATTTTAACAAGAAGTCCATATCAAAAAGATGGTCTACTCTTCACATCGAGTCGGCCAAATTTGATAGGATAACATTAGACGTCTGCATCTTTCTTGATGTGTATTGAAATGATTCGGAAGTAATCCGCTATTCAGCTAGATGAGGAAATAAACAGTCACATTGTGGAAATAATCTCATAAAAATAGTGTCCCCCGAAAATGATTATGAGCTTGATAACCCACAAAATGGGTAGACTTTGATATAATATCATTATCAATTTAGACTGGGGTTTGATTCTCATAAAGTAGTCGTCAAAAAAAAAGGAGAGGATCAAGTAAATCTTCAGGAATTTGCCAAATGTGAGGACGTCATGCTCATAGGTGCCTTAAAGATAATGCAATCCCAAGCGGATGTTCAAGAGAGCAGAGTAAACTATGATTCGTCCCTTGTTACTCTTCGTGGTAGCGTACAACTTTAATTGGTTAAGAATTGTAGAACATAGAAATAAATTCAAAATTGCTCTACTATGATTTAGGACGCATCTTTCAAATGATAAGATTTTAAAATTTCAACTTAGGTCCTCGCTTTTCCATTAAATTCGATGAAAATGGACCATAAGGTTTCAAAGTTAGTCCTTAGATCTCGCGTTGAAGGGGGTCAAATAGATTATCTGCCAATAACTGGTAGTACAGTATACCTGCAACTTTCTTGGCTTTCGAACGGTACCATTATGACTTACCGTTTCGTATTTCACCCATACTGGTTATAGCCTTAAAATCCTTTGCATAAGAGTTTAAGCCATAAATTTGATGGAATGAGTGTTTAATGTCATAGATTCATATTCCCTAGAGCACGTGTTAAGAAGTCGTTTCTAAACAGTAGTTGCTCTAAGGCTTTCTAATTACACGAGGCTGAGAATAAGGGATACGTATACGTCTCTACCTAGTTGGAAATCAAAAAGTCAATCAACAAAATGACATTTGAGAGAGAACAAGTACAAAAAGGATATGAGACTATCCTATTCGGATCTATAAGGACAGTATACGTAGAGTAACAAATAGCGATAATCACCATAAATAAACTTTGAATGATTACTAATAAAATTTTTGGTACACAAAGAATCATTCCAACATAAAGTTTCATTTTCTCCATCAAAATGGTTTTCAATAAGACATCGAAGCGCCATGAGAAATCAAGATTTGCAAAACATACGTAGCAATGTTTACAAAAAAAGGGCATTAGTTTAATACCAAGCCATAGCTGTCCCAAAATAAAAAGTTTTTGTAAATCCAACTAAAAGAATCCTGGGCACAAGCCGCTCAGTGATCATAGTAAGAATACAGATGATAGAAATAAACACGACAATGAACGTTGTAAAGATGGCTCGTCCTAAGTAACAAGTTTCTCAAGTTAGGTTCCACAATATGAGCGTCGCGGTTAAGAGAATCAGGATTGATTGTACCAAATTACCATAGTAAGTGCATAGCACTTGCAATGGAAATTTCAAGTAGGTTTAAAACTGAATTATTAAGAATATTTATCAGGAGTATAGTGAGAATGACAAACACCGAAATGAGGATTTATACGAACAATCGTATAGAAAGGTTATATTGTCTAAGAAAAAGAAGCTTATATTTCTTTAAAAAATTTCTCCATCAATGTTAGAATATGTTTGGATTATAAGATAAAATACGAGATTATACTGAGACCTCCGATGATAGTCGTACACTTACTGCAAGTGTCGAGCGTTGTAAAGTCCCATACTGAATTTACGTGGCCAGTAAAATCTTAAGGGATCTGATTTATCACGTAAAATAGATGAGAGAAAATCTTCGTTGCTCAAGATTCAGTAAGGAGTTGATTAGATCAAATTCGAATTTCTCTTGTTCCTTCAGAACTGCGAGAACGTTACATGAAGATCAATTAGGGGAGTCAGGAATGTCGAGGTCTGATTCACGCTAGACCGAGAGTCGTCACATGCGTTGATAAACATATAACAAAATTGAAATGAGAAAATCTTTAGCTGGATCTCAAATGTGAAGCAATACTTAACAAATAATTGCCAAATTCGGTCCAAATACCGAGGTTAAATCAACTGAGAACAGATCTCTTTAGTGTCTCGGTCTAAATTTTTATGCAAAATAAATCTTGATAAGAGTTTTGGATCCATTAAGATTCAAAGATAAAACAGACAATATAAATTCCCATGTCACCTGAGGTAGCCTATCGCATCATTCGATGTATTCGGCTCAACCCTAAGGTTACGATAGTTTCGATCAATATTCGGATGACTGGGAATCGGGACTAGAAATACAGATTAATCATGAACATTAACTCGGACAGTAAGACTCACTAGAGTTCTCATGCACTGCAGATTATGAGTACGTGTGCACCCGTAATGATAATTTACTTTGCATGGTCCCTACAGTGTTTCCTCTATCTCGAGCTCTCAGCTAAAAAAAAGAAACTGGAATATTCATTGGATCACGTCATCGTGTTGCACTTTCGCGTAAAAGTGTGGATGTTCTATCTGATCACTTTTAATTATTTGTACCAATACTCATGGATCTGCAGACTAAGGTTGTTGTTGGATGGAGGTAATGATAGAGAGGAACAACCGGCGTCCTCTAATAAAATAAAAAGTGTGTGGTGGAAGTCATGCAGTAAAAACAGGGTAGAGATTCCTAAATCAGAGTCGAGCAAGTCATGCTACAAATTTGTACATATACGTGGATCCGATGATCCAACATAACAAAAAGTCAATGGGTCTCCTGACCCATAGAGTTCTCTCCCGTTTAGTCCTGCTTCTCCACCTCGGGTTCCCTTTAGATCGAGCAATTCTGTCTGCCATATCTCATGGCGAAAGTTCTAACCATCCAATCCAGCAGATCACGAAAGGAAGTATATACCACACAAGCGAAAACAATAGATGTTAAATAAGAAAGTCGACTCCAGAACTGGAGTAGATGTAGGTGCGATGTAGGTACAACTACAGCTCGAGGTAACACCAAAACAAATAGATGCGGATATAGATTACCGCAAACGTAACCGGAATCATCAAAAAGTACACGTAGTACTGAGACGACGACATGGTTATGACGAAGCAATGTGTCGTAGATAAGCAAAAAGGTAGTATGCAATGCACATATAAATCCTACGGTTCAATGCAATAAACTTAGAGTTATAGTCTAGGTCAAGTCTCGAGTAAACCTAATTCTCTATAACCAGTGCTCTGATACCAAGTCTGTCACACCCCAACAAGGCGGAAGTATGGGATATAACCGGTATATCGCATTGAACACAAGTACAAGATAAACTTAAAGGAAAATTGTGCATTACATTGAACCATACTACATGCTTCTAACGAAAGTACAAATACAAGTAAAATCTCTAAAACAGTACAAAGTGTCTAAATGTCTGACTACGACCAAAGTATATAATCATAACTAGAAACAATAGTTCTAATCCAAAAGCGTGCCCTCATAAAATCTTTTCTTCAATTCTGTTTACCTGAAAGCATGTTTCGAAAACGGGTCAACTATATAAATAGTTGGTGAGTTCGCAGGTTTTGCGACTCTATAAAAAGTTTCGGATAAAAAATCCAAAGTGATCAAAAATCCATTGATCGAGTACACATGTATTAGACAACATATTACCATGAGCCGCAATCAAAGCCTCGACAAAAAAATAAAGTACCCCATACGGAAGTCTAATGCAAACAACCGCCTAAAAAAAATTGGCTAACTTTGCGCCCAAGTGACCCTACAAGTCTGGTTGGCGCGACCAAACCATGAGCGGGGGTGTCAACCCAAGTAGTACTACTCAAAATTCCCAACGGCTACGCTCAGCTAATTGATTGCCAAAAATTGGGGACTTTAAGGCATTATAAAAAAAATAACTCATGTAATCAATGTATCATGTAACATGTGACTAAAAAAAATGAAACAGCTTTCCCCAAAAAATAGTAAAACAGTAAGTAAAAAGGGGGCCGCGAAACTCACCTGGACAATGAGGGCGAGTGATGCGACACAGTCGACAAAAACCGATAAAATCCGAGTCCTAACAGGGTCCTACTAGTCAAGTGGACACAAACGATGCATTCAGGACTCCTAATGGTTGTGACCAAGTCAACAAAACAAAAAGTGGCTATGTAATCGGTTGCATACCCAAAACCCGTGCACATGCGTACGAACCGTTAAGAATTGTAAAACCGGCTTTTATATGAATTAATAACCTTAAAAGTTTAAGTTTTAGATTTTAATAAATAACATCAGTAGTTAAAAAGTCACATTTGATAAAATCTCATGTCAAGGTTTCGTATGATCAAAAACGCGATTACGCGCGTAAAGTCCGGTTTACAGTTTGAAAATCAAATTCATCCGAAATTAGGGTTTTAGTGTGATATTAACACCCAATTTAAAAGTCAAATTTTATGTTTTAAATGGGGTTATAATTCTGCCCAAAATCCCTTAGAATTTTTATAAAATTAATTTTATATAAAAATTTTCCAAAATTAATAACTTTTTATAAAATTTAAATGGACCATAATTCCAAAATCATACTTAGTCATAAATTTACTGCTTAAAATTTATAATTATTGATCATGTAAATAAATAACAATTTCTGACAAATTTTCATGTTTTTTTAATATCCATATTATTTAATATGAATTTAATATTGTTAAAATTTTACAAATTCGGGAAAAATAGCTAAACACATCAAAAATTTACCACATTTTTACCATATTAGTTTTAAGTCAATATAAGATCACATACCAAGTTTCAAGTCCTGATTTATTCCAGAAGTATACAAACCCTAAATTGTCCGTTTAAACTTTATAAATACTAAACGTATACTTAAACAACTCCAATTTTCATAAAATTTTGACAGGAGTCTTAGTTTATCATATAACTATCACTGTCTAATTTCAAGAATTTTTCAATACTCATAAGTATTTTTCCCAAATTTCCATATATTAAACTTGTGTGAATTTTAATAAATAATCTATAAAGAGTTAGATAACCAAATTTTTCAGATACTCATTTTAAAACATATTCTACTGATTAAAACCACTTTTGGGTGCTAGATCAACAATTTTTAAAAATTCATCAAAACAATTGTCGTATAAAAATAAATATATTAGTTTCATTATTTGTTTCACGTGAAACAGGGTTGGGTGTATAACCTAATAACCACTAAAAATACCAAATATCTCAATACTAAATATTTTCGGGTTCAATTCTCAAACAATGACTTATAAAACTATTCTAACATAAAATCAAAGCTTAACGGGTAAAGTTTATACCTTCCGTATAAATGGTTCGCGTACGCGGAACCTCCCGTATCACATGCAATACGATCCAAAAATACCATTAGGATCGTTTTTATCTCCCGAGCATTCCCACATGCTCAAAATTGACATGCAATGCCGTTTCGATGGCTATGCAACCCGATCAATTTCCTGTTTTCGATCCTAGAAACTGTTACAATCTGTTCGTATTCAAAAATATACTTCCCAACATTTGATCGGAATTTCCTACGGTGAAAACATTCATATTTATTCCAAGAAACTACTGTCAAAAAATCGTCACGATCCAACGGTCGGATCTCCGGGGATTGATGATTCTTTGTGACCCAGTTTTTCAAATCCGAAAATCCGATCAGTCACATTCGAGGGTATGACAAGTATACCTAGAGAGCTCTGATCAAATATTCCTCCGGTAAGGTTTTGCGTCTATGCGTTGATAAGATCATATCCAAAATTCATGTATTTCTAACGGTCGGATTTCCGGGGATCGTCCGATCTTTAAGACTGCGCATGCATAAAACTTTCTGGACAGAATTTAAAAACTCTTTTTAACGAATTTAAGCAAAGATTTAGACAAATCTGAGCTTACCATTGCGTTCGTAGCGTCGAGAAATGGTTCCGGGTGAAAAACGAGCTTCGGCCGCCACCGACCACTTTGCCGGACCACCGTTGACCGCCACGCACCACCGTCGGACCACCACCACTTTGCAGGAAAGCTCTCCAGCCCTCTCCACTCTCTCTCTCTAAAATTTCTCTGAATTTTTGAAAAATGAGATAGTGGATTAAGATGGGGTATTTATAGCCCATGCGGTCTCCGATCGCGTGTCGGTTTTTGGTTTAAACAAACCCGATAAAAATAGTGGCGTTATTTTACCCAAAAATAACTCGTTAGAATTTAATATTTTCTCTCGAGTCCTTGCGTCTCGTAAATATATATCATTTCGGATTTAAATTAAATTTTACGAAACTGCTCGACTCTGGTGTTAACACGTATAGACCTGAACTTGATCAACTTTTTGACATTATAACACCAAAATAAATCTTGCTATTATCTTCCGTTCACTAACGAGTTCCTTTCGTATGAAAGTATATTTCAACATAATAATAATACTTTTATTATACGAACTCGTCGAACACAGGTGTTGACCGTAAAAGTCACGGTTGTCACACCTCTGGGGTTCCTCGCGTGTTGAGAAGATTGTTCACCAGGTCTTCGCGTGGCGCGAAGATCAGAAACTCAGCAACTTTGACTTTTTGACTTTTTAAACCCTTGTGCTTCGCATCCGGTTGCTTCACATCCGTTATACGCTCATTTAGCACATAAAACCTGGGAGGTAGACATAACCACAAACACACATAAAACCGCACAAAGATACACAATAAAACAACTAAGACGCACACCAAACGACATATAAACTGGGGTTATTAAACCCTACATCAGCTATTTAATTTAATCTAATTTTCATTAACTAGATACTTTAAACAAGAGTACTTTATCAATTATCGATTCTAATTTTTTAAACCGCTTGTTCGACGCGTTTGAAGATGTTGACAGTTTACTTTTGGAATTTCTCTCGGACGGATGAACCGTTCAACCGGTTCATCTGGTGTATCAAGCTCTTCATCGGTATCATTAAGATTAATTCGGGAGCATCTATACAATGATGATTGACTCGAACTGTAATCACCGAATGATGACGTGAATGAACGTTTAGATGATTACCCCATTCAACGGGACTTGCATCCACTTTGAACATCTCCTCACAATATTCCACACTTTTTTTAAAGCAAACGTTGCACCCATCTCGGCTTTATACTCGTCAAATGCTTGTACATACACATCGTGGTCACACCAGTACGAAGATTGTTAGTGTGCATGTTGTAGAAAGAGTTGAACTTTCCAACCTTGGGACGAATGTCCGTCCTTTTTGATGATACATTGGTTACGATATTCAACCCGATCCATTGTATTATAAAATCTTGCACGAACATGTATCCAAAAATCTTTTTTCGTTTGACTATTTCCGGTAACGAATAATAAATATTTTGACACTAAAAAAATATTATTTTTAGACAAAAATAAAATAATATATTTAAACAAATAAATAAAATACTATTTTATCAAATTATTGGACCTCGGATACATCGACCCAAGCTTGTGACAAAGCCACTTCCTTATCAAATTTCGGGACCTCGGATACATCGACCCAAGCTTATGATTCGAGCTTTGATTAATACTTATATGAATAAACCTCACCCAGTGGCGTATCCCTCTAGTCACCATTCCGAGGGGTAACACATACGTTTTGGTTTGCACGCAATGATGTTGATAAGGTTCGGAGTAGTGGTGTATCCTTCAAGTCGCCATCCCGAAGGGTAACACATAAACCTAACTTATTCATCCCATTGTTGATCACTTAAGTCCCGCCCATGGGTGTATCAACCAAGTCACTATCCCGGAGTGTAACACGTAGGCGAAACTCAAGCTTTCAATTGATTTAATTAAGCTCATGCAAAATGGATAATGGATGCGGGCGCCATCAACTTTCGGATTTATTTTCATAAAAAGAAAGTGATGTGCCAAGTAATTTTAAAAACTTATAAACTTTTGATTATAGTGGTATCTATCACCCTATGTTGACAATTTCGACCTTACCGACACCCCTAATATGAGAACCCACAAGATATACTGAATTAATTATTCAATTAAACCTAGATACACTATCAGGATATTTAAGTTTTTTAAATCGGTTGGGCCTACGAAAATATTACAAATCAGACGTGATTTCTATTTAATATTCAATTTAATCATACACAAGCATGGTTCCAATTGTACCTATCATTTTCCATTTATTTGTTAACATTCTAATCCAAGGATATTGTTTTTGAAAATTTTTAATTTTTATGGATTTTCAAAATTTTTAAACTATACAGACTCAATGACAACTTAGACGAAAGTCTCCCTCCCCACACTTAAACATTACATTGCCCTCAATATAGGAAGAAAAACAAAAACTAAAAGATATATACAAAATTAAAGAACTTAGCTGGATATGCGATTTCATTCGTGATCGTGCTCCAAAGATGCAAGCGGGTAGCCATGGACAAGAATCAAACGGAAGTCGGAACTCATCACCTGAATGGAGATTGAGTACGAGCAGTTAATTCCATGTCTGCAAAATTAAGCTCAAAGCACACCAACAAGAATCATATCGACTCAATGACAACACTCAATTAAAATAAAAGACAAAATGGACTCACACAAATACAACAATTTTTTATTTGTTTATTTTTTTTCGCGTGTCGCGAACAATTGGGGAGGGGTCTTCGCATGGCGCGAAGGCCGGGTGGCACTACCGGACAGCCAAATCTTCGCGTGGCACGAAGAATGAGACTGGGATCTTTGCGTGGATCGAAGACCCTTCGGTGACAGAAAGAAAAGTTGGAAAAATTGGTTTATGCCTTAGAAAAATTTTCAACCTCCAAAACTCAAAATTTCCAACTTTCTCACTTGAATAATGTTCTTACATACCTGGAACGTGATTCCCCACCATTTTCCTTGCCAAAATCGACACGAAAACCTACAAAACTTAGAAAAACTACAAAAACATACCGAAAACATCAAAAATTACAAAACTCTACAAATGGTTCCCTACCCTCCCCCCCCCCCCCCCCCCAAGAACTTATGTATTGCCCTCAATGGCACATAAATGAGCCCAAAGCACTTCAAAGGTTTCCCCACACTTGGTCAAATGCACGAAAACAAATAAACAAAGCAATAAAGTTCTAACTCACTTTCGTAGGCATTACGGATGCATTTAGCGTTTGCACCAAGCCATTTAAACCCCTCGGTAGCCCGAGTGGACGGGTTTAGTCTTGTGAGGGTTTCTAGGGAACACACCCACAACGTTCAAACATTAAAAAAAACTAGACAAATGAAAACTTAGGTTGCCTCCATCGTTTAGAGTGCTCAAGAACAGCCAGACGCGGTGTACCTGAGGTTGGTTACGTGTCTCCATCGTCTAGAGTGCTCAAGAACAACACCTCAACCTGCTTGTCCTGACCATTGAAGTCATTAGGCTCTAAGTATGGCTTTAGCCGATGGCCATTCATTGTAGCCTCAAATGGTCCTCAAAGTCTTCTATCTCAATATCACCCGAGTGACCCACTTTGGTCACCAAGTAAGGACCTGCCCACTTGCTCTTTAACTTACCAGGGAAGAAATTCAACCTAGAGTTAAACAACCACAACTTTTGCCCAATTGCAAAGGTTTTCAACCGGATCCTTGCATCGTGCACCTTCTTCATCTTATCCTTGTAGACCGAGGCACTCTCATATGCATCATCCCTTAGTTCCTCCAACTCACTCAAGCACAACTGTCTTTGCTTACCTGCAGCATCATAATCAAGATTAACATTTTTAATAGCCCATAATGCTCGATGAGCCAATTCCACAAGCAAGTGACATCCTTTCCCATAGACCAACCGATAGGGAGTAGTGCCAATAGGTGTTTTATAACCAATCCTTACGGTCAGACCATACTGTTTTCTGCAAAATCTCTTTGATTTGCCTATTGGACACTTGTCCACTTGTTTGTGGATGGTAAGGTGTGGCAATCTGGTGGTCTACACCATAGCGTTTCAAAAGTTTACCAAAATGAAAGTTCTTAAAGTGGGATCCCCCATCACTTAGGATCACACGGGGAAGCCCAAATCTAGAAAAAATGTTTAATTGCACAAATTTGCAAACTACGCTATGGTCATTGGTCTTGGTGGCAATTGATTCGACCCATTTTGACACATAGTCAACTGCCACCAAGATGTATAAATTGCCAAATGAATTTGGGAATGGGCCTATAAAATCAATCCCCCAAACATAAAAAATGTCAACAACTAAGATTGGTTGCATGGACATCTCATTCCTCTTTGTGATACTACCCATCTTTTGGAAATTTGTACAAGTTCTAGCAAATTCAAAAGCATCTTTAAAAATAGTGGGCCAAAAGAGCCCGCAAGATAAGATTATATGCCCTGTTTTCTGGCCACTAAAATGGCCACCACACGTAGGTGAATGTACAAGCTCCAACACTGCTGGGATTTCAGATTCAGGAATGCAACGCCTGATGAGTTGGTCCGCTCCCATCTTGAACAAACTCGGGTCGTCCCAGATGTACTGGTTGACCTTTGTCATGAATTTTTTTTCTTCTTCTTCTTGGTCCAGTCATCAGGAATATTACCTGTAACTAAATAATTAGCAATACCTACATACCAAGTATCAGAATAAGAAATAGACATTAAACACTCATAAGGGAACTGTTCATTGATAGCAGGAGTGACATCCTCCTCTTCCCTCTGAATTCATGACAGATGGTCAGCCACAAAGTTTTCATATCCCTTCTTTTCCCGGATCTCCAGATCAAATTCCTGTAACAAAAGGACCCACCTGATCAACCTAGGCTTGGCATCCTTCTTTGCCATCAAATATCAGACAACTGCATGATCAGAATAAACAATCACTTTGCTACCCCAAATATAAGACCTGAACTTGTCTAAGACATAGACAATTGCAAGCAACTCCTTCTCTGTTGTGGTGTAATTCAATTGAGCACCAGAGAGGGTCTTGCTTGCATAGTAAATGACAACGGGTCTTTTGTCTACCTTTTGATCCAAAACAGCCCCAACTGCATAATCACTAGCATCACACATTATTTCAAAAGGAAGATTCTAGTCTCGTGATTGCAAAATTGGGGCTTGTACCAATTGATCTTTTAAAACATGAAAAGCATTTAAACACTCTTTATTGAATTCAAAAGGCAAATCTTTAAGAAGTAAGTTACATGAAGGTTTTGTGATGACGCTAAACCCCTTAATAAACCTACAGTAAAACCCGGCATGCCCTAGAAAATAGCACACACCCTTAACATTCATCGGGGGAGGTAATGTTGAAATAACACTAATTTTTGCTTTGTCTACCTCAATCCCCCGACTTGACACCACATGCCCCAAAAAAATACCCTCTTGAACCTTGAAATGGCTCTTTTCCCAACTTAAGACCAAATTAGTTTCCACACATCGTTGTAAAACTTTAGATAATTCCATTAAACACAATTCAAACGATGAGCCAAAAACTGAAAAGTCATCCATAAAGACCTCAAGCGACTCCCCGATCATGTCCGAGAAAATGCTCATCATAAACCTTTGAAAGGTGGCCGGGGCGTTGCACAACCCAAATGGCATCTGCCTAAAGGCAAAGGTACCATAAGGGCATGTGAAGGTGGTCTTTTCCTGATCATCAGGATGGATGGCTATTGGTTATAACCTGAGTAACCATCTAGAAAGTAGTAAAATTTCTGACCTGGTAGCTTCTCTATGATTTGGTCAATAAATGGCAAAGGAAAGTGATCCTTTGATGTGGCAGCATTCAGTTTCCGGTAATCAATACACACACGCCACCCAGTTACCGGCCGAGTGGCAATTTGCTCACCATCATCACCTGTTATTACCTGTATACCTGCTTTCTTGGGTACTGTTTGGGTTGGACTCACCCATGGACTGTCAGAAATGGGATAGATGGTCCTGGCGTCCAACCACTTCAAGACCTCCTTCTTGACAATCTCACGCATGTTGGGATTTAGACGACGTTGTGTATCCCGTGAAGGTCTTGCATCTGCATCTGTGATAATCTTGTGCATCACAATGGAATGACTGACACCATTCAAATCAGCAATGGTCCAACCAATTGCAGCCTTGTAGTCTTGGAGCACCTTCAGTAGTGCCTCCTCCTGCTCTTCATCCAGGTCAGATGCAATGATCACAGGTAGAGTCTCACCCTCCCCCAGAAATACATACTTTAGGTTTTTGGGGAGGTTTTTCAACTCTACCTTTGGGGGCTGACAAGTGATGGTTGTAGCCCCGAGTCAATCTCTATTGGTAGACTCTCCACATGATGTGTCCATGGAGGTCTACTATCCTTCACAGCTAAAGCTTCAACAAGTTTTTCCTCCTTCCTCAAGTCAAGCTCCAGTTCCTGTTCAACCCTGTCACAAACAAAACACTCCTCTGTGGATTCATCCTCAGAATGAGGATAGCATCCTTCAATGATGTCTGCCATAAAGCATTCATCACTTGGCAGAGGGTTAGATTCATTTGAAAAAATATTTAAACGGACCCTTTTATTGCCAAATGTCATATCAACTGTGCCTAAGTGACAGTCAATCAAAGAGTGGGATGTGGCTAAGAAGGGTCGACCCAAAATGACAGTTGGTTCAGTGACCTTTTCAGATTGTACATAGTCAAGAACCAAGAAATCCAATGGATAGTAGAATTGATCCACATTCATTATCACATCATGAACAATCCCTCTTGGGAGTTTAGGGGTCAAATCCGCCAACACCACGGTGGTATTGGCTCGGCGTAAAGGACCAAAGTCATATTGGTCATACAAACTCCCAGGAAGGATGCTCACACTTGCTCCAAGATCCAATAGCGCCTTACTCATTTTGAAATCACCCACTTGTATAGAAATTATGGGAGCTCCTGGATCTTGGAGTTTAGGTGGAAGAGAACCAGTTAAAATTGCACTAACTCATGCATTCAGATCAAGCTTTTCAAGAATTTTGTGATGCCTTTTCTGAGTGCACAAGTCTTTCAAGTACTTGGTATAAACTTGTATCTGTTTAATTGCATCAAGAAGAGGTATATTAATTTTTACCTGTTTGAAAAGCTCCCAGATCTCCTCTTGTTGAGGGCCTCTCTTCTTGACTGCCACCTATTTACCTGCGTTCACTAAAGAAGCAGGGAATGGCACCCTTGGAGCACCACTCCCCCATTATCAACAGTAGATGATGCTTTAGGAAAAGGTGGTTCTTTTGGAAAAGCAACCCGTGTAACCGGAACCGGTTCGGTTTCATCATCACTGACATCAATCTCATCAATGTCCTCCACCACACCATCAAAAAAAGGTGGAGGAGGTGTAACCTTGTTATCATAAACCTTACCACTTCGGAGAGTACTAACCTTGCCCACGTGGTTGTTCTTCATGTTTCTGTTCCCCGAAGTGTGATGAGATTGGTTGGTCACCGTATCACTTAGAAGCTTTACACTACTCTTCTTCAACTTAGCTATTTCAGTGGCAAATTTCCCCATTTGAGTAGTCATGACTTGGAAGGCTTTATCACGCACATCATCAGCTTGGTTCTTTTTTTGCAAGTCTTGTTGGATAGACTTCAAAAGACCCAACACAACATCCTCACTACTCTGATTAAAGGATCCAGATGATCCTCCCTGTCCATTCCCCTTTTGGTATCCCCTTTGATTGTTGCTCTGATTATAATTCTGGTTTCGGGGTGGGAATGGTTGTTGAGCTCTTTGACCACTATCTTGAAAGTTGGGGTTAGCTTGATTTGAGGCATCCCCATAACGAAATTTGGGATGATTTCTAAGGCCCGGGTGGTATTTGTTGGAGTTCATATCATAGTTTCTACCACCCCCTTTCACATAATTCACATCTTCATACGTACCTGTGCAATTAGCACCACTGTGCCCCAACTCTCCACACTGATCACAAACCTCATACTGTTGACCCCTAATACCCATGTTGGCAACCTGTTTCTCTAGCTTCTCTAACCTATTCGCCTCTGAACTAGGGCTGTCAACCGCTCGGACCACCGAATGCCTTACCCGTCTTGAAGATTGGGCTTTCTTCTTGGATGTCACAGCCATCCTCTCCAAGTAATCCCAGTCAACATCCTCATAATTAGTGCCAAAGATACCATTAGAGATAGAATTTTGGTCATGGGCATCATCATCCGTCAAGCCTTCATGGAAGGCATTCAACATCTTCCACATTTGCAAACCATGGTGTGGGCAATTCTTTATCAACATCTTGAACCTAAGGAAGGCTTCATGAAATAACTCCCCAGACTGTTGTTGGAAGTTTCTGATGTTCTTCCTAGCATCACTAGTCCTTTGATTAGTGTAGAACTCATCTAGGAACTGTTTTTGCATATCCCCCCAAGTATAGATAGATGCAGACGGCAGAGAATGAAACCACTGTTGAGCCTTGTCTTCTATGGTGAATTGGAACAATACTGACTTCACATCATCTTGTGTGAATCCATGTCCCCAATGGTGTTGCACATGGCATCATAGGCACTCAGATGCAAGTATGGCTCTTCTGTTCCCCGACCATGATACTTAGGCAAATTTTGAATTGCCTGGGGACGCACTTCAATTGACCTTCCATGTTGTTGTGGAATAACAACTGGGGAAGGATTATAAGCAATGGAGGGTCTAAAGTGGCTCTCAATCCCTCTAATAGGGCCCCTGTCATGCCTCCTTGGAATGCCTCTCGGATTGTCAACAGGAGGAATTTCATTCCCAGGAACATGTCGTCTTTGCCTGCTGTTGTGGTGGGATTGGTGTAGGAATATCTCTCTGAGGTGGTTGCTGTGGCAACCTCTAATCAAATTGATGCTCATTCTACCCTTCAAACCGAACACCTGTATCCTGTCTCCTATACACAGGTAATCTTGGCCTAACTCTCTATGCCTCCCTTCTGTCAACATCATCATCATCATAACCCCAAACTCATCATCATCATAACCCCAAACTCATCATCATCATAACCCCAAACTCATCATCAAAACTATTTGTCTTATCCTCATAATCTAGACCTGAAGTATATAGATGGAAACCCGGTGGAGGTGTGGAATGGAATGTGGATGGCTTTGTCATAGGTGGTTGTGAAGTGGGTGGTGGTAAGGGATCTGTCACTATCCTCACATATGGTGAAGAATAGTGAGATTCGGGTTTGAACTCAAAAGGTTGGCTTACTTGTGGTAGGGAGTGGCTAAAGATTGGTAATGGTGGGATTTGGCTAGTGGATTGGTTGAGGCTCCCATCTGTTCTAGGTGAAGGAACAGGTGGTGGGAACACACCCAAGGTGGGCTGTTGTTTTGGTGGTAGCTGACTTGCAAGAGGCAAGTCAGATTGCTTCCCATAATCTGGTTTATTCTCCATGTGAGTTGGAGAAGACACTACTCTGTTAGTTCTGTGAAAGACAATGTTTTGCCTAGCAGTCTTCTCAATTTCTGGATAAAAAAGCAATGGAGTGGATTTGTTGGAGTATCTTGTATTATGCATACAACAGATAAATCAACTGCACAACACAAACAAGAAAACCCGTGTAACATTGAACAAACAAAATAAAATAAGACAAGAAAAGTAAATAAGAATTTTTGATTTTGGTGAGATGTAGCAAACAATACAAATTAACACTAAGCGCACTAACTCCCCTGCAACGGCGCCATTTTGATCGATGTCGTTTGGTCAATCAAAAACAATCCTTAAACACCTTAACTAGTAAGGGTAAGTAGAGTATCGTATCCATGAGGAGTATGTGGAAAGTGTTACCTTGTTACAATATTCAAAGACAGAAAACAATAATAACTGATTTGGATTTGGGTTTAAAATAATAATGAGAGAGGTAATCCTCTCCGGGGTTCAGGTATGCAAACACAAGTTACTTCAAGAAAATTAGCAAGCAATTACATAGACATAATCATACGGTTCAATTGAATTCAGTGATAATATAAGAACCCGTTGTGAATAAAACTTATTCTCACACAACCATCAATGATCAACCAACTATAATCCAACCCCCAAGTTGTCCCCGATGTAAAGAAACCCGAGACTATTGAGACTTGAACAACAATTCGAAATCAGTCAATGAAGTTTAAAGCATTCAATCAATAAATGAAATCATATGGCTTAACATGCCAATCAAGATTACAAACCAAAGCTAATTATTCAAGAGATTACAAGTGTTCACAAACCCTAGACCCAAAGGGGACTATAAGAGATTTAGCTACTCATACTCATAACAATAATCAAATTCAATGTATTAGGACTTACAACCATGAAAGATTAAGAACAATCGACCTAGGAATAGTGGAAATCGCCTTCTTGGAGTTCTGGAACGGCTAGTATCGAAGATAAGTCGGAACGGGGGCTGCTGTCAATTAAAACCCGACTTAGGTTAACTTTTTTGTAAAAACAGATCTTCGCGTGTCGCGAAGATTTCAATCCAGTTCTTCACGTGGCGCGAAGAACAAACTAGTCGGGGCGCCTCTGGAGTTCCTCACGTGCCGCGAAGATTGTTCACCAGGTCTTTACGTGGCGCGAAGATCAGAAACTCAGCAACTTTGACTTTTTAAACCCTTGTGCTTCGCATCCGGTTGCTTCACATACGTTATCCGCTCATTTAGCACATAAAACCGGGGAGGTGGGCATAGCCACAAACACACATAAACCGCACAAAGATACACGATAAAATGATCCAGGTTCGTAGAGGAATTTCATATCTTAGGTTTTTTGTTTTTCTTCTTTAAACAGGAGTACTTTATCAATTATCGATTCTAACTTTTTAAACCGGTTGTTCGACGCATTTGAAGATGTTGACCGTTTACTTTTGGAATTTCTCCCGGACGGACGAACCGATCAACCGGTTCATCTGGTGTATCAAGCTCGTCATCAGTATCATTAAGATTAATTCGGGAGCATCTATACAATGATGATTGACTCAAACTTTAATCACCGAATGATGACGTGAAAGAACGTTTAGATGATTACCCCATTCAACGGGACTTTCATCCACTTTGAACATTTCCGCACAATATTCCCAACTTTTTTTTCGAAAGCAAACGTTGCACCCATCTCGGCTTTATACTCGTCAAATGCGTGTACATACACATCGTGGTCACACCAGTACGACGATTGTTAGTGTGCATGTTGTAGAAATAGTTGAACTTTCCAACCTTGGGACGAATGTTCGTCCTTTTGATGATACAGTGTCGGGGTTACGATATTCGACCCGATCCAATGCATTATAAAATCTTGCACGAACATGTATCCAAAAATCTTGTTTCGTTTGACTATTTCCGGTAACGAATAATAAATATTTTTAGACACTAAAAAAATATTATTTTTAGACAAAAATAAAAAATATATTTAAACACATAAATAAAATACTATTTTATCAAATTTCGGGACCTCGGATACATCGACCCAAGCTTATGACAAAGCCACTTCCTTGTCAACTAGGGGTGTGCATGGGTCGGTTTTGGGGTAAAATCAAACCAAAAACCCAAAGTTCGGTTTTGGGTTTTTTAAAACCGTTCGCTTTCGGTTTTAAAACCAATTGGGTTTGAATTTTTTGGGGGTAAAAGAAAAATAGCCCAAAATAATGAACTTGGGTTTGAAATTTTAAGCGTAATTTTTTTTTATTAACTAATGATTATCACACATTTTGGCCTATATATTTAGGACTAGAAAAATTATTAGTTTTCTTAAAAAATAAACATTATAATCTATAAATTCAATAAATATAAATAATAAACTACTATTAATGCAAATACGTTTAACACAAATATGTATGAACTTTTAACATACAAGCAAAACAACATAATATACTATATATTATGAAACGTGAATGCACACAATATATAATTAAAGTATATGTATATGTTTGGTTCGATTTTTTCGGTTTTCAAAAGATACAAAACCGAAACCAAACCGTAATTTTCGGGTTTCAAAAAATACAAAACTAAATACGTCGGTTTTAATTTGGGTCGGTTTTTTCGGTGCGATTTTTCGATTAATTCGGTTTCGGTTCAGTTATTTCGGTTTTTTGCTCACCCCTATTGTCAACGATCCACCTTTCATCAACACATGGTGTTTGTTCGGGATTTGATGTTGTCGTTCATTTCTTCATGTATGATCGTTTGGTTCATGTCTTTTGCGTTGGTTGTGTTTCGAGGAAGGTTTCGGGCGGTGTTTCAGGGACGGTTTCTCGTATGTTAGGGGTTCGGCTTAGGTCGTTTTGATCAGGAGGTAATTGAGGTACCTAAGCGTTGGGATAAAAGGTAGGATTAAAAAAGGTTGCTCGAGTCGTTTTGTGGGTTAGTGAAAGACGGTTGTTTGGGTTCCAAGCATTCATAGTCGGGTTGTTTTGTGGGTTGTTATTGAATTAACAGTTAGACTAAAATGGGTTGTTTGGGTTCCCCGCATTCATGTTCGGGTCGTTTGTGGGTTAGGGAAAAACGGGTTGTCAATGATTCATGGTTGGAGTATTTGAGAGATTATAGTAGAGAAATTTGTTGATGGATTAGAGTATAGAATTGAGAATTTTTTGTGTTATTTTAGTTATTTGTATTAGAGTATTTATACAAAAAAAAATATATTTTTTTTCATATTTAAAAGCCTTCAGCGGCTAGTTTTAAACAGTCATGAGTATTTTACCACACTCAAAACACCCATGATTTGAACCCCCCCCCCCCATAACGCATGTGGGGCGGTGGTCCATGCCCATTCATAGTCAGATTGATCACGCCACCCCTCTTTTACGCGCATTACACTCACCCTGAGGTGATAAGATAAACGTTAAATAAAAAGGGTAAATTCTAAAAATATACTTTTTTAAATTTTTGTATCATGTGGAGAGAAGGGAAAAAATCGCAGACAACGTGGACTAATAAATGTATGGAATGTGTGGGGAGATATATCAATGGAATCATACACATTTAATCTTTCTATCATGTTTGATTTATATTTTTATTTGTTTGTCTGTTTATGGTTCAAAACATCTTATCTTTATCCATTTTTATTGATTCAAAAGTGATGTTAACTTATGTTTTGATCCAAATCAGCTTATGTATCAAAGCCTATATATACCAATTTAAAAAGTTTTCTCATGATCTTTACCGTATATATACCAATTTAAAAATAAAACATGAAAATATTTTATGTTTTGATATATCTTTATAATTTTAAAGTGTTATATTGCTATATTAGTTGAATTTAAATGAATAAAAGCTATATATTGGTTCTTTGACAGAAATGAGAATTAAGAAACAAATGAACTCAGATGTGATACACTGAAAGAGCTAAAAGGAAGCAGGAGCTTAATTAATTTTTTGTACGAAAGTAAAAGCAAAAAAAAGTCGTTTGATAAAGAAAAGTTTATTAAACACCAGACACAGGTCTCACCATCTGAATGTTAAAAGCATTCTGAATGTTGGACCGTCAGAACTTGGGCAAGTTGGGCCGTAAATTGCAATTGATTTATCCTCAAAGAAGGCCGGCACTATTGATTCCTTTTGAGTGGACTTGGAGTGGGACGTGTGTAACAAATTTGATTTGGATTCCTTTTGAGTGGGCCCCAAGTTTGGGTTACTTGTTTAATCAGTTTTAAACAATTCGAATTCGTATTGGGCCGTGAATTTAATTTTGTGGTGGGCCGATGGTTTACATGGTTGAGTTTGGGTTGGTTCGTTTCTTTCGAAATTGGGCCGTAATTTCTTTTGTGATTCTCTTTTGATAATTAAATTTTGATAGGGGTCGTGTGTAACGAAGTCAAGCGTATTTATAATAAAGCGGGTTATTCATTGTTAATTAAGCGGTGTTCCAAACCTTTATCATTTCCCTATAGATAGGAGGGTCTACACTTGAAGGGGGGGGGGGGGGAATCATCACAAAAAGATTCGGGTTATTAGTCCAAGTTATGAAGACACGAGACAAAGTGGGTCACCGTCTTAAATTTGACTTTTTTAGGGGGGAGAAGGCACAAAGAATAAGCGTCTGACGAAGTCAAGCATCCTTGTACTAGACTATTCAAACCTCTATCTAAACATGTGATTCAAATTTTTTTAATATTTCGATCCTGAATACATGAGATACGAGCATATGGGATGCTCTATAATAAGGTGACGAATACTTGAAGATTTGGAAATACATGACACAGATCAGATGATTCAGTAGTTCAAACCTAAAAATTGGGCAACGAGTATCTTGATACTTCGCTATAAGGGGATGGGCAACGAGTATCTTAATACTTCATTATAAGGGGAAAATTACTTCTGTATTTCAAACTTGAAAATATGTGCAATTAGTATCTTGATACTTCATTATAAGAGGAGAACTAGTATTTGTGCCCGACGTGTTGCAGCCGAAACAAATGTTTAGCAAACAACCAACCTATATTTTGCTTGAAGCTTTCGGAAGAATTTCATGGGTCTACAACACAATGCATAATATAGCAAATAACACACTATACACACACGGAATTTGTTACAAATTGTAAGTAAAGTAAAATATACAACATTAAATACATTAATATTATACTAAAACTAATGAGTTGGCTCTCATGCAGATTTTTAATTGGTTTCTTCTTTGGGGCCATTCCCTGGTATCTTGGAGCTTTAATACCAATCTTTGTTTGTGTAGGTGGATTACAGAGAAAAGGCCGCGGTGAGTGGATTTGTTTTCTTTTTCTCTTTGCAAAATAAGATTAAGTTAATCTTGACAGGTTATTCATTTCATTAATAATTGATCATCAAAATCATGATTGTTTGCACGTAAACATATAACATTGTCACTTGAATATATCTAATTTTATTGATTTCCTATCAGAAAATCAAATTCAAGCAAACATAAGCTAAGATCATAACTTTTAAAAGTAGGGTTTTGTGAAAACCACAATTATTAGAGCAAAACAAAAATCTAATGAGGGCCTACTTCAAAAAGAAAATTCATATATTGAAGATTAGCGGCTTTGGGTAATACAGATTAATAAAGCTATATTCTGTTACCTATGTTTAATTTGTTAATTAAAAGGCTTTAATTTGTCAATATTTAGAACTAACCAAACAGATTTATGTGGTTTAAGTTATGTGCACATTTTGTCATACACAAATAAAGAATATTTCATTTGTAGGATAATTATCATGAATAGATTTAATTTGTGCAATTTATTAAAGAGTGAAATAACATACCAATGCTCTTTAACATACCAAAGAAACGCGTTTCATTTGCAGGTATTTTATAAAGAAACAAAACGGATTTGCGTGCAATTTTATAAAACAAAGAAACCAACACGCAAAGAATAAACAAAATTTATGTTGAAACGATTTTGATTTGATAAAAAGGAAACTAAGTTCCTTTCATTTGAGGTATTTTATAAAGAAACAAAACAGATTTGCAGGCATTTTTATCAAACAAAGAATCGAACACGCAAAGAATAAACAAAATTTATGTTCAAGGAAATTAAGTTGGGTAGAAGGATGTTGTTAGGTTTGTCAAGAAAATGAAATAACATTCAAAGCACTTTTATTATCATACACAATTATAACAAAAGAAAGAAATATCAACTATTTTTTCATTATTTCATTATCACCCATTTTAAGTTGACATTCATATCTTGATTCTTGACCTAAAACACAAATCCGTGTTGATCAGCATTTTGTGTAACAATCCAATGGTATTCATCTAACATCTAATGTGCAGAAAAAAATCAGAAGGCTAATTTATAAAAGAAACAAAACATATTTATCATACAAAACAATCCTAAGGTAACGTTTGGTATGCAGGAATGGGAGGTGGAATGAAATGGACGATTACGGGGGAATGAAAAAAATGGTGTTTGGTTGGACGATGGAATGGAATCACCCATTCCACAAGGAATGTCATTCCCTCTAAATCCATCAAATTCATTCCATCCACCCCCTTTGTTTTTTTTTTCATTTCATTTCCTCTTTCACCCTTCATCACCACCACACTCTCCTACCACAACCACCAACCACACTCTCCTACCACAACCACCAACCACACCCACCACCACCAACCACCTCCCACCACCGCATCCACCACCCACCACCACCGCCGCCGCCGCCGCCTCCACCACCCACCGCCATCTCTCGCCGCCACCACCACCCACAACCACACCACCGCTACCATCCATCCCCACCTCCCACCGTCACCACCGCCACTGTCACCACCACCCACTGCCACCACCCACCACCGCCGCCATCACCCACCACCACCCAATACCGCCACCCACCACCACCCTCGTCACTCACCACCAATTTTATTCCTTTGTCTTTTCTATCCTACCAAACAACATAAATTAATGATTTATTCAATTCACTCATGATAACCAAACAAGACAATGGAATGGAATGGTCCCTTTTATTCCTTTGTCTATTCCATTCCCTCACTCATTCCATTCCCTCGTCTATTCCTTTACCCCATACCAAACAGACCCTAAGTGTTTAATTAAACGCACCCACCTTATTAACACAAACAACCCTAAGTGATTAATTTTGTGAACTTTATCATTCACAGAGCACATCCCTAATCTGTTGGGGTTTAACAAATACAGTTAAATGTTATTTGTTCTATATGAATGATTCAATTTATGAATGAACAGATTCCACATATTACATTAGAAAAAACAGATTTAATTTTCTTAATCGTCATTTATTCTTTCATGGTGATACGCAGTAAAAACATATTTAGTAGTTGTTAATTGTTCGTGTATACTATTTAAGAAGAAAAGACAATACACTTGAAATTGATTAGAGAAACAGATATATAAACCTAGAGACTGGAATTAGATTATATAGAAATTTAACCTGTAATCTGAAGGGTGTGGAGAATTGTCAGGCACCGTGGTGTGACTCTGTAGAGACCTGAAAGAAATCAATTAAGTTTATAATTCAGGGGAAAACGTTCAAATCGAATGAATGATATACCTGAAGTGAAGGCGATCCGATAATCTGATTGGGCGGAAGCGTGTGATGGTAATGAAGAAGGGGTTGGCGAGGGCGACAGAGGGAGGGGGAGAAAATTTTGAGGAGAGAAGATAAGGAGAAGAGTATGTTGGCAAACGATTGAAGAAAACCGTCATGTTAGTTGAAGGAGGATATTGATGGACGGAGGGGGGTAGGGCTGACGGAGGAGTTAGACAGCGGTGCGACGGGAGTGATGAAGAGAGGAGTCAAATTGGACGGAGAGATAACGTAAGACGCTTTTTAAGGTTTAGTTAATTACTTGAAGCTTTTGATCCACGCTATTCAGTTGGTTCATGAAGACGTCAGACACTATCGTCTGATTCTTCTAGTCGAGACACCCAAGTTTCAAATATTATGCTTACCGTAACGTATATTTTAGCCCGAGATATGTATATTTGAAGTTTTGGGTAATTTCTGGTTGAACCACCGTTTGGTTTTCGCGTTCGGTTACGTTCTAGTGTCGTGTTTTTTAACTGATACTTGTCCTAGCTTATTGTCAGGAGTTTGGGATGTTACACCATGTCTACACTAGTGGCGACAGATGACACTATCGGCGACAATGGTGGCAACACTATCAAGTAATCTTAAAAAAAGAGTAATTTGGGAAACATTTATTGGATAAATTTTTTAGAGGATATTGCAAAGAAAAGGATGAGTATTGTCCAAAAACTTGGAGACCGCGTTTTTCGGGTTTTCAGAAATTTTGTTTCTTTGGCAATAGTGGATAAGGGGATGTTCGAAGATCATCACAACTGCCCAAAACTTTAAATGTGTGACATGGATGTCACATATTAGAGTATTTGGATCCTGAAAATGTAGGCTACAAACATCTAAGATGCTTCTTTAATAGGGTGACAAGTAGTTGTAGGTTTAAGGTTTCATGGAATGGATTTAGAATTTTTTGATCTTCTAAAGACTTGACCTTTTGGTACTGATCAGTGGAAGAAACATTTATCTTTTGCTTATAAGATAAGAGGTTCTACACTTGAGGGAGAGAAACACAATGAAAAGTATCGTATCATCACGTATTGATGAAGATGTGTGACAAAGTTGATCTTTAGATAGCAGGATTTGAAGAATTGTTGGATCATATCAAGAAACATTGACAAAGCTAAACACCTTCGTGGTAAAGCCAGTTATATGATGTTAATCGTTGGAAGTTCAAGCCCTATCTTTTGCCTACAAGATAGGAGGATCTACATCTGTGGGGGAGAATGACAATGAAAAACATCAGGTTATCGGTGGATTTATGAAGATGCAAGACAAATTCAGAAAGATATTGATAGTATCATTCTAGGGGAGATTGTTTGGTATAAATAATAGAATGATATTATCAATTGAAAGATTAAGACGAAAACCGGATTTTTTAGTGTCCGATGAAACAAGCTGACGACACTACCTATTGTCGTTGGCATGCCTTGGAGACACTAATTAGGGTTCTTCAGCAGAGGCGGCTGACTTGGAGAACAAGACTCAGGAGCTATAAATAGGGCATTAGGTCTTATTTATAATTGTTGATTTTTCTATTAGCCACCACCCCGAGGGAGCTCACCCGGGGTCGACGAAAGTTATGTATTTCTTTGCCTAAAATCAATGAAAGATCATAGATTTATGTTTCTATCATGGTTATGATTGTTTGTTTGGATCACAACAATCCGTCTCTACCCATTTCTATAAAAACGAAGCTGAAATCAAGATCTGGAGGACTATCAATCTAGTTCTTTATGTAGATGATATGTTGTTAGCTTGTAAGAGCAAAGAAGAAATCAAGGCTACCAAAGATCTGCTAATGGCAAGATGTGATATGAAGGAGCGTGGAAATACTAAGAAAATTGTGGGAATTGAAATAACAAGGGGCAGAGAACTTAAGGAGTTGAAATTAACACAAAGTTCTTATATATATAAAGAAAGTGATACGTAATTTTGGGATGGAAAGGAGCAAACCAGTAGTGACTCCTTTAGCTCAGCATTTCAAGATTTCTGTCAGAGATTCACCTTGTACAACATATCAGGTGGCAATGATGGAGAGAATTACCGCGTGGTCGTTTTACACGTGTTAAGTTTATGTAAATTTGTGTTTTTAACCCTAATTATGTGATAAACAATTTACTTTAACTTGTTTATATATTTTGTTGATTAAAAGAAGAAAACGAGTTAAAGCAACATAATTAAATTAATTCAATTAGGTTATGACTCACTGTTCATTTTAGTTAATCTAATGTAAATTGAACTAATCCTTTTGTTTATTTGAATTGACCGTCAATATTTAGAATTAATTCTAAGAACTCATGAGAATTGAGATACAACATTAGAAGGTCACGTGGACTAGAGGTGCACAAATCGGTTTTTTTTTTGGAACCGGATCCGGTTCGGATCCGGACCGGTTCCGTCAAAGTTGGTCAATAACCGGATCCATTAGAACCGGTTCCGGTTCGGATCCGGTTCCGGGTGTGGAGACTTGGAACCTATTGGGACCGGTTCGGATATTTAGAACCGGACCGGTTAAAAAAAACCGGTTCCACCGGTTCCGAAAAAAAAAAATTTAAAAATTAACAAAGATACACTATAAAATACATGTTTTATTTATTTTGTAGATTTTTTTAAGTTATTTAACAATAGTTCGTACAAAAAAAATACAAAAAACATAATTGAATCACAAAGCATTAATTATTTATTATGTTTTCAATATTCTTCGTCGTAGTCTTTGTAACATCGGTTTTCATTCTTCTTCGCTTGAGATACGTTGGGCTTCATCGTAAGCTTGTTCTTCGTCCGAAAGTGGAGTCGCCGCCCCATGTTCTACTTCGAATTCATGTATTTCTTGTTCAACGTCAAGCTCGCCTTCTAGTTTTGCAACATGTTGTACACGTTCGGCGGCATCCAAATGGTCCTTCAAGCAAATACACATCTCCATAGATTCCGGTGTAAGCCTCGTTCTTCGAATAGATAAAACCCTGCCACTAAGAGAAAAAGAGGATTCCGAAGCTATCGTGGAAGCTTGGACGGTTAGTAGGTCACGGGCCATTGCGGCTAGAACGGGATATTGGGATTCCCTTCCTTGCCACCAACTCAAGATATCAAAGTTTTCAAACTCTTCGGATCTTAGAGTAGAAATAAAGTCGGTTGCTTGATATCTCCCAAGCTCGCTACTTGGTGTGGTTCCACGAGCTCGTTTAGTATTTTCGTTTCTTAAAGTGTTAAATAAATTTAGCATCGGGTTCCTTGAACTACTAGAAGTTGAACCCGAACCCATTGATTCACGTATGTTTGATGGATCACCACTTCCACCATATTTGCGTAAATAATAATCAAACATATTATTAAAAGCCGAATTGAAATCTCTTATTGCATTTGATTCAAAATTTGGGTCTTCCTCGAACATATTTAAATCATCCGATATTGATCCAATTAATGTTTCAACACCGGTTACATTAATCGTTGGGTTTAAGGCGGCCGAACATGTAACAACGGCCGGCATTTCTGAAAAATATTTTTTAAATTTAGCTTTCATAGGTTTTACCATTTTTTCAAAAATAGTGCCGTGATATTCAAACTCTTTTAATTTATTACATATTAAGTATAATTGTTGAAGTATTAGCGAAGACGTGGGATAATAAACTCCCGATAAACATGTAGTTGCATTTTTAAAAACCTCAAGCAAATTAGTTAGTTTCTCGATCATATCCCAACTTATATTATCAAATTTTTGTAAACAACGTTTCTTTTGCACAAGTTCATCATGGAAATGTTTTAAAGTAATTCTTTGCCTTAAGGCCGATTCAAACATTTTCCAAGTCGAGTTCCATCTAGTAGGTACGTCCCAATTCGGACCTAAAAAGATGGAATCCGTTTGTTGGCACAAGTTTCTATAGTTTATATATCTTTTTTTGCTTGTGCTAAAAACTTCACGTAACATCACTTTAAAATTTTCTTTTACGTCTCTTATTTCTTGGACGTTTAGACCGTCTTGCACAACCAAGTTAATGATGTGTGCAACACATCGACTATGAAAAAAAACACCGTTACAAGGCGGTTCATATTTTATTTTTAATTTTTCGACCGCGTTTGTGTTATTTGAAGCGTTATCAAAAGATATTGAAAATATTTTCGGTTGAATTTTATAAGTTTGAATTACCGAGTCTAAAATATAAAATAAGTTTTCACCGGTATGTGGATATCCAAAATAATCAAACGCAATCGTACGCTTCATCATTTGCCACGACTCCGGTTGAACCCAATGTGCGGTAACGCAAAGGTACGATTCGGGTAAACCATGTGGAGCGGACCAAACGTCCGTTGTTAAGTTAATGCCGGTATTTAATTTTTCAAAACCTAAAATTAATTCTTTTTTGGCTCTTTTCCACATTTTTAAACAATCTCTTCTCAAAGTAGAACGACTTACATTTGTGTAATTTGGTTGAAGCGTCTCTTGTATCATCCTCGTCAAGCGCGGATTATCAAAATGATCAAAAGGCAAGCCTTCTTGAATGACGAAATGTGCCATTCTCTCACGAACACTTTCGACATTGTATTGCCAAACTCCTCCATCCCTACCAATTTGAGTTTGATTTTCACCTTCTTGAGTGTGTCTTGCGTGACTAGCAATATGTTTCCTTAAACTGCTATTTCCCGCCGCAGCCAAAAGTTTACCACAACGTTTGCAACGAGCCTTTTGCGAGCCGTTCGACATTTCGCATAAATCGAAATAAGCCCATATTTCTTGGTTTCGGGAGCAAGGAAGTATTGACACAACCGTAACATCGCTAGTAGAACCACCAACCGAATTTTGAGTGCTTGCGGAAGCGGAAGCCATGAGAGCGTTTTTTTTTTTGCTTAACGTGAGCGTTTTTTTGCGTTTTGAGAGCGTTTTTGAGTTTTGAGAGCTAGAATGTTGTGGTGAACTAACACAAACACCCAATACCTATTTATACTAAATTTCAATCCTTAAAAACAAAAAAAAAAACAAAAAAACGGCTATATAGCCGTTTTTTTTTTAACCCCAACGGCTAGAACCGGTTCCGAACCGGTTCCAAAATGTCCGAAAAAAACCGGTTCCAAAAAATCCGATTTTTATCCTATTTTTAACCGGTCCGTCAAAAAACCCAGAACCGGTCCCGGAACCGGCGGTTCTCATAATATCCGGACCGGTTCTCACCGGATCCGGTTTCGAATAATCCATCGGATCGGTTCCGGTTCCGGTTCTTTTGTGCACCTCTAACGTGGACTACAACAACTAATAGGAAACAAATGGCTTCATATTGGGATGCAAAGATAATTCAAAGATTTTAACTAAAAGGAAAATTACTAGAAGTTTGTGGGCTGTTGTTGGGCCATCGATGGAAATAGAGAAACATGGCATGAAGCCCACGTAAAGAACAATTAAAAGGGGAATTACGGCTTGAATCGAGAGGAGCCCTTTGGCTCTCTTGGCGGCTGGCAATTTACGAAAGAAAGGGAGGGAGCCTATGTGGTTCATGTGGCTTGTCCATGCTATCGGAAGAAAACAAAAAAAGGGAGTTGGAGATTGTGGCTTGAATTCAAGACAAGGTCAAGTTAGGTTACGTATTTTCTTTCTAATCGAGTTTAGTTAGTCGGTTAATTTTAATGATGATTGGCTAAAGTTTTTATGATCATCCCCGGGTATAGGGTTAGTGATATAATTATGTTTAACTTGGTCTCTATTTACTCTTGGTCACAATTCTTTTGTAAATCAATCGTTTGATTCTTGGTTTTGTGGGTTGACTTATTTGATTTAAACACTTATTTTCTATCTATTCAATTACTAATCCATCAGTCATTGATTTTTTTTATCATTAACAATTGGTGCGTGGTTGTTTATTTGAATTTAATTAATTGGTAGTTGCTTTGATAACATCTCAACTTGTGTTCTTGTTCGGTTTCGTATCGTCTGGTCAACACAGTCAGATTAAGTAGTTTTTCCTCTACATATCATTGAAGTCAGTTAGTTGTTCATGTCTATATGGATTCCAAAGTGGTAGTAATTAGGTTACACGAAGTGGGTCATTAATTTGAACCCGGGAGTGATCTACTTTCTCATTATTGTTTACAATTTATTTAGTTTAGTTTTAATTATTTTCGATCAATCAAATTAAATAAAAAAATCAAGTTTTCGTTTTTAATTTAATTTAGATAATTTAATTAGGTTTAGGCTAGGTTGGTCAGACGAGACCTATTACACTGACCACATGGTTCTCGTGGATATGATACCCTGCTTACACCAGCTATCTAGGTTTGTTAGGTTTTTGCATGACTCAAACGACGGTCATCAAGAATACCTTATGCTCGGGCAGTGGGTTAATTGATGTATTTGATGGTATGCATAAGGCCACATATAGGTATGCAGTGAGGCTTGTGAGCACATACCTAGCTAATCCCGGTAACTTACATTGGGATGTAGTTTAGTGGATAATGAGGTAGTTAAATAGTATTTGAGAGACGGTTTAGTCTTTGGTATTGGTGCTGGTAAAAATGATAGAGAAATCCTGAATCTTGGCTATGTTGATTCTGATTTTGCTAAGGACCTATACAAAGGAAGGTCAATCTCAGGGTATGCCCTCACAGTTTTGAACTGCATAGTGAGTTGGAAAGCTTCTTTACAACATATAGTTACTTTGTCAACTATTGAAGATGAGTTTGTAGCATTAACTGAATTGGTGAAAGAAGCATTGTGGTTAAAGGCAGTGGCGGATCTAGGAAAAAAATCTAGGGGTATCTAAAATTTCGTTCAGGGGTATCTGGATACATAAAACGGTAAAAAAAAAATAAAAAATTCCCGCTGCGCGTCGAAAGTTCCCACTACGCGTCGAAAGTTGATGGGTACCGACAGGTACCCCTGCCCTCCACATACATCCGCCCCTGGTTAAAGGGTTTCATTTTAGAGATGGGTGTGCAGATCAATGGGCCAGTTGTATAAGGTACAATTCAACTCTCAAACAATCATGTGTATCATGAAAGAACCAAACACATAATCCTTAAACTTCATTTCATTAGAACATAGCTTATTCAAAGGAGGTTGAAGTTCAAAGTGTTAACAAACTTGAGAATGCAATGGATATGCTTACAAAAGCCTTATCTAGTTCTAAATTTGAATATTGTTTGGGAAAGTTAAACATTAGTTGACTTATACTCAGAGGTGGGGATTGTTGGAAGTTGAGTCAAAGTCAACATGTAGATATTACAAAGTACAAGGGCTGGTTTTGTCAATTTGCTTAGTTGAGGGACTTAGCTGTCATTCTTTATTGTTAGTTTGTTAATCAAATGTTAAGTTTTCTTTTTAGTTGTTTGTTCTTGGATAGTTAGTACCAATTGTTTAATTTGATTTCTGGTTATATTTCTATATTATTCAATTCTTGAAAAAAGCTTCATAATCGTTTGGAGTGTTTGATTATCTTTTCAGTTCCATTGTTCATTGATTTCGAGTTAATAATATTGTACCCTTATAGAACCCATTTTTTTCTAAACGAAACCTTCTTGGCTACTTGTGTTTAATAAGCTACAATCACAATTATTTTCTCTTCAAGGAACCACAGTTTTAGGGCATAATGTTTTGCTTTGCTTTCAAGTAGGTAACATAATCTAGAAATCCTCTCTGATTGTATTTGTTTGAATTTGAAATTAGGGTCATAAGATGCTTCATATGGATATTTGGGTCACGTTTTAGGGCAGCGGGTGCCCTGCTGTGGTGGTGGTGGCTGGATATCTCTATCGATTTTCCGATGATAAACCCAGATGAAGAGATGGTCGACCCATCCCCATTGTTTCCCGCCAGAACGATTTAAACTTATCCTTTAGAGGACGATTCAAACAAAGTGTTATCCAATGTCTCAATCTATAATGGGAACTTGAAGAGGGGTGCTAGCTGGAGAAGATCGTGGTGCCTAAAAAATGAGAGAGTAGTTGGTGGTGGTGGGTGCGACGGAGGAGCGATTGATGGCAGAAAGTGGTGGTGGTGATTGGTGGTGTCCTTGGTTATTGTCGACGGTGATGGTGGTAGAGAGAGATAGTAGAGAAGATAATACTTTAGTATTGTGTTTATTTAAACTAAAAATACTTAATTTTTTATTTACTCTATGCATAATAACTTATTGATGGGTTTAATAAGATCGTTGTATACCAAGCACAAGTCCAAGGGTTATGTATTTTCTTTCTAATCGAGTTTAGTTAGTCGGTTAATTTTAATGATGATTGGCTAAAGTTTTTATGATTATCTCCGGGTATAGGGTTAGTGATACAATTGTGTTCAACTTGGTCTCTATTTACTCTTGGTCACAATTCTGTTGTAAATCAATCGTTTGATTCTTGGTTTTGTGGGTTGACTTATTTGATTTAAACACTTATTTTTTCTATCTATTCAATTACTAATCCATCAGTCATTGGTTTTTTTTTATTATTAACAATTGATAATGGTGACACTAGTCAAGTGTCTATAAATATATGTTCATTTTCATGTAAATTCTCTGGTTGTCCAATTTTCACCTTGTGTATCTGTATTTTGATATTTCATATTAGGGTTTTTGTTTAGCAAATGCATGAATTAAATTGTATTCATCTTTTGGCTTGAAATCTAATGAAGTTTGATTGATTGTTGGTGTTTACTACTTATTTCTACACTTCTTCTTCAATGTCTAATCATCAAACAAATTGATGATTTAGGCTATTGTTTGGATTGTATTAGTCATTTGCACTTGTACCTAGGCATAAATGCATTGTACTAAAGACAAGTTGCCTTAAATACAGGTTAAGTTATGTAGGTCTCGGGAGCCTCGTCGCGCAGCGGAGATAACACGGACATGTTGTGTGATTTGTGTGGTAACCAAGAAACGAGACAGAGAAACACAAACAAAGACAAAAGATAATGAAACGATACGTAATCCATAACATAGAAGTCATCCCGTATTACAGACTACATACCGAACACGGTCCAGGGGTCGGGAGAGCTTGTCCCGACCTGGACACCTCTCAACCTTGTTCCAGAAGTTCCACCTACAAATGAAGACAAGTCTTCTATTTATAGGGGCAGGAACACTACCTGCGTACTTACATTGGTCATGCGTACTTGCTAAGTACGCAAGGCAAAAGCCTTGCGTACTTACTAAGTACGCAGGACTAACCGGTGAACAAGCTAAGTACGCAGGAACACCCTCCTGCATACTAGCCTAGTACACCGATACATAGAATTTAATCTATAGTTACAAAAACATGCTTCAACAAGTTAACAATCCTCACTAACAGTGTTAATAAGTTAGACTAGAATGACAAGATTTAGAAACCACAGAGCATCTCAAGCAAAAAAAACATATATGTAACTAGCAATTTAAGATAAACCACGAAAAGTAAAATTTACTATTGTTGTTGTTATTGTTGTTATTATTATTATTTATTTTATTATTATTATTATTTCTTTTCTTACTAAATATTTTATAATATATTTATTATTATTAATATTAATCATCTAGATGTATTATTATTACAACTCTTATCATTATTACTTCTAATTTATTTTTTTATTTTTTATTATTATTATTATTATGATCTCTTTATTTTTTTCAGAATCGAGCCATAACCACACCTAATATTATTAACTAGGTTAGAATCTCCTGTATTACACTGGTTAAAAAATGTAATATCATATACTTAGTAATAAGTTTTTTTAATTTCTTTAAAAACCCATGTATTGCACGGGTTGAATAAAATATAATGTAATCTGTTAACAAATACACTCGTCAAAATATGTCTTAAAAATATATGATTTGTGTTACACCCGTAACACATGACATTCATCTAACAGAGTAGTACCTCCAACATATATGTTCCCAAGTTAGAGCGACGGGTCTAGGGGAGATTTATAAACCGCTCTTTCTAAGACAGAACATTCCTTTCATCAGATAACTACATACCGGTTGAAGGTCGCCTTCTAGTTATCATGACGTTGATACCAAAAACACACAGCGGAAGACTTCACATTTAGAACTATTTCATTTCATATATGCAACATTGTTTTACAATAAGGACTGACTAGTAAATACAACGCATAACTTTGGACTTATAGTTCACAAAGAACGTGCCATCCACTCAGGCCTTATAGTCATACGGGGACCTGCCCTGGTCATCATATCTCAAAACATATGTACATCTTCTAGAATGCCAACTACTAGCTAGGGTTCACCTGTGCCCAAAAATATTTGAAAACAGTTTGGATCAGCATAACGCTGGTGAGTTCATAAACAAAATCATATTTCCACAACGTATATCTTTGATACAAGAATGAAATGCCCTTTCTGGCTCTAACGATCATTCCTTCCAATCTATCACCCAGTAACCACGTATGGACTCTGAGTCTACAACATACACATATACAGAGACCTTCCGGCACGTTGGTCCCATATATACCAGTTCTCAAACAAGAGTATCAGTCTTGTCCCTCGGTCTCACCCCAATCATTGCCATAATAAGTACTTATTATAGAATATGCACAGATAGTATTGGGATCTTAGATAAAAATTATTTACAAAATGTTTCGTAAGGCACAGTTCAGAGGAACTCACCTTAAGCAGGACCTCCTTCCTGATCAATTATAATAATCAACACCTTGACAGAACCCTAGATTATATCCGACATTATTAAAATTAACATTCCTATCTTAGGTTTACAGGAAGAAACCTCAGGGTGTTCATAAACCTTACCTCGACACTATCTACGACAGTTTATGGAAGTTTTGCTAGAAACCAGACCCTCGTACGCGAACCACGGCTCTGGAATTGACTTCTCACGAGTGTGTATGTTTTGTAGTGTGTTTTGGGTGTAGAATGAGCAATAATCGATCAAGTATTTATAGGGTGAGTATCGGGTCCGTAGCGGACCGCTACACAGGGCTGTAGCGGACCGCCACCCATTTAGGTGGCCTAAATCGCTTGGTGCCTACGTAGCGGACCGCTAAGGTCAAGGCTGGCGGTCCGCCACCCCTTCTACGCGTCAATCCTCCCTTGGCGAGTCATTGTACACGTGTCGTCTCCCGTTTATTTCCTTAGCTCACATGTAGCGGACCGCTAAGGCTTAGGGTAGCAGTCCGTACCCCTTCCACTTTCAGAATTTTCATTTTCAGTCCCTTAGTTTTGGAGAATTTAAAGTTCAACCCCTAAACTTTATATTTTGACACTTTTGGCCCTTATATTATTTGGGAATTATCCGGGTGTTACAAATCTCCTCCTTAAAATAATTTCGTCCTCGAAAATTAGGATTAGTCGAAAAAATGAGGATATTTAGTTTTCATTTGTTCCGGTATTTCCCAAGTTATGTCGTCACCCTTCTAACCTGGCCACTTTACCAGTACCATTGGTATAGTTTCTTTCTCAACTTTCGATCTTGGGTTCCTAAGATCTTAACAGGTTGCTCAATGAAATGGAACTTATCATCTATGTGTACATCATCTAATGAGATTGCCTGATCGGGGTCTGTTAAGCACTTACGTAGACATGACACGTGGAATGTGTTATGAATAATTTGCAATGGTTCAGGTAATTCAAGTTTATATGCTACAGCTCCAACTCTTTCCATGATTTTATAAGGTATAATATACCTTGGGACTAACTTCCCACGTTTTCTGAAACGTACAACACCTTTCCAAGGTGATACTTTCAACATGACGTGGTCTCCAACTTAGAATTCTAATAGTTGTCGGCGTCATCTGCATAACTCTTCTGCCGATCTTGTGCAGCTTTCAATCTTTGTTTGATCTGGACTATCTTATCTGTTGTTGTCCAAATAGTTGGTTATCCCCAACTTCAGTCCAACAAATTAGAGTTCTGCATTTCCTAGTCGTATAATGCTTCAAACGGTGCAACCTTTATACTTGAATGGTAGTTGTTGTTGTAAGAAATTTCTATCAATGGAAGATGATTATCCCAGCTACATCTAAATTCTATTGCACAAGCCCTCAGAGTATCCTATAGGGTTTGAATTGTTCTTTCACTTTTTCTATCGGTTTGAGGATGATATGTTGTACTCATATTGATTCGAGTTCCTAACTCTTTCTAGAAACTAGTCCAGAATCTGGAAGTGAACCGGCTATCTCTATCAGAGATAATAGATAGCGGTATACCATGGTAGCTCACGATCTCATTGATGTACAGTCGGGAAAGTTTGTCTATTGAATAATTCTCACTGATAGGAATAAATTTTGCCGATTTGGTTAGTCTATCAACTATGACCCAAATAGCGTCATGCCCTTTCTAGGTTCTTGACAGTTTTGTGACAAAGTCCATAGTAATCCTATCCCATTTCCACACAGGTATCTCCAACTGTTGTAGTCAACCTGCTCGTTTCTGATGCTCAATCTTAACTTGGAGACAAGTTAAACATTTTTCTATACACTGAGCTATTGATCTTTTTATATTCATCCACCAAAAATGAGTCTTCAAGTCTTTATACATCTTATTGGCTCCAGGATGTATCGAATATTTGGATTTGTGAGGAATCCAAATTCTGCTTCCAAATCGTAGGATTTCATCATAGCCTTTGGTTAGTAATTTCTCTTTACCAACCATGCGCTCCTTCTTGATGTTGTTTTCTTGGAGTGCTTGAGTTTGAATTTCCTTAATTTGATCTATCTAATCTATCTTAATTTCTAACCTTAAGACTCTTAATTATGATGGGCTTGCTTCTTTCCTTTCGGCTTAATGCATCTGCTACAACATTAACCTTCCCGGGATGGTATTTAATCTCACAATCATAATCATTAATGAGTTACATCTCACAATCATAATCATATACAAATCCTTCTGACTGAATATATGTTGGAGACTTTTATGGTCTGTATATATATCACACTTAGTACCATATAAATAATGTCTCCAAATCTTTAGAGCAAACATTATGGAACCAAGTTCGAGATCGTGTGTGGTATAGTTCTTTTCATGATCTTTATGTTGTCGTGATGCGTAGGCTATAACCTTTTCTCGCTGCATCAATACACAACCTAGACCAATTCGGGAAGCATCATAATAGATGACGAAGTCATCATTCCCTTCAGCTATTGCTAAGATTGGTGCTAAACTAAGTTTCTGCTTAAGAGTTTTGAACACCTCTTCTTGATTCTAACTCCATTCAAACTTTACTGCCTTTTTAGTTAAGATAGTTAATGGAGTAGCAATCTTTGAGAAGTCTTGAATAAACCTTCGATAGTATCCAGCTAGACCAAGAAAACTTCAAACCTCAGTTGGCGTCTTTGAAGTCTCCCACTTTATAAATGGCTTCGATCTTGATGGGATCCACTTGAATTCCCTGGTGATTTATAACATTCCCTAGGAATTGTACCTCTTGTTTCCAAAATTCGCATTTAGAAAACTTATTGTACAATTTCTCTTTTCTAAGAGTTTCCAGAATTATCTGAAAATGTTTGGCATGATCTTCTTGAGTTCGGGAGTAGATAAGGATGTCGTCTATAAATACTATAACGAATTTGTCCAAGAATGGTTTACAAACGCGGTTCATTAAGTCCATAAATGCTACGGGAGCATTAGTTAGACCAAATGACATAACTAAGAATTCATAGTGTCCATATCAGGTTCTAAAGGCAGTCTTAGGCACATCTCCTTTCTGTACCTTCAACTGGTGATATCCTGATCTAAGATCAATCTTTGAGAAGTATTTAGCTCCTTGCAACTGATCGAACAAATCATCTATTCTTGCTAATGGAAATTTGTTCTTCACAATAAGCTTATTCAGTTCTCAGTAATCTATGCACATTCGCATGCTTCCGTCCTTCTTTTTTCACAAATAATACTGGTACTCCCGAAGGTGAAGTACTTGTACATATAAAATCCTTATCCAAAATCTCTTGAATCTATTTCATTAGTTCCTTCAATTCAAAGAGTGCTAGACGATACAGTGCCTTAGCCCCGGGTTTAGCTCTAGGGATGAGTTCGATTTGGAATTCGATTTGTCTATCTGGTGGTAGACTAGGAAATTCTTCCGGAAATACATCCGAGTGATCGCATACTATAGGAATGTCTGCAATTTGTCGTTCAGGTTTTGAGTCTAAAGCATAAACTACAAATACATTACATCATGTAGTAATGAATTTCTTAGCCTTGGCTACAGAAATCGTTTCAATCTTATTTTCATCACTATTGCATTGTATCAACATAGATTCTCTGTTAGGCCCACAAATTCTAGCAGTCCGTTGATCACAATCGATCTGAGCATGGCATTGGTTTAACCAATCCATTTCAATGATAATATCGTACTTGCTCATACTCATGGGCATTAATTCAATCATTGAATTCTCGTTGCCCAGAGTCATCTTGCAATTCGCATACAATTCAGTTATCCTAATCTGCTCACCACTTGTCGTCTCAACTACGTAAGCATACTTAAGTGGGGTAGGTTTCATGCGTAGATATAAACTAAATGCATCTGAAATAAAACTTCTATTCGCTCCCGTATCAAATAGGATTTTAGCATAAATATCGTTAACTAGAAACTTACAAGCTACCACTTTGGCATTGTCGTTCCTTTTTCCTTCACCTATCACAAACACCCGACCTTTAGCCCCTCCTCCGGGCTTCTGCTGAACGGATTTGGTACAATTTCTTGATATGTGTCCCATCTCATTACAATTGAAACACCTAAGAAATGAACAATATGTTGCAACATGCCCCAGCTTCTAACATCTACTGCATTTCATTTCTTGGGAATTTCTAACTGAGTTGTTTCCCTCTTTCCTAGAGAACTTGAAATTTCCCAGTTTAAATCGATACATAATTTCCTCACTTTTCCTATTTTTTTCTACTGGTTTTACCTCCACTGCCTTCTTAGCCTTATCCTTGGCTTCTTGAGCTGTCACATCATCCTAAACCGTGGCACTCAATGCTAATGTTGTATCCATTGTTTGAGGTGCAGAGGTTTTCAACAAGGTACACACCTTTAGTGGCAAACCCCCTAATAAAATGTTTGATTCTTCGGGACTCGGGTGTTACTAGATGTGGCACCAATTTCGACATCTCATCGAACTTCGTTGCATACTCCTGATGTGTTATAGTCCCAGCCTCCAGACGCTGAAACTCCTCTTCAAACTTATCAAGTTCATTTTGAGGACAGAATCGTTGCAGAATTAGTTCCTTGAACTCGTTCCATTTCATGTTATCCACAACTTGTTCCCCTCTAGCTTGCTTTACAGATTCCCACCAATCTAATGCGGTGGTTTCTAAGGAATTGGCAGCAAATTGGACTGCCTGGTCGCTTCTGCAATCACTGAGTTTGATCATAACCTCCATCTTTGTAATCCACTGAGTAGCATCAATGGCTCCTTTCTTGCCATCAAATGGATTGGGTTTGCATCCTTCAAAGGTTTTGTAATTGCATCCTTCGTGATTCTCAGTTATTGTCACTAAACTAGTATTGACATTTACATTTGCCCCTCCGGTGTTGTTAGTTCCTCCTCCAGCATTTTCGGTACCCATTCTCCTTGAAAGAACTTCATCTAGCAGTCTGGGTAGTGTGTTTCGTTAAGCTTTTGTTACCTCACTAGCCACATCATCTTGAAACTGGGCCTCAGACATGACCACTTCTTCAGTATGAGTATTCGTATGGTTATCTTTCTCGTTTGTCTCATGATGATCGTTAGTATCAGCGTTATTTTCAGTCTGCCTACGGTTCCTAGTTATCGGAGTTCGACCTATTCCTCTACATCTTCCTCTTCCAACCATTGTCACCTATACATATAGATGTATGATATCAGAATTCGTGTAACCGGTTATGATCCAGAAAATCAGAAATTAAAGAATTTAACCAAGAATGTAATTAATATATATTTTATCGATATTTCCTGTTATATTCATAATGATAATCAACATCTCAACTTATATCTTATGGCATTCCAGCTATTCTCAGAGCTCTTAGTTTACGTATATATACTAATCTTTCCCTATTAGTATCTAAATCCCTTAAACTGCGGCTCTAATACCAACTTGTCACACCAGTAACACAGGACAGTCATCTAACCAGAGTAGTACCTCCAACAAATATGTTCTCGGGTAAGAGCGACGGGTCTAGGAGTGATTTAAACACCGTTCTTTCCTAGACAGAACATTTCGTTCATCAGATAACTACATACCAGTTGAAGGTCGCCTTCTAGTTATTGTGACGTTCATACCAAAAACACACAGCGCAAGACTTCATATTTAGAACTATTTCATTTCATATATATAACATTGTTTTACAAGAAGGACTGAATGGTAAATACAACGCATAACTTTTGACGTATAGTTCACTAAGAACGTGCCATCCACTCAGGCCTTATAGTCATACGGGGACCGGCCCTCAGTCAACCCTATCTCAAAACATCCTTACATCTCCTAAAATGCCAACTACCAGCTAGGGTTCACCATTGCTCAAAAACATTTGAAAACAGTTTGGATCTGCATAACGCTGGTGAGTTCATAAACAAAATCGTATTTCCACAACGTATATATTTGATACAAGAATGAAATGCCCTGTCTGGGTCTAACGATCATTCCCTCCAATCTATCACCTAGTAATCATGTATGGACTCTGAATCTACAACATACATATATATAGAGACCTTCCGGCGCGCTGGTCCCATATGTCCCAATTCTCAAACAAGAGGATCAGTGTTGTCCCTTGATCTCACCCCAATCATGGCCATAATAAGTACTTATAATAGGATATATGCACGGATAGTATTGGGATCTCAGATAAAAATCATTTACAAAATGTTTCATAGAGCACAATTCAGAGGAACTCACCTTAAGCAGAACCTCCTTTTTAATCAATTATAATAACCAACACCTTGACAGAACCCAAGATTATATCTGACATTATTAAAATTAACATTCCTATCTTAGTTTTACATGAAGAAACCTCGAGGTGTTCAGAAACCTTACCTCAACACTATCTTTGGTAGTTTGTGAAAGTTTTTCAAGAAACCGGACCCTCGTACGTGAACCACGACTCGGGAATTGACTTCTCAGGAGTGCGTGTGCATGTTTTGTAGTGTGTTGTGGGTGTAAAATGAGCAAGAATTGATCAAGTATTTATAGGGTGAGTATCGGGTCCGTAGCGGACCGCTACACAGGGTTGTGGCGGTCCGCCACCCATTGAGGCGGTTGATGTAGTGCAAAGCACACATCTTTATTCCTTTGTTTTCATGTTGTTTGAATTAGTTTTCTATTCGTTTTGAGTCGTTTTTGTTATGTATTGTCTACGATGTGTTTACAGGTGCTTGTGGTAATAATGAGTGAAAACCTAAAGAAACAGAGCACGAGAATGAAGCACAAAGTTTAAAAGTCAAAAAATGGGAAAAATCTAATCTTCGCGGTACGCGAAGACCATAGATCCAACTCTCGCGGTACGCGAGAAGGAAGAAATCTGGGCGCGACTATTTTATCCCTTGCGGTACGTGAGGGACTGGCCAATTTCTCTCACGATACGCGAGAGAGTCGTAATCCGAGAAAAAACCCTAAAAATCGATTTTAATAGAATTGTAACCTCATTAGCAGGAGAGTTCGATTATTGCCGTCAAGAACAAGACCAGAGGCGATTTTGAGGGTTTGGAAGTCAATTGAAGTGCAAGTTTGAAGCTTTTGGATCCCGGGTTCGTTGTATTAGCCTATTCGGTTTTCAAGATTCAATCTTTATCTTTGTTTTGTTTGATTGAAACCATGTTTATGTCTTTTACTTCTGTTATGGATGTTGTGAACATGATCTTCGGCTAGATCTTAATTACTACCTAGGTTAACGATGATTACTGCGTAAAGTTGTGATTTTTACTGGTTTTGGATTCGTATGATGATTTAATGATTTTGTAAGCAATTATAGTTAATAATTGTGATGAATAATCATGCTTGAATCTGATTGTGTGATTAATTAATGATTCCTTGCATTGATTATGGTTGTCTGTATGTTTAATTAGTGTATCTTGATCATAGATCTTAGGGTTTGTGATTGTGGTGGTTTGCTAGACGTTGTAGCCATAGGAATTGTTATTGACTGCTGATTTGAGTTAAGTGTGTGTCCTAGTTCAATACCCGAGAGGTGAGAATTAGTCGGTTAGTCTTCGTCATTAGGAATCCGAGTGTCAAATTTCTGAGAGGAAGTTGGTTTAGGTGTCTAGTGATTGTTGCTATCCTGAATCATAGTTGTTATCCTTGGATTACTCCGTGCATTCCTTGAGTGTATTGTGGACGGTTAGACTGAGAGGTAATCCATCCATTAGGGTACATTATCATAGTTGGAAATACCTGAGAAGTTATCCAACAATCTGGTGAGTTTAGTACACTTTAGGTTCCTTAGTTGGTGACACCCTGAGAGTGATTAGGGATCCACTAGGTTGTCTTTAGGAGTTATACTTAAAATCCCAGATCCATTATAGTTCCAGAACCGGTTGAAGTTGTGCTTTGCAAGTAGGATTCCGACCTAGATGGTATTTTTTCCTAATCCTAATATCTACCTTAGTCTTATCTCTTGATCGTTGAGTCGTCCTTAGTTCATTACATTCCTTAGTTAATTCATAGTGTAGTAAACCCCCCAAATCAATCAAATCTTTAGTCCGAGTCAGAGTCTAGTATTAGTACTCAATGTCTCTCGGGTTCGATATTCCGGTTTACCGTTAAGCTGTGCTACACTCGATAGGTTCACTTGCTTGTCAGTGCGGTTTAGTTCATAGGTTTTCCTTTTATTACTTAGGAGTCTAGGTTAGGTTTTGTTAGATTTTTATGTAGACTGTCTGGACGACATCAAGTTGTTGGCGCTGTTGCCGGGGACACTTGGCACTAGCAATATTAACTCTGGTTAGTTCTTTGTTTGATTTTTGGTTTTATTTTGTTTTCTTTTGAGTCTGTCTTGTGTGCTTGTCTTCTTTGTTTACTTGCGAGTCAGTCCTTCTGTCTTTGAGTCTTCATTTTTCTCCTTTCTTGTGTCTTTATTTGTATGTACAACACTCGTTCGCAGGGGTCACCACCATATTCAGCTTTCCTAGAGCCTGAACGAGAGCTATACGAGCGCACCCGTGACTTTCGAGAGCGTTTGAAGCAGTTGTGTGAAAACCAGGTACGTCCAATTACCCCTATTCCCTTTCCTAAAATGGGCGACGCTGATCCACCAGCGAGGCGCACAGTACACCAGAGGGCCAATGATGGTGTCAAGGGTGCGAGATCTTCGATCACTCGCCCCGCCATTCCTAATGTCAATTCTTGGCAGATCCCGTCACATGTCATGAGCACGATAAATCATGCCACTCAATTCAATGGCCTCGAGGAGGAGGATGCACCGGGACATGTGTCTCTCTTCGCGCATATGTGATACGTTCAATGTCACGGGTGTATCTAGGACGCTATCTACTTGCGTCTCTTCCCATTCTCGTTCTCTAGGCGTGCTTCTACTTGGCTCGACACCCTTCCAGATAACTCAATCACCACTTAGGAGGATCTCGAAGCCATGTTCTTCAAAAAGTACTATCCACCTTCTAGGGCCGCTCGCCTTAGGGATCAAATCCACTCCTTATGGATGGATCCCGACGAGCCCTATCACATGGCCTGGGAGCAGTTCAACACGCTGTTGAGCCGATGTCCCTAACACGGTCTCTCTGACTGGGTGATAGTGGAAAAGTTCTATAATGGCCTTACCTTCAAGAAGCATCAGATGTTTAACATGGCTACGGGATGCCACATCATGGAAAATGTTGAGCCTACTGAATGCGAGGAGATGTTCGAGAGCTTCGCTCAAGCCGAACAACAGTATCCATCTACTCGGACTTCCATTCCTAGTGCTAGAGCATCCACCACATCTCCTAGAGGTGTGCATCAAGTCACTCCTGATTCTAGCGTGGCTGGTGCCCTCGCCTCAATGGCTAATGAGATAAAGGAGCTGAAGCTCAGTGCTTAACGGTGTCAAGTGTGCAAAGGAGGACACAACACCCGGGTCTGCCCAGTCAATAATCCAGAGCAGGTTGGCTATGCTGGCAACCAGTACCAGAACCGAGGGTATAACAATCAAAATTCATTTGGCTCGGGATGGAGATCTGGAAATAACCCACCGGGGTTTAATGGTCATCAGCAGTATCAGCATAATGGAGGAGGAGATACAGGACCTAGCATGGGAAGCAATGTCGACACGACGTTAATAAAAGAGATGCTTAAGACACAGACACAACTGCTTGCCCATTTGGTCCAGCAGGACAGGGATGCTAGGCAGAGACCGGATAGCCAAGACACTCTATTAAAGAATCAATAGTCGGCATTCCATGATTGAAACGCACGGTTGAGGACATCGCTAAGAGATTGAAAGATCGATAGGGAAGTCTATCTTCAAGCTCCAACGCTTCAGTGATGGCCGTGTCAGTCAGGAGTGTGGAGAAGGATAAGGTTGTAGAGGATGACTCCCACTCCAATGTGTATAACATTTCGTCACCTGAGGAGGTCAAGAAGATAGATCGGAGAGCTCGATTTGCTGTGATCGATGCTGAGATAGCCGAGGAAAAGGTGGACGAAGAGAAAACAGCTGAGTTGCCTGCCAAGAAGGCAGAGGAGAAGAAGAAGGGGGTGGAGATGAAGACCCCCCGAGATTGACCTAACTCGTGATCCCTACCCAGCACGTTTGTTACCATTTCAACAAGCTAGGGAACATGGTAAATTCCTTGATATGTTTAAACAACTCAAGGTCAATCTCTCGCTCATTGAGACCCTCCAGCGCATGCCAAAGTATGGCAAGTTCCTAAAAGATATTCTTTCTAACAAGAAAAAGCTCGAGGAGGTCTCAAAAGTCTCACTAAGTGAGCAATGTTCTACGGTGGTGCAGAACAAGTTGCCCGAGAAACTAGGAGATTCGGGGCTTTTCACGATTTCGTGTCTCCTAGGCAGTTTGCCCTTGCACCACGTGTTGGCCGACTTAGGTGCTAGCATCAATTTGATGCCATACTCTCTTTATAAGCAGCTAGACCTAGGTGAACCTTAGCCGACACGCATGAGCATATCCTTGGCTGACCGTTCAGTTAAGTATCCACAGGGAATTGTAGAAAATCTTTTAGTGAAAGTTGGTAAATTTGTCTTCCCAGTGGATTTTGTGATTCTACACATGGAGGTGTATGACGGAGTCCCACTCATCCTTGGGCACCCATTCTTACGCACCGCCAATGCAGTAATCGATGTCTTTGGCGGAAAGCTCACACTTCGTATGGGGGATGAGTCGGTTATATTTGATGCCACAAAGTCCGTAGAAGATGTTGGCGAGCATAGCCACTCCGTGTGCATGCTTGATGCCTTCAAGGACTACCAGCTGGATTTTGATCCACTGTTAGAAGTTGGTGAACCCGCCCCTAATTTAGAAGAACCATCTGAGTGGGCGTTAGAGTTGGAGAGATTGTTAGAAGAGCCGGATGAATATGATGATGATGTGCCTGATGATCTGCTGAAGATGATGGCAGATCTAGATGAGATCATAGGCACGACCCCAAGTGTGGGGAAGTTGGTGGAAATTGTAAAGGACCCGGATGATCCTGGTAGAGTCTTAGAGGTCACATCCATAGGAAATCCCATGCCCGACCCTTTATCCATCATTGTCATCCATTCTGAAGGGAGAGCTGCTGAGCCAACCCCTAATATCAGTGCTCCTAGGTCTAGGTCGCCCCGTAAGAGAACCCGTGTCTCAATAGATTCATCTAGGGTGAGGATAGTGCAAACCCCAAATGTGGGGACGTCTAGGGGTAACAAATTACTTGGGTATTTGATGCATATTACATTCGGACCGGGTAGATTTAAGCTGTGGTGGAAGGATCTGTGTGCAAAATGTGGTATGAGTTTAATGTTTATGAGGAGTATGAGTTTGTTGAATTTATGGAGAACCGGTAGACCGCGTAGGATGAAGGCGATACCGGTTAGGATCAAGGAGAAGCCTCCTGATAGGCTTGTTTGACTCTCGGGCAAATGCCCGGGAAGTAGAGTTTGTATGCATTACTTGGTTGAGTTCATGTCCAATTTGGTGTTTTTCGATACTGTGTTTTGTGTGTGTCATGTCTTACAGGGATTCGCGCTTGTTTCGGTAGAGAAATCATTAGAAACGAAGTTTCAGGTATGTTTTGCATTGGTTTTTATCATTAGAACAAGTTTTGGAAAATTTGGGTGAATAAAAAAATTTAAGGGGTAAAAAATATTAAGTATAAAAATTGAATTTTTTTCTAAACTTTCTGTGAATAACCTCTCCTCGTGGTACGCGAAGAAAGGATCCCAGTCTCTCGCGGTACGCGAGACACAAAACAGTCGGGCCAACCCATTTTTCATTTCCTGGCGGTACGCGAAGGATGGAGTTGGGTTTCTCGCGGTACGCGAGGGAGGCATGTCTCAACCTTTGTTTCTTTTTTCCCATGGTCTTCCATACTCGTCCACCGACGCCTACCACCATCTACATCATCCATCACCATTCATCAACCACCTCACCACCCTTCATATCATAATCTCTCATTCTTCATCCATCATCCATCATATCAGTTACCGATCACCACCGACCATGGGAAACTTATTAACCTGCTTCAATCCGATGATCCGCCTTGCCGTGGCGATCATGTCTATGTGTTTGCCACACTTCGGGTACGTGTCCTTGCATATCTATCCAGATTCATAGTGAGTCAGTTGAGACTTTAACTTTTATTTGTGTCAGTTTGATGTTGCGGGTTTGTTATGAGTTTTATTTTGCAGGTATTGTTCGTCCTATCCGTACTCAATCTCCATACGGATGGGACTGATGCTTATATACTTTGTAAAGGCAACCCAGCAGTGTGTGCAACCGCGACCGAAATGCTATACGGTGCACACGAGGAAGAACAAAGCTGTACATTCACCTGAATGCATATCATATCCAGCTAAGTCGCTTCCTGTTTTTATTTTTGCATTTTTATATTTAGTTGTGTCTTGCTTCACATTGAGGATAATGTGTCTTTCAAGTGTGGGGATATGAGTGTCTAGTTTAAATTTGTGTTTTAATAAAAATACAAAAAAATTGAAAATTTTGCAAAAATGTCCTTCGAAATCAAAAAATTTTTCATAATAAATGGAAAATGATAGTACAACTGGATCTGCTTGTTTGATTTTAAATGATTTAAATAATAGAAAACGCGTCTAATTAGTGATGTTTTGGTAGACCAAGCCAGTTTGAATAACTTAAATAGCTTGTGAGTGTTACCTAGGATTAATCACGTAATAATATCATGATTTCTTATGGGTACTCATCTTAGGGTGTCGGTAATACTGAAACTGTCAACATAGGGTGATAGGTACCACGTTAAACTAAAATTTAGACGTTTTTAAAAATTTCTTGGCACACCATTATCTTTTTATGAGAATAAATCCGATTTTGGTGGCGCCCGCATCCATAATTCCATCTAATAATGAGTGTAACTAATAAACTGAAAGCTTGAGTCTTGACCTACGTGTTACCCTTCGGGATAGCGACTTGGTTGATACACCCATGGGTTGGGATTTGAGTTATCAGTATTTAGATAAAAAGATTGATTTATGTGTTTCCCATGGGGATAGTGACTCTGTGGATACACCTCTAAGTTGATTCTTATGTGTTTAATTGATAAAACTGCAACCTATGTGCTACCTTCTGGGATAGTAACTTGGGAGACGCACCTCTAGGTGAAGTTGATTCATATACAGTTAATAATACTCATTCTATTCGTTCCATAATTCATTGATTTCTAAAAAATTGTAAATCTTAGTTTAACGTAGTGGGCAAATTTATATGGTTTAACCTGTGCCCAGACATGACCGTGAGACGGGATTAGGTAGAGTTGTAGCTTCTAAGTGTGAGTCACATAAATTAATTGATTTTTGTATAAATTGGAATTAGAACACATCACGGGGGCTAGATAGTTGGTGGTTGGGTTTAATCGGACAAAAATACTAATTATTGCTTTTTAACGCGTGAATATATTGGTGCTAATTGGTAATTGATGTTTATAAAGTTAGATCTCAGTTATGATTCCATTGCAGACTTTTTCGATGACGAAAAAAGGTTAAGTGTGGGGATGTTTGATGTAGTGCAAAGCACACATCTTTATTCTTTTGTTTTCGTGTCGTTTTAATTAGTTTTCTATTCGTTTTAAGTCGTTTTTGTTATGTATTGATTCTACGATGTGTTTACAACTGCTCGTGGTAATAATGAGTGAAAACCCGAAGAAACCGATCACGAGAATGAAGATCAAAGTTTAAAAGTAAAAAAATGGGAAAAATCTACTATTCGCGGTACGCGAAGACCAGAGAGCCAACTATCGCAGTACGCGAGAAGGAAGAAATCCAGGCGCGACTATTTTGTCCCTAACGATATGCGAGGGACTGGCCAATTTCTCTCGCGATACGCGAGAGAGTCGTAATCCGAGAAAAAACCCTAAAAATCGATTTTAATAGAATTGTAACCTCATTAGCAGGAGAGTTCGATTATTGCCTTCAAGAACAAGACAAGAGGCGATTTTGAGGGTTTTGAAGTCAATTGAAGTGCAAGTTTTAGCTTTTGGATCCCGGGTTCGTTGTAGTAGCCTATTCGGTTTTCAAGATTCAATCTTTATCTTTGTTTTATGTGATTGAAACCATGTTTATGTCTTTTACTTCTGTTATGGATGTTGTGAACATGATCTTCGGCTAGATCTTAATTACTACCTAGGTTAACGATGATTACTGCGTAAAGTTGTGATTTTTACTGGTTTTGGATTCGTATGATGATTTAATGATTTTGTAAGCAATTATAGTTAATAATTGTGATGAATAAGCATGCTTGAATCTAATTGTGTGATTAATTAATGATTCCTTGCATTGATTATGGTTGTCTGCCTGTTAAATTAGCGTGTCTTGATCATAGATCTTAGGGGTTTGTGATTGTGGTGGTTTGCTAGACGTAGAGGTTAGGTCACCAGTTCGAGTCTCACTAGCATCTCCTCCTTTTTATGTGATATTTTTAATTATTAACTAACTATTAAGGAGCAAGAGATCGAACAGTAAGTGGCACCTCTATTTGCATATAGTACAACTTATTTATACCTGCTCAGCTTACACCACGTGTCGCACAGTGAAAGGGATGCTCTTTTCTTTTCATATGCTCCTTTATCCACGTCCTGCTTCATATCCCACTCCACTCCTGCTTTTGAACCCTAGATCAATGCAGGATGAAATTAGAAGTGCAGTGAAAACTGTATGTACCTTCTTTTCTAAACTATGCGGTGGTTAAAACATTGTGTACGTATGAAAACCCATGTTTTGATCTTCTTTTGTTCAGCATGAGTGCTCAGTTATGATTAATTTTGTTAATTTAGCAGTTTATGGTCCTTGGTGTATCCTTTTAAATTTATGTTTTATTTTATAGCAAGCCAGTTTTAAGCGGTTTGCATAATATACATTAAAGATTTTTTTCTTTCACTTAAAAAAAGTCATGCTTCTATTTTACTATTTCAGTACAATCACCTTTAAAAAAACACATGTTTTTGAATGATAATTAAAATGATTTATTTTTTAACATTTTTAATGAGATGTTGTAATTAGCATGAGACTTTGAAAGGTTCTTGCTTAGAAAGTGGAAAGGTTTTTCATCGATATCATGAGTGAAGAAAAATGACTTTTTGAATATCTTAAATTTGCAAAAAATGGATAAAGCTAAATTGTCATTAATGGAGATCACTTCATAAATTAATAAGCTTGCTAAGTAGGTAAACACATGAGTTGATGAAAAAGTGTGATTCATTTTTATTGATTTTATATGAAGTTGCAGAGAAGATTGCAGGTGGATTTTATCATTTTAATTTTTTTTTTGAACCGGACTGAACAGGTCCACAAGTCGAACTGGATTTAAGAACCAGATACATCGTTTCTTTTTAAAGAATTAGAAGAAATTTTTTTTATATGTTTTCCTTTATCTAACATGAATTTGTTATTATATAGTTTCGATGCCATCGTTTTGAGTTTTCATACTAAGTGTCGGTAACGATTGTTGTTGGATTGTCTAAAGTAGATGAGATTCGGCAGAGAGGATTGCAGGTGGATTATATTTTATTTTTTACTTAAATATTATTACCACGGGCCATCTTTGATGTGTTTAGCTTCCCGCACATAAATACCTAGTTACTTTAAGAATCGCAACTCCCACTTCTAATTTTGCTCCTTTAAAAAAATTCACTTTTTTTTATTAAAAGACACAATTAACTTATCACTTTCATATTTATTTGATGCACACGCTTCGCGGTGGTGTTGTGGGCTGAAACCAAAATACAAGCGATGACACGTCTAAAACCAAATAAAAGAACCTATGAAATTTTATAACGTTAAAATGAGATAAAAATAAAATGTACTACTTATTCCTATATTCTAAACCCTAAACAAATAAAGAAAGAAAAAGAAAGAAATTAGAAAAAAAAAACCGGACAAAAAAACTAAAAAAGAAACAAAACTAAATAAACTGGGAAAAAAAAGAATAAGGTTGCATGGTTTGAACTAGGATTAGCAGGGGATGCATTACCGCTTACCAATGGGCTAAGTGGCACTTTTGATTTGCATGATGCTGAATACTTTTAAAATACTCAAAAGGAATAGTTCAAAGGAAAAGAAAAAAAAAGTTGGTCAATCATGAAATGCCATGTGTCACTGCCGCAAAAACCAACCAATAAAAAATAAGAACTATTTATGTTCTTGCTAAAATGTATATAGTGTTTAATATCCATTTAACGTCAAAATTGGGTTTAGTCAACTTTAACCCAACATTTTGATTTTCATTAACCGTTTTGTTATTCAGTGATAACGGAAAATGATATAAAAAACTATTTCACTTTATGTTTTTTTCTCACAAAAGTCCTTAAACAAACTTTTTCTTGTAAAAAAACCAAGGTCCTCTTTTTTTTCTCACAGAAGTTCCTCAACGAATTTTGGACATAAAAAACAACACATTTTTTTGTTTTTTCTCACCAAATTGCATCGACAAATATAATCATGTTAATTTTACATTCTTTGCCTACTTTATTTTGATTCATTTGATAAAGTAAATAAGTGTTACGGATTTTTGTGAGAAAACTAATAAGTATGTTGGTTTTTTATGTATAAAAATTTATTAAGGGTTTTTTGTGAGAAAAAAGAGAAAGTATGTAAGTTTTTTATGTGCAAAAAATTATTGATCGAGATACTTTTGTAAGAAAAAATAGAAAGTATGCTAATTTTGTTGGTGTTTACCCGATAATAAATCAATAATTTGATTACAATAATAAAATAGAAATTTTGCCTCATTCTCATTATACTTCGGATTGTGATATCTAAGGGGTTGTTTGGTTCATTAAGAGTTAAACCATTAAGAGCACTGAATGGTTCAACATTGTTTTTGAGCTGAACTGTTAAGAGACTGGATGAACTATTAAGAGGCTGCCAAAATCTGAAACAAACACCACTTAACTCTGAATCGGTCGGAGGTAGCCTATTATTAGAATAATTAAGAGGCTATCAAACAACCCTTAAAGACCGATTTGTATCACAAATCCATTTAATTGGTTATACAATTTCAAAATCACTTCTTTTATTAGAAAAAAATAATTGAAAGTTATGGTTTTATTTTGACTTAGCCTACAAGCCAAGGGACTACTGCATCCCATATTAGAAAAATATAGCCACTAGAAGTCTACATGTATGGTTGACAATTTGGCCACCAAATAGAGTCGACCCCAAAACTATTCTGCTTGCCCTCCAATACATTTAAAGGAATTAATATTTATTAATAAACTCATAATGTAAATTATATCTTTAAAATTCGACCAAAAAGTTGATATACAAATGATGATCCGTTTGGCTGGTTAATGGATTGAAGTATATAAAGATAAATCTATATATATTATTGACTTGATTTAGTAAACATTAAATTACTTGTTTTTATTAGTTACTTTACTAGGTTAAAATCTCGTATATTACACGGATTGAATAAATATAATATTATATATTAAGTAATAAAAAATTTAATTTAAAAAAACCTCGTGTTTTACACCGGTTGAATAAACCCGTGAACTACAATATAATCTGTTAACACATACACTCGTCAAAATATGTCAGGAGATTTATTACTATAAATATTAGTATTTTTCTTAAAAATATATTATTATTAAAAGATAAATGTGTATTTAATAAGAGATAGATGCGAAAAAAAAATGAATATACAGACAACACGTGTCATGAAAAAATCTTTATTTATTATATAGTATAGATCAGTAATTAAATTTGTTATGTTTCTTAATATAAGTATTATTTAATAGGAGAGAGAAACAAAAACAATATTATTTAATAGGAGAGAGAGACGGAAAAATAAAGATGAGAATGAACCAGAAAGTGACACGTGTCACCTCAAACATTTATTTATTAGTATAGATGTTCTTGTGTATTTGTATTCAAAATGTATGTTTTTATTTTTCTCTGTTTTGACCAATTGAAAATTCTTTTGGTATTTGTTGAAGCAACGATTGTCGGGGGTGGATCTTAGAGTCGTGTAGTTCGGATCTAGCTAGTCTTTCCTGAGCCTGAAAAACCAGTTGGAAGGGGGTCCTTAAGATGTGGCCTCTGTATCATCCCCGACGATTATGTCAGTATTGTATATCTCTTTATACGAGGTATCAGGGCCGGTCCTGAGGATTTAAGTGTATCGACCGAGCAGTAAAAAAGGCCCTTACTATACTAACGAAATATATGAACTATTTTTTTTAAATGACGATTAGCGTTATTGCAATAAACATAGCAAAAAATATAGTATTTTACATGACATGCCGTAATAGCTAACCGATGATTTGTGAAGCTCTCCTAGCATTCTTGACAGCAAACTGTTTGATCACATCTTCGTAGTTTATATTTTCTAAGATCATCGTCAATCCACTAAGTCTTTCTTGGGTCATTGTATATCGTAAGTATGATTTCAATAACTTCAATTTTGAAAAACTTATTTTTGCAGATGTCACCGTGACTAGAATAGTCAACAATATTCTATATACAATCCTTGCATGTGTAAATGAAACTTCTTGGCTACTTGAACCCTCGCAATTTTTTTTCCTTTTAATAAACTGCTTTTGTAAAAAACACCTAATTTAGGGATAAATTAACAATTAAATATAAGGGCTCAATTGTGTGAATCGTGATATTGGAACAAAAAAAAAATAATTAAAACAAAATTACCTTGACTGGTGGTGGCCAGTAGTTAGGCCTGAGCTGCTAAGGTTGTGGCAGAGTGGTCAGTGGTGGACCGTCGGTGGTGGCTGAGCCGCTGGTCAACTGGTAGAATTCATGCGTTCTTTTTTTGGCTTTAACACTAACGTACCTAAGTACATAAAAGTAACGTACGAATTTGAGGCGGATCGATTTTGAAGATCGAACCATAGATATAAAAATGTATTACGACTCTCATATTGCGCCTAATAATCAAAAAATAGTTAGGTACATAAAAAAACATATAAGATTATGGCTAATAAAAAATCAAAAGAAAAAACAAAGTTTTTGTTTTGACACTAACATATTTAAATACACAAAAGTAACGTACAAATTTAAGACGGATCAATTTTGGAGATCGAACAATAGATATAAAAAATAATAATAAAAAGAAAAAAGACCTAGTAATAAAAAAAGTAATGAAAAAAAAAACAAAAAATAAGTTTGAGGCCGAAGGGTTCAAACCCGCGAGGTAAACCATATCAAGTGAGTTAAGGAATATGCGCACACCAATACACCAACACCAAATAACAATTGTAATGGGGAGAATTAATTATATAACATTAAATTAGAAGTGTACGTGGCCACACTTTAATTTAAGAGTAAAATACAGATATCGTACATAATGTTTATACACTTTTTCAGATATCGTCCTTTAGTCTAAAAATATCAGAGATCTTCCTTTATGTTTAAAACCCTTACATGTCATATCCTTTAGCCTAAACAATGTTAACTTTTAACGTAAGATCTGGTCATTTGGAGTGTAATATGGTCATTTCATCGGTTCAGGGACTATTTATGTAATTAACTAAAATAGTTTATGTGACACCCAGCACTTCAAGACAAAAGCCATGTTCATCTTAGCACGTTCATGTGTCATAGTTTATGGATCATTATTTTGACTAAGTGTTTCATCGGTTCAGGGACTATTTATGTAATTAACTAAAATAGTTTATGTGACACCCAGCACTTCAAGACAAAAGCCATGTTCATCTTAGCACGTTCATGTGTCATAGTTTATGGATCATTATTTTGACTAAGTGTTGTCATAAGTCTAGCAGAGGAACACGTGTCATATTTTAGTAATTTTAAGAATTACCAGGTCCAAAACATTTATAACCCGTAATATACGGTCATTAGTGATTATCAAAGTTATATAAGTAAAGTCTAGAGGTATAATTATTTTACACAAAATATATATCGGTGACATTAATCTATAAAGATTAATACAAAAAAAAAACTTGGTCACACGCGGTTCTTGATATATTATTTTTGTGTGTAATGTGTATGATATAGTTGAAGTAGTTAAGATATTAACTATGTCGGGAATCACTAGCATATAATTAAAGGTAGTCAAACTACATAATATGTGAAATGTTTTAATAATTTAAAGTCCTTGAACCGGGTATTATATCACGGGAGAACCTACCGGGTTTACACTATCTTAGACCTATCTAACTAACAATTAAGAATCAACTAGTAATTGGATAATACCCAACCTCCCCCCCCCCCTTGACACCCCCTTACAGCCAAGAATGGATGGGGCCACCCACCTTTCTTGCTTCACCAATTTCTTTCATCGTCATGTCATAAGAACCATACCGTTCAAGTTGATTACAAACAAGGTGTCAACTCCATCTCATCTACCATGACTTGTGATGATTAGAGGAAGTCTAACACTCAATCCCACCCCTTTCCATCTATATATACGACATATACACATGCACACATAACTTCACTCTTTCAAAAATCAAGAATAATCCACTAAAAAGTTAAGCTAGAGCTTCGAAGTTTCAAGGTGATTCGAGTGGTGTTTTCAAGAGTTCAAGCTTCCTACACAATTCCATCATTCTTCTTGCTTGCTTTAAGTGAGTGTTCATATCCTAAGTCTTGATCTTATTAAGTACACTAGTTGTTTTGTGTGTAACTTCACCCAAGTAGTGTTTATTTCAAAAGAAAAGTCACCATTTAAAACAAAAAAGTGCTGGCAGAATTTTCATTCCACTTTGGAGGGTCGTAGCCTAGTCAAAACTAAACCAAAACTGACGTTTATTGAGTCTAAAATTAAGTTTAAAGAGTCCTCTATCCATCCCAGTAATTTCGTGATTTTTGATGGAGCTTTGATACCCCAAAAGGTCGATACAAGAAAACGGGTTAAAGCTGAAAGGTTTGGACAGATTCATAAGGTTAACTTGTATAGGTCATAACTCACTCAAAAATGGTCCAAATGATTCGATTCTTTTTCCTAAAACTAGCATTTTGTATTGGTTATAAAACCCATATGGCCTCTTATGGTGAAATCAAAATTTTGACCCCCAACCGTCAAGATTCCCGAGACCTATCCGACAAAATCGAAGCTGTTAACCTATTTGTGTTATGATTTTTGTTTGAAACCCTTAAACCCCTTTATAAATTATGATCCATACATTTCTATGGAGTCAATACACTTAGTTGAGTGTGGTAAAAGTTCCATAAATTATTGAGTTCGATAAATTGACTAAAAACACGACACAAATTGACTTAAAAACCCGAATACATTACTAAAGGCTATTTTGATGTAAACGTTTTACCTTCCATGCTATATATTTGTTTTCAACCCCAATCATGATGTGGTTGTGTAAACGTAAAGATACGTCTTGAGATACATAACTTATTTATATAAGTATATATAAATGTATCTGATTGTCACAACTCGTCACTGACGGTCGTCATGTCAAAACTGTCGGAAACATAAACTAGTATTCATGTCGAGTCTAATTGGGTGAATCATATACACGATCAACTTACGCATTAGAAACATTGTTTAGACCTTAAAGTGTCTTATTTTACCATAGGGAACGGTTAGGTCAGCTCACGTATTCACAGACTTTGCTAGTTGCTACTTATTTTGCTTTGCTTCATTGTTTGCTCATCAGGTGAGTTCACAGCCCCCTTTTCGCTTTTTAATGTTTTGTAAACTGCGGGGGAGAAACATACTTAAATATTATGTATTACATTATTGTTTAATACATTTGGAAACATTGTTGTTTTATACAATTGAGAAAACATTGCAAACATTTTTATATGATAACAAGCGAACAAAACACTAACATTATGTCGTACATGGGGAACAATATAGCGCTTAAAGTCCCAGGATTAACACACTTTTTGTAACCATTAGCTATGGACTTAGTCTGAGATTCTATGGATAGTACTATTGGGGGTGACGCCTCCGGTCATGGTTAGTCGCGCTAACTGGGGGTCCACATGGCCGAATGACCGCATATTGTCTTATTCTCGTGGTTTAGCGAGGGAGGGGCATTCATTTGTCAGGGTTTGGTTACGGTTCCATGTATGTACATAGGTATTTGTAAGACTAGTTAGCTTACGAATGGAACAATAACATTTGTTATCATATGGCTTTAAAATTTATTGGTATTTATTTCATGATGGTAAAGTCATGGGCATGTTTTTGGGTAAAACTACTTATTTTTATGACGGTTAAGTCATGTATATGTTTTCGGTGAAAACTACTTATTTTATGACGGTAAAGTCATGTATACGTTTTCAGGGAAAACTACTTATTGTTATGACCGTTAAATCATGTATATGTTTTTGGTGAAAACTACTTATTTTATGACGGTAAAGTCATGTATACGTTTTCGGGGAAAACTACTTATTGTTATGACGGTTAAGTCATGTATATGTTTTCGGTGAAAACTACTTATTTTATGACGGTAAAGTCATGTATACATTTTGGGGAAAACTACTTATTGTTATGACGGTTGAGTCATGTATATGTTTTCGGTGAAAACTACTTATTTTATAACGGTAAAGTCATGTATACGTTTTCGGGGAAAACTACTTATTTTTATGACGGTTAAGTCATGTATACGTTTTCGGGGAAAACTAACTACAATAAAATAACAAACTCTGTGAACTCACTAACCTTTGTGTTAACACTTTCAACTATGTTTCTCAGGTAACCCTTAGCCATGACACGGTTGGAATAGGCTAGCTATGTTGGAACAATTCCTAGTAGCCAGACGGGCATAGATTATCAAGTCTCAAGTCGTCCTTTGATCTAGAGGAACATATATCATTGCATTTATTTAGTATTAGAAATCACTATTACAGCTTCCTCTATCGTGTAACGAACCAATCGTTGCAACCTGTAATTTATTTATTAAGTAAATAAATTTAAGGGTGTGACAGTTTAAAAGAACCTCTCTCTCTCTCTCTCTCTTCTCTCTCTCGTCAAACACCCTAAATTGAGGTCCAAATCAGTGGCAAAAACTTCGAGGAATTGGTTGGTCGTTAAGGAAGCTGGTTCTCACCTCGCTACCTGCCGTCATCCTTCCTTCCTAAAGTCGCCGCCGTCGCCGCCTCTCATCCCTGAAGCCGTCGACGTTTCTTCCTCCACCCTTGAACACCTTTAGACCTGCATTTTGGGTCTTCAACAAACGAGGATGGGGTGACGCTGAAACCCTGGTTCGGCCGCTGTTGTGTCCCTGCCGAAAAATCGGTTGGATTCCACCCCTCTCTCTCCGCTATCTTCCTTTTTGAAGATTCTCTCTAGAGGTTTAGGGTTTGCAGTTGGGGCTGTAGGGGAAAGGTGGAAAGGACGACAGTGGGGTTGTTGAGTCGCCGACGCGAAGGTCCGCCATAGGTGGCCGGCTCCCCCTCTTACTCTCCGCTCGACTCTCTCTCTCTCGTACTGGTTTCGGTAAAGCTCGTTTTATGCGTTTGATTTGGTTTAATTTGTATGTGTTTTGTTTGATTCAATCAGAAGTTTCAATCTGGACCGGTGTGTATGAAACTATGAATTGAGTTCCAATTTTTAGTTGTGTAATTTGATTTGGGGCGTTTGAAGAGAGAGAGAGAGAGAGAGAGAGAGAGAGAGGGGATGGGTTTCTTTTAAACCCATGTATTTTAGTTAATTAAACAAATAATCCTTGAAACGATAAAATGACCATATTACCCTTCACATGACCAGATCTAATGTTAAAAGTTAACATCGTTTAGGCTAAAGGACATGACGTGTAAGGGTTTTAAATATAAATGATGATCTCTGATATTTTTTGGACTAAAGGACGATATCTGAAAAAGTGTATAACCATAATGGACGATATCTGTAATTTACTCTTAATTTAAGGTTTAGTAATATATACTTGTCTAATCGTTATTATTATATATATATTTATGATAAAATTAATTAAATAATATATATAATGTTATTTAAAGATTACAATTATAATTATGTATTTATATATATATATATATATATAATTATGATAAAATAATTAAATAATTAACAAGTAATAAATGAACCGAGCTCAAGTCGAGTTCGAGCTTGAAACACTACTCATGAATCGATCTTGAGCTTTAGAAATGAAGCTCTAAACAAGCCAAGCTTGAGCTTGAGAAATAGAGTTTTAAACGAGCTGAGCTCAAGCTTTTTTAATTTTAACAAGCCAAACTCGAGCCTAGACGTGCTCAGACTCGGCTCAGTTTATTTACACCATAGTCTCTAATAGGAAGATGTTGAGTGGATGTGACTTGAATTAGGTCTAATGGGTTGGACTTCATCCGACCTGTATCCAGTGGTGAAATCAGAACTTTTTAATCGGGTGGTTATGTTCTAATTTTTACTGACTACAACTAAAGGGTTTAACTTATGTTTTTCTTAAAAAAATCTCTAACTTTTATATATAAAAATGAACAACTTATATGACCAGGGGGTCAATGGACCCTACTAACCCTCCTCTGGTTCCGCCCCTTCTTAGATCTATATGTGGATCCCAATAAGGGATGTTCATAATCATATCATTTTGTAAAAATGAAATATATACCAGAATTTAAACTTGATCTATACTAGAAAATATACATAGAATATGCACAATTGAAGATACGTATAGTGATAGCTAGTTTTTAATGAAATGTAAATCTATACTATATAATAAATAAAAGTTTCTCATGTCTCGTGTCGTCTTCATATTCATTCTAATCATTTTTTTTCGCTTCTCTCTCTTATTAAATACACCTCTATTTTTTCAATAATATATATTTTTAAATAAATTACTAATTATACTAATAAAACACATTTATTTTAAATTATCTCTTATTATAAGAAACTCTGAAATCTAATTAAATAGCTTATGTTTTCAATCAAATAGTAAATGAAAGTCAAATTACATTGAACAGTAGTTAATGTATTTTTTAAACCTAATTATATATTAATTTTTACATATTTTTGGATTTTGTTTTCTATTTTTAGTATATGTAATACATTTTTCCACCTATAAGACATATATAAAAAATTAAGAATTTTATATATTGATATTTTTTCACACTGTGTAGTACACAGGTTATAAGCTAGTTATATATATTCCATGAATATTTAACATGGATTAGAAAAAACCTTTTTCACATAGTATAAGTCTTTTATTTTAATAATTGAGGAAGTTAGTCTAAAAAAATCTATAATTGCTCGACATTTTTCTTTTGTTTTAAAGAAGAAACAAGTAAGAAAATTAATACTGTACAAGTCGATAAGGAATACATAAAACCAACGGGGTTTTCACCGACACACATCTTGTTTTATCGGGTCCGACTTGAGCTTTACATTCAAAGACCATTAGCTCGCAAGCCTAATGATTTTTTTTATATGACTCAGCCCTACACATATATTATTCGTTTAGGCCCATTATTACTAGCCTAATTTCTTTTACAGCCTTCATCTTTTCTTTGCTTTGGCTCGTTTAGGCTCTTAGAAAATTAAGATCAAGCTGAGCCCGAGCCGCTCGAGCGTAAAGTTTTGGTTATCAACCGAGCTTGATCTTAAAAAAGTAGGCTTGTTTCGAGCCAAGCTCGATCTCAAGCATAAAGTTTTGGTTACCAGCCGAGCTCGATCTCGAGCTTAAGGAAAATCTCACGAGCCAAGCTCGAGTAATACTAGGCTCGAGCTCGGCTTGTTTACACCCCTAGTGCAACCGGTCAAATTGGTAACAAAATTGGTTTTACGGTTGATTTTTTTTACCTTTCAAATGGATGTTTTTCCCTTAAAATTGAACTTGATATAGTTTGATTTAAAATTTGGTTCAGAACTATCAAATATTAAATTGAATCATGTCGATCGTTTACTTATTCCGGGTGATAGAAGCTTATAATGTTATATAATATTAGAAGTTTTTTTTTTAATTTGAAGTTATCTTTTACATAAGAATAAATTTTTAAAAATACATATAGTGAGGATAGAATAATAATGGCGTAAGTAAAGGGGAAAAAGAATTGATAGTGGATCCATATGGTTTAATTAACTACGAAAACTACTAATAAACAATGAGTTGGCGGCCCTCCTTGTTAGACAAAAACTTTCTCATACAACTCAACTTCAACCTCTCTAATTCTAATCTAGTTATTAAATTATGTTTATATTAATATTAACAAAATCAACATATTTAAAAAAAATTATTAATCTGATTTTGATATATTAAATTCTTTAAAGTTATCTAAAATATACATAAAATGGGAAATTAACAATTTAAGAACACTTTATAAACATGTATATTGAAACAATTTTTAGGAGTTTAATTAATATATAGATTCTTCTAGGGTTATAACAAGAAAGTTGTTAGCAACTTTTATGATTAATTACTAAACATATTTAAAAGTAAAATTTAAATCCATCAATTAAATTTTAACTTTTCACAAAGATAACTACCTTTTTCCCTTTGGAAGATAAAATATAATTTTAACTAATAATATATCAATTACCAAAAAAAAATTAAAAAACTTCTTTAGTTTTATTAAAGAAAAACCGATTGCCTAGTAAGATTGTTTTGTTAAAGGCTGAAGCGACTTGCGTAAACTAGTCTATGCCTGATTTTGAAATCTAAATTGGATCTCATATTCTCATTTAATAAACGAGCCCAAGATCAGCGCTCATATACCGAACTTTACTAGGATCGTGAGATAAACGATACTTAAATTTATATATAATTACAATCAACATAACCAAATAATAATATATATTATACTGTATATAACTACAACTATAAGTAACTACTTTGTTTTTTATGACAAAAAGCAATAAGCAAACACAACGGTTTTCTTATCGTCACTAAATTACAAGTCAAACCAAAACCACAGATCTATAAATCTCCACCTACACACATATCACACAGTTATAATCAAATCATTCATTATTACACATAACTTCCCTATTATTCCCATCAAAAATAAAAATGAGAAGCAATAACCACAAGAGCTTGTTCATCAGAATCATCACAAAACCCTACAAGGTCATTTGCAAAGCCAAAGACTTGTACATCCGGAGCATCACCGACTGCGCCAGCCACTCAAACTACGGGATGGCCTACCGGAGCACCAGCGCCAGCTCCTTCGCCTCCAGCAACGCCGCCGCGGAAGATCTCCGGGAGCTCATCAGGGCCAGCTCTACTGCCAGGATGAGAGATGTTGATGTCACTAGGGCTGACGTGGAGGTGTATGTAAAGAAACATGTGGGGTCCCAGAGAGTGGGCAGGAGTGTGAGTGTTGGGATGGGGAGGATTGATGAAGATGCTCCGGTGTCTAGTTTTCCTGATGATGGGGATCAGTTGGGGAGGAAGGGGAAGAGTACTACTAGGAGTTTGATGTTTCCTAGGAGCAGGTCTCATGTGGTTACAAGTAATAAGTTTAATAGATTTTCATGACTTTTGGTTAATTTGTTTGATTGATGTTTTTTTTTAACTCTATTAATATCTTTTGTTGTTGTGAAACAATATTTTCTTTCATTTATAGTTTGTGCAACTTGATAGCTTTGTCAAATGATGACAAACACAAAACTATATTTTCACCGACGGATATTTACCGATAAAATTAATCAAACTTCAGTTTTTTTTGGTTACTTTTTGGACTTTCATACACACTGACGGATAACTAAGCCGTCGTAACCTCAGACCAATAATTTTCCATCTACAGCCTTCTTTAAAAAGATTCTCACTCGTTTGTCTAGGATCGATGTGATCTTCGACGAACCTAGCTACCTGTCAGGCTTTTCAGTTAAGGACCGTCGGTAATCCGTCTTTACTAGTGTATGTGTCACTCATGAAGACTTGTCAGCCATCGGAGAAAATCGATCGCTGATCAATCGCAAATAGCACCAACGGTAGTCCCTCGGTAAATAAATTACCCACACCCAATTTCCGGACAAACTATCACCAACTGATTCTCGTTGGTAAAGACTATAACTGACGGAATTGTTCGTCGGTGATACCTCATTTTCGTAGTGACTAGTTGTGTGGATTTAAAAATTTCGTTTACTTGTGTTTCTGTTTAAAAATGACCAATGAATCAATGTCACTAGGGTTTCCTATATCTGTATAAAAACAGAAAATCTTCTTAGAAACACAATGCAGTAGTGAATGTTAGAAAAGAGTTGGACGTTATGATCAGAATGTTAGAAAAGGGACATTAGGCAGGGGTTCAAATCCTAGAAGTGACATTGGTGATTGTCTTACACAAAAGTAGTGTGAATTTAAATATTACAAATGACAGGTTTAGATGGTATTTAGGAGAAAAAAAGTTATTCAAAAAGAAGGTTGAAACAAGAAAGCATAACACTTTTACATAATATTTAATAATAAATTATTGTAAACTTAAACAAATATCCAATATTAATGCAATCTCTAATTATATTCTAAATCTATAACTAATAATTAACTTTACAAGAGTCTATGTTATCTTAATCGCCATGTTCCATGTTGATTCCTACTAAAACCGTCACTCTTTAATGGAGGGGTGGAACCCCTTGAACCTAAATGTATCTTAAAAATATCTAATTAAAACATGTTATGTCATTTTTATCATAAACTACCTTAATTTATTTAAAAAAAAAAACCAAGTGGCTACCCCTTCCACCCTCAAATATACGGCTTCACCAACCCGCTGCCACTAGTCATACCCCTTACCCACTGCAGTTGCGGCAGTGTACCCGAGTATCCGCACAAACCCGATGCTTGAATCCGCTTCCACCCCTTCCACCCCTTCCACCCTAAGAGCGTCTCTGCCACACAAAAGTGGACGAATACGTGGAGGGGACGTGGGAAAAAAGGTGACAGACACCCCCATTAGAGAGGTTTTCCGCTTTCGGACGGAAACAAGTTCCCCAGGAAATCTGGATGGGAGGGTGACGAAGATGGTGGGGCCCTCTCTCACACAACCAACATTTCTAATATATATATATATATATATATATATATATATGGGAAAGTTCCACTAAGAAGTGGTTTTTCGTTAAAAAACGCTAAGAAGTGAGTCAAACGAACTCGGATTGAGCTCATTCCAGCGGCGTTGGAACCGTCTCATCGAACCCTAATCCGGACCCAAAAACCTAAACCCTCATCCACCCACACCTCTAAAAACCTAAACCCCCCTCCAACCCCACCCCGAAAAACCTAAAACTACCACCCCACCCCCCAAAAAAAAACCTAAACCCACCCCCAAAAACCTAAACCCCTCACCCCCACCCCCCTAAAAAATTTAAACCATAAAAACCTAAGGCTAAAACTATAAAATTCAAACATAAAATCTAAACCTTAAAAGCTAAACCCTAAAATCTAAGATGATAGAGTTCAACGAGACGGTTCCAACGCCACTGAAATGAGCTTAATCGGAGTTCGTTTGATATCGTTTTTGTCATTTCTTAGATTTTTTTAACGAAAAACTACTTATTATTTGAACCTCCCCCTATATATAGATATATAGTTTTAAAAAAATGTTGTTTGAAAGGGGACGTAGCATTGGAGAGGAAATGGGTGTGTTTGAAGGATTCGTGAAAATCTAATTTGATAGTTGAGGGACCGTGTTTGTAGGTTGCAAATGAACTGGACATTCAATGAACAGTTCGTGAACCGTTCAGGGGGAAGTTCCTTTATGTTCGTTCGTTTAATAAATGAACAAACATGAACAAAGGTCGTTTTCGTTCATTTAATTTCGTGAACGTTCGGTAATGTGTTCATTTATGTTCGTTCGATCTTTAAAGGTTTTATATTTTATATTTTATATTTTATCAATTAAAAATATTTTTTAATTGTGTTTATGATAATTATGTCAAGTATGTGGAGATAATTATATCAATTGTCAAGTACTTCATATTTATTTTTGTTGGATTTTGTGTAATATTAATTTGAGATGAAAATGCTCATTTTATTTTCAAATAGATTTGTGTTTGTTTGTGTTCATGAACGTTCGTTTGTGTTCATTTGCGTTCATTTATGTTCGTTTACGTTTGTTACATATAATTATCGGATGAACACAATCATGTTTATTTCCTTAATGAACTGGAAATTTTGTTCAGTTATGTGTTCATAAACATAAAACTTTCTTAATCACGAACAAGGCCTTACTCGTGTTCGTTCAATTCGTTTGTGGTTAGATGTTTGAAAGAGGATGTATTTGAGATCCTCTAAATATATACAGATAATTAGATCATGTTTTTAATCCTTTACTTGATTAGTTTATTTTATTTGTTTTTAATCTCTCTCTCTCTCTCTCTCTCTCTCTCTCTCTCTCTCTCTCCTCCCTCTCGTTTTCTCTCCTCTCTTCCCTCCCCTCTCACAGCCCTCGTATGGCGCCATCTAGAAATCCAAACGACTTGCACTCTCTCTTTATTCTTACCTCCCTCTCTCCTCCACCTTACGGCCAGCTCAAATTCTGACAAGTTGAAGCCGCACTAAACAATATAAATTACCAATTTTTTATTATTATTTTCATTATCATTGTTATCATTTTACAAAATTTAATTATTTCAACTTTACCTCCTAAAATAATTTCTTCCTCAAAATTTAGTTTGAGCGCATGTAACACTTAAAAGACATTACTAAAGACTCGTTATCTCACAAAAACTCAAAACAAAATGTTCAGAGTGTCTCAAAATTCAATAAAACTGAAACTAGCTTTTCAAAAGACTACTGTATACAGATTTAGAGGGTGTTTGAGATTACTTTATTGAAACTCATTATTGACTTATTAACTTTTACAAGTTAAAATGGTGTTTGAGAAACTTGACTTTTGATTCTCCTTCTCAATTTTTAAAGATGTTACAAAAGAAGTTTTTGAAAAGTAAAAGGAGACTTCAAACTACTTATAACTTTTTAATAAAGTTAATAAGGAGGTGAAATAAGTAATCACAAACACAAACGTTTAAATCTCCTTAATCATAACATCAAAGAGACTTTTGATACAAGATATCCACATGGATCAACTTGATACAACTAAGCCCTGTTCTCTAAATCGCCATAATTGTTGCATGGCCAAAAAATGCAGGCATGGAGTTAAAACGTAACTCTGATACCACTTGATAGAATCATTCTTCTAACCAATACATCAACAATTTTGACACAAGCTCACATGCAGTATTAGAGGTGCACAAACCGGTTTTTTTTGGGTCCGGAACGGTGGTCAACGGTCGGATCCATTGGAACCGGTTCCGGATCGGATCCGGTTAAGGGAGTGGAGAGTTGGAACCTATTGGGACCGGACCGGATTTATGGAACCGGACCGGACAAAAAAAACCGGTTCCATCGGATTTAAAAAAAATTTAAAAAAATTAACAAAGATACACTATAAAATACATGTTTTATTTATTTTTTTAGCTTTTTTTAAGTGATTTAACAATTGTTCATACAAAAAAATTACAAAAAACATAATTGAATCACAAAATATATATTATTTATTATCACTCGTTATTCGTCGTCTACTCGTCTTAGTCTTCGTAACATCGGTTTTCAATCTTCTTCGCTTGAGATACGTTGAGCTTCATCATAAGCTTGTTCTTCGTCAGAAAGTGGATTCGCCGCCCCTTGTTCTACTTCGAATTATTTCTTATTCAATGTCAAGCTCGCCTTCTAGTTTTGCAACATCTTGTACACGTTCGACGGCGTCCAAATGGTCCTTCAAGCAAATACACATCTCCATAGATTCCGGTGTAAGCCTCGTTCTTCGAATAGATAAAACTCTGCCACTAAGAGAAAAAGCAGATTCCGATGCTACCGTGGAAGCTTGGACGGTTAGTAGGTCAAGGGACATTGCGGCTAGAACGGGATATTGGGATTCCCTTCCTTGCCACCAACTCAAGATATCAAAGTTTTCAAACTCTTCGGATCTTAGAGTTAAAATAAAGTCGGTTGCTTGATATCTCCTAAGCTCGCTACTTGGTGTGGTTCCACGAGCTCGTTTAGTATTTTCGTTTATTAAAGTGTTAAATAAATTTAGCATCGGGTTCCTTGAACTACTAGAACTTGAACCCGAACCCATTGATTCACGTATGTTTGATGGATCACCACTTCCACCATATTTGCGTAAATAATAATCAAACATATTATTAAAAGCCGAATTGAAATCCTTTGTTGCCTTTGATTCAAAATTTGGGTCTTCCTCGAACATATTTAAATCATCCGATATTGATCCAATTAATGTTTCAACACCGGTTACATTAATCGTTGGGTTTAAGGCGGCCGAACATGTAACAACGGCCGGCATTTCCGAAAAATATTTTTTAAATTTAGCTTTCATAGGTTTTACCATTTTTTCAAAAATAGGGCCGTGATATTCAAACTCTTTTAATTTATTACATATTAAGTATAATTGCTGAAGTATTAGCGAAGATGTGGGATAATAAACTCCCGATAAACATGTAGTTGCATTTTTAAAAACCTCAAGCAAATTAGTTAGTTTCTCGATCATATCCCAACTTATATTATCAAATTTTTGTGAACAACGTTTCTTTTGTACAAGTTCATCATGGAAATGTTTTAAAGTAACTCTTTGCCTTAAGGCCGATTCAAACATTTTCCATGTCGAGTTCCATCTAGTAGGTACGTCCCAATTCGGACCTAAAAAGATGGAATCCGTTTGTTGGCACAAGTTTCTATAGTTTATATATCTTTTTTTGCTTGTGCTAAAAACTTCACGTAACATCACTTTAAAATTTTCTTTTACGTCTCTTATTTCTTGGACGTTTAGACCGTCTTGCACAACCAAGTTAATGGTGTGTGCAACACATCGACTATGCAAGAAAACACCGTTACAAGGCGGTTCATATTTTATTTTTAATTTTTAATTTTTCCACCACGTTTGTGTTATTTGAAGCGTTATCAAAAGATATTGCAAATATTTTTGGTTGAATTTTATAAGTTTGAATGACCGAGTCTAAAATATAAAATAAGTTTTCACCGGTATGTGTATATCCATAATAATCAAACGCAATCGTACGCTTCATCATTTGCCACGACTCCGGTTGAACCCAATGTGCGGTAACGCAAAGGTACGATTCGGGTAAACCATGTGGAGCGGACCAAACGTCCGTTGTTAAGTTAATGCCGGTATTTAAATTTTCAAAACCTAAAATTAATTCTTTTTTAGCCCTTTTCCACATTTTTAAACAATCTCTTCTCAAAGTAGAACGACTTACATTTGTGTAACTCGGTTGAAGCGTCTCTTGTATCATCCTCGTCAAGCGCGGATTATCAAAGTGATCAAAAGACAATCCTTCTTGAATGACGAAATGTGTCATTCTCTCACGAATCCTCTCGACATTGTATTGTCAAACTCCTCTATCCCTACCAATTTGAGTTTGATCTTCACCTTGAGTGTGTTTTGCATGACTACCAATATGTTTCCTCAAAGTGCTATTTCCCGCAGCACCCAAAATTTTACCACAACGTTTGCAACGAGCCTTTTACGAACGTTCGACATTTCGCATAAATCGAAATAAGCCCATATCTCTTGGTTTCGGGAGCAGGGAAGTACTGTCACCACCGTGACATCGCTAGTAGAACCACCAACCGAATTTTGAGTGCTTGCGGAAGCGGAAGCCATGAGAGCGTTTTTTTTTTTGCGTAAAGCGAGCGTTTTTTTTGCGTTTTGAGAGCGTTTTTGAGTTTTGAGAGCTAGAATGTTGTGGTGAACTAACTCATATACCCAATACCTATTTATACTAAGTTTCAAGCCTCAAAAACCAAAAAAAAACCAAAAAAAACGGCCATATTAACGGCTATATAGCCGTTTTTTTAACCCAACGGCTAGAACCGGTTAGAACCGGTTCTATTTTGTCCGGAAAAAACCGGTTCCAAAATGTCCGATTTTTGTCCGATTTTTATCCGGTCCGTCAAAAACACCTAAACCGGTTCTGGATCCGCCGGTTCTTAAAAAATCCGGACCGGTTCCAAAAAAACCGGTTCTAGCCGGATCCGGTTTCGAATAATCCGTCGGATCGGATTCGGATCCGGTTCTTTTGAGCACCTCTATGCATGATCATTCAAACAAGATTTGGTGATAAAAGTAGTCTACTAAGTTTATACTTTATCATTGAAATCCAGGTTTTAGCAACATAGGCCAGACTTATACCCAAACTTGAATTACAACTCACTCTTCCCCTCTCTAGAAATAACCACAAGATTTGCAAATGGGTTTCTAAACATTAAAATGTGATTTTACATCCCTGTACTTTCACCACATGATACACTTGCCCCTCCTAATTCACAAAAGGAGGCAGCATGTTTAGTCAATTTTTACATTCTTTGTAAGGGTAATGTATCACATCAAGAACTTCTATACTATATTAGTTAATTATTTATTGTTTGATTTTGGTTTAAAGAGTTCAAAAACTTACTAACGTTTTGGCCCATGGTTTGACCTAAAAGTTGTCAACATCGAACCATGAACACTCCTAGTCTATTGTGCTGTCATTAATAGAAAAAAAAAACAAGCTAAAGTGATAGAAACATAATGGCCTTATAACTGACAACACAGTTCTATTTCAAACCAAACAAGATAAACAGTAAAAACCGTAGATTAAGAAAGCTAGATAGGATTATTTATGCACAGCCAAATCCATTGACTGGACTTCAGGAGCTGTGATTTCTACCATGTTTGCATTAGGGTTGATGTCCACAGACCGTTCACGGATTTCTCTGTATTCTTGACATACAGCACACATATGGCAGCAAAGGTGTGTTATAAAGTCCCCACATGGAGCTTCCTGCAACATAAAAAAACTTATATTTTTATTTTTTAGTTTTTGTAAACCGGACACGTGTATGTATGTATGAGGAAACTGTTTCTGGAAAACCCAAAATGGAGATTACACTGATTTCTCTATGAGGAAGAAATCTAAAGGTGGTGAAATGGGCTAATCAGATGGGGTTGGGTAAAGGGTCAAAGCAAATAACTTTTTGTGCGTCACAATGGGTCAGGCCAAGATAAGCCGACCCGCAAACACTTTCTATCCAACATTGTTTTTTAAACATTAATGGGCTAAAATGATTATACAGACCAAAATTATTACAAAATAATCTAGCATATATACGAGGTTTTTCATGCATTTGAATAAACATTCACCTGACCCGTTTACTATTTTTGTTAAATGCTTTAGCTTATCCCATTTAACCAACTTATGAATAAATGAGTCTAAAAGATTCTTAGACAAAAATGGAAAAAGAATATAATAAAATAAAAATAAAAACCAGAAAAAATACCTGCAGATTATACTTTGTTCTTAGTGCTTTGCGGTATCCACAGGCATAGCATGCAGCAAAGCATCCAGGAAAGCCGAGAAGCAGACCACCCGTTAGCAAACAACAACAGGAGTTGACAAGACTAAATATAATAAAATGAGTTGTACATGATCCCATGAAACTGCTGGATCCTAAAAACTCGGCATTCTTACCGAAAAGAAAGCAAGGGCATAACGAACCAATGAAGCCTAATTGAAATCAAAACATAATTTCCTTTCGTGTTAGCAGTCACAAGTAACATTTGATAGAAGTAAAAGAATAAATGCTAAAAATGTAAAGAGGTCTGATGTGATTAGAGGCTCTATCGGACATTGATATTGAATCAAAACTTACTGTTGGATAACCCTTCTAGATAAATAACATGTATGACATAAAATTATCATTTTAACCAACTAAGAAACTTTTTCAACAAAAATGATGTTTCTATAACTGATTGGAAGATTCAATATCATCAACATGGTGAGAAAAAATGCAGGAAAATTCATTTTTTGGTAAATACCAACTCAAATAAGAATTTTTAAACAAACAATTCTACCTCCCGCCTATTCAGAGAACATATATCATTCAGTCCCATTAAGATCAAAACAAGCATGACCTATATTTTTCAGATGAACATATATTTATCATAAAAATACCCAATATATGAACAAAAATGTGGTATAACATTCCTATGTGATTACTTTACGTATGTTTCTGACAAATGAAAAAAAAAGTTACATTCTTTGAACATCAGACGTATTTTTTATCACATATATAAACACATTCTTCATCCAATCCAATACTCATCAAATACCAATAAATCAATGATTCAATAGCACTTTCTCTTTTATAAGCATGTTAATTAAGGCAGGATAACAAATTGTGGGAACACAAATGCAGTAGCTGGGAACTCGATATAAATTATCCTAGGGATAAAATCATTAAAAAGTAAATACGTTTCATTATTGTTTTCAATAAAGTCACTCGCACTTTCTTCTAACAAAAACCACACAAATTTCAATATTGTTCCAATCTTGTAAAATTTTTCTATAGATATAAAAAAAATTTAAAATTAAGTGACCTAAATGGAAGATATGTGAACCTTGGTTACTATTCAGTGCTTATTTTTTTCAAGTTCACTTAAATGGAACAATTATGAAGCTTGGTCATATACTTAGTGAATTTTTTTCTTCACAACTACCTCCTATTTTTGTTTAGATTTGAAAAAAAATAATCACTAAATAATAACCAAGTTTCATATATCTTCTATACAAATCACTTAATTTAAAAAAAATTAAAATTTTAAAAAAATATTACACAAGACAGGAACAATATTGAAACTTGAGTGGTTTTAGTTGTTAGAAAAAAGTGAGTGACTTTAGTGGAACAATGAAGAAACTTGGTTACTATTAGGTGAAATATTCCCATTATTTATCCTACTCGGATGAATATTCAATTAACTTTTGGAAAAACAAGGCCAAAAGGTAGAAGGAGGTTAACATACAGCTCTGTAAATCATCAAAACAAGCACATATTCCAGAGGACCACTGAATGGGGACATCACTAAGAGTTTCATCCTTTGAGGGAGATTCATCTGCAAGTATACTTTTCTCAAGATCTGATTTTTCTCTATCCGACTGTCCCAGGGGAATATATCGAGGTGGTATATAACCACTCTGCTCCTTCATTTTTATCTGAAAATAAGTTGCAAACACCTATGGGTTTTCTTCACTTGACAAGCTTTTTATAATATAAATCCTACAATACCATATAAGATCATCAACGCTCAGTATATGCACCAAGATTAAAGAAAAAAGATTTGTAAGTATGTAGAGGTAGCAAGATTGGTGGCACAGGCAGGTTTTGTAACGGGTCAAAAGGGGGTTCTTTTTAGTAAGGATCAAAACGAGTTGGGTTGACCCGCGAACACGTAGCTGTCGAGAAAATAATTATGGTTGCATAGAAAATTTTATTACAAAAATAATCTAAATCTTTTTATAAAAAAATTAGGAGCTTGTTGTGTGAATTCCAACCCTTTTGACATATCTGACTTGTTTCCCTTTTAGCTAATTGATGAAAATTGAAGACTCTTAATCAAGGATAACGAGGCTATTGAATGATGACAGTGCTATTTGATCCAACAAAAACAGTTTTGGGGAGAACACTAGAGGGTTTTTTTTCATCAAACTGAAGAAAGGTCTATAAGTTGAATATTAATCTAGTTTATTCAGCTTTCACCATTGTCTTTTGTATTGATTTTGTGGAACCAAATGTATGAGAGCAGGTTGAGACTAAGGGGACATTTGGATGTGCATTTTGAAAGTAACTATCTCGTTATTGATACTTCAATAACAAACTTCTACTTTTGAGGTCAAATTATCTCTGTCTGTTAAGATTATCTTATTATTTAGAAGTCAAATTAGCAGGACGAGATAACTGCAACAAAACTATAATTTGCAAACGGAGGCGTCTAAATGAACACCATTGAAACACTATACAACTATACAGATACCAGAGGTCATACGACATGTATCATGTTTTTATATAGCCTGTATGACGTGGTGTTCGCCAAATTATATGGCCTGTATCATGACAATGAAATGACAGACATGACCACCAACTAAGTCATAAGGCCGTTATGATGTGACAGGCAGGGGCGAAGGTTACAAGGGGCCATGGGTGGCCCCGGCCCCCGCCGTTTTTTCCGTTGGTATTGTAAATTTTCGCGGTTTCGTCAACGTATTGAGCCCCCCCCCCCCCCCCCCCCCCCGATTTTTTTCTCTAAAGAATTCTTGGCCCCCTTTGATTTTTTATCCCTAAAAATTTCAGTTCAATGCTCTCTAATTGATTCGATAAGTTATGGGTATGAAATAAAAAAATAAAAAAATAGATTCGATAAGAATTCTTGGCCCCCTCTGATTTCAGTTCAATGCTCTCTAATTGATTCGATAAGAATTCTTGGCCCCATCTGATTTTTTATCCCTAAAAATAGAATTCTTGATTTCTTGTTAGTTTGTTAGTTGTTACTAAGATTATTGTATATTATTGATGAATGATTTCTTGATTTTTTAAATATTAGGGTTAGAAAATTAGGGACATATTATTAATGCAAGTGATGAACAAACTCCCTCCATGGTAGATATTTTAGGGTTAAATTTACTCCCTCAATTCTATCCAAAAATGCTAAAAATCAACCTTGTTAACTTAACATGAGAAAACAAAAATTGCAGCAAAATTCACATCAATTTTATCTACCGAACATTGCCTAATTCTTCTAGGGTTAGAAAGTCGAAATCATTCGCTAGGATTTTGTTCAATCAAATAATCAAAATCAAGCTTAACTTGCCTGAAATGGTAGCTGTCTGCGCTGCTTTTGATTGGTGTTAAATCATCAGCCTCACAAGCAGTCGAGCGGTGGCCAGAGAGCGCATCAGGTTGCAGGGGAGACGGAGTAATAGAGGAACAGATTGATCGCAGGATCTATGGAGCTTCTTTTGTTGATATAACTTGTTAGCTAATTAAAAGCGAACCACCGGCTTTGGTTCAGTTGTAATGAAACGAAGGATTGAACAAAGTCACGTAAATTTAAACCCGAGCCAACCCAGGTTTTAGTCCGGAGTGTATTACGCTAGCAGGTCTTGGCTCATGTAGCGACGCAACTGCTGTCAAGTGGCAGCAGGCTTCATGGTTTTCCGGGGAGCGCCTAGCCCCTCGCTCTAAACCAGCGAGCCCGGTTCAGACAACGTAGTGATCAGGTATTAAGGGGTGATGGGTCTCCGACTTGTCGGAGATGCGACTACCACTCAAAAATGAAAGTCGCCGTTAACAAAAAAGCTAATTAAAAGCGGAATGAATTATGGGTCCCAATAACAATTAACAAAGGTTAAACTAAATATTTAAATATACGGTGCGTATAATTTGTTTAACTGGTGTTAGGTTCTAGCCTTATTTGTGAGACATGGAGTAAATTTAGAGTCGAATAAAATAAGATTAGTTATTCAAAAAAAAAATATTTAAAAATAATATATATAATTAGAGTTACGGCTTTAATATAAAATTAAGAGTAAACTGCCATTTTCGTCCCTGTGGTTTGGTCAAAATTGTCACTTTCATCCAATAGTTTGTTTTTTTGTATCTGGGTCCTCATGGTTTTAAAATATTGCCATTTTCATCCTCGTGGTTTTAAAATATTGCCACTTTCATCCAGTCAGCTAACACCGTCCGTTTTTCTCAGTTAAATGAGGGGTATTTCAGTCCTTTTACTTATTTGTTTTATTTTTTCATCTTTTTTACTCTAACTTTTTAATCATCCCCAATTTAACCTCTAATTTAATCATCCACCTGCTGGCCTTCTTCCTCTTTTCCTGACCAGTTTCCGACGAGCACCACTGGAACACCTCCGTCGCTTGTTTCTATGATTAAAAAGTGAGAGTAAAAAAGATGAAGAAATAAAACAAATATGTAAAAGGACTGAAATACCCCTCATTTAATTGAGAAAAACGGACGGTGTTAGCTGACTGGATGAAAGTGGCAATATTTTAAAACCACGAGGATGAAAATGGCAATATTTTAAAACCACGAGGACCCAGATACAAAAAAACAAACTATTGGATGAAAGTGACAATTTTGACCAAACCACAGGGACGAAAATGACAGTTTACTCTAAAATTAATTTTAAGTAAATAACATATAATATATTTTGTGATTTTAATATTTATATGATTCTCTAAAATATTGGTCAAAATGACATTTATTATTTACAAGCCTGCAATATATACAGGGTATAGAGTTTGACCTATTCTATAAATCATAACTGATTTACAATATCATTCATACAAATATAAATACACTAATATACCATCGCAGTAGAAGCAAGAGGTTTAAGGATGTTAAGAGTAAATTGAAAGTCATCAAACATATCTTGGGGCAATCCTTTTATAAAAATGTCTACAATCTGATATCTAGAGGGGACATGAAGGACCTGAATCTGACTGTTTGCTACCTTTTCCTGACAAAGTGAATATTCATTTCAACGTGTTTCGTCCTTAGATGTTGCACTTGATTACAGATTAAGTAGATGGCACTGACATTGTGCCAGTAGACAATAGTGGCATGTGTAGGAGGGTCGTGTAGTTCTAAAAGAAGATTACGAAGCCAACAAATTTTCAAGACAACATTCGCGATCCCCTATACTTAGCATATGCACTGGATTGAGATAGGGCAGTGTCACACCCCGCCTCGAGCACCCCCGGGAGTCCTAGGCTTGACACCCATTGGTACAGTGTGCGGATCCAACATTTTTGTTCAGCGGATGCAAAAATGGACAGATCAAAACAAGTCAAATATGAGAAAATTGGACAAGTCAAAACGGGTCAAATGATGATATTTTATTCGACTAAACATGATAAAATTAATCACATCCTAAAACGATAAAACCAATGAATCCTAAACAACTATGTTAAGCAACCTAACCAAAATAATCGACAACAAGAAAGAACTCGATTTGCTAACATTTTACGTTCTTGTAGCGATGACGAATGACTTCAAACTATTCACTTTTAAAAATATGCTATTGATTCAAGAATATTACACATTTTTATCAAAAAAAAATTTAAATATTGGCTTACGTATACGTAACCCATAGTGTTACGTATACGAAAACAGAAAACAAAAAAATTGCGGTTACGTATACGTAGTCCATAGTATTACACATTGTTTTAATGATTTTCGTACCTAACTTTGTGGTTTTCTCTTGATATTTCCCCTATATATATATATATACACACACACACACTCAATTTAATTACATTACTCATCTAGTCAATTTAATTTATTTGGACTAGATCCTAATTAAACATATTTTTAATTAGGTATGTTTGAAATTCAAATAAAATTTAAAGGTTTATTTTGTAACTTTATATACATTAGAAAGGGGTAATATGAAACATTTAATGTTGGAAATTGGAATTTGAGTGCTAGTAGACAACTTTCACTTCCTTTTTTTTCAGATTCCAACACCTTATCATCTTCTCATTCATCTTTTTTTTTGTTCATCTTCTCCGTAAAAACATTTTCTCCATTAAAGCTCCAACTTGGATAACACCAAAATCATCAGGTTTCTTTTCTCTCTTTCTCTGATTGTCGACACATAGGTGCCTCTCAAGTATTTACAAATGAGCCACCTTAAAAAGATTGAAAATTTTCTATTATTCGAATGAATCTCAGTGGGTGCCTCGCCACCCGCTGAAGAACATATAGATCCGCCTCTGCATTGGTACCTGCTTTGATTTCAAGTTAGCATATTTTGCAGCGGAAAATGTTTGTTAAAGGATCGGTGTTTCATAATCTCAACCTTGATAGTTGGTTTTTGTAAATATAAGAATATTATCATGTAAACAAAGATCTTTGTTTAAATATTAGGGTTTAATAACTCAACTTCTTTGATTACAACGAAATCTGAAATCAATAAACTACTGTCAACAAACAGTTATTTATAGTTCACAAGGAAGGTAAAAAAGTCGAGGGATCATAATCCTCCGGGCACATTTCCTTAAGGTCATTTCCTATGCTTAGGTGCTAATACCCACCATGGCACGGACCTGTAATATTTTCTTTATGGTTGATCTTGGGTTTATATCCGTAGCCAGACTTGGCTAAGAACAAAACATACATCTATCTTCTGGACTATATCCGTAGCCAGCCTCGATATATAATATTTGTTTACTCTTTACCTGAAAATGTTTGAAAATGAAACGTCAGCGATAAGCTTGTGAATACTTTTATGACACAAAAATCTTTATCTTTAGGCAACAACACTTGTTAAATATTTAATTATAACTTCTAACAAACACATTGTTATATTCGTCAATATAGCCATTGTATACACTTGCATCATACTAGAGGGATGCGGGACCATCGGATGCACGTCTTACACAGCACTCGATGAACTTACCAGCCCTGCTCGGAGCAAGTGTATCACTTGATCAAACTTTACGTATACATATGGGAATAACTACCCCTGGGGATATATCCGTAGCCAACCCCATACGGCGATATGCTTTAACATATTTAGCGCATACTTTTCCATTTTCGTAAATGTAATAGGTTTGATCGTTTCTGAAAAGCGTTTTAAAATGTATTCACCTTGATTGGTAGTAGGTTGACAGTAATCTAGACACCTAGCAACTTAGGGAGTCGAGACTTAAAGCTCTAGCACTGATGTGTTGCAAAACACATGTCTTTTATCCTATTGTATTCGTGCATTTTAGATAGTTTTGTATTCGTTTTTATCTGTTTTTAGTTCGTATTGAGTCTATGTCATGTTTTCAGGTGCGCGTGTGGAATAATAAGCGAAATCAGGATCTTCCCGGTACGTGAAGATGAAGTATCAGAGTTTCGCGGTACACAAGAAGTTAGAATACGGGCCCCGACTGTTTTCTCCTTCGCGGTACGCAAAGGACCATTAACCTTCTTGCGCGGTACGCGAGAACCATAAAATCTGTGAATAAAACCCTAATCGATAATTTATAGAATTAGAAGGTCATTATGATGGGAGTTCGATTGACAACCGTCTAGAGAAGAGTCTAGGGCGATTTTTGAGAAGGAAGAAAGCATTGGGAGCCTGAGTTTGAAGATTGAGTGATCGAATCGGTTAGAATTCAATTGTTCGGTTTTGATTATTTATTCTTGGTATTCCATCAGTTGTTTGAAACCATGTTTACTACTTTTACTTTTGGTTTGTTGGTTTTGAGTATGATGCTTGGCTAAAACTTCAATATTGCCTAGGTTCTTGATGAATGATTGTTAAAGTTTAGATTTTTATCAGTTTTGGATTCATGTCTTGTGTTGATGCTATTATAACAAATCTGATTTTGATTGTTTGATGATTATGCATGCTTAATTATGGTTTATTATTGATTAATTGTTCCATATGCGTCTTTGTGAATGTCTTTCACGTATGGATGCGTATTAGCTCGCTTACTTTGTGTTTGTGACTAGTTTGTGGTTTGATAGACGTTAGTAACCCTAGGAACAGTGATTACTAATTTCTTAGAATTGAGTGTTCTTCTTATCTAGATACCCGAAAGGTGATAGGTAAGCGGTTAGTCCTCGGTGTTAGAGTTCTAAGTGTAAACTTTCTGAAAGGCGGTTTCCTTAGGTTTCTAGTGTCGTTGCTAATTCATGTCAAATCGATTGTTTTCATATTACTCCTTGCATCTTTGATGTATTTAGACAGTGAGACTGAAAGGTGCTCTGTCTATAGAGTTCTTTAGTGTCGTTGGTGACACCGAGAGGTATTCTAATCAACTGGTGCGCATAATTTCCTTTAGGTTTCCTTTTGGTCACATCCTAAGAGTGATTGGGAATCCACTAGGTAGTTCAAGGGTGACATATTTTAGGATCCCAGTTCCATTACAGTTTCCATACCTGATAGAAGTTCGAGCTTAGCAACAGGATTCATAACCTAGGTAGTGTTTTTCTCTATTCTTGATCTTTTTCGAGTCTTTTGTCTGATAGTTAGCTGCTGATCGAGAGTTCTTATTACTTTTGATCTCTTTACTTTAATCTTAGTTATAGCAATCCCCCAAAACCAATTTTCTTAGTTCTAGTGTCTAGTTTAGTTATATATAGTGTCTCTAGGGTTCGATATCCGGTCTACCGTTAAGCTTAGCTACATTCGATAGGTATACTTGCCTGTCAGTGCGGTCTAGTTCATAGGTTTTCCAGAGTATTACTAGAGTGTCTAGGTTAGGTTTTTATATAGTTTTTATAGACCGTCTGGACGACATCAAGCACCTTATCTTGGATTTCTACGCGTTCCTCGGATATCCGCGGTTGAAAATGCCTAAGTGCGGTTCTTTAGAGAAAGTTAGTCAAAAAGCGGGTTTTGTTTTTCTTACCTTTAATACACGGTCTCACAACAATATTTCAATGTTAGTATTTTTTTATAGTCTTGCACGGCGGGGTCTTAATACTAGTTCAAACATATTATACACCATCCCTAATCAATTCATACATATTATACACTATAAACCAACATGATTCATATATGACTTGATACTATTACACCATAAACCAACATACGTATACCTTAAACATGATTCATATATGACTTCATACTATTACATCATAAACCAACATTCATATTAGGGGTGTTGTTCGGGTAATTTAATCGGGTTTCGGGTAGATCGGTTCGGGTTAATCGGTTTTTCCGTGTGTGTAAATTTATCCGATAACCGATCCGAATAACATTCGGGTAGATCGGGTTCGGGTTAATCGGTTTTCAGTTTAATCGGGTCGGGTTTCGGGTAGGGACACATGGTTGAAAAAAAATGAATCAAGTTTAAAAACATAAAATAAACGTGTATGTGAAACAAAAATAAGTACATTTCCAAGAGATTAAGGCTTCAAATAGAAGTATTCGTGTTTAAGTGGTGGATTTTTTAAACTCATAGTTTAGAAGCGGATTTTGGTGGTGGTGGTGGTGGTGGTGAGAAGAGAAAGGGTAGAATATATAAATGTTCGGTTTATTCGGGTTAATCGGGTTTTTAATGCTTGAAAGTCTAACCGAAACCCGACCCGAATAACAATCGGTTTAAACGGTTTTCGGGTTAATCGGTTACGGGTTATTCGGGTACAGGTTTAATCGGTTCGGGTGAAGTTGGTTCGGGTCAGGTTAACCGGGTACGGGTAAAATCAACGGGCCTAATTTATATACCTTATATAATGTCAATATAACCATTCAATTCAACATGATTCATTTATGACTTTAATACATTCACATTTGTTTATTTTTTGCTTTGTGTTTTGTTAACATAACAATTTCACATCAAAAATAAAATAGTTGTATATTTTGTTTTAAGTTCATTACATATGTTTTTATTTTTTAAATCATTTATCGTTATCCGATTTTAAAATCAGTCTAACCAGTAGACCAGTAAGATAGCTCCTTCAATAAGAGATCTTGTCACGTAAACATTCCTTATAATTTGCTCTTTCCCTTTGACGGCAAACTCCCCATCGCCTTGGCTTGTTCCCGGAGGACAAACTTCTACGTCTTCCCTGTAGACGTCTTTGGCAACTCCTGAAACACCACAGTACTTGGCGACATATAACGCGGTAAGTTATTCCGACAATCCCCGTTTAACTCGTAACCATCTTTTAGCTTCACAAAAGCACACGACGTCTCCCACCAATGATCGTCCGGTCAACCCACCACTGCCGCCTCGAGAACAGCTGGATGCTGATTGTACTATATTTTCGCAACCAGATATTATAATATCTTTTGATCGATCTTTGAGTTCGATATAACCATCGGAATGTCTAACACCCAAATCCCCACTTAGAAACCACCCGTCTTTAAAAGCTTCTTGTGTCGATTTAGTGTCGTTTAAATACCCGTTCATCACGGTGTTCCCTCGGAACATGACCTCGCCGATCGTTTTAGCATCCCACGCGATACTTTTCATGGTCACCGGATCTTTAACGTTGACTTCTTCTAAGCCCAAATGTTTAACACCTTGTTGCGATTTAAGTTTAGCTCTAGTTTCTAACGGTAGCGAGTTCCAATCGGGTTTTGAGATGCTGACGGTTCCTGGACCGTACGTCTCAGTGAGACCATACGCGTGACACACATCGAACCCTAGTTGCTCCATACCAAAAACCACCTGAGAAGGCGGAGGAGCACCACCGGTCAACACCGTCACCTTTCCCGGAAGCGGAAGCTGCTCCGCGGCTGGCGCGTTGATAATCGTGTTCAAAACCGTGGGAGCCGCACTCATGTGTGTAACTTGGTGCCTAGATATGGATTCAAAGATACCCTTTTGCGGTAACCACCCTCAGGCAGACATTTGTGCCGCCTTGCGCCGCCACTCCCCAAGTCAAACACACCCGTTGCAGTGAAACATAGAAACAACCCATAAGTATACCGACATAGACCGCATCTCATAAAGTAAAACCGCTGCTAATGAGTTCAGATACGCCCCGCGGTGACTATAAACCACGCCTTTCGGCTTGATGTCGTTCCCGATGTATAATTAAGCGCGATTGGTTCACACTCATCATTTGGTCTTCTGATCTCAAAATCAAGGCTTCCCATTGCCAAAAGAGCTTCATATTCAACAATTTCAGGCTTCTGTTAATAACTTTGCTTTGTTATTATGGTAAAATAGTTACGTATATTGATGTTTTTGATTGAATCGGTATACAAGAAAGCAACATCCTATTTAAACATGAACTGGTCAAAAACAAAAAATGGAAAAAGATGAAATGTCGGCAAGGTTCTGGGAAAGCGAGGAGTGGGCTGTCAAGGGTTTGATTAAGGAGGTAAAATGGGAAATATGTTTGTGATTATTAGAAAAGGAATAAAAATAAATCTCGGTCTTTACTCCCCTCAAGTTGGCGCGTGGAGGTTCACTACACCCAGCTTGTCAAGTAGGCTGTGAAGACTTTGTGTGCCTAATGGTTTCGTGAAAACATCAGCAATTTGAGCTTTCGTGTTGATCTGCATGGGTTGTATTTGTTTGGATTCGACTCGTTTTCTGACGAAGTAATAATCCATTTCAACATGTTTGGTTCGCTCATGGAAGACCGGGTTGTTTGCAATATGTCTGGCAGCTTGATTGTCACAAAATAATTGTGTAGGCCCATCACATGGCAATTCAAGCTCCTTTAATAACCACCTCATCCATATAATTTCGCTTACCGAAGACGCCATAGCTCGATATTCTGCTTCAGCGGATGAGCGGGAACCAACCGACTGTTTCTTTGACTTCCACGATATAGGACTACCACCTAACAGTAATAAATATCCGGTTTACGATCGTCGCGTCATAGGACAACCAAGCCAGTCTGAGTCACAGTAAGCTGTGAGGTTTGTTCCACCATCTTTGCTAAGAAGGATACCTTGTCCCGGGGTTGCCTTGAGGTATCGTAAGACACGGGTAGCAGCTTCAAGATGACTGTCTCTTGGATCACTGACAAATTGACTTAGGACATTCACTGAATAAGCGATATCGGGTCTTGTGGCTAGTAAGTAGAGAAGTCTTCCAATAAGTCTTCTATATTGGTTAGCATCCACCCGACCTTCATTATCTCGTTTGTCCAACTTTAAATTTTGTTCCATGGGGAACGAGCTCGGTCGAGTTCCCAACATACTCGTGTCTTCTAAAACATCTAACGTGTACTTTCGTTGGCTGAGAACCATACCGTGCTTTGTTCGTGCGACTTCGATGCCAAGAAAAAACTTTAAAGGACCAAGATCTTTGATACTAAATTGTTTGTGAAGAAAATCTTTGGTTTCTTGTATTTTCTTCATGGCATTTCCTATGATGATGACATCATCCACATAAATGAGCACGGCAATGAAGGTTCCTTCCTTTTTGAATAGGAATAGCGAATGATCGGCTTTCGACTCCTTGAAACCAAGTCGTTGCAAGGAGGTGGTAAACTTTTGGTACCAATTTCTCGAGGCTTGTTTAAGCCCATAAAGTGACTTCTTGAGTTTACAAACCCAGTTGTCATTTTGTTTTCCAAAGCCTTGAGGAATCTTCATGTAGACGTCTTCATGCAAGTCTCCATGTAAGAAAGCGTTATTTACATCAAGTTGATGAGTATGTCATTCCCTCTTTACCGCCACGACTAGCAAAGTTTGAACAGTGACAAGTTTTGCAACCGGAGCAAAAGTGTCATGGAAGTCAACGCCTTCCATTTGTGTGAACCCCTTTGCTACGAGTCGTGCCTTATACCGTTCTATTTCTCCACTTGGTTTGTACTTTATTTTGAATACCCATTTCGAGTCAATGGCTCGCTTCCCTTTAGGTAACTCTTCCAATGTCCAAGTTTCGTTTTCTTCAAGTGCTTGAATTTCTTTTTTCATGGCCTCTACCCATTTTGGGTTTTGCATTGCTTGACCAAAATGCTTTGGCTCATTATTAGAAGTAATGGCCGCCAAGAAAACTTTGTGTGCGTTAGTAAAATTATCATAAGAACCAAAATGTGCTAAAGGGTGTACCGTTGAGGGTTCATGATCGGAGTTTGTTGATGAATGCTCATGGTCTATAGATGGGGAAGCTTCACATCATAATCATTGAGATGAATCGGTTTAGTTTTTTTTCTTTTTGGTCGTCCAAGATTTTCAGGCCCTCCCCTAACGTCTTCATTATCATTTATTGGGCTGGTTAATGGGGCGGTGTTCTCGGGAATGGGATTGTTATCAGGAATGGGACTGTTCTCGGGTATTTGGCTTTGTATATCTTCACTCCCTACGGGCTCATCTTGGGATGTTATGGGCTCTTGAAGCATAGCAGGCTCTTGGGTAGTATCACAAACTTTTCTTGAATTTGGTTCCATGTACTGGTCACTGTGGTTCTCCACTTGTTCATGCTCCCAATGCCTTGGCCAATTAAAAACCTCTTCTTCATTTTTAGGTGTTTCCACCTCTGTGCAAGGGAAGATATCTTCCAAAAATTTCACATCTCTTGTTATAATGATCTTTTTATGTTGAAGATCATAAATCTTGTATCCCTTCGTGCCCGGTGGATAGCCCAAAAATATACCGGGCCACCCCCTCACTTCGAATTTATCTCCTTTGGTCTCCATGCTTTGGTAATATGCAAGACAACCAAACACCCTTAAGTGTTCATATTCAGCCTTTTGGTCGTATAATAACTCATAGGGTGTTTTGCCTTCAATCACATCGGAGGGGAGTCGGTTTATGATGTGTCCGATGTGAGTAGCCGTTAAAACACACTCTCCCCAAAATTTAGTGGGAAGGTTTGCTTCAAACTTTAGGGCCCTTGCCGTTTCCAAGAGATGTCGATGTTTTCGTTCCACAACGCCATTTTGTTGTGGTGTATGCGGACAAGTGGTTTCTAACACAATTCCTTCTCGAGTATAAAAATCAAGCATGTTGTTGGATGTGAATTCTCCTCCATTGTCACATCTAATCCTTTTGATGTTCTTTTCAAATTGGACTTGTACCATTTTGTGAAAAGTAATTAAGTAGGTGCTAGCTTCATGCTTATGTTTGAGAAGAAAAACCCATACGGCTCGACTAAAATCGTCAACTATGGTGAGAAAATAGCTTGCTCGTGTAAAAGAAGGTGTTCGATACTTGCCCCACACATCACAGTGTATAAGTTCAAAGCACTTACTAGTTTTTGTTGTACTTATTGAAAAAGGCATTCGAGTGAATTTTGCCTTCATACAAGAATCGCAAACACCTTTTGAGTTTAAAGAAGCATCCTTAATAAAACCAACATGAGAAAGTTTAGAAATGGATGCGTGACCCATTTTTTTATGCCACGTGTTAACTGAGGCCATCATTGTTTGCCTCTTTATTTCCATCGTCCCCATCTTGTATAGACCTTTGACACATTCACCCGCTCCAATCAATTCCCTCGAACTTAAGTCATGCATAACGCAAAAATTTGGAAAAAATGTCACAGTACATTGTAAATCATTTGATAATTTGCTAACGGATAGCAAATTGCATTTGAAATCTGGAACGTGTAAAACATTTTTAGTAACTATACCATTTGGCAAGGTGTAATTCCCCCGGCCTTCAAAGGGTATTGTTTCACCATTTGGGATAGTGACCGGACACTCATAATTCCTTTTTGTTAAGTTTTTGAGTAGGGAATTGTCATAGGTAAAGTGCTCGGTGGCACCCGAGTCAATGACCCATTTACCTTCACGGTCAATGTTACCTGCTACGTTAACAATCGGCTTACTTTCTTCCTTGACCGCCTCCCCTTCTTTTCCGAAAAGCTTCACAAATTGTTGGTATTGTTCATCATTTAGCCCTGGTATAGGACTCGTTTGGCTGTCAACACAAACAGCCCTTGGTTTGATTGGAATATAGGACTGGAATGCAGCGGAAGCGGTGTAAAGGCCGCCATCGTTGTTCTTGTTTCCGGCCATGTGGCTAGGGTTAAAGGTTTACGATCGGTTTTTTTTTGTGTGTAGGATCTCAATACCTCTCTGATACCATAATAACTTTGCTTTGTTATTATGGTAAAATAGTTACGTATATTGATGTTTTTGATTGAATCGGTATACAAGAAAGCAACATCCTATTTAAACATGAACTGGTCAAAAACAAAAAATGGAAAAAGATTAAATGTCGGCAAGGTTCTGGGAAAGCGAGGAGTGGGCTGTCAAGGGTTTGATTAAGGAGGTAAAATGGGAAATATGTGTGTGATTATTAGAAAAGGAATAAAAATAAATCTCGGTCTTTATCTGTAGTGCCGGAGGTTTGCTGGAATCCGGGATCAAGACTATTTGAGGCACCGTAGCCGTTGATTTCAACATGACCTCGATTGCACCTTTGACAACATCCATAAACTGGTAATCAACGAATATGAGTTTAGCACTTGAATGTTTAAGCAAAGTTGACACCATATTTGAATCATGGCGGACGTTGAGGGTGCAAAGAACAGCACCGGCCATCGGAACCGCGAAATGGAGCTCGTACATTTCCGGGATGTTTGGGGCCAGGACAGCCACCTGCAAACGACATAATCAGAATAACAAAATGACATGTTATGACCTAATATGACTGAACTCGAACTTTTTTTTTGTCAAAATATACATTTTGATCAAGAAAATTGGTTTACACATCGTTCATGAGTTTCCCGCCAAGTGAAGTTGACATGATCGTCGTAGACGATTGATAATCTGTCTCTGTAAACAATAGCCGATCTCTCCAAGAAGCTGATTGGGGAAAGAGGAACGTAATTTGCAGCGCAACGAATCGTACCTTCCATCGATAAAAATAAGGTTCTTCAAAACTGAACTTCTTGTTGGGGTGTGTTTTGCAAAATGTTTGTGCTTTTAATGGGGTATTTGATAGCGACTATTTTTAGTCTATGATGCGAGTCCACGACGTGTGCGGTTGGTGATCGCATGCAGACCTATGGATTTAGATGTGGATAGAGGTTTAAATTTATTTTATAAAATTTGTTCATATAGTTTGAGTTGATTTAGTTACATGATGGACTCATCTCATTAAGCATTTAATGTAGAAGTATACCTGCCTAACTTGTAATTATTAATGCATCAATAGCATCAAATATTTTACTAGCTTCTTCTAACTTTTATGATATCATTGTTACTTTTTATTTTTGACAAATTGGTTTCTAATAATTCAAACTATTACTAATTGGCTAATAATAATCCAAACTAACGGTTTGACTGTTGATAATCTCAACTTTCATTTTTGTTGTCAATGACAATCCCAGTAGCATAATAATCATAGATTTACACTAGATTTTCACTTATTTCCGCTAAAAATGACTATCTTAAATTAAATAGAGAAACATACAAGCGTAATCGAGTGTGAATTAAGTACAAATCGAGTGTAAATATATGATGATTATGCTACTGGGACTGCCATTGACAACAAAAATGAAAGTTTGAATTATCACCAGTCAAACTGTTAGTTTGGATTATTATCAGCCAATAAGTCATAGTTTAGATTATTAAAACAATTTTGCCTTTATTTTTTACCATGTCAACTTTTTCCGATTTCTTTTCGGTGTTTCTCCTGGCCATAACAACGTTTTTTTAAATGATTTGTAATACAAATTTAATAGATGAAAGATTTCATCTTCATTCATTCGATTAAATTTTTTATTTATTTATGAATTCTTCCGTTTGTTTGATTGATGTAACTAGGCGTTCATTTTGGTAGGAGAAGATTGGGACGTTGTAAGATTTAAGGTGAAGGACATTTTTTACATGTATGTAACTTGTTTTTTTTAAGTATATGTAACTCGTTAACACGAAGAACACGAGAACACATTAATTTACATATATGTAACTTACTATTTTCATAGAATATTAGTTTTGTCCTTTTCTTTTTATGCGGTTACATATATATAAGGGATGAATGATTTGAAACTCTTAAATATTGTGAGAACTCGACAAAAAACCAATGAAAATCAATTTTTTTTGTTTTTACTACATTTATTATTACCATACAAAATAAAAAATGAATTTATATATATAGATATCTATACTATATAACAAATAAAAGTTTTTCATGTCACGTGTCGTCTCCATATTCGTTCTCATTTTTTTTCGTCTCTCTCTTATTAAATACAGCTCTATCTTTTTAAAGAAAATATTAATCTTTATATTAATAAATCACCTGACATATTTTGACGTGCGTATACTGTTAACAGATTATATCGTATTACACGGGTTTATTCAACCCGTGTAAAAAGACTTTTTAAAAAATAATTTTTTTATTACCTAGTATATAATAGGATTATTGGATTTTAATAATCACAACTTTTAGCAATTGGTCAATAATAATCTCAAATGAAAATATTCTTACCACCAGTCCCTACTTTCAAACAATTTTTTTACATTGGACCCCCGTTAAAAAAACTTGACGCCGTTAGGTTTTATATGACGTGGACATCTGCAAACCGGTGGAAAGTCGAGCCAAGCTAGCAGTGGTCTCGTGGTTTGTTTTGAAATTGGCTCTGGTGGTGTTTAACTGGTCTCGTTAAACACTTCTATTATCTATGTTTAGCCTTGCCGGAAAAACAAGACCAGTTAAACACCGCCAGAGCCAATTTCAAAACCCACCACTAGACCACTGCTAGCTTGGATCGACTTTCCGGCAATTTGCAGATGTCCACGTCATATAAAACCTAACGGCGTTAAGTTTTTTAACAGAGGGTTCAATGTAAGAAAATTGTTTGAAAGTAAGGACCGGTGGTAAGAATATTCTCAGTTGAGATTATTATTGGCCAATTGATAAAAGGTGGGATTATTATAATCCAATAATCCTATATAATATTATATTTTTTAAATCCATGTAATACATGTGTTTTTAACCTAGTATATATATCTAGGATTAGGTTCAAATAAAAAGGGTTTTTAAAATAAGAAGTGTGAGAAGGATTTAGGGCTATTAGATCAAATTGTAGAAAGAATTTAATTGTTGAGATCAAACTGTAGGAGAAAAATTTGTTGAAAGGGTATTTTAGTCATGGTCATTTTTTTGACTTTTTATCAAGTTCCCCCCTTTTTTTTAAACATTCATAACTTTTACATACGACATTATTTTAAAAAAAAATTACACCATAAAAACGAGCGTTTTTTTATCTTTAAAACGAGTATAGTGTCGTTATATACAAAAAACGAATTTTTTTTTACGTTTTCCAACTAATTGTGTAATGTCAAGTATGATAATTGTGTAACATCAGGTCTGGTCATTGTGTAATGTCAAGTCTGGTCATTGTGTCAAATATTTTTAAAACCTTTTTTTACCATAACCTAACCCATATATATATATATATATATATATATATATATATATTAAATGAAAACTCAATTTAGTTTTGAAAACCATGGAAACTCATCTTGTGGCCTATATGTTGCCACATCCACTCTTTTAACAATTTTTTTTTTTTGTAGGAAGGGTATATTAGTCTTTTACAATGTAGGTTATCTCTTTTCCTGTCATAATCTCTTTTTCTAACTTCCTCTCTCTATCACTCTTTTATTATCAAAAACCCTAAAAATGTTTAAGATTCATGTGTATCCCTCTCCCATTTTTTTCTCTCTAAAGTTTTCAGATCCAACCTCCATTTTTCATAATGAAATAGACGGTTCAATGCCGGTAACCATCGTCCCTTTGCCACGAAGTGCGTCCAAAGACCTCCATACGAAGGTGGAGTTTCGTGGCCGGAGAATCCGCATACCACCATACGCGCCGCCCGGGTTCCGACCCACCTAGTCGACTCTGTCAACTCCGGCAAAACCCGTCAGCGGTGGGTTGTTGAGAACTCGTTCAGAATCATTCAATTTGAACTCAACTCGGACTAAGTCAGTTGGCGACTCGCCTTATGTCAGGGCGAAAAACTTCCTGGTAAGATCATAAGAACTTAATTTAAGAAAGAATTAAAGAAGGATTCGGAGAGGGCGATTTTAATTCACACGATTCGCTTCTCTGCTTTAGTCGGAACTTACCATTCCTTGGTCGTTTTGGTTCTTTAAGAAAAAATCAAAGAAGAAGCTGAATGGATAATGAGTTTTAAGTTTTTTTTTAAATTTAGAAATAGAGAAAAAGATATATGAAAAGATGGATGTTGGGAAGATAAAATCCAGACCTGCAGTATAAAAACAAATTTTTTCATATCTACTTTTTAAGGCTAGTCAAAATAAATATCTTGTAATAATTATTCTTTTTTAAATTTGTAAAGCTATTAATTATATGAAAATTGCTTTTTAATTTACTGTTTAAATTACCTTTTTTATTTTAATTTTTAAAATATTAATTATAATATTATCCGGTTTTTAAATCCAGTTGAACCGGTCTGACCAATCCGACCAGTGAACCTCTAGCGTGACCGGTTCAACAACCGGTCTGGTTTTCAAAACATTATTATTTTTTATGCTGCAAATCAAGTTAAAGTGTTTAGATTTGTGTGAAATGTGTTTTTTAAATTTGGGTGTTTAGAGAGCATTGTCGTCACTTTGTCAACCAAATCACAGCGTTCAGTACTTTGCCAGCAATTCATACATTTATAAATGTAAATCTCTTTTGTCCTATTTTGTGTTAGAGATTTTCTTTTGTTAGCTACATATGTAACAAAATCCTAGTTATATGTGTTACATTTTGTTAGCTAGAAATGTATCATAAATGTTTCTAAATGAAATGTTTTTTCTTCTAAATGATATTCTTTTCAAAAGTTAATATTTTTTTCTAAATGATATTCTTTTCAAAAGTTAATATTTTTTCATGGTCATGGTCCCTTAAAAATGTTGAGTTTTCTTGCCCCATGTGAATGTATGATGAGATATGGGTGTTATTATTCTTGTTGAAGATATTGTTTTAAAAATCAATTTAGTTTTAGACAATCCTAGTTACATAAATAACAATCTAGTTACCTATCTAGCATTTATTAGCTACACATGTAACATTTGTCATTTACATAATTTTTCTAAGTGAATGTTTTTTTTCTTGCAGAGTTTAAACAATCGCCCCAAATCAGAACCTAATCGCCAAAATCAGAACCCGAGCCGATGAGAGATAAAAAGTGTGCAGTGGTTAAGCGAGAAAGATAGAATAATGCTTAGTTATACAAGAAACGAAGCTACGGTTGTAATGAATTGTATGTTTGAGTTTTTATGCTTCTCGTAAAATTTTACATATGTAATTACCAAATGTTAGACATGTAACATTTTTTAGCTACATACGTAATTTTTTCGCTAGTTACATAATGTAAATATTGTAATATTTAATCAATAAAAAGTTACTGATTATATGGATTTTTCTTTATTAGATACATATGTAACATTTTATTATTCTGCATATGATTACATACATATGGATCTTCTTTTAAACAATCTCACATTAAAAAATAATCAAGTCAAAAAAACTAGAATTAAAAAACAGAATTTGTAAAAATAAATAAACCTTGTTTTTATAAAAGTTTGAATTTCATTTTTATATAAAAAAGAATAAATTATAAGTTGGTAATTCTTTTAGTTGAAATTAAAAAAATAGGATTTAAGAAAAAACAAGAGAGAGATTATTGATGTGATTGTTGACTTTTTAATTGATGGAAAAAGATGGTTGAATGTGTAAAATGACTAGATTACCCTTATTGTCATTAAATTAAATGTTATTGAAAAATATTTTAGTTTTTTTAATCTCTTTTAATGTCAACCACACAATTCAAATGAATTAGTGAAACATGTGTTGTAGAATGGATTTTCAGGGATTTCACAACTCAATAAGGTTTTCATAATATACTTTCCATATATATATATATATATATATATATATAGGGATCCGCTAAAAATTGTAAAAAGTGTAAAAAGTGTTTTAAAACGCTCATAACCGGCTCATACGAACTCCGGTTTTACTCATTTCGGCGGCGTTGGAACCGTCTAATCGAACTCTACGATCTTAGCTTGTAAGGTTTAGTTTTTGCCTTAAAGTTTAGCCTTAGGGGTTTAGCTTTTAGTATTTAGGCTTTTGGGGGGGGGGGTAGGGGTTTTAGGTTTTTGGGGTGGGGTGGGGTGGGGGTTAGGTTTTTGGGGGGTTTGGGTTGGAGGTTTAGGCTTTTGGGGGATGGTGGTGGTGTTTTTAGACGACTTTTTTGGCTTTTTAGGGTTTTTTTTTTGTTAGGATTTAGGTTTTTCGGGGTGGGGGGGTTTTAGGTTTCTCAGGGTGGGGTGGGGGTTAGGTTTTGGGGGGTTGGGGTAGGGGGTTTAGGCTTTTGGGGGGTGGTGGTGGGGTTTTTAAAAGACTTTTTACACTTTTTGCCTTCTTAGAATATCCCTCCCCTATATATATAAATAGGGGTGGGTTCTAGAGAAAATCACACAGTTAAGCGAAAACTGAGAAAACCATTAAAAAAAACCATTTTTAACTAATAATATAATAATATTTATTTTTTATTTTATTTTTATTTTTTTATAACAGTTTCAATGTAACAATACACATTTTTACCACAAAATCATTTAAATATTGGCTTACGTATACGTAACCCAGAGTGTTACGTATACGTAAATAGATAACAAAAAAATTGCGGTTACGTATATGTAACCCATAGTATTACTCATTGTTTTAGTGGTTTTCTCAGTTTTCGCCTAACTTTGTGGTTTTCTCTTGATCCATCCCCTATATATAGAGGAAGGATCATAAGAAAACTCATTGTTCATGAGAAAACCAAAAAACTAATTATTAAAGGTAAAAAAAATATTAAAAAAATCATAACTCAAAAAATAAATCAAAAACTAAAAAAGTGGTTTAGAGACCTTGTTCCCCATGTCGTCCCGGTTAAAAAAAAACTAGGTTTAGATTTTGGGTTTAGTTTTTAGGTTTAGTTTAGCTTTTAATTTAGGTTTTTGGAGGGGTGGTGTGGGGGGTTTAGGCTTTTTGAGGGTGGGTGGTGTGGGTTTAGGTTTTTGGGTGGGGGTGGGGTGGGTTAGGTTTTTGGGTGTACTAAACATATGCAGTAGGAGTTTTTTATTTTCTCATGAAAATGAGTTTTCTAGTGAACTCGGCCCTATATATATATAGTAAAATGAAAACCCTCTCCACTTGAGAAAACCACTAAACCCTATGGAAAAAAATGTTTTTTTAGATTGATTATACACCTAAAAAAAACATTTTTTGTCAAAAACAAAAATAAAAAAACGCTAAGTGAAAAAAAAACATGTAAAAAATAGCAAAACTTCCCGTTTTCTCTTTCTTAAATAAGCAACAAGTCAGCAATTACATATGTAAAAAGCGTCAGATTTTTATAAAAAAAATTTAAAAAGACGCTGAACGTTTTTTTTATATTTTTTCACCAAAAATGATAAAATTGAAAATAGAATCCATCCCAAAAATAAAAAAAAAATCTTTGTGTTTGATGTGTTACATATGTAAAAATAGGGTTTAGTGTTTTTTTCAAGTGGAGTGAGTTTTTGTTATAACCCTCCCATATATATATATATATATATTAAAAAAATCTACACATGTATAAGTTTACCACTTACATGTGTAAATGTTTACTATTTATACATGTGTATAAACTTTTTTAAGAATAAATTAGAGAGGAAAAAAAATGTCTGGGAGCGGAAAAGTAGTTGGGCATTCTCCATGAAAGCAGAGGCCCTCGCTCGAAGATAAAACAGAATGATAAACACATTCGGTGGACCACGGTATTCAAACACAATTTTTAAATATTTACTTATTTTTAATAAAATCCCAAGTTTATCTCCACAAAATCGGTTGACATTAATTTCACAACTAGTAATTTTACCCGAAGTCGACACTCTGAGGTGAGGGTCGACACTTTGAGGGAGTGTCGACCCTCCTATAGCACGATACAAAGTCATGAACGCGTGTTCAGGCGACACTATGGTGTGCCTAGTCGACACTATTAGGTGACGCTATAGAGTGCCTTGTCGACACTATCAAGTGACACTATAGAATGGTAGTCGACACTATCAGGTGACACTATAGAGTGACTGATCGACAATATCAGGTGACACTATAGAGTGCTGGTCAACACTATCAGGTGACATATAGAGTGTCTGGTCAACACTCTCAAAGTGTCAACCAACACTATCAGCCGACACTAATAGGCGACACTAGAAAAGTTAACCGATTTCATGTGGTGTATTCGTACAGATCACGTAACACTTATGTAGCCCATATATTTTAGTTTTCGCAGTAGACCAAATACCATGTGAGTTCTAATCCCCTTTTTGCCTGTTTTAGGGGTGGTGTGCATACTTAGTGAAAAGTGTTTATTACATATTTTATATTAGTAAACGAAAGCGAAAGTTACGTTTTAGAGAAATGTTTAAAAGAGGCAAAAGTACGATTTATGTAAAGTATGGTTGTATTTTTGGCAAGCGTTTATTATATTTTCATATACATAAACAAAGGCATGATACATGTGCAAAGTATGATATAAATAAAGCAAAGATATTTTATGACAAACGTTTATTATATTTTATATGCATAAACAAAGGCATATCATGTGTTAAGTTTTGAACAACATAAAGAAGGTTTTATGAAAAGAAAGTGAACAGTTTACCTACGGGAATGTGTACCAGCTCGTTAAGGTCCTTCGAGGATAGATGTTACTTATACAAGATGCCATATATGGGTTATGCCCATTAGTAAGAGCCTTTGTGGTTCGTTAACGGTTGTACAACTGGTTCTTAGTGATACGGAGTAACGATGGTTAGTCATTGTGATGATTTTGTCACCTAGAGGTAAAGAGCCTTAGGCGACATGTTGTCTCCTAGAGGTAAATAGCCTTAGGCGACATGTTGTCTTCTAGAGGTAAAGAGCCTTAGGAGACATAGTGAGTAGTGAATCCTAGTGGTAAAGAGCCTTAGGATACACTGCAGTTACAAATGGAATTGACGGTATGGTGACAACATCTTGACCCGAGTCAGGACTGTTACAAATAGTTACGGTGATGCATCGTGTAGTCCTTCCCTATTCGTCGACCTTTGGACTTGAGCCATGGGGGCAATATGGAAGGAAATGAAAAGCTAAAGATAAGTTTTAGCCATTATAATTCATGAATGCCTTAAAAGATTATATGTAAAAGTTTTGCCTTGTTGGCATTAAAAGTTATGTTTAAGCGAAACCTTCTTCTTTTAATATATGTATTAATGTTTTATGTATGCATTAGAACTCACTTAGTGTTGCTAATTTTTAGTATGCACATCAGTTAAGTGTAGATGGCAGTAGATGGAAGTGGATGCTTGGCTTGACGAGGAGAGTTACCCGAAGATCAGAGTCTGACATCCCATTTATGTTTAAAGTTTATGATGTTTTAAGACAAGTTTAAATTCGTATCAGACAAGTATGTTTAAGACATGTTATGTATTCCATTGCTTATGTTAAAGTTTAAATCATTTTCGTTGTGATTGTGAATGTCTTATGTTTATGAGCTATGCGTTGATGAGTAAATCCAATAAGTGAGGCCTCCCGAGTTTGGGGCCTTACATATCTCCATTTGTAAAAAGTTTATAAGTAGTTATGAAAATATTATGTATTGATGGTTTACCCTTTAATTTTTCATCTAACTATTAACTTTTAAAAGTGAATTAGTTTTCTTTTTAAACCCTTTTAGCAACTTTTAATTTCCAGATGTTTTATTTTATTATTTTTAGTTACCTATTCTCCAATAATTTCCATTCATTACGTCTAATCTGGAGCTAAATTTATAAACCCAAGTTTGTTAAATGATAGTAAGAGACAAAGAAACAAAGATAATTAAAAGCACATCAATTGAAAAACGAGTTTTATTTGAGTGTGAGTAATTAATTGTTTCCTCTTATCAAAGCCTCTCATTTTGTTATGTTTTATGTCCTTGTTTTCTTTTCTTGATATTTTGTTTTTGTTTTCTGTCTTATATTTATGTTATTTTCACCATAGACATTTTGTTTCTATTTTATATTATGTTTTCTTTTATGTCTTATATTTATGTTCGTGAAAACATATATATTAGTATTTTTATGTTCGTGAAAACATATATATTAGTATTCTATGTTCCATCTTTATGTTACATGTGAACCATATATATTGGATTGCTGCTTGAGATTAGTTAAATTCTTATGGATTGTTGCTTGAGATTAGTTAAATTTATTCAAACAGGTCGACAATTTTTGGTAGGTTTGCTTTACAACAAAATGCAGATGGCATAAGTTTAGTTAAGATCAAAATAAGATAGTTAAAATCACTAAAATAGAAGATAAGTTTAGCAGTAAGCATGAACAGAAAAAAACCTCTTAGGATAAAAAGAAGTGTTTATAAGAAAAATGTGTTAGAAATTGTGAAACCAAACCATATTTTTTTTATATATATTTCGCGTCTTTTTTTGGGCAACTTGTATAAAGGCCCAATGAGCCGAAACCGTGAAACCAAACCGGAATCAAACCGTTAGTAACGGTTCGGTTTGGTTCGGTTTTAAATTTCAATGGTTCGGTTTTGGTTTTTCATAATAAAAAACCGTTAGTAACGGTTTGGCTCACGGTTTGATATAAAAACCGTCAAAACCGGACCGCGAACACCCCTAAGCATGTGTGCCAGGTATAAATGTAGCCTCAAGCAGTAAAGGCAAGGAGGCATCATGAGCAGGCTATCAGGCATCTAAGCTGAAGACTGGTATTAGTATTATGTTGTACTTTCTTTAGAATGTACTAAGACAAGCTTATAATTAAATGATATTTTAAAGTCTTACGCTGTGTATGTTTCTCTGATTACTATATGTTCATGAGTAAATACGACAACTGACTGGCATCTCGGGTGATCCGGGATGTGGGTGTCACGACCGTTTATCAAAGTTTCACAAATCATGCCCTTCATCTGAGATAACCGGAAAATAAAACCAAACCTAACCAGAAAATACGTGACGTAAGCAACCGAGAAAATGTAACTCTATAAATGATGGCCAGTCCCACATTGCTGGCGTGGAGCATTTCTTCACGGTTGAACCCGTCTTTGTGCAGGAGTCACATGTAGTCTCAAGTCTAACTCTTGTGGTGATAGAAGCTGTTCGTATTGCTGTTGTGGGTTTTCGCTTAAATCGGAAAATGGGAAATTATTAAACGATGGGGACTGGTTTTGGGATAAAGGGGGGGAATCATGTTCCCTTGCTGGATGTACATATCCTGTGAGGCAAACAAGTCTGGTATTAAAATATTCGAGCCAAACAACTGTGGGTTGTACATATCCTGTTAGCCAAACATATTGTCTGGTAAAGACATGTCTGATGTTCCCGCTCTCATATTTGATGTACCTGCATGAAAATTCGAGGTATCCGCTCCGAAGTTCATAAACACAAGCATAATAATTTGTTGAGTTTGAGCTTCGTGTGTGACTTGTTCTTCTTAACAGTTGTTTGCTCGACCTCGTCCTTGACCATGTCTCCTTTCCCGTCTTCTTAAATCTTGTGGCACCGTGTTGTCCGTTGCAAATTTTACGGGATCGGTTTGTAGATATGACGGATGGTATAACCGTTCCATTTCATTGACCATTCTCATGAACCCAACAACCATATTTTGAACAGACTGCATATTTTGGGAATAGTGCTCCTGTCTCATTTCCATGAACCTGCCAGATTGTTGGTAAATTTGGGTCAAACCATCCATCTTCAACAACAAACATTATTTAAATTTTAGTAAAAAAATATATACCGTAAAAAAAAATTTAGTAAATTTTTTTTACAAACCAATATTTGAGATCTTCCTCCTGTATCTTGATACCCTGTTGGTATGGCACCGTGATTATACCTCGGATCTGTCACGTACTGAACAATACGTTGGATATACCATTCCATTTAAGCTGGTGATACCTTTGACCTCCAGTTGGATGTCCCATTCACAACATTTTCATGCCTATTGTTCCAAGAGGTCACATACCTTTGATGGTAATTTATCCAATTGGAGTTTGACCTCCCGGAACGAGTAAGAATGTGAAGATTGCTACGTTCATCCCTAGTCAAAGGAATTGGGCGAGGGATGTGTTGAATACATCCAAATTGTCTCATAACCCTATCCGGTGCATGATATTCGATAACATCCCAAAATATTAAAAAGCCTCGCTCCTCCAACTATGTATTCCATAAGTACACATTTGAGGTAGTTGTTCCATCACCTCCTCATAAGGTGTCCAATTAAACTTTAAAAGATATGAAACAGTTAAATAATTTATATATATATATATATATATATATATATATATATATATATATATATATATTAATACATAAAGAGTATTAGTAAAACAAAATTAACAATATACGCTCTCTTCTTGTAATGATCCAAATTGGGAACGGTATGCCCTAATTACGTGTGAGGGCACATCTATGTGACTTAGGCTAACACGCCACCTAAAAGGTCATAAACAAAAATAAATAATAATAATAATAATAATAACAAATAAAACTATATATAATTTTAATTACTTAATAAAAGTATATACATTTCACCGTATGGCCTTTGAAGACCATTATCGTTTGTAATGATTGGTCTGATCCTTGGTGCAAAACTACGGATCCTTGTCCAAGCCCACAGTTGCAGAAGGTACAACGGTCCACATATGTATTTTGCTTTTGGTGCTGTTGCCTTACATAGATTTCTATATAACGACACGAGGATAGCACTACCCCAACTAAGGCTCGCACAAGTTGATAAATTTTCAATATTATTTAAAAAAATTAAAGGAACTCGGTGGGTATTAGTATCTGCAAATATTGTGCCACCACACAAAATAAGAATAACACGGCGTGAACGTTGCATGCTGATAGCGTCTGATAAGTATATAAAAATATAAGTAAATAAATTTTTAGAATGATTTCACAAGATCAGATTTTAAATTTATAAAATGATAATTAAGTTAACTTAAAACACACACAATAGGCAAGTGTACCCATCGCAGCGAAATATAGTTTAGGTAAGAACCAAGTATCGAACCAATGGACACGGTCGAGTTCCAATACTCAACTTTTGTTATCGTTTAGCCTGATTAATTAGTGAGTGGGTTTTGTGTGCTTGTGAAGTAGAAAAGTAAATGACGGTAAAGTAAATAGCATAAAAGTAAAAACGTGTGTGAAGTGTGTAACATGAATGTAAATAGCAAAATAGTAAATAGCAGAAAAATAAATAACGCGAAAATTATCAGATTACGAAATTTATTGCTTCGTGATTCGAATCAGCTTGGTACGTGATAATGTTAATTTAACTAATTCAGTGGTATGACTGCTACAAACTTGTGACCTGGGTCACCGCTAGAGCCTTGTCCTCACTACATTTGATTTGCAAATTATATTCTTTAAAAAGTGGTAGTGCCTCCCGTTAGGGACAACATTTACCCTCAACCCATCGAATGGTCATCTCCGGGTTGGTTTAAGACATCGGACTCAAAATGCTTTATATTAAAGTTAAATAGGTGATTATATTTTGCTCACCGGGAGGCGGTGTAACAATGGGACCAAGTATAAAGACGTACCGTTCGCGACATAAGTTCACCAATTCTTGGTCGCATAATAATCTCGTATAAAGACGTACGATCTTAGAAGTGTAGACCAAGCCTTGGCTTATCAATATCTGCTCATATAAAGACGTACGAGTTTCAAAGGAAGTTTGATTAATAAGGGTTTTACGATCTTACTCTTTAAAATCAAGACACTCACAAATATAAAGACGGATTTAGACAATAATAAAACCCATCAAAAGATGGTTTTGAGAACGAATTAGTTAAAAACATAAACATACCATTTCATTAATAAGTTAAACATTAACATGCACCAAAACATCATCTTCACCCTAGCAATACAAAGAAGTTTTAGCCATAAATGGCCATAATGACTAGCGCAATGATGAGTTTCGTAGGCTCCCTATTGTGGAACAAGGAGGAAGAGCCCCTCTACTATCTACTCTCTACTCTAACTATGAGAATACTCTCTTCTTGAGTGTTCTTTAGGTCTGGATCGGTGTGTGGAACGAAGAACTCAAACCTCCTATTTATAGGCCTCAAAATGTGCAATGCACGGCTGTGTAATGGGTTGCAAGGTCGTGCAAAGGCCCAGGGAATCAAACAGGGTACAGAGGACATGGTACTAGGCCATGGGGAGCAGGAGAGGCCAATGCACGGCCGTGCAATGGGATGCATGACCGTGCATCCCCCTGTTTTTTACCCAGTTTTGTCTTTTAGCTGCTTGTTGACTATTTTTGACCAATTTTGACTTCTTGGGGGTCAATGCTCCGGGAATGAATCTTCTAGAAGCTTGAATTCCTGGTGTTTTTGATAGGATTTAGCTTGATTTATATTTTCAACACCGAATAACCTGTAATTTCAAAATATCAGTGTTTTAAGCATTAATTGTAAGGTTATTATTCAATTAGTACCATAATGTAGGATTATTATGTATGTTAAATATGTGTAAATGATGACATATCATAACACCCCACACTTAAACTTTGCTTGTCGTCAAGCAAACTCATGCATGATCACACCCATAACTAAAAAATTTATAAGGGTAATGGAATTTCAACTATTGTTGAAACTCCGCGATAACTCTTGACCTGCTTATTCTATTTTTGTGTTTTTCTGATTTAATATGATGGAATCCATGACAAGCCTACTGGAACGTTGATTATGCAAAAAATCCTCACTACTCACAATGTTCACTCAACTCTAGAGTTATATATATATATATATATCGATAATGTAAGTTAAGTAGGACACTCGTGTTCGAATCGAATTATGCAATGGTCATAAGCTTGTATGCAAATCAAGTCTCCACCAACTAACTAAGTAGTATGCATGAATCAAGAGGACTTTTAAGGGTTGTAATGTGGCTAAAGTAAAACTAAAGGTGAAAATGAAAATCTTTTTGGAATTTTAGGGGTTTTAAAGGGGTTTGAAGGGCTGCAGCTATCGCGAAACACTCAGCTACGACCTCATGGTTTAAAATGGAAAGTACAAAAAGGTCCCTTTATAGTACTCAGATCATGAGGGTATAACTAATATGAGGGCTCATTTATGGTCAGATTGCCAAGACCAAGATCTCTTATCAGGTTCAACTCGCCCCTTATTGCGTAATGCAAATTGCTACCTTTTCATACGGTTCCTTCGGCTAGCCGCCTAATAGCACCTACTTCGATTAGGTATGTGTATTCACTTTGGACTCGAGTTTGAATCTTGCTACACTTTCCATCATGGCTCCAGTTGCCACATTTTCTACATCTACCGTATCTTTTGGCTTTTCTTTTGGCGGCACTTTTTGACAAGCCGCAGAATGGTGGCAGTTGCTCTTGCTTGCGCCACCATTTTCTTACATCACTGGTTGCTTGAAAAATATTTTCTCAGAGTTCGGTTGGTAATTCAGGCTTTGCGAAATGAAGGCAGGAAAGCAAATTGAAATCAAAGGAATGCATGTCCAGTTCTTTAAGGTCTCCCGGTAAAAGACCAACTTTTTTTTTACAAGACAACTTTTTCAATACTCTTCTTTCCTCAATTTCCTTGACATAATATTTCTTTGAATTTTTCTGCAGATAGTTCGGATAATTTCCTAATGCATCCACCATTTGTATATTTCAATTCTTCTGACTAGGACAGATTCTTTCCAAAGTCATCTCGATGATAATGAACTTGAAATGACAACATAAGATAATTTTTCCATTTTGAAGACAGTTAGCCAATAACCGGTGTTTGCGAAAAGCCGGTTGGTTGATAGGTATGGGTTTAGAAAAGAAAAGGCTAAGGCTTAAAGGGCGATCTAAGCGGATAATATTTTTGTGATTTTTGGACAATAAGGGTAATAAAGTCGTAGGTGCCTCAATCATTTTCATACTTCCACTAGTTCATGGTCTTGATATGTATAAGTCATACAAGTTCTAATTATGCATAGGATTCAATCAAATAAACACTCAATATACCAAACGAAAGAGCATGCAAAAATAATGATAATAATGCTCGTGAAAATGCTCAGATTATTCTCACATGGAAATGGTTGGGATAGGGTTTAGTGATTTGTTAAGCATAATTTCCGTTTGTTTATACTTGCCATGTCTTCATTTTATTTAATTAGGTGCAAACTCCAAGAGGTTTTTGATTTAAAGGGTTTAAATATTTTTGAAAATTTTTTAGGTTTTATAAAAGGTAAGTTTTTGTAATGTTTTAGTCAAATGGGTAGAAAATCACAAGTTAAGTTTTATTGCTTTGAGGTTAACAGTCCTGAATCTCTAATTCCCCGCCCCACACTTAAAATTGTGCATTACCCTCAATGTACAAATGCATGTAATGGAATGCTATGCAGGAATTTAAATACATGGAGTTTTAAGGGAAAAGAAACTGGTACTCCCCCGGTCAATTCGGTATATAACCTAAGGCCAAAACTTAATGTTGCTGTCAGGTTGTGCCTATCAGCTACTTGTCAGCATGTTGCTTCAAAGACTTCATCGAATTTCTCAGAAATTTGATGTGGTTTTCGGCTCCAGACTCGTAGAGTTGGAGTGTAACTCCTCAAAGTAGAGAGATGATCTGGTGATGTTATTCTACCCGAAACATAAAAGAAAACATAAAAACGAACAAGGAAAATAAAAGATAGTAGTTAAGCTACTAAGGTCCTAGTATCGAGAAGGCATACCTGGGTGCAGAAGTAATTAGAAACTTAAATTTGGAGAAACCAAACATGAGGTCCATGCTTTCTATCGTATGCACCAACTTCTCAATTTATTCATGATCATCGGGTTGCCTCCCGGAAGCGCTACGTTTATTTAAGGGTCTTTTGCCCGACCCATACGTGTTGCATCAGTCTTTCTTCAGGTGGGGATAAACAACCTCCCCTGTATCTCCCATTTCTTCGTTCTAGTCGTTCATCTTTGGTAGTTTATCAAAACACTCATCGATCCGATTAGTATTGTCGAGATCCTTGGTAAGGTCTATTGGTGTAGGATCTGGTGCCTTTGGTTAGGTAAGATCAGGTGTTTTTCCTTTTTTCAAGTCCCTTGCTTTTTAAAGCTGGTAGTCTAGATTGGAGTCGATAAATTAAGAGATTTCAAGAGGATCACTTGACATGCATTCATATCCTCCGATGTTGTATGTTACTGATTGTTTTTCGATATGGAGCGTTAAAATACCTTCATTCATTTCAATGATGGCTCTTGCGAGAATGGACGACCCAAGATTAATGGTACGGAGAAGTCTTGTCCCATTTCTAAAACCATGAAGTCGGCAGGGAAGACAAACTTGCCAACTTTTACCAATAGGTTCTCAATGACTCCTATAGGTGTCTTAACTGACCCATCCGCGAGTTCAATGGTTGCATTAACCGTTCACGGTTGTCCAATATTGAGCTTTTGAAACATAGTGGAGAGCATAACATTTACGCTTGGTCCTAGATCAGCAAGTGCGTAAGTTATAGGTGGTGGCTCTATAGAACATGGCAAGGAGAATTTCCCAGGATCTGAGAGTTTCTTTGGGAGATTCCTTTCAATAAAAGCGACACCGTAATTTGTTCTTTTTATCGCTTATTCCATGTTTCTCTTGTTTGTGAGAAAATCCTTCAAGAAACGTCCATACTTTGGCATTTGTTGTATAATATCCAAGAAGGGAATGTTGACATGGATTTGGCTTAAGAGTTCTATGAGCTTGTCATATTGCTCATCAGTTTTTTGCTTCACTAGCCTTCCTGGATATGGTATGTGAGAATTGAACGTTCTTTTTGGTGGAATTTTTGGAGGAAGGTCCGCCGTAGGAGGTTGGATCACACTAGGTTGTGCTTTCTGGGTGGATGAACCTGCGGGTTGTGGACGGAGTGGCACTCTGGTGAATATCTCTCCTAGGTGATTGGACTTCTTCTCGTGGCATTAGTGGTTCTGGCTAGACTTTGCTATTTCTTAAAGTAATAGCACTTACGTTGGCTTTTGGATTAGTCTCTGTGTTACTCGGGTGACATCCTGGTTGCCTTTCGGATAATAGTTTTGCTATTTGTCCTAATTGTGTCTTAATGGATTGATGGGTAGCTTTCTGCGTTTTGAACTCAGTTTCATGTAGACTAAACCTTTCCTCGTATTGCTTGTGACGAGAATCTGCTAGAAGTGCTTGACTTTCAGTAGTGGAAATTAGCTTAGTCACCACGTCCTCTAGGCTCATCCCATTACCCATCTTGTTTGTTCCTTGAAATTGTTGACAAGGTTGAAAGTTCTGAAGTTGCCTTTGCTGAAACTGTTGTTGTTGTCCAAAACCAGATTATCCTTGGTTGTTATTGTCTTCCGGCTAAAGTTTGGATGATTCCTCCATCCAGGGTTGTAGGTGTTGCTATAGGGGTAGTTTTGAGGTCGATTTGTTCTGACAAAGTCGACTTGTTTAACGTCGGTTGTGATGCTTTTCACTTCTTCCATTATTCCAGGTGTTGCTTTACCCTTACTAATTTGGTTTAGTCTTGCTGTAAGGGCGTCTACTTGAGCAGACAATGATGTGACGGCATCGACGGCGTGAACTCCTTGCCTTGTTCCCCTACTAGTCTGTGGGTTGTACCATTAATAGTTGTTCATAGCTATCTCTTCATTTAGGTTGTATGCCTCTTGTGGCCTCTTGTTTCCAAAGATGTCACCCGCTGTAGCGTCAAGTGTCTCACGGTCTTGATTGTGTAACCCATTGTAGAAAGAGGATACTTGCAGCTAAACCTCTAACCCGTGGTGAGGACATTTCCTTAGCATGTCCCTGAAGCGTTCCCATGCCTCATATAATGATTCACCATCGTCTTGAGTGAAAGTGGTGATATCATTTCTCAACTTAGCGGTCTTGGCCGGTGGGATATACTTTGATAAGAACTTCTGGGCGAGATCGTCCCAAGTGGTGATTGACCCGGTGGGGAGAGAATTCAACCATGCCTTAGCTCGTTCCCTTAAGGAGAAATGGAACATTCAGAGACGAATGGGGTCATTCGACACCCCGGTTTAGTATGAAAGTATCACAAATCTCTAGGAAATTTGCCATATGGGCATGTGGATCCTCATCGGGTAATACGTTAAAAGTGCATGATGACTGGATCATGTGAATAACATGAGATTTGATCTCAAAGTTGTTAGCATCGACAGTTGGTCTTGTGATACTAGACCCCAACGCGTCAAGTGACGGTCTTGCAAATTCAGCTATAGTGCGGTTTTCTACGGCCATTTTTCTAGCACGATTTTCTCGAACTCGGCGGTGAAAGAATCTTTCGGGTTCTGCTAAAGGTTGATATAATCCAGTAGTAGAACTTTAGATCATACACTACCTGCAATAAAGCGTGAAAGGAAAATAAAGGGCAAATCCGTTAACTCGATTTTTTCTCGAAATCACCGTCTCCCCGGCAACGGCGCTAAAAACTTGATACCGTGTGATAAGTATATAAAAATATAAGTAAATATATTTTTAGGATAATTTCACAAGATCAGGTTTTAAATTTATAAAATTATAATTACGTTAACTTAAAACACAGACAATAGGCAAGTGTACCTATCGTAACATAATATAGTTTAGGTAAGAACCAAGTATTGAACCAATGGACAAGGTCGAGTTCCAATACTCAATTTTTGTTATCGTTTAGCCTGATTAATTAGTGAGTGGGTTTTGTGTGCTTGTGAAGCAAAAAAGTAAATGACGGTGAAGTAAATAGCATAAAAGTAAAAACGTGCGTGAAGTGTGTAACAGGAATGTAAATAGCAGAAAAGTAAATAAAGCGAAAATGATCAGATTATGAAATGTATTGCTTCGGGATTCGAATCAGCTTGGTACGTGATAATGTTAAGTTAACTAATTCAGTGGTACGACTACTACAAACTTGTGACCCGGGTCACCGCTAGAGCCTCGTCCTCACCACATTTGATTTGCAAATTATATTCTTTAAAAAGTGGGTGTCTCCCGTTAGGAACAACATTTACCCTTAACCCATCGAATGGTCATCTCCGGGTTGGTTTAAGACATCGGACTCAAAATGCTTTATATTAAAGTTAAATAGGTGATTATATTTTGCTCACTGGGAGGCGGTGTAACAATGGGAACAAGTATAAAGACGTACCGTTCCCAACATGAGTTCACCAATTCTTGGTCGCATAATAATCTCGTATAAAGACGTACGATCTTAGAAGTGTAGACCAAGCCTTGGCTTATCAATCTTTGCTCGTATAAAGACGTATGAGTTTCAAAGGAAGTTTGAATAAAAAGGGTTTTACGATCTTACTCTTTAAAATCAAGACACTCACAAATATAAAGATGGATTTAGACAATAATAAAAACCCATCAAAATATGGTTTTGAGAACGAATTAGTTAAAGACATAAACATACCACTTCATTAATAAGTTAAAGATTAACATGCACCAAACATCATCTTCACCCTAGCAATACAAAGAAGTTTTAGCCACGAATGGCCATAATGACTAGCGTAATGATGAGTTTTGTAGGCTCCCCTATTGTGGAACAAGGAGGAAGAGCCCCTCTACTCTAACTACGAGAATACTCTCTTCTTGAGTGTTCTTTAGGTCTGGATTGGTGTGTGGAATGAAGAATTTAAGCCTCCTATTTATATGCCTCAAAATGTGCAATGCACGGCTGTGCAATGGGTTGCAAGGTTGTGCAAAGGCCCAGGGAATCAAACAGGGTACAGAGGACACTGTACTAGGTCGTGGGGAGTAGGAGAGGCCAATGCACGGCCGTGAAATGGGATGCACGACCGTGCATCCCCCTGTTTTTTACCGAGTTTTGTCTTTTAGCAGCTTGTTGACTATTGTTGACCAATTTTGACTTCTTGGGGGTCAATGCTCCGGGAATGAATCTTTTAGAAGTTTGAATTCTTGGTGTTTTTGGTATTACAAAATATAAGTGTTTTAAGCATAAATTGCAAGGTTATTATTCATTTAGTACCATAATGTCGGATTGTTATGTATGTAAAATATGTATAAATGATGACATATCACATGCATTGAAATTCTGTAGCATCTTCACCTAGAGGATCAGATTTCATATAATTTAGAATAGATGTTATTTTAAAAAAATTAGATCTTAAATCGTTTTCTAGAGGTGTAAAATTTAATAAATTATGACAGCTCTCCATACGTTCACTTGTATTCATTGATGGGTCTTTTTCGGATACGACCCCACCCTCTATAGGTAATCCCCACAAAATGCTAACATCTTGTAAAGTTACCGTTGTTTCACCAAATGGCAGGTGAAACATGTGTGACTCTGGCCGCCACCTTTCGACCAACGCCTCGATTAATGCACAGTCAAAACTCCTTGACCCACAGTTAAGCACTCCACCGAAACCCGCAATTTCAACATATCATCTAACGTTATCTGTAATTTGAAGATCCTTTTTATGATCACGCCAAAAGGCTTGATCGCCACGTCTTAAATTTAGGGAGGGTTCATTCCCCATATCTGGATGCTGAAACAAAACCCTAGAACGATGTTCTTTTCCCATATACAAAACATCATCGATCATTGGACCAGGGTTCAAGTTATAATTCATTTTGATAGTTTGATTTGTTGAGAGAAAGAAGATTGAAATATTTTGTTTAGCAATGAAAATATGAAGATTGTGTAATGAAAAGTGTTTGAACGTAATTTTTTTAAAGCCCAATTTGTTCATTAAGTGGATTGTCATTTCAATCTTGTACAATGTGACTTTAAAAGACATTGAATGGGTCCACCATCTTAAATGCCTAAAGACAAACAAAAAAGGGACCACCAACTATTATTAAAATGACTTTAAAATACATTGAATAGGAATCATTTAGGTGAATTGTTAGTGCATTTCAAATGACTAGTCACATCAATTAAAAGACATAAATATTGTTTCAAATTTTGTTTCATTATTTTTTTCTTGAATTTTGTTTCATTATTTTCATTTCAAAGTGCATGAATAATGAATTTATTATTTTCTTGATTACATTTCGTTTTGGTAGTTTAGATTTTTTTTCATGGTTTTTGGTTTGTTTACTTTTAGGTTATTAAATAATCCAATTTTAATACATAAACTGAAATATTGAAAAATGTTAAAGGTGAATAACCTCTTTTTTTAATATTAGAAAATTTAAAACATAAATATATTAAACAAATATGTCAGCCGTTAAGAAGACTAGTGATTCTCTCTTGTTTGGACATATTCACATCCGTTTATGACATTCACATAACTGAATAGTGTATGTCATCCTTTAAGCAAAGTAGTGATTCTCTCTTGTTTGGACACATCCACACCCGTTTATGGCATTCACAGAAGTGAATAGTGTATGTCAGCATTTAAGCAAGTATGTGAACATGTCTTCTAGTGCACCCGACAGTGACATACCGGCACCGAAGATAACCATTTTTTACGGAATAGTGACAACTGGTAATGTTGTCCAATTCTTTTACAACGGAGATAGATATTTGTGTAAGGTTCATTGTATGGGCGAGGTGGAACTTGACTGTGAACTTTGGGGTACCCTTTTAGGGCTTTGTGGAGACGCTTTTATACAGGAGATTGTAAGTATAAAAAATATATACACATCATATTAACGTATGGTAGTAATTGTTATTTTTTGGTACAACATGTTCGTGCGTCGACAAGAAATCTGATGTATTGGAGGTTATATTACATACTAATAAATGATGAGTTGCCGAGTGGGAATCGTTGGACTATTCTACCGCCTGAGTTTATGGACCTAATAACTGACGGACATCACGATTCCTTCCAATATGATGATGGGACGAACTCCACTGTGGGAGGTTGAAACGGTAAAGTTGTTTTAATTTTTTAATTTAATTTTTAAAAAAGAAATAATTATTATTTATATGTTTTCACATGCATATTTACCTATATCTCCTGATGGTGAAAACGGATACCTTTTCAAGATTTGTATGCATTCACTACAAGTTCATGTAATTTATCAATATGATTGTGTTCCAAATACATGTGGTAATTTAGGGTGCATACATCGTGGTATTCACCAACTATTTTTGGAATTTGAGTCACCTTTTAGATGGTTTCTACAACATATTTCATTTTTTCAACGCTCTAGCATATAAGAAGTAGAGACCTTGGAACAGTCGGGGAAAGTGTGTGGCCTCCAAATGGTGGTCACATTGGTCGAGATGCAGGGGTGGTAATTTGTATGTTATTACGTAGGCCGGTACAAAATAGGTCAGTAGTGTGGGAAGAAGTTAGTTTACAAGATACTTGTCTAAATTACAGACGTTTTATGGCAGATGAATTATATGGTACGCGTACAATGTAATGATATGAACACCATCTGTAACTTTTTATGATTTCATAATTCGCAGGAGCATTCGTTTATTACGTGGTCCTAATTATTATAGTTGAAGCACAATACATTAATATAATACATAGGGGGATTGACAAGATTAAAACAAGATTACATAAAGATTAATGCATAATTAAAACATGACAAAACACTTAATCTGAGTCATCAGAGTCCGCTAAATAGGGATAGCCCTCGCATTCACGCCGGAATTGATGCCGATGTCGCCTAACTGCGTCTTTAAACCCCCATTCTTCATCAAAATCATATGGATCTTTTCTCGGTTCTTCAACTATGGGGGAGGGTTTGGTTGTTGAAAATTTGGTGGACTTTTTGGTTGTTGCACAACGGGGGGATGGTTTGTTTGATGCACATTCGGGGGAGGGTTTGTCTGATGCATATTCAGGGGAGGGTTTCTTTGATGCACATTCGGGGAAGGGTTTGTTTGATGCGCATTTGGTGGAAAGACTTGATCGAAAGCCAAATTACAATCAAAGTTATCAGTGCCACCCCATAGATCTTCAACAACTGGTGGAGGGTTTGGTGGGTCTACATTGATGTTAATATGAAAGTGAAGATGAATATTGTTTGTTCGATCCGCCATGAACACAAAAAAGGATATGAAATGTAGTGAGAAATGAATTTGGTTAAATTCAATATTTAAAACAACCCTTGGACACTTTCACATCCGTTCATGGCATTCACGGAATTGAATAGTGCATGTTTGTCTTTAAGCAAGCTAGTGATTCTCTCTTTTTTGGACATTTGTACATCCGTTTATGGAATTTACGGAAGTGAATAGTGTTATATAATACTACATTCGTAGTATTATAAATAGGGAAAGAAGATGATGTTTTATTTAACTTTCAACCTTAATTCATATTTTCATTCAAATCACTCTAACAATGTCGAAAAACCAAGATAACAAATCGGATGTATCAGAACCGGTTCCTCCTCCACCCTCGTTTGAGGTAAACCCCCATGAGAATGTTGAAGATGATGTTTTATTGAACTACCCGTTTGATACCTTCCTACCCGAAGAGCCCCCACAAGATGACCAATACACATTTCAAGAGCCCCCACTAGAGGAGCCACCAGAAGATTATTGGTGGCCTGAAGACCAGTACTCACTTGAACAACAACACCCACTTGAAGACCAAGACAAAGAACGGCCAGAAAATGAGTACGTGCCACATGATCCGGAGCAAGACGAGTACTTGCATGAAACGCAACCTCATAGGCCATTTGAAGACGAGCACGATACCAACTCTGATTATTGGGATCACGACACCGACTCCTATTAATCTTATTTTATTTAGGTTTTAAATATGTTATGATGTTATTTTAATTAAGTTGTAATCGTTTTACTTTTAATTGTTTTTTAATTATGTTGTGTAATATTTTATTTATTTTACATTTCAATTTATATTGTGTAATATTTTAATGAGACAATCACCAAATCAGTCATATACGAGAGAGATATCACATGACAGATAAAAAAATAATTTTTAAAAAATCCATTTTCTCTAACTTTGGACCAACTTATTTATATTTAACACATAAAAATAATATATTTTGTTTTCTCGTCCCCGTAATTTCACGTGAGGTCTACTCAACGAACCAACCCGTACTCCAAACACAGAATATACGAGGGAGATATCAGCGCGTAAAATTGCTTGTTTGAGCTTCAATATATCTTAAAAAATATTTTTTGAGGTCTACTCAACGAACCTACCCGTCCTTCAAACGTAAAAATAAAGTTTAAATGTCATTATTAAAATTTAAGAAACAAACATTTCATTATTACAGAAATAAAACAAAATATGAGTCGACAAAAACACAACAATTTCATTAAAAAATTACAACGAAACAGACTTTAACATAAGTTAAAATAAACAAAACACAAAAAATATAAAAATCTAACGTGGCAAACAATGCCAGAAATAAATCTGATCAACCATAAACCCTCGGTATGACTTACATTTCTGTTTAAAATCTCCATTTATATTCAGTGGTTTATCGGTTACTAGATGCTCCATTAGCATACAAACGAACACCCCTTCATTACCAACCAAGTCGTCATGTGACTGAACAAATTCGTCATTAGCTTCGTACGACATTATCATTTCTGAATATCTAATCTTTTTCCAATAACCGATGTTCACCAACTACGCTGTGAAATATGCAGATATTTTCATTAATTTCGGGTGAACCAACCGTAAATATGTATCACCTGAGACGTTTTCACTCCAATACAATACCATATTAATGTCCTTATATCAACTCGGACAAATAACCATTCTTGATTTTGGAGTGGTATAGGAAAATAGACATAGTTTACCTCCCAAAATGGGGTAAAACAATTTGATTTTCCATTAGCATAAGAAATGGCGTTTTTGTTAGGTGAGTCTAGGAGAAAATCATAAAATTGTGATGGTAGTATTATCCACCGCATATCAGAGAATATCCCACTGGCGAGTTCTCTATGTTTCTATTTCATCAATCTTCCAACCCAACCTTCTAAATGTTGTAATAAATATCTTCATATTAGTAAAATAATATTTTTCACAATAAAAAGTTAAAATAAAATTTATATGTTTTTTTACTTCGGGTAGCAGGTAACCGTTACTACGATAGCCTAAAAGGCTACCCCAAAAACGTTTGTCAAGCTTTGGCTCTCTAAAGAAACAGTGGAATAACAGAACGGCTTGTCCCCGTTATTGTAGAAATCAAGAACATTTTCAGACCAATTATGAGACTCATCGTCTAGAATTACCCATCTACATGCACTGACACTTTTTCGTGGATGCTGAAAGTTATCCGGTTGCTTTTAAGCCGGGTTCTGTTGCCCAGATGACAAAGATCCCTTGGTGTTCTTTGGACGCCTCCATTTATCAAGTATCCAACTTGAAGGTTTACGAACCGGTTGAGAACTGTATTGACCATCAGCCATTTTATGGTAAATGATGTTTGATGGTGTGTGGGGAAAGTTTGTGGCCTTATAATGGCCTTATAAGGAGAGTTGTTTTTTTTAATATTAAAAAATTTAAAACATAAGTATATTAAACAAATATGTCAGCCTTTAAGCAGACTAGTGATTCTCTCTTGTTTGGAAACATTCACATCCGTTTATGGCATTCATGGAAGTGAATAGTGTATGTCAGCATTTAAGCAGACTAGTGATTTTCTCTTGTTTGGATACATTCACATCCGTTTACGGCATTCATGGAAGTGAATAGTGTATGTCAGCATTTAAGCAGACTAGTGATTCTCTCTTGTTTGGACGCATTCACATCCGTTTATGGCATTCATGGAAGTGAATAGTGTATGACAGCATTTAAGCACGTATGCCAGTCTTTAAGCACACGTATATATACACCCTTTCACGTATATATTTTTTTAATGCATTCATTCATGTTATTTACCTTTTCACGTAAATGTGTGGGGAAAGTGTGTGGCCTTATAATGAGAGTTCATTTTTTTTAATATTAGAAAATTTAAAACATAAATATATTAAACAAATACAAGCCTTTAAGTAGACTAGTGAGTCTCTCTTGTTTGGACACATCCACATCCATTTATGGCATTCACGGAAGTGAATAGTGTATGTCAGCCTTTAAGGAGACTAGTGATTCTCTCTTGTTTGGACACATTCACATCCGTTTATGGCATTCTCGGAAGTGAATAGTGTATATCAGCCTTTAAGCACGTCTGAACATCTTTAAGCACACGTATATATACACATATGTTAATAATGCATTTCTTCATGTTATTTACCCTTTCAAAATTGTTTCTGAATTTTTTCCAGAAACCCAAATTGTTTGAGCATGCTAGAGAAAATGTATGACTCGCCAAAGTATGTTGAAGTTATCATTCGGACTATTCAAGAAACATTTCTTGAGACACAGGTTGTTCCGGATACCCCTCTTGAAAGCCAACCACAATAGTCAGTGAGATCTTTTAGGACTGGATTAGTAGCCAAGCAACTACGACAACAAAAGAAGATAACATGCTCCACTGTTGTGGCCTCCCAAAAGACTACAGATGATGCACCTAAAAACACTGAACTTTTGGATAATAATAATCCTCAAGTAAGTGTACCTCGCAGACTTTTCAAATGAAGATAACGTGCGTTTAAGTTGTTCGGTTATGTTTAAGTGTATGTTTTTATTCCTATATGTGTTATTAAATCTATGGTGTTTTATTTTAACTAGTTATATGATGCCCGCGCTTCGCTGCGAGGTAATTAATTTTAGCCGGGTTGTTAAGTAAGACGTTGATGTTAACTATTAGCCATGATTGCATTTACATTAAACGACGCATGCTACTATTTACATTTCCAGAACTTGAAAATATTGTTTAAGAGGTTACATCTAAGTTAGAGTTGCGTCAGCTTATAAAACCTTGTAACCTGCCTAGCCCTGGCTGCACAAAAGATCTTTGTTACCGTTGGAGTTTACCGTTGAGCATACTTGCTTGTAATGCTGCTGACCAAAAGAACGCCATTCCACCGACTCAGATTGTTCTAATCGGACGTGCGACTTCGTTTGGGTGTGGTTTGATCTTATTGCGCCAAGCCAAAAATAGTTGTTAATATTTTTTATGTATGTAAAAAACAGTTTGTTGGATTTGATGAATGCATGTACCTGTGTTGTCGAAAACCAGGTGTTTCTTGACTGTTCCTAAAACACTTGTATCGATCTGGGTCTGGTGTACTGCCTCTGATGAAGTTTCTGTTATAAAAAAAATTCAAAATTAATGTTTTAGTCATACAGGTATCATACTTCATCTTTATATGTTATCTCCTCTTTTGTTTGAGTGTAAGATAAGTACTCTTATAATTGTATCTCAACCAAAATTTGCAAATAGCTGATATAATTATCTACAAAAATGCTATTATTTACATACATGAATGCAATAAAAATAAAAAAAATTCGAGTATTTGGACCAACTCAAAGAGAAATGTGTTCAGTCTATCGGATCATTTTCCCGGATATATTTCGCAATAGGACTAATAGAGCATGCACACCATCAAGAATCTGTTTATGTAAAGTATTTATGTTAATTAAAATCGAGTATAGAATAGAGTTTACCATGTTGTTTTTGTTTTTGGTTTCCACTTGAGCTTAAGACCTCTATTATGTCTTTGTTTGGGGTCTTACTTTCAGTTGTGGCTGCCCCTGTCTTGTTTCCACTAAAATCTTCAGTGCCTTCGTTTTGGGTCATTCAGTTTTAATATTAAAAATTTAACTATATATTTTTTTTCTGCAAGGCTTATTAAAGAAGAAGTGGTTGGTTCTTTAGTGTACCCTTGGCTGGTGTTTCCTGAACTGGGGGAGTATGTGGGTTGTTTTCAGCAGTTTGAATACCAGCGGGTAATGCCTGAAGCACTTGAGTAATGACGAACTTTGTAGAACCTGTTGGTGCACGGTTATTAAACCGCATTTCAAAAAGTTTTGTGGTTCCTCTTATTGCTAACAGCGGGTCAGGGATGATTTCTGGTCAACCAAGCCTCTGTCTACAACCAGTGTCATGCAGTCGGCTTGCAGGAGCGAGTTGGCAGCTGTGTCAAACAGTGTAGCTGTTGTTGAACCTGTTTCATCCGCTAACGTTGCGTTGATGCAGTAGCTGTTGAATGCGGTTCTTGTTAGTTTTTAGCAGATCTAAATTACATAATTTTTATGTGTATTAAAGTTAGTTTTTAAGTTAACTTCATAGTCACAGGAAACGCTGGACAAGCCACGTACCGCCCGTACCGGAATCGGGTACAAAGTCGTACCGTTCGCCTATGGTACGCGATCCGGATCGGTAAAATCAAGTGATCCCGATTGAACAACAATTCGAACCTTTATCAGCAGATTCACGATCCCGATCCAGAACAATCCCATAAATATACATCCAAACAATTTGGATTGTACATTTCTACATTAGTGTGTGCAACATCTGTGAGTTTGTTTTTAGATACAGAAGCTAATTTATTTGCATCAATAAAAATCCTATCTGACCCAAAGAGTTAACTATTTAATTTGTCTGCTTGTGGGGATGCATCAATTAATGCAAACTAAACAGCAGAAACAGAAGAAGACCAAAGTCAAAGGGTTAACCAAAAAAAGTCAAGATAACTTAGAAAAAATTATAATCTTAACCATACGTGATATACAAAATTAACATATTTCCAACACATGACTTATTTATGGACATTATAATTGTAATATTTATGTGATATATAAAAGAATATGTGTAGGACTTTTTTGAAGTAGTTGTTCGATGGTGACTCTGTTTCTTTCATCTTCTAGGATGTTTTCATACCTCGTCCTTAGCCTATTGAATTTAGCATATGTTACCATATACAAACCCAAAACTAAAAAACAATTCATCGTTTCATGTGCTGAACCACTGTCAATGAAATCATGTTTTCAGGTAACCATACTACATATGTGAATATCATTGTAGTTTCAATCAATGACTTTACCTCATTTGATGTTCCTATACGAAACTCAGATCTTTAACTTAATATGAAACCATTAAAGTAACCAGGAAAGCTATTACAAAACCATAATCACCCTACATAAATGAAACAACAATCAGCAATGAAAACTGAAACTACACGAAGAAACATTTTTGAATTTTAGTAACAAATCACTTAATTTATCCTCAATTAGATAAATCACCATACACTAAATTAAAGCCCTAACATAATTGAATCTAGTACCACCAAATTTCAATCAACAAAGTCAAACCTTGTTACAATAACTCAGACTCTCATTAGCGAAATTATGCAAGGTCAATGGTAGAATCCAAAGGAGATGATATTAATTGACATCAAATCGTATTATCAGGCTTATTTTTGAGAGATTAGAATGAGAGGATGATCTATATTGATAGGGTTAAACCAGAAGAAGAAACTATAAAGAAAATCTCTTAATTTATTGGATTATTGGATTTTAATAATCCCACCTTTTACCAATTGGCCGATAATAATCCCAACTGAGAATATTCTTACCACTGGTCCCTACTTTCAAACTATTTTTTTACATTGGACCCCCCGTTAAAAAAACTTAACGCCGTTAGAGTTTATATGACGTGGACATCTGCAAACCGCCGGAAAGTCGAGCCAAGCTAGCAGTGGTCTCGTGGTGGCTTTTGAAATTGGCTCTGGTGGTGTTTAACTGGTCTCGTGGGTCCGGAAAGTCCAAACAGAGAAAACGGTGGTGTTTAACGAGACCAGTTAAACACCACCAAAGCCAATTTCAAAAGCCAACACGAGACCATTGCTAGCTTGGCTCGACTTTCCGGCGGTTTGCAGATGTCCATGTCATATAAACTCTAACGGCGTTAAGTTTTTTTAACGAGGAGTCCAATGTAAAAAAATAGTTTGAAAGTAGGGACCGGTGGTAAGAATATTCTCAGTTGGGATTATTATCGGCCAATTGGTAAAAGGTGGGATTATTAAAATACAATAATCCTAATTTATTTATATGATCTCCAATGATATAAATAAACTTTAATCTTACAATTAGCACCCCCAACTAAACTAAAATAAACATATTAATAACTAGCTTAATAATAATAATAATAAAAGTAACGTAACAATACTCCCCCCTTAACCTACTTTTTGTCCTCAGAAAGTAAGATAATCAAATTCCAACATAAAAGATCATAAAATGAAAATAAAAAATAAAAAATGCAGCATCCATGGACTCTTTTTGAAGCCGACCTGTTCCATGGTGGACGCCATTCGGTTCGTCCAATGGCATTCGGTCCTGTGTCAATGAGACGCCACAGTGGATGCCATTAGCGTCTCTCGGTTGCGTCATCTATCGATGTCATTTCTTCCTTTGCGGGCACCGGTTTCATTGCTTGCTTCAACAAGTTCGGAACCACTGATGGTGCGGGTTTTGGCACTAGTACGGGTGCGATTGCTGGTGCCTGTTTTGGGTGCGGGTTTGGGGTTGTTTTAGGTGTAGTCGGAGCAGGTTCTGATGCTTGTTGTGGGCCTGACTTCAGCGTTGCTGCTTCGTTTTCTTGGCCATAAATATTTGTTCATGTTGTTTCATCAATTGTTCATGCTGCTTCATAGACTGCTCATGTTGTTTCATGAGGGCGGCTAGGGTTTCCTAAAGGACAGAAATCGCTTTGTCATGATCCTTGAGAGCCTTGTCTACGTCTTGATTATGAGTGTTCATCATGGTAGCGTGATAGAATTCCAATGGGGAATCGGAACGGCTCTGATACCCTTGATAGGGTTAAACCAGAATTGGAGAAGAAGAAACTATAAAGAAGGAAGGAAATTATCTCAAATCTCATAATTCATTCATATGATCTCCAATGATATAAATAAACTTTAATCTTACAATTAGCACCCCCAACTAAACTAAAATAAACATATTAATAAATAGCTTAATAATAATAATAATAAAAGTAACGTAACAGATCTGGTGGTAAAGAAGTAAATAACAACTTTTCATGAGCAGAACAAAAATCACAAATAATCCAAAGAAAAAATCAAGAGGTTTAAAATAGCAAAGATTTCCCAACAACACCAATAACAAGTAAAATAGAACACTTTAACATCATCGGAAGATATAAAACAGAATAAGAACCCAAAACTGCTATATCATGAATTAGAGAAAAAACAAACCAAACCTAAACCCTAAAAAACCAAAAAAAATACCATTCAAAGTAGTCAACAACTTATTACCCTAATTAAACATCTAGATAGACAATCGAAACAACCCCAGACCCATACAAATACAAAGAAAACACATGCACAGTTACGAGGAAAACTTACAGCGAAAACCATTATCCAGACGCCTACTCCTTCCACAAACGAAACTAGTAAACAACAATCCAAAAAAGAAAAAGAAGCAGATTGTATACCACTGGCATCGCATGGCATCGGGCAAAGAACCAATACGTGGTGCGCCATCAACAAAAGAGCAGAAAGAATATACACGTGGGGCTTGAAAAAGAAATTGCGTGGACCGATAGCAATTTATCACCGTTCACATCCTCTTCTATTGTATATAGTGGTTAATAAATAAATAGGAACATTCATAACATTAAAACATGTAAACATTCATAACATTAAAACATGTAATACATAAAAATTTACAATCCTTGTTGTCGGCTGGGACATCCATTGATCATGTGACCCGGTTCCTTACAAGCAGAACACCTACGAGGCCTACGTTCTTTGGGATAATTGACATCCATTTCGTTATGGAACCTTCTTGCATGTCTCCTGCCTCGTTTGACAGTAATTCTAGATGAGTCACCACGAATTCTGCAACCGGCCTCCACCCAATCACCGATATGGGGAATGGGGTAAAAGTGCTCACTGTATTGGGCACGATACGTTTTTTATATGGAATCTTGCATAAACAATGTTTTTAGGTTACTCACCTCACGAATGGCAAATAACAATGGCATGGGAACATGTAAACCAGTAAATTTGCCACTTTCCACAAGTGCATTTCTTTTTTTTTTGTACTCGACAGTATAAGCATCACCACCTTCTTCGTTTGTTTGAAGGCGGGTCTCAACCCTAAACCGTTGATGTGTTGTATCATACGGAAATATTGAGTGTTCTCATGCACGGTTATCACGTTGTCTCAACAACTACCACATGCGATCCGGTAGTGATGTGGTGCACCTCTGCGACCTTTCGTAATGTTTTACGAATTGCTCCACGTCTCTCTGGAATGTGAAGTCAATACAAGCCTTTATAGGCAACATCATAGCTCCACGTAACACATTGTTTAAACTTTCTGATATGTTTGTGGTTAGGTTACCCCACCGACGATTTCCCCGATCATGCAAAAGCGCCCACTTACTTTTATCAATACGATCTAGGTATCGCCAAGCTTCTTCATTTATGGCCTTTACCTGGTCAACAGAATGACTGAACTTTCTAGATTGTGATGTGCTACCAATATCCCAACACAACCTCTTCAAGCTTACACTCTTGAACCGTTTCATGAAGTTGTTTCTTATATGTCGAAGACAATAACGATGGAATCCGTTTGGTTCCTTCCACGCTTCTTGGTTCTCCATGGCATGTACAATCCCCGCATGTCGATCAGAAAGAACACACAGCTTGCGCACAGTTGGATTTGCCACATACCCCAACTTTCAACCGTCTCTTCGTCCACAATTGCGTTAGCCAGGGGCAAAATCATATTGTTTGCATTTTTAGAAACTGCAATCAATAACTTGGCCCTGTAAGGTCCCTTCAGATGAGTGTCATTTATAGAGACATACTTAAAAGCTTCAATACTAGGACTGAAAGCACAGAAAACATATTTGAATATCTCACAGTCGGGAGGACCATGTGGATGATGTAAGAACTCTACAACGGTACCCGAATTTGAAGTCTTTAACGCTCTAACGTAGTTGGGTAACAAATTGAAATTTTCTTCCCAACTACCGTGAATATTGTCGATTGCTTTTCTTCGAGCGGTCCATGCCTTACCATAAGTAATGTCAACATGCAACTTCTCCTTGATCAAAGCACGAACGTTTTTTCACAGGAAAAGATACATCTACCCGAATTTGTGAGAAGATATGCGCCGCAACATCTTTGGATCTTAGAGATCGGTTGTTGTTGCGCACCACGGTGAGAAGCAACTATGTTCAGGGTCCATCGGGTGATTTGCCACAAGTGATGATACTTTCCTTTTAATGTCGTTACAGTCCAACGACATGACGAAGGGGTTTGGTGTGTGGCATTTTTTACTGGCTTTGTGCTACGACATTTGGCTTTAAATACATTTTTTATACTTTTCACCACAAAGCCTCCCGGTTACGAGCAACGTTCCAAAGCCAAACAACAAGAATGACATGTTCTCTTGATTTTAAATACATACCAAGACTTATTTCATTTACATCTTCATTCTAAAAGACCATGTCATCTTCATAATATTCAAGTGGCATATAATCTTCAGACCATTGAACGTCGACTGTATTTCAACATGGCCATCAGAGAAGCCGGGTTCAACTCCCGCATTGAATCATTCAGATAATGTAGGGACTGGATCATCTTCTTCAGATTCATAGTCCACATGAGATAATTCACTTTCCTATGTTTCTTCACTAACATTACCTCTTGATAGATATACAATATATGGTTAAAATACAACTGATAAGTAAATAATTTTGAGGAATAAAATTAAACTAAGATTTTCAAATAAAAAAATTATTATATTAAAGTAAAAAAAATATTTTTTGTAATTTTACCTTCAGAAGAATCATCAAAGACAGTGTTGGAATTCTTGCTATTTGGCGGCTACAATGAAACCTCTTCTAGGTTTGTGTATGTTGACAACTCGAGATCAAATTGTGAATCCATTTGATTATATTGATATGTTGATGCTTGAGATAAAATATACCTTGTAAAAGACCTATGAAACTATTTTGTTGCAAGCTGGGAACAATTGGCTCCAATTTTACATGAATATAACTCATGTAATTTCTAACATTTTCTGCTAGATGGCATATCATGTCCAAACCTTCCTGCCCTCTAATAAATGACATTTCAGAATACCCTTGAAATTCATAATATACTGTTAATTCCAAACGAGAAGATTCTCCATCAACTTCAACATAGCTACATATGAGATCAACAAAATCGGAATAAGTGATTCTAGATCTCATAATAAGCGTACATGATCGAGTAGATTCATCACAGCGAACAACCTCATTTACAAATAACGTTTTACCACCCAATATAATTTTACTAAAAATGGATTTATGGGAGAAGAGAAAGACATTGTTGTTTGATTATGAGTATATGGTGATTGAATGTGAAGATATAAAAGATAAAAATATAGAAGATGAAGATATTGAAGAAGAAGATATAGAATGATATATAAGGTGGAAGGTGAAGATATAGAAGATGATGTTTGTGGTTCTTTAAAGAAATATATGTGGTAGGTGGTTGTATGGTATTTATTGATTTTTATTTAATAATTGTTTTTATTTAATTTAAAATAAACACATTAATATAAAAAATAATTTAATATAATTTCTTTTATATTTTAAATGAAAAAGGAAAACCGAGATGCCTCAGGCAACTAATTGTTTAAAATAATTTCTTTGGCAACTAATTGTTTTAATATAATTTATTTTATATTTTAAATAATTGTTTAAAATAACCGTAATGTCCAACGATTTAAAATTTAATATAGTATAAAAACTTTAACATTCTGCAACTTCATAATAGAAAAGGAAGTGAGGAACCCTAACGACGGTTAAAAGAGAAGGTGTTCTGGGATCCCCATTCACATAACAATTACTTCCGGGAATGCCATTCACGGAACTAGATGAAGTGGATGCCACATAGGATGGTTCCGGGAATGAGAATCACATCACAACCAAAAGCCAAAATAACTACAACGATAACACTAATTTCCATTAAAATTTTCCATAACCACTATTTCAAAAAAAAAAATTCCCTTGTTGAGCATGTTGAGACTATTTAGAGGTAGGTATCAACCGGCTTGGAGATAATTGAAGCTTTTGTTTATGTTTTAGGTAAAAATTATACGAATTAACTTTGTAACCAAGTTTCGTAAGTGAGGTAGAGTGCTCTGTGAAATCAATATGAAACAATATTAAAAGGTAAAGATTGACACGTATGATTACGAGGAAAGCCCTTGATCCTTGATGATCTCCGGCATAAAACCTCGGGAGCCGAAGAAAGTCAGGCTGCCTTGATAACTTTTATAGAACTAGAACTGTTGAATACAAAGAGAGCATATGAGATCGTATGCTAGGTGTTACAGTAATTGCGAGTGCGGGTGTCGTGTATTTTTCTATACGATACATTGTGTAATAAATACAAATTATCTATAACTAACTATCCGAGATTCAAGCTTTTGACCCTATCTTCCTCTTGTGACCGTTTCAAAGTTACTCACGCATATTCCACACATTCTACACATGGTCCACGTCCGGTTCTTTAGGCATTACTGATTGCACACGTTATTCCTGCGAATAATAAAACAATAGACAAGTAGCCGTTAGTAATATTCATGATACTGACCTTATCGGGATACCAAATCTTGGATCACGCATTGCTCAATTGCTCTGAATTTTAACCCATAAAAGTTTAGTTTAGTTAAACATTGTTAAGTTTCTAGTCTTGTGAAAATTGTACTAGACGTAGTCTTGCCTGAATTTTTGTGATGTACTGTATTACCAAGATTAAGTAATGAAGTGTTTAATTTCCATTGCGTATGTCTTGATATCAATCGGTCACATTTGGTCCCGCCTTAGTGGAGTGTGACAGTCCATAACCAACCGAAGGTTATTTTACACATTTTACTCCGGAGTCTCCATCGAGGAGCCGGATGGTGATGGAACAGGGAGTGAGAGCATGCCATCGCGATTGAGAAGGAGGTGATCAAGAACTTACTTTCTTTAAAAAAAACTACTCTATTTAGATTCCTATTTTACCAAGATGAAAAAGTTGTTGTCGGAACATAGCGATAAATTCGCTGGTGGGTTGCGACGGTGGATCACCGTGATCGGAATTACCATCGGAGATAATTAGTTTTGGTGATGGGGTGGGGGGGAACGACTAGGAGGTGTTAGGGTTATGTTTTTGTTTTTATAATCTACACAAATAGACCCTTTATATTAATTGTGGTATGAATAGTCCCTATGTTTTTTTAACTAAAAGTGTATTTAAGTCATTTAACAAAAAAATTGACGAAAGTCAATAACTTATTACAAAATTAAAATCACATAACCTAAATATACAACCTTTTTAACTTAGACCCTAAATATGTGACTTTAGCTAAACCACAAGAACTACTTGTTAGGGGTCATTTTATAGCTAAGGATCCTGGATCTTCGACATACTTCGGTATCCTGAAATGTTTTGTTATCCTTAATATATGACCATTATATCTTTCTTCTATGTTGACTAAAACGCAGGTAAAACGTGCGTAGTCAAGTTAATCCCTAAAGAATTGCTCTGGAAGTCAGGAAGAACGTGTTTAAGATGCGTGGGGTGGCCTCCAACGGTCATATTAGAAGACTTGGTCGATTCCGGGATTCTCGGATAGTTAGTTATGTTCATTTCTATATATAATCAACAACTTGATCGAATAGGAAACACACACAAACACTTAGCATTATCAAATACTCGCAAATAAGCTCTGTAACACCTAGATTTCGATCATTCATTGCTCTTACTTGTAATCATTTTCGTTATTTTATAAAATACTAAGAGGCAAGTGACTTTTGGTCACTTCCCGAGGTTTTATACCGGCAATCCTTAGGGATTAAGGGCTTTCCTCGTAAACACTCATGTCGTTTTACTTCCTTACATACTTTGTTCACCACGAATATTACAAGCACACTACCTCACAAACTAAATTTGATCACTTGATTATATTATGTAATTTTTTGTCAAAACAATTTGGCGCCCACCGTGTGGCAAGTGGTGCTTTTATCTTTAAATCTTTGCTAAAAATTTGTGTTCAATCACTTTCTTTCAAAACTGATTTCAAAAATGTCGTCCCAATCCAAGAATGTTTCTGTTTCTGCTCCATCTTCAACCTCTGGGCTAGTCAACCCAATTCCTCCTCCTCCATTTCAGAAAAATGTTAATCAGCCAAAGAAAACTACTCCTGCGGGTTTTTCGGGATCCGGAATATCCGCTAATGCACCTGTGCTTGCTTCAAACGACGAGATTCTCAAATTGTTCTCGGAAGTTAAACAACAAATGGAGCAACAGAGGAAGACTAACTAAATGTTGTTTCGGGAGATTGAAAGGGTGAAAGAATCAAAGAAACCAGTGGAAGTGACGACCCCGCTATGACCAAGGAACTTGGATTTTGATTATTCAGCATCCACAGGAGTGCATAAAGGAGACTTTCTTCCCATGCACACCGGAATCACTACTGTTGGACTAACTCCGGCTGTCAAAGTTACTACGAGTCAGGACTGGGATCATCATCTGGAAATCCTGACATGGGTAACACTTTCAATAAATTTTCCAATACTAATGAATTTGTGCAGGATACAGGGATCAGTCTAGTCATGGCCAAGGAGTTGAAAAGGCTGAAGGATATGATCTCCAGCGTACCAGGGGTGGTAGAACCAATACCAGAAGCATCCTCAGCCGGTCAAGGATCTCCGGATTCGCTCCCCTGATATGTGATACAGAGATCCCGAAACGCTTCCAGACTCTCAACATAAAGTTATATGATGGAACTACCAATCCCGAAGAGCATGTCGCTCAATATAAAGAGAGAATTGAGATCAATCCTATCTCTCTGGATCTGAATCTGTGCAAAGGCTTCGGATCAACCTTAACATGACCTGCCTTGAAATGGAAATTAAATGTTCCTCCCTATTCTATTACCTCATTTTATCATTTAGTTAATTTATTTAATTGTGACAATCTGACTTTTCAAGTTAACTCTGTTAGTAATTCTGTTAAATATTCTGTTAATTCCTAACCTAGTTAACTCAATTAGAAACCTCAAGGACTATTTCTGTCAAAATTGAAACTGAACTACAGGGTCTAGTCTTGCCAAGTCCCAAATCCGAATCTTTTGACTTGCAAAGTCAAAATTGAAGAGGTTTCGGTTCTGTTGACTTTTACAAGTCAAACCCGTATCGTATAACCCAAATTCGAATCCCATAACTTCAAATTCATCTGATTTCGTAACCGATATGCACGCCTCAGCTAATTACAAGCATCATTAAGACTTTAAACCTCGTTATTGCTCCGAATTAAACCAAATTATGGGTAATTATTTTGTAACCGTCTATTCAACGCCCATTAACAACCAAATTCGATTAATCCGTGTGTATTTCTCTCAGTTGATCATCTGCGGGTCTTGTACGAGTCCCCTTGAAGCATTTGCACAGTTTGATTTAACCGAAAACAAAGTCGGAGTCGTCGGAGGCCGAGATCGTCGAAGTCGGAACTCAAGTTGGTCGAGCACCTTCAATTCTCATTGCATTTTGGTAGTTAAACATTCCCTCACCTTCGTTTTTACTCGTAAACTGAAAGCCCTATGATAATTCGAGCAATTCGCATCGAATTGAACCCAATCCAGAATCTAGGGTTCGTTCTAAAAAAGATTTGGGGCTTTTGATTCTAGACTCGATCATAATCCAATTAATTCACATGTTTAGCTTCGTAATCAATCACTCATTGAAAGCCATATGTTTATTTTACCAATCAACATCGATTTGATCGCAAACAGTAAACTAGAGTTCATTCAAATTCGGTTTTATCGAACGCTACCTTAAACTCGATCTCCATTCAATTGATTTAGTGGGACAGGTTCGAAATCACGTACCCTTTGAAAGCCCTATGAATCAAAACTCTTTTATTATCGAAATTAACAGATTTAAATTTAAGTTCTTAAACTAGGGTTCGGTTTTAAGCGTGTAACTAAACGAATCTAAACTCGATCATTTTTGCAATTAAACTCACCCCAGGTTCGCTAGACCTCGATTAACAAAACCCCCCATGCAACCTTGTTAAATCGCGATCGAATTCGTGGGTTTTGATCTTGGCCGATCGCGATTGGGTATGGGGGAGGGGCTCTCTAGATCTTCTGATTAAAACCATTCGGGTCCGGGTCTTGATGCGATTGCCCTAGCGGGTGTGTTGGGTAAGTGTGTGTGCTGTTGGAGAGGAGACCCGGGTTCTAGCCCTCCTCCCCTGTTTTCTTTTTAATTACATTTTCTAGCTTAATATTTTAATTATAAAAACCCTTCCACTATTATTATAATATTATGCTAATATGTTTAAACCGGAAAACTACCCGTGGACTCGGGATTGATTTTATAAACCCTATTTGTTACGTATTTATAATAATATTTATATATTATTATTTAACCTCCAACTTTGAATAAAATAATATAAGCTATATTATTTTTCAAACCGTAACTCCTATTAAAATAATATATTTATATATATGTATATATATTATTTTCGTCACGTTTCTCGGTATTGTGAAACATTTTAAATTTATAAATAATAAAATTATTTATATCGTCTAATCGTAAGCATACTCTCGAATAAAATTAATACGTTATTATTTTTATCATTTCAATAGTATCGTAGTAGCTATGCGAGTTTAAAAATAATATAAAAATATTATTTTTCTAAATCATTACTTAATGTCGAAAACGATTGGAAATATTTATTTATTTATTGTAATTATCATTTTCGGCACGTATCATAACCACTCTAATTATTTATCATAGAAAATCTGTATTCTCGTAAACACGCTCGTATACTCTTTGATATTTAGAACGTTTCTCTTGGGACGTTTCTTATTCCGTGTCGTCGTCACAATACCCCATTTTATCCCTATAATTATGTTGTAATTCTAGGGCATTCATGAGCCGTGTCGGGCTAACACTTGAGATTCCAATCTCATACTTGTGTGATTACTTCCTACGCAATCAGGTGAGTTTTCACGGCCCCTTTTTACTATTTTAACTTGGCGGAGAAAACATGTCGCAAACTATTTTTAGATTGTCGTATTCATATGTTATCAATGTTAAAGCTAAGCGTAACACGCTATCACTGAAAGTCCTCAACACACATCGGACCGTTAATATGGATCTTAGTGAGGTAATGTTTAGTAGTACTACTTTGACAAATCCCACCCGTGTTAGTCGCGCTAACTCGATTTGAGGTCGAACGGGTGAAATGTTAGCCTACTCACATCGCCAGAGTTGATAGTCCTGGCAGGAGGCAAATAAATAAACAGTCAGCTTCGGTTGCAAGCGCTTAAATTAAACATGAAATGTAGGTTAGCTACCTATAGATGCATATCGAATGTACAATAATCTGGTAAACGTTTATTTATATATTGAAACCTGTGAACTCACCAACCTCATGTTGACATCTTTTCTTATATGTTTTCTCAGGTCGCTAAGATAAGGCACAGGTGCACATTTAGGACATGCATGGAGTCCTTCAATTGAAATATATTTTATTATTTTGGTTGGACTGTTTTGAATTATGTTTGGACTGGACTTTTGGGACATTTTGGGCGCGTTTGTTTTGCGCATTTACTTTCGTTATACGCTTCGGAATTTACTTTGATCGTTTATGATATTTTCATTTTAGTCTCATATAGTGTCGTTCAATGTAACTAATGACTGAGATACTGGTTTGTCACTCCCCAAACGATAAAACTCCATTAGTTGAATTTGGGGGTGTAACAGATTGGTATCAGAGCTATTGGTTATAGAGAACTAGGATTGCATACTAGACTATAACCTCACACATTAGTTACATGTCATGAGCGTTTTGTTTTAGCACTTATATATTACGTTACAGGACCATGTCGTCAACCCCACCACCATCACCTAAGGCACCTGGACATGATGCACCTATCCTACCATCCCCGGAGCCCAAAAGGCGTCGGACTAGTTCTAGTGACAATTCGGTTGATCAGGGTGAACCGATTAGCGCGCAAGCAAGGAATCCGACACACAATTGGGATGCATACCCTAAAATGATCCAAAGATGGATCGAAATGGGAAATGTCCCATCACCCTACTTTGGTTTGACTTCCTCATCATCCACATTACCAAGCTTGCCATGTACCATGGAACAAGCTTTTATGGCTTTTGTATTTTACATGTCTAGGGAGTTAAGCATTGTGAAAGATACTACTGATGAGATACCCGACATTCTACAACGGGGGTTGCAAATGGAAGAGAACAAGGAAAAAATTGAGCATCTGACCACTGAACTAGCATCAACTGACCAGGTCCATGATCATCTGGTGGATAGGGTGCAACATTTGGAAACGAGGGTGGACACCTCGGACCATGCTACTGAAGGGATTCCGGAGAGAGTGACCCATCTGGAAGCCCAAATGCAAGCAGCACTTTGGCCGGAGAATATCCCACTTTCTGACGACGAGGAGGAGCCGTTTGAGGATAAGCCCTTAGAGGGGGAGCCACCCGAGGAGGAGCCGGTCGAGATTGATGATGCACTATCAAGTGTTTCCTCCGATAACGAGGATGTTTGACGATATTTATATCCTATCTTTCCTTTCATTTATGCTTTGAGTATGTTCTTTCTATTTGAAACCTAGATGGGTAAGGTTGTTCCCATTCAATAAAAGCATGAGAAGTTTTATGTTTTGAGTTATTTATTTTGTAGCCTTACAACTTATTTAATTTTGAAATATTAGACGTTGTGTTTGGTTATCATTTCCCTTACTTGTACATATAATGTTTGAAATGCGATATATTTCTCATTATTTTGTATTTGTGAATGTGAGGAATTATGTCGGGAAGAGGACGTGGAGGTCGTGCTGGTGGTCGAGGCACCATTAACATGACATCAGCTGAGCTGGTGGCACTAATCAACGATAGTGTGGCTGAGGCTCTAGCAGCACAGAATGCTGCAGTTAATGCTATAACCATTGACTAGTGAGGTAAATTCATCTCTCAATGCGTCTTTCCTAATCTTTATAATCTCGATCCTATATTATGTTTCTAAATCCAGGTCAATAGAATCAGCAACCAGCATGCACATTCAAGACATTTATGGACTGTAAGCCCCACACTTTTAGTGGAGCTGTCGGACTACTCCGATGGTTCGAGAAAGTGGAGTCGGTATTTTCCATGTGCAATTGTCCCCTGGCCAATCAGGTCAAATTTGCTTCTGCTACTGTGGAGGGCCCGGCTCTCACATAGTGGAATGCATAAGTCCAAATGTTGGGTTTAGCTATGGCCAATGCACTTCCGTGGGAGGAATTTAAGACGATGATGAAGGAGAAGTATTGTCCTCGGGATGAGATTCAGAAGTTGGAAGGAGAATTTTGGAACCTAAAAATGGAAGGTTCTGAAATTGAGCTATATACCACTCGCTCCCATGAGCTTGCTACCATGTTCCCACACATGGTGACTCCTGATTACAAGAGGATTGAGTTGTACATTGGAGGTTTAGTGCCTCAGATTCAGAGTATGGTCACCTCATCCAACCCTACCACCATCCAGCAGACTATCAGACTCGCCCACGAGTTAATCGATCAGGCGGTAACTCAAGGGACTCTACCCCCGAGGGGTTTAGTTTCTAAATCCACCGACAATCATAAGCGCAAGTTTGATCATAACTCCAATTCCCACTCCAAGGGACCCCAGTTTAATCAACCTCATCAACAGCAGCGAAAGTTTGAGCCTGCTAAGAACTTCAATCAGACGACCTCTTCAGGTCAAAATCAAGGTGGTTATGCGGGGAAATCCCCCAAGTGTAACAAGTGCAATTTTCATCACTTTAGGATTTGTAACCGTTGTCAGCGGTGTGGCAAGATAGGTCATGCTGCAAATATTGTAGGGGTTAGTTGCAAGCCAAGCAGCCTTTTCAATAGCCTGGCTCTACAAAGGGTTGTTTCGAGTGTGGGAAGGAGGGGCACTTTTGAAAAAATTGTCGTCAGTTAAAGAAGGGGGGTAATGGAAATCACAACCCTAATCAAAACAACAACAATGGCAATAACAACGGTAATAATGGAGGGAATGGTGCAAAAGGACGAGCCTTCGTGCTAGGATCTGGAGAAGCTCGATATGATCATAATGTGGTCACCGGTAAGTTCCTCTTAAACAATTACTTTGCTTCTGTCCTATTTGACACTGGTACTAATAGGAGTTTTATATCTAAGAAACTTAGTGATATGATAAAAGGAACTCCAAATATGCAAGAAGCTAAGTATATCATAGAAATAGCCGATGGCCAAATAATTGAAGCAACCCACATTCTTAAGGGTTGTAAGCTTGAGTTGGCTGGTCATAAACTTAATATCGACCTTATGCCGGTCACACTTGATAGTTTCGATGTAATTATCGGCATGGATCGGTTATCTAAAAACCAAGCCGAAATCATCTGTCGTGAGAAAATTGTTCGCATTCCTCTCTCGAGTGGAGAAACTCTTTCCGTTCAGGGCGAAAAGGTTGGTGCAGTCATGGGCATCATATCCTTCATGAAAGCACATAAATGTCTTCGAAAAGGGCATACTGCTATTCTGGCTCTCGTCGCCGAGCAGCGATCTCGAGAGAAGAAGATTGATGATATTTCGATCATTTGCAACTATCCAGAAGTATTTCCCGAAGATTTGCCTGGTCTGCCACCTCACCGTCAAGTTGAATTCCAAATCGATCTAGCAACCGGAACAGCGCCGATCGCTCGGGCACCTTATAGACTAGCACCTAGTGAATTGCAAGAGCTAATCTACTCAGCTGCAAGAATTGTTAGATAAAGGTTTCATCCAACCTAACTCATCACCATGGGGAGCTCCATTCCTGTTTATCAAAAAGAAAGACGAGACTTTCCGCATGTGTATTAACTACCGTGAATTGAATAATGTGACAATCAAGAATCGTTATCCTCTGCCTCGTATAGATAATCTCTTTGATCAACTCCAAGGATCAAGTTTTTATTCCAAGATAGATCTTAGGTCTAGCTACCACCAATTGAGAGTCCGAGACGAAGATATCTCCAAGACTACTTTCAGGACAAGGTACGGCTACTATGAGTTTATGGTCATGCCTTTCAGATTAACCAATGCACCCACGGTGTTCATGGACCTCATAAACCGTGTGTGTAACCCATACCTTGATCAATTTGTCATCGTTTTCATCGAAGACATCCTCATTTATTCCAAGAACAAGGAGGAACATGAGGAACATCTACGTTTAGTTCTGAAATTACTAAAGCAGGAGCAGTTGTATGCTAAGTTTTCCAAGTGTGAATTCTGGATCAGGGAAGTTCAATTCTTAGGGCATGTGGTTAATGAGAAGGGAATACATGTCGATCCATCAAAGATAGAAGCCATCAAGAATTGGGCAGCACCGACGACTCCGACTGAGGTGCGACATTTTCTGGGATTGGCTAGTTATTATCGTCGATTCATCGAAGGATTTTCTAAGATTGCACAACCTCTCACTGCCTTAACTTAGAAGGGTAAAGCCTATAACTGAGGCGATAACTAGGAGTCAACATTTCAACACCTCAAGCAGAAACTTTGCAGTGCGCCTATTCTAGCTCTTCCGGAGGGACGGATGACTTTGTGGTGTATTGCGACGCATCCATTCAGGGTCTGTGTTGTGTGTTAATGCAACGAGAAAAGGTGATCACATATTCTTCACGTCAACTAAATATTCACGAGAAAAACTACACCACTCATGACCTAAAGTTAGGAGCAGTAGTTTTCGCACTTAAGATATGGAGACATTACTTGTAGGGTACCAAATGCACTATCTACACCGATCACAAGAGCCTTCAGCAAATCTTCGAGTTAAAAGAGTTGAACATGAGACAGCGTCGTTGGGTCAAGCTCTTGAATGATTATGACTATGCGATCCGGTATCACCCAGGTAAGGCTAATGTTGTAGCTGATGCGTTAAGTCGAAAGGAAACCAAGCCCAAATGAGTTCGAGCATTACAGCTCACTATTCACACTGGATTACCCGACAAAATCCGTAGTGCTCAGATCGAAGCCCTGAAGGAGGAAAACCTACCGCTGGAAGCCACACGCGGTATGGAAGAACAACTCGAGGTCAAATCTGACGGCATTCGCTACTTCGCCGAGCAAATATGGGTTCTAGTAGTCGGGAACTTAAGGGAATTAGTCATGGATGAAGCTCATAAATCTCGTTACTCTGTTCATCCAGGTTTCGACAAGATGTACCATGACCTAAAGGTGTTGTATTGGTGGCCAAAGATGAAGGCCGATATAGCCACCTATGTGAGCAAGTGCCTGACTTGCACAAAGGTCAAAGTTGAATAATAAAAGCCTTCTGGTCTACTCCAGTAACCGGAGATTCCCATGTGGAAATGGGAGCAGATATCCATGGACTTTATCACAAAATTGTCATGAACTTCTACCGGATGTGATTTGGGTAATAGTCGATCGTTTAACAAAGTCCGCTCACTTCTTAGCAATCAAGGAAACAGACAAAATGGAGAAGCTTACCCTATTTACTTGAAAGAAGTAGTATCTCGGCACTGGGTGCCAATCTCTATCATTTCGGATCGTGACGCACTATTCACCTCCCGTTTCTGCCAATCATTTCATAAAGCTTTAGGCACGCGTCTAGATATGAGCATATCATACCATCCTCAAACTGATGGCTAGACGGAGCGTACTATTCAAACCCTAGAGTATATGCTACGAGCTTGTGTGATTGATTTCGGTAACACTTGGGAGTCTCACCTACCGTTGGTGGAATTCTCCTACAACAACAGTTATCACACTAGCATCCAGGCAGCTCCATTTGAAGCACTATATGGACGGAAATGCCGTTCTCCTATTTGTTGGGCCGAGGTTGGGGATAGTCAACTTACGGGTCCTGAACTTGTACTTGAAACTTCTGAGAAAATCGTTCAAATTAGAAACCGTATGGCAGCAGCTCTTGATCGTCAAAAGAGTTATGCCGATAAGCGTCATAAACCGTTAGAATTTCAAGTAGGGGATATGGTCTTGTTAAAAGTCTCACCTTGGAAGGGTGTCATTCATTTTGGGAAACGGGGCAAACTGAATCCTCGTTATTTTAGATCATTCAAGAAAGTGTAGAGAATTGGCCCGATAACGTATCAATTGGACCTACCTGAAGGACTTGGTGGCGTACACAACGTCTTTCACATCTCAAACTTTAAGAAATGTCTAGCAGACGAGTCACTCGCGGTTCCTCTTGAGGAACTACACATCGATGAACAGTTGCGTTTCATCGAAGAACTGGTAGAAATCATGGATAGGGAAGTCAAAACGCTTAAACGCAGTAAAATCCCTATTGTCAGAGTTCGTTGGAACTCGAAACGCGGACCGGGATTCACGTTAAATCCGAATCGTTGGAACTCCGACTTTTCAAGTTAACTCCGCTAGTAATTCCGTTAAATATTCTGTTAATTCCTAAACTAGTTAACTCAATTAGAAACCTCAAGGACTATTTCTGTCAAAATTGAAACTGAACTACAGGGTCTAGTCTTGCCAAGTCCCAAATCCGAATCTTTTGACTTGCAAAGTCAAAATTGAAGAGGTTTCGGTTCTGTTGACTTTTACAAGTCAAACCCGTATCGTATAACCCAAATTCGAATCCCATAACTTCAAATTCATCTGATTTCGTAACCGATATGCACGCCTCAGCTAATTACAAGCATCATTAAGACTTTAAACCTCGTTATTGCTCCGAATTAAACCAAATTATGGGTAATTATTTTGTAACCGTCTATTCAACGCCCATTAACAACCAAATTCGATTAATCCGTGTGTATTTCTCTCAGTTGATCATCTGCGGGTCTTGTACGAGTCCCCTTGAAACATTTGCACAGTTCGATTTAACCGAAAACAAAGTCGGAGTCGTCGGAGGCCGAGATCGTCGAAGTCGGAACTCAAGTTGGTCGAGCACCTTCAATTCTCATTGCATTTTGGTAGTTAAACATTCCCTCACCTTCGTTTTTACTCGTAAACTGAAAGCCCTATGATAATTCGAGCAATTCGCATCGAATTGAACCCAATCCAGAATCTAGGGTTCGTTCTAAAAAAGATTTGGGGCTTTTGATTCTAGACTCGATCATAATCCAATTAATTCACATGTTTAGCTTCGTAATCAATCACTCATTGAAAGCCATATGTTTATTTTACCAATCAACATCGATTTGATCGCAAACAGTAAACTAGAGTTCATTCAAATTCGGTTTTATCGAACGCTACCTTAAACTCGATCTCCATTCAATTGATTTAGTGGGACAGGTTCGAAATCACGTACCCTTTGAAAGCCCTATGAATCAAAACTCTTTTATTATCGAAATTAACAGATTTAAATTTAAGTTCTTAAACTAGGGTTCGGTTTTAAGCGTGTAATTAAACGAACCTAAACTCGATCATTTTTGCAATTAAACTCACCCCAGGTTCGCTAGACCTCGATTAACAAAACCCCCATGCAACCTTGTTAAATCGCGATCGAATTCGTGGGTTTTGATCTTGGCCGATCGCGATTGGGTATGGGGGAGGGGCTCTCTGGATCTTCTGATTAAAACCATTCGGGTCTGGGTCTTGATGCGATTGCCCTAGCGGGTGTGTTGGTTAAGTGTGTGTGCTGTTGGGGAGAGCCCTCCTCCCCTATTTTCTTTTTAATTACATTTTTTTGCTTAATAATTTTAATTATAAAAACCGTTCCACTATTATTATAATATTATGCTAATATGTTTAAACCGGAAAACCTACCCGTGGACTCGGGATTGATTTTATAAACCCTCTTTGTTACGTATAATATAATAATATTTATATATTATTATTTAACCTCCAACTTTGAATAAAATAATATAAGCTATATTATTTTTCAAACCGTAACTCCTATTAAAATAATATATTTATATATATTATTTTTGACACGTTTTTCGGTATTGTGAAACATTTTAAATTTATAAATAATAAAATTATTTATATCGTCTAACCGTAAGCATATTCTCGAATAAAAATAATACGTTATTATTTTTATCACTTCAATAGTATCGTAGTAGCTTTGCTAGTTTAAAAATAATATAAAAATCATATTTTTCTAAATCATTACTTAATGTCGAAGACGATTGGAAATATTTATTTATTTATTGTAATTATCATTTTCGTCACGTATCATAACCACTCTAATTATTTATCATAGAAAATCCGTATTCCCGTAGACGCGTTCGTCTACTCTTTGATCTTTAGAATGTTTCTCTTAGGACATTTCTCATTCTGTGTCGTCGTCACAATACCCCATTTTATCCCTAATAATTATGTTGTAATTCTAGGGCATTCGTTAACCGTGTCGGGCTAACGCTTGAGATTCTAATCTCATACTTGTGTGATTACTTCCTACGCAATCATGTGAGTTTTCACGGCCCCTTTTTACTGTTTTAACTTGGGGGGAGAAAACATGTCGCAAACTATTTTTGGATTGTTGTATTCATATGTTATCAATGTTAAAGCTAAGCGTAACACGCTATCACTGAAAGTACTCAACACACATCGGACCGTTAATATGGATCTTAGCGAGGCAATGTTTAGCAGTACTACTGGGTTTGACAAATCCCACCCGCGTTAGTCGCGCTAACTCGATTTGAGGTCGAATGGGTGAAATGTTAGCCTACTCACATCGCTAGAGTTGATAGTCCTGGCAGGAGGCAAATAAACAAACAGTCAGCTTCGGTTGCGAGCGCTTAAATTAAACATGAAATGTAGGTTAGCTACCTATAGATGCATATCAAATGTACAATAATCTGGTAAACGTTTATTTATATATTGAAACTTGTGAACTCACCAACCTCGTGTTGACATCTTTTCTTACATGTTTTCTTAGGTCGCTAAGATAAGGCACAAGTGCACATTTAGGACATGCATGGAGTCCTTCAATTGAAATATATTTTATTATTTTGTTTGGACTGTTTTGAATTATGTTTGGACTGGACTTTTGGGACATTTTGGGCGCGTTTGTTTTTTGCTTTTACTTTCGTTATACGCTTCCGCATTTACTTTGATCGTTTATGATATTTTCATTTTAGTCCCATATAGTGTCGTTCAATGTAACTAATGACTGGGATCCTGGTTTGTCACTCCCCAAACGGTAAAACTCCGTTAGTTGAATTTGGGGTTGTGACATTAATAATCAGTTTTCTTTCAGCAGAAACTTTGTAGGTCCCTCAGGTGTGGGGGGTCGTCACATGCAAGTATGTTCTTGAGTCGGACCGGGTGCGGAATACCCGTGACTAGGCGGAGAGTCAAACAACACAAAGTAAACCGAAAAGAGAATCACTTTAAACTTTCGTCTATTATAAACACTTGAAGGTTACAGAGAGAAATACTAAGTATACAATGTCTGTGTATATGCCTGCGTACTTGTCTACTGTCAACCTATCCTATTTATACATGACATGGTCTCTGCGCACTTGGCAAGTGCGCTTTGCAAATTACTCATGCGTACTTAGCAAGTACGCAAGGTATTCTTGCGTACTTGATAAGTACGCGGGAACTAATTCCTGCGCACATACAAGTGCGCAAAACACTTAAAGATTTCAGCAACAGTCAATATGTAAAAGTAAATACAACTCGATAACTAATACATACAGACGCTTACAAACAAAAACAAATACATACATGAAAGTACAAAACTAAGACTCTATCCAGAGTGTTTGTCACAGGAAAGTGCTTCAACAAACTCCCCCTTGACAACAGCTCTGGATCATCTTCGGTCTTCAGTCTTCAGTTTTCGGTCTTCACAGCTCTGCATCTTTAGCTTCCATCTTCTTCTTATAGCCAAGGCAAAACTTGATCACCTTGTCATATTTAGAAGCAAGGAATTTCGTCCATTCATCCGTATGCATGCAATACCTGTCTGCTAGTGCCTCCAGATCTTTCACAAAGAAGTTAATGAAGCAGACTTCATCAAATACTCTGATTAGTTCCCTCGGCACTAAGCATCCACTTTCTAACCGTACCTTTCCAGTCACCACAGCCTCGCCCGTTTTAGGATCTACGTACCAGTACCACATGTCACCGAGGATATCCTGAGATAACTTGCTCAGGGGAATCTTGGTTTCACATAGCACTGGCTTATATACCAGTTTCTTTAAGCGTTTCTTAGTCACAGGATGTCTAGCATTCTTATCCTTGACTCGCTTGGGCACTTGAGGCTTGAACATTTCAAACTTCCCAGATCTTGCTTCCCGCTGTAGAACCTGCCACAAACCCATCGCCATTGCGTGATTTGAGTGACCCAGCAGCTCTCGGTTTGCTAGGTTCACAAGGTCGTATTTAGGTAAGGAGTTGAACGCTTCACTGGTTGGTTTCAAGTATTGAACCCCCCCCCCAGATCGTTTGATTGCGAACAACAGCTTATCTTCCTCGAACCTTACAGCCAAGATCATCCCTGTTGCTCCTTGTTTGTCTATGATAGAAGTCTTTTTCCAAACAGGAGCTGGACCCTTTAATGAACTAGCAGGCATATCTTTATCTTTCGGTGCCTCTGGATCCACGGGTGTAGGGTCAACTGGGGAGGCTTCAGTCGATGCTTCAACGTTACTAGCAGTGTCGACTGAACCTGTGTCGAGCTGAGATTCAAAGGATGGCACTTCAAAGATCTCACCATCTTCGAACTCATACTCTCCTTCCTCGTCTCCCTTAGGAACTTCAATAACTACATCCTTATCATCTTTATCCCAATCATCACCAGAGTCGATCTCTCCTTCTTCAAGATTGTAGAGAGCATCGATCTGTGCTTCCTTGGAATAGTCAGGCTCTAAGTATAAGATCTCCTCGTCAGATAGATCCTTTAGAACATCAGTCGCTGACTTTCCATTATCACCACCAGAGGTATCACCACCTCCCTGATGAGTAGACTCCCCCTCAGCCATTGGAATAGCATAAATAGGCACGATTGGTAAAGCTTGGTGCTCACTTCCACTAGGACCGACTTCGGGATCCTTGTCTTTGTCATCATCCTTAGTCAAATCAACAGGATGACACGGCTCATCACCAGTATGTGTTGATGTCTTCTCTTTCTCTTTCTCTTTCTCTTTCTCTTTCTCCCCCTGAGCATCAAGCTTCTTGGTCAGATCAGCAATTAGTTTGACCATCAGTGCATGCTCTTTCTGCTGCATATCAAACCTCAGCTCAATAGACGACCTGTGTCCCAGAATCATATTATTTGTCTTGATTAGAAGCTCGTTCTAGGCCATTACATTCTTAAGTCTCTCGTCTGTCCCCGTTCTCTGGCTTCTTAGAATTCTAACTTCATCCACCAATGAATTAATCTGTGCCTGTTGAGCGTCAGATTCCTCCTTTGACTTCCGAACAGTTTCCAGCAGACCAGCAACTTGGGTTTCCATAATTTCTATCCTTTCTTCATTAGGATCAGGATATCTGAATGTAGACGCTTCAACATTGTGAATTGGGGAGGAGAAGATAGTATCAAAGTCAAACCCCTGAGTGAATTCTCCATAGTTGAAGGGTTGACTTATAGGTTCGGAGGTTGTAGGGATTGTGGATGTAATGATGGTTGTAGGGGTGATGGAAGGTGTGATGGTGACTGACTCTGTGAGAATTGGAGTAGTCACCGCTACCTGGACAGATGTGACAGGGAGGGTCACTATCACATGAAACTCCTATGTGCTAGTAGTGACAGCCACATCAGGATGTACCCGTGGCCTTCTCCTCTGTCGTCGGTATAATTGCTGTGAAGGTGGGGTAGAGGCTGAATCAGTACTTGCAGCCAAAACTTGTACTTGCTGTTGGGCACTGACCTCCACCTCACTGGGAATAACATGTTGCTGCCTATCCCCCCTGTTTTTGTTTATACTTTCACGCCTTTGTCTTTGAATAGCAGCGTCAGAGTCAGAATCTGCCTCATATTCATTGCTTGATGATTGTCGCTTTCTCTTTGAGGACAACTCAGGAAGGGTCACCTTCGTCATTCTCCTCGGGTGTACCTGTGATGGTGCATCATCAGAATCAGAAGAATCAGACTCTGTCTCTTCAGAGTCGGATCCCTCATCACCATCATGACCTGCTTCTTCGTCTCCACTTTCCGACGATTCATCCACACTTTCAACTTCCTCTTCTTGTTGTTGTTGTTCATCCGAATATTCACTTAGCTCTGGCTCTGAGTCTTGGCTAAACCATCTCCAGTCAGCCGGTGCCACATACGCTTCGTTTATCAGGTGGCCAAAGAGTGCGGTGTGCTCAGGGGTAGGTTCTACACTGCCTGGCTTTAAGAATTGTGCAAACACCCTCTTGTCCACCCTCTTGACTTGCAATCTCTCCCCAGTAGCAGGGAGGTTTGGCAACGCATCGTCAATCAGTAGTTGCACAAACCTTGGGTATAACAAGAACCTGAACCTCTCAGCCGTGTTTATCTGATCATTTATAGCTTTGAATATGTATCTTGAGAAGTTGTAGCCCTTATTGAGAGATAAGCCAACCATGGCTGCAGCAAGATCATGACCCATTGCATCCTTTCCAACCTTTCTTGTGGAGATGCACATGATCATGACGTAAGCAAAATATCTCCATTGATCGAGCACCTACATTTTCTTGTATGAAGCATAATCTCTAACACCGACGTACCCCATTCGTTGCCTCCAACAACCATCCATAAAGTAGTCAGGATAGGCTGTTGGGTCGGTGGAGAGATCTCGAAATTGCAAGACCCGTTTAATTGTGTCTTCAGAAAAGGCGATGTCATGACCCGCCATGGTAGCCCTTATAACATTGGGGGTTACCATGCAATCATGCTCCGCGGTCTCCCAGAACTGCTCGAGATATGGTCTTGAAACAATCAGGTCTGCAGAAATAGCATAACTGATTCTTGAACGGTTCAAGAATTCAACTATCTCGCGGTACTGCAGTGTAGCACCCTTCCACTCTGGTTCTTTAAGTGCTAGAAGATTGAACTCATTTGTAAACGCACGATCCATACCTGCAAAAACACACAGAAAGCACAATAAGAACAACAAGTTTCATTGGAATTGAAAACAAATGACTCAGTATAGCAGTTACTCATTACGCTGAAATTTCAGACTTAGAAATTTTTCACAAGTGTTGGTCCTGCGTACTTAGCAAGTACGCAGGATTTTGTTCTTGCGTACTTAACAAGTACGCATGAATTACTTCTTGCGTACTTGTTAAGTGAGCAAGAATTGCACTTGTTCAAATTATCAGAAATCCAAAATATTCAACTGATGAAGATCATTGATGTGGATTAGGTCACCACAAGGTCGAAATCAGTGATCATGACCCATGGAACCAATATCAACACCAAATAGCCGCTACATTAGTCACATTTTGACCTAAATGGCGACTCAGTCGAACCGACGGTCCAAAATCCAAGCCAAAGTCAAAATTAAGAATCGATAAGGACGATTAAGGACTAATTAAGGTTCGATTGATGATTTTAAACATGTTTTAATCTTAATGTGTTACCAAATCGATTAATAAACGTCCAAAATGAAGATTTAAACCCTAAAATTTTTAAAAATCTATAATCGGTCCATAAATCGAGATACAATGGATGAAATGCCTTTAGATTCTCACCAAATGATGTTAAGACAATGATGATACTAGAAACGGGACGAAAAATCGGTTAAGAACACTCGAATTTTTTGAGTAAAATTTGCAGAGGGAAATGAACAGGCTAAAATTTTGAATGAGATAAAAAGTCTGAAAATTTTCTATGTCCTGTTTTTATACCCAACCCAAAAAGGTCTTGCGTACTTGCTAAGTGCGCAAGACTTAACTCCTGCGTACTTACTAAGTGCGCAAGACTTAACTCTTGCGTCCTTGTTAAGTACGCAGGGCTTACTTCATGCGCACTTGTCAAGTACGCAGGGACCCTTATGTGCGCAAACTTTCAACTCAAATTATGAAGATTTCAAGTCAAATAAGGAACAAGATAAAAACATTCAATCAGGAGGATTCAAAATCAATTCAGGAAGGTTAAACACAAATATTTTTGGCTTTTCTGATTAAGATTGAACTATACACAAACTTAAAATATTTTTGATCTTTTCTAGATAGAAATATACACATATTCACACAAAATTTTTGATCAAAGACACGATCAGAGGATCATATCAGGCTAACTTATAGCAAAAACGATACAATATAAACATCCAAGAATATGGGATCATGTCATGGATTACTATTTATTCATACGTAATAAGCACATAAACAAGTAATTCAAGTTGACAATATTATAAGATTTGAAACCATAAGCATCTTTGTATCACGTTCTTGTGTGTTAAGGTATTAATTATAAGACATTCAACGTGTACCCCACTGATATGCTACAGTAATATAAATTGCACTATCTCAAGGCATCTAAGATTTTCCCAATGATTTTCTAAATCTCCAGAATGAAGTTACATCACTTAGCACAGAAAAAAGTCAAGCAGAATCCATAAGGATTACCAGGAATCATAAGATTCGGAATCGAGTGATTCATTTGTCTTGGTTTCATTTGATTTCTTCGTTGAATATCGGTATGATGATTCAGGATAATGAATATGGTGTTTGAATTTTAGGTAAGGGAATCCAACTTTTATCTAGATTTGATTTCAATGAATTAGGAGTGATTCAAGGGTGAATACATGCTCAACGGTTGATGTAGAGACATGTCTTGATTCAATCTCTCATTGCATACTTGTGAGTATGGGCAGTGATATGAACCGCATTAATTGTGCTAACGACATAACCCGAAACTGATCTCAAAAGAAAATTATTGCCAAAATCTAACATCATTTATCTGATAATGATCTTTTCTATTCTTTTACGCACGCACACTAGCAAACATGGGTTCAAATCACAGTTGTAATTTAGATTTAGTTTCCACACTACTAGTGATTCAAAGACGCATACAGCCTACTGACAATTCAAATTACTTGTAAATAAACAGATTAAAAACATAATAAGTTAAACAATTAAGTAAGCATGACGCAATCTATAGGTCCAGATTTCTCTTGAAATCACTGATTTGATCGATTACACACACACACAGGCGGAAACTGTGTGTATGGTGGTGAAACAGATAATAGAAACAGAGTTGGTGAAGATAACAGGCTAACCACACTATGAATCAACACGCAAATGATATGAAAATGTAAGAACACAGTGAATAAACAACTGTAAATTGTATTGATTCAAGAACAATGTGAAAGAGAAGGTTCAGGGTTACAGCCGCTACTCACACCCTAAACATTCTCAAACTAGGCTATTTATAGTAGTGACAGGTATCGAAACTATGTTCAATCGAAACTGCTAGTTTCGATTGACCATTTACAAATGATACACAACTGTCGAAACTACCATCTATCGAAACTACTAGTTTTGATTGAACAAAGTCAATCGAAACTAAGTAGTTTCGATGGCCCAGACTTAGTTAAATAAAGCAGTAAATTACAGAAAACTGAAATTACATTTAATGAAATGACAGAAAGTAAACTAGTCTAAAATTGTTTAAACATACAACAAATGACAACAGCTTATACAAAAATAAGACTCTACAATCTCCTCCTAAGCTGTTGCATTACTGTCTTCAGCTCTTCATCAAGCAGCTGGTCCTTCAGATGTCCTCGGGATGAATGGTTTAACATGGAGAGATACAATTCTTTGGTAGGCCTTGGCATCAGCTTCATCTTCATCACTGTATGCCTGAATGTGATTCTGGAATAGTACCTCCAGATCTTCAGGCTGAAATTTCAACAACTCCATTGGCTCAAATATAGTAATGTCTTCCTTGCCCTCACACTCAATTACTACACTGCCAATGATTGGGTCATAGTACCATTTTCTGAAAGTTTGCAGCTGGACAGGTACAGATTTTGGAATTGTGATGGTTTTGTGAGTTTGGGAAGGCTTGTATATTAGGAACACATATGGCTTGTTAGTCTCTTTGAAATTTTCTTCTGAGTTTTCCTAGGCTTCATTCCCTTGAAATCGTTATTGACTTGAGAATGCAGAAATTTCTCAAAGTCATAAGCCATCATGACCTTCCCAGGGTTTTGAAAGGGAAGTTTGGCTAAATCCCTGAGGTCATAGAAAGGAAGGGTTTGGAAGTCAGTCATGTTTTTAAAGTGCTGAACTCCCCCTCTATATCTTCTTATAATAAAGAGCTTCCTTTCAGCATCATACTTCCAGCCAATTGGAGGCCTTTTTAGTTCTTGATGCTCTGCTATCCATTCATATGTCTTAGGAGTTTCCTCCTGAATTATTTTCTTAAACCAAGACTTTCTTGAAATTGGAGGTTCAGGAGCAACAGAGGGTGGATCTTGTGTTGGACTGGACTCGGAGACTGTAGTGGTTGGTTCAGGAGTGACTGTTTTGATAAGATTAATCTGAACATCTTCTTCACCTTTTTCTTCGTCAGATAAGGTTTGAATTTCATCTCCGTCTTCCGTAATGTATCTAGTTCTCTCAGTCTCTTTTTCTTCAGTGGTCAGGATTTCTGGATAAAGATCATTATACCCATAGTTTTCAATGTCATCTAAAAGGGCATTCAGCTCATCATCCGATTGGATGTCTTCTTCATCAAGAATCACGGTCTCTATTTCAGTGGAAGTCCCTTTCCCTCTCTTTCTTGTATCTCTTCTCTCACTAGCTGAGGGAAGGTTTAGTTCTGTACCTTCAACTTTGACTTCAACCGCCTCTTTTGTCTTTTCAGTATGGCCAGCAAATATAGTTAGTGCAGATTCTGGATTAGTCACAAGGTCAGGAGATGAGGGTTCAACTACAGATGTGGTCTCCCCCTGAGCTGTTGAAGTAGTTGGTTATTTTTGCACAGGTTTACCCATTGAGGCTTTGAGCTGCTCCACTGCTTCAGCTAAGGCCTTGAATTGTTCTTTTTGCTGTGAGATTAGTCTCTGTTGTGTTTTAAGTTGGGTTTGTTGACTCTCAATCTGGGTATGTAAACCCCCAACTTCCAGCTTTAGGTCTTTAACCTCTTCCTGGACATCATGCAAATTAGTTTTTAAACCTTCAATTTCTTCATCTTTCTCTTGAATCTTATCCTGCATTTTCTTCAGTTCAAGACTTAAAGTTTTAACTCTTGGTACAGGAGAGGCTGAATTATGAGTTGGTGATGTGGGAGTAGTATGGATGGGTGATTGTTGTGGAGATGGTTGTGGAGTGGATTGTGGAGTAGGTTGTGGAGATGGTTGTGGAGTAGCTAATAGAGAGTCTGATGAGGATGACAAGTCTTCAAATCCTGTCTTGATTTTCTTTGCCTTAGGCTCTTCTTCCTCAAAATCAGAACCTGACTCAACCTGTCGTTTGGAGGAAGATGCAAGATGCTTTGTTCTATCATCTGAGTCAGACTTGTAGTAGTCAGATCCATAAATTCCTACATCCAGAGTTCCAATTGATTCTGCAACTTCCTCCTCAACTTCATGCATGCCAGCTTCAACATTAACTGCTGGCTCTTGAATTATCTGGATTTGTTCAACAAAAGGAGCCTCTATCACAGGCTCAATGATGGGTTGTTCTTGTTCTTGAACATCAGGAATGTTTATCTCAATCTCAGCTTCATCAATAGGTGCATTACCTTGATCTTGCTCAACTTCCATTTCTTCTTCTTCAGATGATGAGTTCTCTTCTTCAAGATCAGGGTCAATATCAGGGATAAATTCTTCTTCTTCACCAATAATATGACCAAACAGGGGAACGTCAGCTATAGCCCTGTTGGTTCTCTTGTTAGTACTTCTCATATAGCTGAGAGTCTTGGCAATCATATGATCGAACACAAAGATGTTCCCACCTTGTTGCATCTCAGGATGAAGATGATTGATGATAATTTGTAAAAATCTAGGATAGGCTAGAAATTTCTCCTTCACGGCTCCTGTTAGATTGTCTTTTAACTGTCTGAATATGAAGCCAGAAAAATTGTAATCTCTTCCCTTGATTATTCCCAAAAAAGCTGATCCCAGAGTGCTGTTTGCTTAATCAAACCCTCCTTTTCTGATTGATAGGCAGTGAATAAACACGTGCACTATGTATCTCCAGTGGCTTGGTAAGGAGTTCTTGATTATCTGGCCACTTTTGAATTCATCTGGATGACCCAATCTTCTGAAGCATTCTTTAACATAGAAGATTGGGAATTCAATGGGTGCATCTGGATTATCATTAAACTGAAGCACCTCTCTAACTGTAGCTTCAGAAAATATGACTTCTTGGCCAAGCACGGTTGCTCTAATGTGCTCCACATTATCAACTGTGATGATTTCTGCAGTCTCCCAAAATTCGCTTATAGAAGTCTCAAACACCGGCAGATTGTTGCTGATGGCAAAGCTAATGTTGGAGTTTGCCAAGAAGTTTAAGACAGGAATGAACTCAGCAGCTTTTGGATCATTGGCATTGAGGAATGCACAGACATTGTGTCTTTTTACAAATAAGAGATCCATACCTGTAAAATTCATCAATTTTGCATAATAAGTTAAGTTTCTGAATACACTTAATCGAAACAAGATGTACCAACACTTAGAAAAAATTTTAAAACCTTACTGTCGAAACAACTAGTTTCTATTGAGATGAACTTTATCGAAACAAGTAGTTTCGATAGAGACAATAAGCTTTGATCACACTTAGAGAATTTCTGAAATCAACACTGTCGAAACAAGTAGTTTCGATAGAGATGAACTTATCGAAACTAACTAGTTTCGATCAGAGAAACTAGGGCAAGTTTGGGTGTCGAAACTAGTAGTTTCGTTGGAAAAATCTTTTGAGAAATTTTGAAGTGTTGAATCCCTTTTGTCGAAACTACTTGGTTTTGAAACCCAAACCCCTTTAATTCATGATACTCAGACAATATGAACAATTTTTAATGAAGGGTTTAGAGTGGCCTGTAAGTGACGGAACTTCATCTTACCAAACGTGAGGCTGTTATCTACAAGAATACACAATAAACGTGAGTTCAAAGATGATTGAGATGTATGCAAACACGGATAAGCACAAAACGACTGTTATTATGAATATTTCGTCGAACAAATTTTAAACTTTGAAATTCTAGGTCTGTCGATATGCAAAAATCATCCAAAATGAAGTAGTGAGACGTTACCTGATGATGGAGACGACAGTGACAACGGGAGAAATCAGCTGATATCTTGCAACTTAGACCGATGTTTTGAGATTTTGTGAATGACAGAGAAGACGAAGAAGGTTTGAAAAAGTCGAGTGAATGACAGTATGAAGGGAGGGATTGCTTATGAAGGCTTTTAATTTTCGGAAGACAAAAGACAAAAATGCCCCTGTCGAAACAACTAGTTTCGATAGAGCAAAATGGTTTCGATATGTACAACTAGTTTCGATCAGTCAGAGAAGTTTCGATATGCACGATTAGTTTCGATAGTTCAAAGTAGTTTCGATATGTACAACTAGTTTCGATCAGTCAGAGAAGTTTCGATATGTACAACTAGTTTCGATCAGTCAAATTAGTTTCGATATGTACAACTAGTTTCGATCAGTCAAAAGCAGAAACATGACTAACATATATACACTATTAAAATAGACTTTAACTATAGAAATGAAATTATACACAAGATATTTACACTTATCTTCTTGAAAAAGATCCAACATGAGATCAGATCTGGTCAGTCTCTTGAAACACTTCCTTTTGCAATTAACTATTGTGAGTCCTTGAAGATAGCTGGTATTTGTGCAAAGTAAACCCGAACATTTGTTTGTACAAAGATTTCATGTGATTAGAAGGTACCATTTAAGCAACATACAAGGTGTACCCCACATATTGAAATAAAATGATTTTGAAAACCTATCAATCCTCAAGAAGTACCCATCTTCATCCTATCATCTCTTTCTGATTAACCAAGGTACCGTCTTAGTAATGTCAAATTACCACCAAAATAAAATAAGATATCCAAGTGGATTTAGAAAATTAAAATAAAATATATCCAAGTAGATATTAAAAAGGTACCAGCATTCTAGATCTTTGCGTAAGCAAAACAGAAGAAGTCGTAAAATTATCCAAGCGGATAGAAAAATGTTGAACACCCGAGATCTTTGCGTAAGCAAAACAGACGGGGTCAAATCATCCAAGTGGATGGGAAAAGGATGAGCACCCGAGATCTTTGCGTAAGCAAAACATACGGGGTCATCAGTGGTAAATATCATTATATTGACGGTCACTTGGCGTATGAAAAGGAATCCAATACGTAAGCCTGTATCTGATTGAATTGGTTTTCTTAGATATAAAAATGGGTTAGATGTTTCAATAATGGGTTCAAACACACAAGTATGAGATATATATTAGAGTTTTTCACACTACTTACAAGTTTTAACCATATGTCGGGCCTACCAGCTATACCTCAGTAAACACCATCGCTTTTGGTCCATTTCATGTCCAAGAGATGAGATCAGACACTATCATTTCTCAAAGGTCAGATTCAATTTTTTCCTGTAACTCAAAACCACTTGTAAGATTATATTCACAGCAATTCTTTTCAATATTATATTTCTCCCCCAAAAGATTTGCGTAGAAACTGTACATAAAAATAAAATCTTTTTGGAATTTTCTTTGACAATTAAACGGAATAAATAAAAATTACTATTCACACAATTTACTGAAAGTTAATCATTCCAACCATCTCCACCAGTTGGGCAAATCTGGTAGAGTCAAAAGCCTTTGTGAAGATGTCTGCGGTTTGTTTATTAGTTTTGACTTCAACAATTTGAATATGCTTCTTTTCCACACAGTCACGGATAAAGTGATGTTTGATTTCAATGTGTTTTGTTTTGGAATGCTGAACGGGGTTTTTGGTGATATGGGGAACAGCAGTGTTGTCACACAGAATAGGTGTCTCATGGAATGTGATCCCATAGTCAAGCATCTGATGGTGTATCCATCTGACTTGGGAACAACATAGGGCTGCGGCAATATATTCGGCTTCGGCGCTGGATTGGGAAACGGTGATTGTTTCTTACATTGCCATGAGACAAGGCGGTTGCCAAGGAATTGACAACCTCCAGAAGTGGATTTTCGGTCTAAGTTGCAACCCCCGTAGTCTGAATCTGAATAAGCCACAAGATCAAACAAATCAGTTTTAGGATACCACAGACCTAATTTTGGCTTATACTTTAAATATCTTAAAATACGTTTGACAGCAGATAAATGAGAGAGTTTAGGGTTAGCCTGAAAACGTGCACACAAGCACACTGCAAACATGATGTCAGGTCTGCTGGCCGTGAGATACATGAGAGAGCCTATCATAGAGCGATAGAGATGCTGATCAACGCTTTCACCATCCACATCAGGAGTCAAACAATGACGAACTTCCACAGGAGTTTTTAAAGGGTGGGAGTCAGCCATTTTGAACTTGGTCAAAATTTCTTTCACGTATTTTTCTTGATGGATAAGGATTCCTGACTCAGACTGATCAACTTGTAGACCCAAAAAGAACTTCATTTCCCCCATGGAGCTCATTTCAAACTTAGATCGCATCACTTCTTCAAATTCTTTGCAGAGACGGGGATTTGTAGATCCAAAAATGATATCATCCACATAAATTTGCAACATGATTGTATCCTTTTCATCCTTCCGTTTGAACAAAGTTTGGTCAATTGCTCCTCGTGTGAAACCATTCTCAAGCAAATGATTTGATAAAGTTTCATACCACGCACGAGTTGCTTGGTGAAGACCGTACAATGCTTTGTCTAACTTGTAAACACGGTCTGAAAAATTATGATCAATGAAACCCGGCGGCTGCTTAACATATACTTCCTCTTGAACTTTTCCATACAAAAATGCGCTTTTGACATCCATTTGATGGACAGTGAAATCCATGTAGGCTGCATAGGCGAGAAACATTCTGATGGCTTCCAAGCGAGCCACTGGTGCAAAGACTTCCTCATAGTCAATCCCTTCTTCTTGATAGAAACCTTGAACCACCAGACGAGCTTTATTTCGAATCACAGTGCCGCCTTCATCCTTTTTGTTGCGAAAAACCCAACGAGTGCCGATTGGAACTTTGTTCTTGGGAAGATCTACCAAATTCCACACATGCAGCTTTGAGAATTGCTGTAGCTCTTCCTGCATTGCTTCCACCCAGCTGTTTTCTAGTAGAGCTGCTTTGATGTTCTTTGGTTCAGTTTGAGAAATGAAGCAAGAGAACATGTTGTTTTCAAATGCTTCACACGCACTTCGGGTACTAACACCCACATTGAGTGGTCCAATGATGTTATTAGTGGGATGAATCTTGTGAATTTGCAGTTGAGGAATTTCATCTTCTTCCACGACTTCTTCCAAATTAGTAAGATTTTCAGAGGAGGATCGGCAATATCAGTAATAGGATCTTCAGCAGGTGATTGTGGTGCAACATCTACTATTGGAATGGAGTTGTCTTCAACAGTTTCACTTGTTGCACCAGAACCGGAAGACGCCATATCAGATTCAACATTAGGAACCACAGGAATTTCAACCTGAGCAGATGAGGAAGAACCTTGATCATTTAAGTTCCCTAGATTGTTCACAGAGAAGTAAGGATTAGCATGAGTTGATTCAATAGAGAAATCAGGAAGATTAAATGACTTAAAAACTGAATCGACGTCAAATAGCCAATTGGGACCGTCTCCTGCGTCCGTATAATTGTTTTCATGCCAATTGATATTGATGGATTCCAGCACTATCCTTTTCTTCTTATGATAGACACGAAAAGCACGTTGATTGGATGAGTAACCAACAAAATAGCATTCATCAGCTTTGGCTTCAAACTTGTTGAGCTGATCTGAAGTGTTCAGCATTGTGCACACACACCCAAATTTTCTGAAGAAATCAATAACTGGCTTACGCTTGTACATGATCTCATAAGGTGTCTTGTTGCAACTTTTAGTGATAAGAACCCGATTTTGCACAAAACATGCAGTATTGACCGCCTTAGCCCAAAAAGTCACGGGAAGCTTAGAGTCAACAATCATAGTTCGTGCAGCTTCAATTAAAGTGCGGTTTCTCCTTTCAGCTTGACGAGTGGTCCGTAGGACGACCCTTAAGAGCTATAAATAGTATTTTAACCCTACATTTAATCGAGTAATTGTCTAGAATTATATGACTACGTTTGCTTGTGTTTCATGTACATTCAGAGCTTAAAAGTGTGGAAATGAAGGTTCGAATAAACGCGGATGGATTGGAGAGTGAAAGACGGAGCATAGGTGAAAAAAATAATTTCTTTGAATTGAAGAATTAAGAAGATAACATGATAGAGGAAGAAATTACGAGAACGTGGGCGCAAACGGCGAAGAAAACGGAGTTGAAACGAAAAAGTTATGAAGAAAACAAAATTGCATGCTGAAGCCTACCGTAGCTTACGGTAGCGACCGTAAGTTACGGTAGCCCCCAGCACTTTTCTTCCACCGTAAGGCAGTAGAGACCCACCGTAGCACTTTAAAAGCTACCGTACGCAGTAAGTGTAACTGCCCATAAAAATCAATTTTCGAAGGGGCTTTTCATTACCTGATGATTGCAGGCGTTTTAGAGCGGTTTTTGGGCGAAAATTGGAGATTCTTGGGTTCCAAACAATCTCTAAACAATTCGGTTTATGTTTTGATTCATATGAACATTAATCTTTGTGTGATGATGATGCACCAAGGCATGAGTGGCTAAACTTGTGGTGTTCATCCTAGGTTGAAGGTTTGTCTAAGACATTTGTGTTTTTATCCGTATTTCTAGAATAATAGACTTGCAATGTTTGTTTGTTTATTATGGTGTGTGAATGTTTGTTTGTAAATTGTTGATTGATGTTTTGATCATAATCTAAATCGTACGTTCTTGGTGTCGTTGACAATCGAGATATCACGGGAGGGATTAGGGTTGGATATTGGTTAATTGGTCATCGGGTAACAACCTCGCTTTTTCATAATCCGAGTACTTAGTTCCCTTTTATCACAAGCAAGTGGTCACGCATGAATCATGTCTATGTGATTCTTTCTAGTTGGATTTAAACATGGATGTCAATTGAAACCGGAAACCTAGGATGATCGCTTTCTCTTAATCTGTTTACAAACTAATCTTTGATTTGCAATTTATTTAGTTGATCTTAGTTTTTGAAACCAAACAATCAAAATTCTGAAAATTACATTTCTGCAATCTAGTTTAATTTTAGTTTACTATAAAAGCTACTTAGATAACACATTTTCCACAAACTCCTCGTGTTCGATACCCACTTACCGCTAGCTATTTAGTTGTAATTGGTTTATTTTTTAGTGAGACTTCGTCCTCACGTCAAAATTGGCGCCGTTGCCGGGGAGTAGTGCGCAACGTGTGTTAACTTTCGTAGTTTTTTGTTTGTTATTTTCGGGTTTACGCTGGTTGTGTTAGTGTGCAGGTACTTACAGGTGTATGCTTACTAGAGGCTCCAAAAAGTCATCACCATTAGCATTTGATCCGGAAATTGAACGGACACTTTCACGGAACCGAGTTTTACTTAGGGAGAACAAAGTCATTGGGTCTCCTACTACACCGAAAAACATCATGGATCCACCAATTCTCACGACGGGTCAAACACTACCAACCACCACACCTCCTATTCCACCAAGTCCTATAACAAGTGAGAGCAAACCCACAAATACCACTGTTCCTACAAGCACACTTCCACCAAATCCATTGAGCTACCAAACGGCATCAACCTTTCCACCATTTAGCCATTTCTTCCCGACTCAAGGTCAATCGTCCTCCTAACAGAGTCAACCATTCCCATTTCAACAAGACCCACCTATAACCTTTACCACCCCGGTTCAACAACAACAACCACCATCGAGGTTCCAATATCAACAATCTCCCGTGATGCCGTTTATGAGAGTGCAAGATGATGGGTTTGATGACGGTTATGAAGATGATTATGAGGGGTATGATGAAGGTGAATATACCCTTGGGGGTAATGGAAATCAAATGGGATTTCAAGGAGGGGGTGGATTTGTGCGAAGACCGCAAGATATACCGCAAGCTCCACAAAGTCAACCTCGACAAGTTCAACAATATGAGCAACAAGTGCCTCAACAACAATTTCAACCTCAACCACAATTTCAACAACAAATTCCTAGACAAGTTCAACCTCAAAGACAAATGCCTAGGCAAGCCGGTTTGCCACCACAAGTACCGTTGGGCGTGCCAAGAAGATATAATCGGGAGGCCGTGGGGGTATTGAAGCACATTTTAGGCCGGTTATTACTAACAATCCTTCACCGGTAGTTATTCCTCAAAACAATCAAGGGAGGACGTTCGAAGTTAGAACTAATTCCCTCCAAAGTTTACCGAAATATAAGGGATTAGCCACGGAGGAACCTTGTTTTCATTTGGAGGCATACGATTCGATTTGCAATACTATCGGTGGGCAAGGATTTTCATCGGATGAAGTAAAGTTGGTATTGTTTCAATTCTCGTTGGAAGATAAAGCGAAGAGATGGTTTTACACTTTACCATCGGCTTCGATTTATACATGGGCGGAGATGCAACAAAGATTTTTAGAAGAATTTTTCACGGCCCAAAAGACCAACGATGCGAGACGAAGCTTGAGAAGCTTCCAACAACAACAAGGTGAAATGTTTCACGAAGCTTTCGAACGGTTTAATTTGATGATAAAAAATTGCCCTCATCATGGGATCGAATTGTGGGAATTGTTGAACGCGTTTTATGAAGGGTTGAATTCCGAAGATGCTCGTGACTTAATGTCTATCACGAATGGTACATTCGGTACTAATCACGAGCAAGACGATTGGGCGTTTTTGGAACAAATGGCGGTCACATCAAAGAGGAAGGCTCAATCATCTAGGAGAGCGAGACCGGCCATTACTAGAACCCAAGTGCATGCGATGGAGGATGGTAATGTGCAAACCACTAATCAAGTTTATGATGTTTGCACTAACTGTAATGAATTGGGTCATAGGGCGGATGTTTGTTTGGTGGGTGTTGTTGAAGGGCAATATGAAGGAGTCAATGCAATTCAAGGTCAAGGCAAAGGGGGTTGTGGTAGAAATTACAACATGAATTCAAATACGTATCATCCGGGGTTGCGAAATCACCCGAATGTCCGTTATGGCAATCCCGCAAATCAATCCAACCCAAATTTCCAAGGAGCACCTCAAGCAAACTTTGTTCCGCGTCAACCATATGCAAATCAAGGCAATCAAGGTTATCAAAGACAATACCAGCAACAAACTGGAGGACCGGGACCATCCTATTCAAGTGGGAATGAAGTGATGGATATGCTCCGGATAATGCAACAAGATATGCAAAGGAGGAATCATATGGATGAGGCTCGGTTGCAAAAAGATGAAATTCGCGACAAAGCCATCCAATCTTTGACTACCCAAATGGGTCAACTTGCAAGTGAGGTGGCCCTGTTAAAAAAGAACAAAGGTCAACTACCAAGTGGCACAGTGACAAATCCCAAGAACATCAAAAGCGTGAACATTAATGTGGTAAGTACCGTTCCTAATAGTGAATTTAATGAAACATTTCTAACCTCTTCGTGTCAAGTGAATGCAGGTATAGGAAAGGAGGCCGAGGCGAAAAATGACAAAGAGCATGGGGCACCAATCGTGCCAATCCGAGTGGAAAAATTAAAAATTCCTCATGCATTGTTGGACTATGGGGCGGGCATGAGCGTGCTACCAGGCGAGTTGTATGACATGTATGACTTTGGCCCACTACAAGATATAGACACCATGGTGAGCTTGGCAGATGAAAGTTGGAGGCATCCACGGGGAGTAGTTAGGAATGTTAAGATTCAGTTGGGAGAATTTGAGTACCCAGTGGATTTTCTGGTTCTAGACTATGCTTCTACTAAAATGGCAGCGCAACAAAGGGTAATCTTAGGCCGACCATTTCTATACATAGCAAATGCTCAAATCAATTATAGAGACGGGGTTATTACCATGACAAAAAAGAACTGTAAGTTATCATTTGATGTTCAAACTAGAGTGATTATTTATGAATCCAATGAGGGGAAGGGTGGTGAGTCTAGTGATTGTATGACAAAAGTGTGTCAAAGAATGAAAATAAATCACCACCGGATCGTGAAGAAAAGCATACGGGATCAAGTAGGAGTGTATTTGATTACCCACCGAATCGAAACAGGACGGATGCATTTTACTCAATGGCACGATGTAGTGATGGAGATGGCCGGAATCGTTTCTTTGAGCCACCATAAACGGGGGTGGCACGGTCTGGCTGAAGACCCGAAAATTTAGCGCTGCATTATTCTCATCTCTGCTGCTGATAGCTCTATTCACTAAAGACCAAACGTTGCAGCTGACTATCCATGCAAAGCGCCTCTGACACCTTTCTGCAAAAGCAACTGCCACACTCCAAGCAGAAGGAACCTCACTGGTGCAACCAATAAAGGACAATGACGCGCGTCTCCAAGCATGCAAACAATGATGCCTAAGAAGACGTTTCAGTAAAGTTATCTAGATTAGCCTTTGCGTGTAATTTAGATTAATAAACAAGATCAACGGCTTGTGTTAGATCTGATCCTTAGAATCAAGGGTCTGTCTTGATTCTAAGTTACTATATATATCTTGTAAACACTTCAAACAAAGAGTGCTTGTGCTTATACTTAATAGTGCTTCTTGACAGTGTTTTACTTGAAAACTTGTAATCTCAGAAGTTTAATACAACAGCGCATTTATCAGTATTCTTGCTGTTTACTTGTTTACTCTGTTGGTTGTTATTGTTTCCGCCAATATCAACTAGAATAGAATCACCTTGTAATATTACGATCCTACAAGTGGTATCAGAGCTTTGGCTCAAGATTAAACAAACTAACATTTGTTTAATCACTTTCTGATTCTATTCAAAACTCTATCTTTGATCAAGTCACACAAACAAAATGGCACAAAGTCATGGATCTGAAGACATCGGCAGTATCAACCGACCACCGAGGTTGGTGTCTGGGGAGGACTATGATATGAGGAAGAACCGTATGGAAAGCTTCTTCTGCTACCATGAATACGGAATGTGGAAATCCATAAGGGATGGACCTTAAGTTCCCATGGTGGCCTCTGCTGACTCCGGAGGACCACTAGTTCCGAAGGAACCCTCCAAGTATTCTGAAGAAGACATCAAGAAAATGGAGGTGGACTTCAAGGCATTAGGAGCTATCCAAATGTGCCTTCCAAATGAAGTTTTTCACAACTTCAAGGCTCACAAAACTGCAAAGGAGTTATGGGGAGCCTTGGAAAAAATGTTTGCTGGATCTGAGGAGGTCAAGGAGAACAGACGTGACATTCTCAAGCAACAGTATGAAAACTTCGTGTGGAAGGAAGGTGAGTCACTAACAGTTTTATATAACAGGTACACGTACCTGGTTGGAGAACTGCAGTGCTCCAAGGTAAAGTTGGAGAATGAAGACATTCTCAAGAAGTTCATAAGATCTCTTCCCAGTTGTTGGACATTATATACAGTGTCCATCAGAAGAACAGAAAATCTGAAGACTCTTCAGATGACTGAGCTCTTTGGCATGCTCAAAACCTATGAATTAGAAATGATTCAAGCTAAAGAGAAGAGCACCAGTTATCAATCAGCTACCACCTCCTCCACCACCACATCAGCGCTTCACTCTGATCATTCTGGTCCTAGTGCAAGCAACTACTATCCTCCCATCGTTACTCATCCTCAAACACCAACTGCTTCACAATCCAACCCATCACCATTTCTTCTTGAGGCACCTCCTCAACAGCCAACCTCTACTGCTTTTGTCTATGACAACTCAAGCAGCATGTACTTCATAAAGGAGGATCTGGAATGCTTTCATCCAGATGATCTTGAAGAAATGGATATTCAGCACTCATATGCCATGCTCTCCCTCAGAGCAAAAAGGTTCTATTCTAGAACCGGGAGATCAGTTCCAGGCAACAACTCAAACACCAGAGTTGGGCTTGATAAAAGCAAGATCCGATGTTACAACTGTAACCAAATGGGTCATTTCGCTAGGGAATGCAAGTCACCTAAAGCCAATCAGGGTGCAAGCCATCAAAGACAAGCTTACCAAGGTCAGCCCAGGCAGCAGCAACAGCAAGGAACTCCTTCAGCACAAACTGCGGCCTGTGCAAATGTTGGAACTTCAGACTTTGACTGGAGTTTTCAATATGAAGATGTTCCTGCCTCCAACCAAGCTCTTATGGCAGACAATGCAGAGATACCACCTCAGGTATTTGAACATCTTTGCTCTCAAGCTTGCATTGACAAAGTTTTAGGTTATAGAAAGCATAACCAAAATCTAATAGATCAAAATGAAGTCTGAATTCAAAAAGGTCGAAGATACTTACAAAAAAAAATTAACTGCCTTAAGAAAGAGATTTCTTCATTAAAACATGAACAAACCAATCTAGAAACTCAGATTGATGATCTATTAGTAAAACTTAAAGCTACCAGAGCTGAACTGGCTGAACAGAAAGTTCATGTTGAAAAATATGAATTTTCATCTAAAAAGTTACAAAGATTGTTAGATATTCAAGTCCATGAAAGGGTAAAAACTGGACTTGGATATCATAGTGACGAGTACCAGACAGTTCCTCCTCCTGCTGATTATGTTGCCATTCACCAACCAAGCTTCAATACTGCAAACCTTGACATGGCAAACCGAAACCTTGATCCTTCAATGGATGCATGTTTTGTGGAAGACTGCTCCACCTCTTCAGAACCTGAGTCAACCTGCTCAGACCACTGTGAAACTAGTGCAGTCCCATCTGCTCCTCTCTCTGAAGCCGGTTGTCCTGTTGTTACTTCTACCATTCCAGCTCCCATCCCATTCAAACAAATCAAGATTAGCTATCCTCCAGGAGGAAGAAAGCTAATCATTGAAAAGGGAGAGACATCAGGTTACACCAACCCCAAATCTCAGTCAAAGTCAAAGGCGTTTGATATTTCTCATACACCGGGAGAAAAAGGCCCATATGTTCAAAGGACACTAGAAGAAGCCACATTTGAACATAACAAGGCTCATCCCTGGAACTTCAAAGATTTGTTTAAAAGTAAGAACTATGTGGACTCTCACAGGGACAAGATAGCTGTATCATGCTTTGTGTGTGGCAAATACAATCACACTGCCAGCACCTGCTTTCACTACCGAGAACACCAAAGAAACTCAAAGCAGCATGCCTTTGAGAAAACAAACAGGTGAGAAGCTATGATGCAAAGGCAACAAAGTTCAGAGAATCTCTATCCCCTCAAAGAGTGAAGATGCAGAAACCTCAACAAACTTGCATCATATGTGGAGAATCAAACCACTTTGCTGCTACATGCAAGTTCAACCCTTTTAACCAAGTTACAAATCGTTCATCTGTGTTCAACCCATCAGCAGCAAACAAAATCGCTGCTGATAGAGTAAAGTCCAGGAAACCAAAGGCAAAACCTTCAGCAGCAAAAGTCTCTGCTGCTGACAAAGCACAATCAAAAACAACGGCATCAGTAGCAAAAGTATCTGCTGCTGACAAAGCAAAATCCAAAACAAAGCTTCCAGCAGCAAAAACTGCTACTGCTCCAGCAAAGCCTTCAGCAGCAAAATCGGCTGCGAATAAGCCAGAATTGTCAGCAACAACATCTTCTGCCGACAATGTAAAGAAAGCTAGAAAACCACCAGCACAGCAATGGAGGGCCAAACAATCTCCAAGCATAACAAATGGTTCCATTGACTGCAAGCTTGCTGAAAATGGCAAATTAGCAACAATTATCTACAATGCTGCAAGCTACAATGTTCCTCCCACTAATTAGATATTTCCCATGTGCAGGGACAGCCAGGCAACAAACACAATACTTGGGTGGTAGATAGCGGCTGTTCCAGGCACATGACAGGCAACAGGTCCATGCTGATTTGTTCACTAAACCTTTTGATGAAGCAAGATTTCGATATCTAGTTGAATCAATTGGTATGATGAACTTTGAATAAGACATGGCTCTAATTGTTTATCTTTCCTTGTAAATATAAATATGTTTTTGTTCTTAATAAAAGGTTATAGTCAGCAGCACTTTTTCACTGCTGACAGACTTACTCTTCAGCAGCAAAGCCTTTGCCACTGATCGCTTTAAGTTATCAGCAGGAACAAGTTTCCTGCGGACAGCCTTAAGGCGGTCAGCAGCAACCTTTTTGCTGCGGAATGATTACAACAGTCAGCAGCAACCAAATCTGCTGCTGAAAGACTTAACTATCCGCAGCAACCAAGTTTGCAGCGGATAGCTCACCATCAGCAGCAACCAAGTTTGCTGCTGATGGGTAAAACAAGTCTACATTAACTTTTACCTGCGGTAAAAACTACTCTCAGTCTTTACCATGACTGTTCGAGTGCTTTACAGCTGTAACAATGAAAAGTGAAACAGGTTGTACTGTACAAGTGAAGTTGCTTTTTCTTCGTCTGCCGTTATATCACAATCTCAAACGTTCCCACCACCTCTTCATTTTCAATTTCAAACCCTAACCTTACATCACTTTCTCTCCCGTCCCCACAGCATTCAAAGCCCTCCATAATCAACCACCATTCAAACACCCTTCTCTTTTCCCTCCAAATCCATAACAATGGCAGGCGCAGACATAAACAACCCAAACGACAAGTTTTCCCCATATCACAACCTCACCGCATACCTAATAAAAGGCAAGAAATCCGAAGGTTTCGATGATATGATCGACTTCCTTTGTCGGTCCAAAATCCTCCATGCCCTAACAGTCAACCCAACCATCTACACTTCCCACATGGAAGATTTTTGGAGCTCAGCCGTGTATTCTACTGAACAGGGCACTCCCCAAATCAAAGGAACAATAGACGGCAAAGAGATAATCATCACTGAAGCAAAGCTCCGCCAACACCTCAAGCTTCAAGATGAAGGGGACGCCACCTCTTACCCAAGAGACGTATACATGAGGACCTTTGTATCCATAGGGTACACTGGGAATCAAACAGAGTATACGATAGAGAAGGCACTCATGGGTCCCAAATGGAAGTATCTCTGCCACACTCTTCTCCAATGCATATCCCAGAAGAGAAGTGGCTGGAACCAACTCAGCTCCGGACTTGCGTCGGCAATTCACGGTATGATAACTGGGGCGGGTTTCAATTTTTCCCACCTCATTCTTGAAGGTTTCAGATACAACCTTCAAGAAGGGGTGAAATCACAGTTCTTCATGTACCCAAGATTCTTGCAGGAAGTGTTCAACATCGAGCAACAAGATCTTTCAAAAACTGCAAGAATCTACTCAATTCTGGGACATAAGAACAATATTTTTCAAAACATGAGAACAATTTCATCAAAGTTCTCAGGGGCCGATGTTCCATTGTTGCCTACAATGTTGAACACGCAAAGTGCCCAGGGTGACAGTTCAGCAAACCCAGCTGATACTGATCCCACACCCTCCACCTCACTGCCACAAACTCAAACTACTGTTTCCCTTGATCGAACCCCTGTGCATTCTACTGAGGATGCACAGGCACATACATTACTCACCCACAGTTTGATTGCTCAATCGGAACACAGGGCCCCGGTTGCAGCCAAGTATACAAGGAAAAGGGGCAAGAGAACTCCTTCTTCTCTTGCCTCCAAGGCCCAAACCCAAGCCAACATCCCTCACTCAGAATCACAACATTCTAGTGAGAATATCATAAGGGAAAGCCACACTGTTAGGGAGACTCCTTCGGAAGTCTCTCTATTAGGATTAGGATCACTTCCCGGATCCATAGAACAGCCCTTCAAGCCATTCCTGTCTTCTTTGGACTTAAGTGTTGAGGAACCTGACCAAAGTGATGTACCTTCTCCAACTACCACTATCAAGAAGGTACTGATTGGTCTTGCTTTCGAAACACCCAACCCAAGTTCTTCATCCTTGAAGGTCCACTCTAGGAGTTATGATGGAGTGGATGTGGAAGAGGCTGTCACTACTGCTGGTCCATCATCTGACCAGGAGGACAGTGACAACATCTTTAAGACCTCAACCACGGCAACTCATGGTGAGGGTGTTTCCTTGGAAACTCCCCTCACTGAGAGGAATCCCATGCGCCAAGAAACCGCGGGTGATGGGGATGTTGAGGCTCGGCCTACGGCCCCATCTGGGTCCAAGGATTCCACAACTGTGGATGAGGACAGACTGAAACTTCATAACTTGGAATTGACGGCTAGGGTGGCTATGCTAGAGGCTGAAGTGTCCAAACTAAGACACCAAGTCTCTATGCATGAAGCCCATCAATGCCCATCTTTAGCCACTCCCTCTCTTGTATCAGTAGGCACCCAAACTGATGCCTACCTGTCTACTGATGCAACCAAAAAGGGGGAGATGGTTTCTATGAAAGAAGATACAGACAGTCTTGACGACTGGATTAAAGAGCAATTTGTACTTCAAAGCTCACAATTCAAGCCAGCTTTTGTCCAAGTACATGACTTGCCAGTCCCAGATAATGAAGACGAAGAAACATCTGAAGACTGGAAGTTGGTCGTCAGGGCTGTCGATGAAATGTTGAATGGTACTGAAGACACAGAACAAACTAATACACCATTCAGCATCTTCCCTGAAGCAGCAGCCATCATTGGTCAATCCTCAACCCCCCAACTATTCAGATCATCAAAGATGCTAGAATTTGACTCCATTCTAGCTTGGGGGTATGATGGATCATCTGAGAGGTTTTGGATTGGATGGGAGTTCAGCGGAGTAGAAGAGCTGAACTGGAACTCTCTCAATGCCCTCCAAGTCCTACATCTGCATTTAACTAACTGCATCAACACCTCAACAGACCTCTCAGCAGAACTTGCCATTGGCAGGTTCCATGACCTGATGGAGGATGATCTACCCAGGTTCCAAAGATTCCTACAAGCAGCACATCGGGTAGCCTATCCTGAATCCTCGGCGGCCGCAGAAAGGAGACTGACTCCTAGCAATCTTGAAATAACAAGGAGCAGTCTTCTCAATGAAGAAGAAGTTCTGGGCCTTCGAAGATTCCTGTATGCCTTCCTGGTCAAGGACTTGGACGTGCTAGGTTGGGTGAGCACTAAGTCCCTTGACCACACTCTCCTGCTCAGCAACGGCTCCTCTCTCATCATCAACACCAGGAACATCCTTCAGCTGCCCTCAGACTTCATATTCAAGATTTTTCAGCTCAGAGCCAACATCTGCAATATTAACTCACTGGAGAGCCAGGCAATGATGGTCATCATCAAAGCCCATCTTGAAAAAGAAGGACTGATTCCTCAAGAAGAGACTGTGTCAACTTCTGATGCTGACTCCAACTCAGATACTCCACAAGTTGAAGCCACATCTGCAGCACCTGGCACAAGATCTTCTCTTAGGGATCAACTGAGGGAAATAGAAGGTCCTGAGTATCAACTTGATGAAGAAAGTGATCATCCCTTGTCAATCCCTCAACTTGCCAATGAAGCTGAGGCAGAGATCCCAATAGCAGCATCATCATCTGCTGTTGTGGTCAGTGAAGCTGAAGCAGAGGCACCCACTATAAACAAAGGGAAGGGGGTCATGACAGAGGAAGATGAAGAGAGGTTGCTTAAAGAGAAAAGAGAGAGGGAAGAGAAAAGAAGAAAAAGAGAAGAAGAGGAGATGGCTGACATGAAAAAAGCTCAAGAAAGAAAAACAGCCAATCTCCTAAGAGAACAAACCATCCAGCAGTATGCTAAACAGCTGGATGAACTAAAAAGAAAGATTCCTGCAGTTGACCGGATTGAAGAAGATGCAGCTCTTGCTCGTCAACTGCAGGAACAGTTCAATAAAGAAGAGGAAGAGTTGGAGAAGAAGAAGAAAGAAGAAGCTAAGTTCAGAATAACTGATTCTGAACTAGCTAAATAGATGAGGGAGGAGTGGATAAAGACTCTAGTCTCTCAAGGTGAGGATGCAGACTACCTTGAGAAACTATCAACTAAAGAAGTCTACAGAGCCTTCATGGGTCAGCAGGGTCAATTGGCTAGCAAGAAAAAGGCTGAAGAAGAAGAAAAAGCCAAGCTACAGTCCAAGAAGACCATTGCACTGAATAAAAGAACCCATGAAGAAAGGAAGGTCATGATTGACTTCCTTAAGGCTAGAGGAGACAGTGGAAAGAGGCTAGGTCCCATGAATTTCATGAACCTGCAAGCCCTCTACTTCAAAGTTAAAAAGGATGAGGAAGAAAGACTAGGGAAGAAGGGCTCCAAGAAAAGGGTACTTATCAAAGAAGAAGAAAAACCAAAGACAAAGAAACCCAAGCCTTCTCCCTCACCTACCTCTTCATCAGTCCATCATCCTTCCACTATCCTCCCCAAACCTTCCACTCCTCCACCCAACAAGTCCAAATCATCCCACCCAGCTCCCTCTCATCAACAGCCTCCCTTGAAGAAATCCAAATCCCCATCTGAACCTGAAGACTCAAGAGACATAGTTGAATGGGTCTACAATCCACAGGATCACAGGTTTGAGATCTTCAGGGGGAGAACTGAAAGAAGAAGATCTACATACAGGTCTGTTGATGAGGTTCTGCAACTACCAGATTCAGACCTATGAAGAATTTTGGAGCTGGGTGAAGCTCATGAGCCTGCAAATGAGAGTGGGAAACATCTTATGCTAGCAATCAGACACTACTTCAACCCTAGCAAAGATGTGGTCATGAACATCAAACCACTCAAGTCCCACTCTCCATTTGTATCTTGGTCCTACAATGCTGATCTGGATGAGTTCACTCTGATTGATGTAAAGAAGCAGCAGATGAGATGTTCAAGCAAAGCAATCTACAAAATGCCACACAAAGACATCAAGACTCTGTCTGAACTTCCACTGAACAATCCCAGCAAGGATCCAAGAGGATATGAGGTTGAAATGATAGTCAGCCACATGCAAAAGCTTCAGCAGCAAAGTGATTAGAAGAATTTTGGTTGCATCAATCTAGGGGGAGTTTGTAGAACCAAAGACTGATTGCTAGCAAATTATTCTAAGTACAAATGCTGCTGATAGGCTTATCAGCAGCATTCAACACTTGTTGCTGCTGATAGGCTTATCAGCAGCATTCAACACTTGTTGCTGCTGATAGGCTTATCAGCAGCATTATTCTCATCTCTGCTGCTGATAGCTCTATTCACTGAAGACCAAACGTTGCAGCTGACTATCCATGCAAAGCGCCTCTGACACCTTTCTACAAAAGCAACTGCCACACTCCAAGCAGAAGGAACCTCACTGGTGCAACCAATAAAGGACAATGACGCGCGTCTCCAAGCATGCAAACAATGATGCCTAAGAAGACGTTTCAGTAAAGTTATCTAGATTAGCCTTTGCGTGTAATTTAGATTAATAAACAAGATCAACGGCTTGTGTTAGATCTGATCCTTAGAATCAAGGGTCTGTCTTGATTCTAAGTTACTATATATATCTTGTAAACACTTCAAACAAAGAGTGCTTGTGCTTATACTTAATAGTGCTTCTTGACAGTGTTTTACTTGAAAACTTGTAATCTCAGAAGTTTAATACAACAGCGTATTTATCAGTATTCTTGCTGTTTACTTGTTTACTCTGTTGGTTGTTATTGTTTCCGCCAATATCAACTAGAATAGAATCACCTTGTAATCTTACGATCCTACATGCTCAAATCAATTGTAGAGACGGGGTTATTACCATGACAAAAAAGAACTGTAAGTTATCATTTGATGTTCAAACTAGAGTGATTATTTATGAATCCAATGAGGGGAAGGGTGGTGAGTCTAGTGATTGTATGACAAAAGTGTGTCAAAGAATGAAAATAAATCACCCACCGGATCGTGAAGAAAAGCATACGGGGTCAAGTAGGAGTGTATTTGATTACCCACCGAATCAAAACAGGACGGATGCATTTTACTCAATGGCACGATGTAGTGATGGAGATGGCCGGAATCGTTTCTTTGAGCCACCATAAACGGGGGTGGCACGGTCTGGCTGAAGACCCAAAAATTTAGGGCTGCTCGGGAGGCAACCCGGGGTTTTTCACTGACATTTTTATTTCTTTATTTTTCTATGTTTCAGGGCTATGGCAACACTCAAGTGTGAGGAAGATGTGCGGATAGTTGTGTGAAGGTGGTGATAGGAAATCGGATCATTTACAACATCTGTTGTGTCAAACTTCATCAGGTCCATGTACTCTTTCCTTAGACTTATCATGTTCTTTAGCCTTGAAATATTGGTAGTTAGTTTGTTTGTTTGTTAAAAAAAAAAAGTTTGGTGTGTTTTGAGCGATCTTTCTCTTCAAAGCCATACATTGAGGACAATGTATCCCAAGTGTGGGGATGGGGGAATTTTTTTGAAAAATTATGAAATCAAGCGAAAAATGGTCTAAATTTGAAAAGTTAAAGTATTGAAACCGCATAACACTCCGGCAACCCCGTATACCCTTTTTCTTGGTGAGAGTTTGAGCCATCTATTTGAATTGTTAGAAATATGTTCTTTGATGAGAGTGGCAATGGGTGGGGGTGCATTAGAACTTGTGCTTGAATTCGGTTTGAGGCCTTAGCTTGATATGTATGTGAAAAGGATAAGGGCATTTAGGTAGCCTCGTCACGATGTGTGTAAGTGTGGGATTCGGGGGTTGGGCCTCATAAATTACACATATGAGCATGGTAGCGAGAGGGGCGGGGGTTTGGTCCATTAGTAACCATATTTGAGCTTATTGCCTATCATTTGATAACCCATGCTTACCGCCCAAAATATCTTACCTGTTTGAGAAGACCCGGTTTAGTAGTTTAGTAGTTTTAGTACGTAGTGTTTGATGTTTTTGTTTTGTTTAAAAAAAATGAAAAAAAAAGAGAATAAGAGAAAAACAAAAAACAAAAAAACAAAAAAAAAACTGAGAAAAATACAAAAAGAATGAGAATAAATGTGGTAGTAGTTTGAAAGAAAAAAAAATGCGAGGCTTTGTAGTTAGTTAATTAGTTGAGTTTATTTAGATGTAATAATAAGACCGGGTCGGATCATTAGCTACTACATATATATTTCCATGTCCTACCCGTATGCCTAGCCACGTTCCAACCCTTAAGTCCCTTTGATTCACGTGCGCATTTTAGTAAATTCTTTAGGCGAAGGACCGATTTAAGTACAAGCCTATTATTGTGCAATCACCCATTTGTTTTAAGTGTGTTCTAGCTCATCCTTGCTAGTTATTATTTGTCGCCGAGAGGAGAGTCATTGTGAGGGGTGTGTTATGCGGGGTTTAAGAAAAAGTTAGTAAAATGAGGACATTTGTTTGCTTGATTCATGTTGATCGCTTGAGGAGTTATGAGTGGTTTTTGATGAGTTGCTTGGGGGTAAGCAACGGTTAAGTGTGGGGATGTGACGGGTGGTCCGTAGGACGACTCTTAAGAGCTATAAATGGTATTTTAATCCTACATTTAATCGAGTAATTGTCTAGAATTAGATGACTACGTTTGCTTGTGTTTCAGGTACATTCGGAGCTTAAAAGTGTGGAAATGAAGGTTCGAATAAACGCGGATGGATTGGAGAGTGAAACACGGAGCATAGGTGAAAAAAATAATTTCTTTGAATTGAAGAATTAAGAAGATAACATGATAGAGGAAGAAATTACGAGAACGTGGGCGCAAACGGCGAAGAAAACGGAGTTGAAACGAAAAAGTTATGAAGAAAACAAAATTGTATGCTGAAGCCTACCGTAGCTTACGGTAGCTACCGTAAGTTACGGTAGCCCCCAGCACTTTTCTTCCACCGTAAGGCAGTAGAGACCCACCGTAGCACTTTAAAAGCTACCGTAATCTACGGTAGATACCGTAGCTTACGGTAGACATTGACGCAGTAAGTGTAACTGCCCATAAAAATCAATTTTCGAAGGGGCTTTTCATTACCTGATGATTGCAGGCGTTTTAGAGCGGTTTTTGGGCGAAAATTGGAGATTCTTGGGTTCCAAACAATCTCTAAACAATTCGGTTTGTGTTTTGATTCATATGAACATTAATCTTTGTGTGATGATGATGCACCAAGGCATGAGTGGTTAAACTTGTGGTGTTCATCCTAGGTTGAAGGTTTGTCTAAGACATTTGTGTTTTTATCTGTATTTCTAGAATAATAGACTTGCAATGTTTGTTTGTTTATTATGGTGTGTGAATGTTTGTTTGTAAATTGTTGATTGATGTTTTGATCAAAATCTAAATCGTACGTTCTTGGTGTCGTTGACAATCGAGATATCACGGGAGGGATTAGGGTTGGATATTGGTTAATTGGTCATCGGGTAACAACCTCGCATTTTCATAATCCGAGTACTTAGTTCCCTTTTATCACAAGCAAGTGGTCACGCATGAATCATGTCTATGTGATTCTTTCTAGTTAGATTTAAACATAGATGTCAATTGAAACCGGAAACCTAGGATGATCGCTTTCTCTTAATCTGTTTACAAACTAATCTTTGATTTGCAATTTATTTAGTTGATCTTAGTTTTTGAAACCAAACAATCAAAATTCTGAAAATTACATTTCTGCAATCTAGTTTAATTTTAGTTTACTATAAAAGCTACTTAGATAACACATTTTCCACAAACTCCTCGTGTTCGATACCCACTTACCGCTAGCTATTTAGTTGTAATTGGTTTATTTTTTAGTGAGACTTCGTCCTCACGTCACAGCTACACCGTTTTGTTGAGGAGTACGAGGTGCACTAAATTGTCGAGAAATTCCTTTGCTTTCACAGAAGGAATCAAGCGTTGTATTTTTGAATTCTGTTCCATGATCGCTGCGGATAGTCTTCACACTTAGATTGAAAAGGTTCTCAATTTGAAGCAGATAGGTTTTTAAAATCTCTGGCGTCTCATCTTTCTTAGCTAGGAAAAACACCCAAGTGAATCGAGAAAAATCATCTGTTACCACCAGACAGTATGACTTTCGTCCAAGACTCATGACACTCACCGGACCGAAAAGATCCATGTGAAGCAATTGGAGAGGAGAGTCAATGGAATTGGTGGTTTTAGGCTTATGAGAAGATTTGTGTTGTTTTCCCTTGGAACATGAGATACAGTGTTCCATAGGATTGAAATCTTTGAGAGGTAAACCAGTGACTAGGTTGCCTCGAACCAGTCGGTTCATTGTTTTGAAATTTACATGTCCCAACCTCTTATGCCACAGGAAAGATTCATCTTCGGAAGCCTTTGAGAGAAAACACGATTCAATGCCCGATGGGTTGTTCATATCCAAGCTATATGTGTTGTATCTTCTGGGAGCACGCGTGAGAATAAGTTCTTCCGGAATCACCACTCCTGGCTTTAAGATAAGACACTCTTTTGAATTGAATAAAGCACAAAAGTCCTTGTCTCAAATCTGTGAAACACTCATCAGATTGTATTTCAACTGAGGAACAAAGTTGACAAATTCCATACTATTTACTCCATTTGATAATGTTCCTTGTCCTTCAATCTTTCCTCCTCTTGGGTTTCCAGCAAAAGCAACATACTCTCCATCAATTTGATGATAATCTTGCAACAAGTTAAAGTGCCCAGTCATATGTCTTGAACATCCACTATCTACATGTCAGATGTTATCGCCGGTTCTTTTTGATTGACCCTATACACAACCAACCATTTATACGTTTTGACCAAAATTGTTTCAATCAAGAGATTTTAGTGTCAGGATATGACATCTCATTGGAATCAGAATTACAACCATCATTTGATGAAGCACGGTCATCAAATAGAACATTATTTTTAATTTTCCATGTTCGTTTTAAATAATTTTTAGCATTTTTAATTCTTTTACGCCTAGATTTCCTACTGTGAGAATACTTAGGCAACACATATGAATTTAATGAACTTTTGGAAGGTGAATCTTCATTAGAATTTGTGGTTGTCAATTTAAAACTTTTTGAAACATGATTTGAGGCACCATAACTAAAACAAACGTTTTCACAAGATATCTTAGCCTGATAATAGTCATCACAAGATAAAGATGATTGTGATGTTGAGGAATCTGAACATGAGACGGTTCTCTCATCAATAACTTTGTCTTGAAGACGATGTGCTTCCTTTAATCTGAAAAAGTCCATGTTGCTCATGGTTTCACGTGGTACATCATTCACAATAATTCCTGCACTTTTAAACTTGGTAACACATGGCATAACATTTAAAGATTTAGGAACAAAAGGCAAAGCATTTTTAAATTTAGAAACATCACATCCCAGACCCGTATGCTCAGCAGGCATAGAATCAAAATACAAGTTTTCAACGTGTTCACAAATTTTTAGTTTAGACACGGACATATTATTACATTCATCCGACTCAAGTTCTTTTAAAATAGTTCTTTCATTGGTACTCTCATCACAATCATCTTCGGAATTTACACAATTTAATTCTGCACAAAAAGCAAAACTGTCAGAATCAGAGGACGTAATATAATCATCAGGAGATAATGTGCAAATAAAAGGTGTGGAGACATGTGGACTTGGCATATCAGCAAATCTCCCTGATTTAGAATAAGGAGGTGGATGAGAGTTATACCCAAGACCTTCTGTGCCTTTTCTATTAAATTGTTTATCAATTATTCCAAACAGAATTTTCTGATCCATATCGATGTGGTCAACCTATAATTTGGCCTTTTCTGCCTTTTGGACTCTTTCAGTTAAAATCGTATTATTAATGATTTGAGTATTGAGTTGCACAATTAAAGAACGATTTTCACCAGATATGTCATGAATTTTCTTTAAGTAAAGTTTCTCATTTTTGGCAACAGAGTCATACATCACCTTAATGTGATCTCGTTCATCAATCAAGGCTTGATTGATGAATCTGTATTTTTGAATTTCATTTTAGCAAGATCTAGAATTACACAGTTTAGAAATAACCTCAGTAGGCACAGCAGTGAGATCCTCAGCAGGTTCAATCATCACACACTTGCCATTTTCCTCCACATCAGCCATCAAGGCTTTATCAGCAGCTTCCTCAGCTTGTTCTCCCCAATGATAGTGTCCATAAGCTTGACACACAAGAGCTGTGGAACTTGAAGATGTGTTTGTCTTTGGAGGATTGGCAGTTTGTTTTCCAGAGGAAATCTTCTTTTCTTGCTGATCCTTGGAGGACGGCTCCTTGCAGTTTCTGGCAAAATGACCCAGCTGGTCACAATTGTAGCATCTCACCTTCTTGATATCAAACCCAAGTGTCTTTCCCTGCTTGAATCTGTCTATGCCAGTTCTTTTGATGAATCTTTTGGCTCTTAATGTCAACATGGCCATGCACCAATCAATGTCCATTTTCTCCAAATCATCAGGATTAATCTGCTCCAAGTCATCAGGTTGAAAGCTAACCGGTGTTAGATTTCCAGAAATCAGTGCATCATAGCATGACATGAAAGCAGTCATGATTGGAACATATTCATCAGGAATCATGGTGACAGTCTTTTGAGGAGCAGAGGAGCTGGTAGAATTAATTGCAGCAGCTGAAGGAGGGACATCAGTTTGAAAGTATGGGCTACCGGATGAGATTGATCAGCAATAAGAGCTGTGTTTCCAGACTGATTTGACGGGGTGACTGCTCCCTTCTTAATCTCAATTTCATAAGATTCAAGAATGCTATAGACTTCCTGTTGAGACAGAACACTCAGATTCTCAGTCTTTTTGATCATGATTCAATACATATTCCATTCCTCGGGAAGAGAATCTAGGAGTTTCTTGTTTAGATCAAAAGTAAGGTACTCAACTCCCATTACCTTCAACCTTGATACAATGCTTGAGAAACGGTTGATCAAATCAGATATTGATTCTCCCCTTACACTGTTGAACATCGCATATTGTTTCTTGATCAGATCCCTTTTGCTTTCCCTGACATCCTCACTTCCCTCATATCTTGTGCACAATGCAGCCCATAAGTCTTTGGCAGTTGTGTACTCGGCAAAGATGTTGAAAATATCCATAGGAAGAGCCATGGCAATAGTCCCGTAGGCCTTGTTGTCTCGGGCAATCAAGGCAAGATCTTTCTCATCATACTCAGATACTAACTTAGGACGTTGAACATCAGCAGTGGTAGTTACGGGCTTGTGGGGACCATCGATGATAGAACTCAACAAGGTATAATCGTGAAATTGAAAGAAAAGCTTCATCTTTTTAGTCCAGTCATCAAATTCTCTTGTGGACACAAGAGCAGGTGGTCTATTTCCCCCAGAATGTTCTGTTGAACTTGAGGTGGCCATAATATTCTGAATCGAAACTTAAACAGTAACTAGTTTCGATAGGACAACTTCTATCGAAACAACTAGTTTCGATTGGACAACTTTTATCGAAACAACTAGTTTCGATAGGACAACTTTTATCGAAACAACTAGTTTCGATACTGAAAATTTCACAGACAAGTTTCGATAACCACAGTTTCGATAGAGATAAGACAAAAATCTAATTTCGATAGTACCTTCTCCCGACAAAACGAAGACAAGAAGTTTCGATGATCAACAGAAATCAGAAATTGTCCCCAGTAGTTTCGATGCCTTATTCTCCAAGCTCAGAAATACTCCATTGATGATAAGCTTCAAAAATCAATAGTGCAGAAATGACAAACCAATCTAGCGAAAACCTTCGTCTAACACTCCTGATCACTAATCCAACCTCCGATTCTGAAAACACGAGCAAAAACCCTTGGAAATCGATGAAACAGTAGCCGTCAATCAATAAAACAGTACTTCCGAGAATAGATGTGCAAAAACCCAAAATAAGCTTCGACCGCAGTAAACACCTAGAATCGATCAATAAACCTGATAACACTCAAAAACACTAGAGCATAAAGCTCTGATACCAATTGTAGGTCCAGATTTCTCTTGAAATCACTGATTTGATCGATTACACACACAAAGGCGGAAACTGTGTTTATGGTGGTGAAACAGATAATAGAAACAGAGTTGGTGAAGATAACAGGCTAACCACACTATGAATCAACACGCAAATGATATGAAAATGTAAGAACACAGTGAATAAACAACTGCAAATTGTATTGATTCAAGAACAATGTGAAAGAGAAGGTTCAGGGTTACAGCCGCTACTCACACCCTAAACATTCTCAAACTAGGCTATTTATAGTAGTGACAGGTATCGAAACTATGTTCAATCGAAACTGCTAGTTTCGATTGACCATTTACAAATGATACACAACTGTCGAAACTACCATCTATCGAAACTACTAGTTTCGATTGAACAAAGTCAATCGAAACTAAGTAGTTTCGATGGCCCAGACTTAGTTAAATAAAGCAGTAAATTACAGAAAACTGAAATTACATTTAATGAAATGACAGAAAGTAAACTAGTCTAAAATTGTTTAAACATACAATTAATGACAACAGCTTATACAAAAATAAGACTCTACACAATCATTTCACATATGAGCAGTCTATGGCGTTTAGATCATTTCTGATGTACTAACATTTCCTCTTTTCTCAAATTAACTTTGAAATTTTCTCCATTTTCTATTTTGTTTTTGATTTTGTAAAATATTTTGAAGATTAAAAGAACTATACAGAAAATTTAAATGAAGTAAAATTTAACTTTCATGAATTGAATTGATTTGAGAAAACAAGTTTTCACTCAAGATTGAACATTCCTATCAAGTTGACAAGATGCTCAAAACGGGATCGATCAAATGCCTTAGTGAAAAGGTCTGCAAGATTGTCATCCGTGTGAACCTTTACAAGTTCAATTAAATGTTTTTCAGCACAATCACGGATGAAATGATGGCGAATTTCAATATGTTTCGTTTTGGAATGTTTCACCGGGTTATTTGTGATGGACATGGTGGCATTGTTGTCAATGAAAAGAGGAGCTCCAGTGAAGTTCAAGCCGTAGTCTCTCAATTGCTGCTGAATCCACAATATTTGAGAACAACCGCTCACCGCAGCAATGTATTATACTTCACAAGTTGAGACAGAAACCGTTGACTACTTCTTACACTGCCAGGAAACCAGTCTGTCTCCCAAGAATTGACATCCACCAGAAGTTGACTTTCTGTCAAGGTTACAACCGCCATAGTCTGAATCAGTATAGGCTTTGAAGTCGAACGACTGCTATTTAGAGTACCACAGACCCAATCGGGGTTTCCTTTTCAAGTATCTGAAAATTCTCTTCACAGCTATCATGTGGGACTCCTTCGGTTGTGACTGAAACCTTGAGCACAAGCACACAGCAAACATTATATCGGGTCTTGAAGCTGTGAGATACATAAGTGATCCGATCATCCCACGGTACAATCTGCAATCCACATCCTTTCCATCTTTGTCAGGATGCAGACCATGATTGACGGGGATAGGTGTGCCATAAGTACTGCTATCATTCATCTTGTATTTTGACAAGATGTCCTGCACATACTTGGTTTGATGTAAATAAATGTCATCCTCTCTTTGACTGACTTGCAGACCCAAGAAGAACGACAATTCACCCATGTTACTCATTTCAAACATGGACTTCATCACATGTTCGAATTCCCTACACATCCCTTCATTTGTAGATCCAAAAATAATGTCGTCGACGTAGAGTTGTACAAGAAGAATGTCACTTCCTGCTTTCCTAATGAAGAGAGTCGATTCAATCTGTCCACGGTCGAAACCATTAGACAGTAGATGCTTAGATAATGTCTCATACCATGCTCGCGGTGCTTGATGAAGACCATAAAGTGCTTTGTCGATCTTATACACTTTATTGATATTATGTGGATCTTCAAAGCCGGGAGGTTGAGTGACATAGACCTCTTCATGAACTTTTCCATACAGGAAAGTGTGACAATCTGGACTTTTCCAGTTAACTCCGTTAACAAAATCCAGTTAAAGTTAACTAACATTAACTTTACTCAAACTCAAGGGACTATTTCTGTCAATATTTCAAACTTAAACTCAAGGGATTAGTTATGTAATAACCCTAGTCTTCTATGTTGACTTTTAGAAAGTCAAAATCCAAATCCTTTGACTTTATTAGTCAAACTAACCAAACCCTTGACCTAGTTAACCAAAGTTAAACCCTAGGGACCATTTCTGTCAAGTTTCAAACTTCAATGCATGAAAACAGAAGGACTAATCCTGTAATTAACCCAATTTTGATTTTGTTGACTTTTGAAAGTCAACCCGTGATGTTCTTGATTGACATTGAATTCCAACATTCGAATTCTATTCAATTCGCGACGGTTATGCATTGAAATAATAATCACGACCCTATACGAATCGTTTTAATGTGTTTTAACACCCATCATGGTTGTAATTAAACCACATCAATTCCATTTAACCGAAACCATTGAAACCTTAGCAAAATTGGATCAATTCGATCATTATACTCGTAATCAAACACATGCACACCTTGAACGAACTCCACTGAACCTGTAACATCATTCGACTTCATCGGAGAAGCAACGGAAGTCGCCGGAGATCAAATGGGTCACAGTCGGCGCCCGTTTCAGTCGAACACCACCAAATCAGTACCCATTCTGGTAATTGATCTCATCCTTAGCTTCGCCTGAGTCTATTAAACGAAATCCCTATGCCAATTTGGGCTTATATCATCGGTTCGATCAAAATCCAGATGCTAGGGTTCATATGAACCCAGTTTGATCGAATTCGACTCTAGAATCCGTTTCAGTCTAATTAAACTACTTGAATAGTTTCGAAAACCCCCTCTAATCGAAAGCCCTATGGTAATTTAAACAAGTAACATCGAATTCTGTAACATCCAGATCCTAGGGTTTGTTCATATGACAGATTGGGGGTTTTGATCTTAAACACAACTTCATTACGATTAAATCAAATATTCGGATTCGCAATCACTTGTTTATTGAAAACCCTATGAATCCAACATCTTTTAATATCAGAATGGATCAAATTGATTCCCAGTTCATACCTAGGGTTTTGACGATTGAATCGACTATACAACGATTGTAAACGGGATGATTTTCAAATTAAATCCACACACATACTCGCCATGCACCGATTTACAAAACCCCTATGATTCTTAGCTCTATCGCGATTGAAATCGATGGAATTGGGACTAGATTGGGGACGAGTCGCGATAGGGGAAGAGACCTCAGAAACGTCACACGTTAAAAGATTTCCAAGCCGGATTCTTGTGCGATGGCCCTAGCGGGTGGACTGGTTAAAACTTAGTGCGTGTGTGGGAGAGACCCGGGTTCGAGACCGGGCTCCCACATTCATTTTTGAAACAGTTTTTTTTTATTATTAAATTAATAAAAATCAAACCTTTTGATATTGTATTATTATATAAATGAGTTTTAATCCGGAAAACAACCCGTAGGCTCGGGTTTGAAATATTAGTTTGTTTTTATAAATTATACCCCTTTTATAATTTATACATTATTATTATTATTAATAAGTAAAAATAATATATTTATATTATTTTTAAGCCATAAACTCGTGTAAAATAATATGTTTATATTACTCTCAAATTGTGACCCGTATTATTAAATAATATATATATTTATATTATTTCAGATCATTTTATAACGCCGTAAATCAATCGAGACTAAATAATAATATAACTAATTATATTATCCACTCGTATATATATATATATATATATATATATTTATTTATGTCGTTCGTCGCGTAAAGTAATTCCTAAACCCGTGGACACGTTCGTCCACTCTCGTTTGTTGGAGCGGTTCTTTAAGACGTTCCTTCCGTGTCACAGTCACAATTCCCATTATCGTTCCTAATTTATATGTTTATAATTTTAGGACATTCGTAGGTCTTTTGAGACTTACACTCGTGGTTCCAACTTACTCTAGTGTGAAACTATCTTCAACGCCAAGCAGGTGAGTTTCACGGCCCCTTTTTACTTGTTTTACTATTGGGGGAGAAACATGCTTACACACAAACGTATTTTACTTGTTTTCCTGTTAAGGAAGAAACAAACATGAAACACCAACTATCATACCTTTACTTATTTTCCCCGTGGGGGAGAAACAGGTACGCAAGCAAATATTGTTTTTCCCGCCAGGGGAGAAAACATGACGCAACTATTTGATTATGGTACTTTATATGATATCACTGTTGAGACTAAGCGTAACATGCTATCACAGAAAGTCCTCATCTTATTTCGAACCGTTAATATGGATCTTAGCGAGGTAATGTTTAGTAGTACTACTGGGTTTGACAAATCCCACCCGCGTTAGTCGCGCTAACTCGATTGGATATCGAACGGGTGAAATGTTAGCCTACTCACATGTGCCACAGTTGATAGACCTGGCAGGAGGCATACAAACACAGTCAGCTTCGGTTGCGAGAGCTTTAGTAAAACATGAACCTAGGTTAGCTACCTATAGATATGCATATTGAAAGTACATAATCTGGCAAACACACTCTTATTGTAAACTTGAAACCTGTGAACTCACCAACCTCGTGTTGACACTTTTTCTTACATGTTTCTCAGGTCGCAAAGGCACAGGTTGCACACTTAGGACATGCATGGAGTCCTACTGTCATATTATCCATTTCAAACATTTGAAACAGTTTACTTATTTACAATGATTGACGCCGATTGCGTGTAATTACTTTTGATTTCATATTAACGTTACGCTTCTGCATTAACTCTGAACTTTTATGTTTTGACATTTCAAGTCCCATATAGTGTCGTTTGATGTAACTAATGACTGAGATCCTGGTGTGTCATCTTCCAAACGGTAAAACTCCGTTAGTTGAAATTGGGGGTGTGACAGAAAGCACTCTTCACGTCAAGTTGATAGACCTTGAAGCCAACAAAGGTGGCATAAGCCAAGAACAGTCGAATGGCCTCAATTCTAGCAACCGGGGCATATACTTCCGTGTAATCCAAGCCCTCTTACTGATAAAAACCCTAAACAACCAATCTCGCTTTGTTCTTCACCACAACATGACGATCATCCGTCTTGCATTTGAACACTCATCTGGTGCCAATTGGTTGTACGCCCCTTGGCAAGTCAACCAAATCCCACACATGCAACTTTTGGAATTGAGACAATTCATCTTGCATCACCTCAATCCAGCAGTTGTCAGCGAGAGCCTCCTTCACATTCTTCGGCTCTAACTGGGACACGAATGCAGCATGCAGACATGTTTCCATGACACCAATGTCAAGTATCTCCGAGTACAGACTAGTGTTCTCAGTAATGGTTCGATGACGGGTTTGAACACCGGCATGAGGATCACCAATAATGTTGTCAATTGGATGATTCTTATGCACTCTCGCCTCTGGTACATTCGGTTCCTAAATTTCTGAATCGAGGTTCGTGCTTAACTCCCCCATATCCTGTGTTCCAGAAGAAGAAGATTCAATGTTAATCGGATCAGCTGGAGCTTCATTTCCTACACTAGTGTTGGGATTAGCTTGAGCGTCATCTCCATCAACATGAACATCTTCACTGTTATCACTGTCATGAGTTCTAGATGCATATGCAGCATTGGAGTCGGGAGTTACAATCGGTACAGTAGCACGTGTTGAAAAACTGGAGTCATTGCCGCCACCCAATAATTCATATACATTTGCGGCATCATCGGCAGACAAGTCAGGAATATTGAATGACTTGAATAGCACATCATAATCAAAACCCCAAGCTGGACCAGTTGGTTCTGGTGGAATATTGTGTTTACTACAATCCACTTCAAACCATTCCTCGAAGTACGAGTTCCTATATTATACACTCTCTTGCAAGGCGAGTTGGCAACATATCCTAAGAAGATGTCTTCCACCGCTTTTGCATGAAACTTAGACTTGCGGTCTTTGTATTGTAGCAACAAGGAACAGGGACTACCAAAAAGAACTAGGTAATCAAGATTGGGAGGTCGATTGTTGATCAACTCGTAACAAGTCTTGTTGTGCCTCTTCACAACCAGAACTCTGTTCAAGACGTGACAAGCTGTATTAACTGCTTCTGCCCAGAAAGTGACAGGAAGCTTTGCATCCAACAGCATTGTCCTTGCAGTCTCAATCAATGTTCTGTTCTTCCGTTCTGCAACTCCATTCTGCTGAGGCGTGTACGGGGCGCTAAATTCGTGATGGATCCCCTTCTTGAGACAGAAAAGTTCCATCAAGTTATTCTTGAATTCAGTTCCGTTATCACTCCTTATTCTTCTAACCTTCAGTTTGCTGGATCAGGTATTGAAGAATATCAGCAGTCTCGACTTTTGTACCTAAAAAATGCACCCAAGAAAAACGTGAGAAATCATCAGTTACAACCAAACAGAACGACTTACCTCCAATACTCCTGATACTTATGGGGCCAAACAGATCCATGTGTAATAGCTCCAAAGGGGTATCGATGGAGTTTTGGAGCTTGGGCTTGTGAGACTTCCGTTGTTGTTTGCCCTTTTTACAAGGCATACAGTCATTTGCAACGATAAATCTCAACTTAGGAACACCGGTTACCAAACCATTTAGGACAAGATGATTCATTTTACGATAAGAGATATGTCCGAGTTTCCTATGCCACAAGATAGAGTCAAGCTCTTCGCTTTGGTAAGCAAACAAGTAGCAACTGATGAGGTGGTTGTTGCCATGCTCATATCGATCTGATAGGTGTCGTTTGTCCTTGGCGCTTTCATCAGAATCCAGTCTTCAGGAACTTCAAAACCATGCTTGAGAATCAAGCATTCAGTCTTGTCAAACATCACCGAGTACTCCTTGTCGCACATCTGGGAGACACTCAGCAGGTTATGCTTCAGCTGCTCGCAGAAGTTGACATTGTCAAAGCTGACACAACCATTTGAAACCACGCCTTGACACGTGATACTACCGCCTTTCTCTCCAGCAAAGGCCACATAGCCGCCTCTGAATGGTTTCACATCTTGAAGCAAGGCCATGTTACCTGTCATGTGCCGGGAGCATCCACTATCTACATACCAACGATTAGAGATAGTACCCTTCGGATGTCCCTGCACGAGTCACAAAAAGAATTAGTTAGATTTGGAGACCCAAGCCATAGTGGTCTTGGGTCGTCCTTCTTTTTCAAAATAAACAACCTCTTTTAACTCACAGTTGTGACTGTTAAGAATGGATGAATCTTGAGAGGAATTGGGGATAGGGGATTGAGAACTTTTAACTTTGTTGCTCTAGGATCTCTTTTGTTTCTTAACTGGAACAGTAGACTTAGGTTCAACCACAGCAGGTGAACTAATGGAAGCTTCACATGATTGAACTCCAGTCAGTTGTTCTATCTTTCTCAACCTCTTGTTCCTTCTCCTCCTCTGTGGCTTAGAGAGTTTCACCACAGGCTTCTCACCAGTAGGTGTACTACCAGAGGTAGATACACAAGGTTTAGCAAGTTGCTTTCCCTTTCTTGAAACAGATGGTTTAGCCTCAAAGGTTATCTTTGGCTTTACCATCGGTTTTACTAGTGGTTTCACCGCATTTGATTTTGGACTTTTGGGATGTTTCACTAGTGGTGACTTAGGGATGACAGCCGGTTGTGAAACAATAGGCCGTTTCCCTTGGTTCTTAGAAGGACAGTTCACAAGAATGTGACCAACCATACCACAATGAAAGCAAGTCCTCTTGTCTGTGTAAGTCCTCCTGTAAGGCTCATTATATCTGACATTAGATGACTCAGCATTATGAGTAGGAGGAGTTGGTTTGTGAACAGGAGTTTGACCCGATACAGATTGGTTTTTGGGAGTATAGTATTTTTGCAAATTTTCTTTATACCCAAGCCCATAATGAGCTGAAAAATATTCTTTCTTAACTTGATTAAGATTTTTATACCCCCCATAAAGCATTACCTTTAATTTATCATTTGATTCAATGATATCGGGTTCAGTTAAAATACAATTGTCACTATTAGTATAAATGTTTTTCTTAACCTTTTGTTCACATAACAACTCCTCAGATACTACTCCTTCAGGGCAGGTGTTAACAGACCCATCATCAGAAGCAGTAAAGAACTCCTCATTAGATGTGGAGTCAGCCTTACTTGAGGAATCATCCTTGTTAGAGGAATCATCCTTACCTGAGGACTTATCAAGGCAAGTTAGATCAATGTCTAGTAAGACGTTGACAAATTTCCCGCTAACTGGTGGAAGAATGGCATTAGTACCCAGCCCTAAGCCATTCATTAGTCTCACTACAGACTCGTAGTGCTCCACCACAAAACGAGAATTTTTCAACTTCTCATTAGTACATTTCAACTGCAAGATCTCATTTTGCAGCTTGTTGATCTCATTGTTCCTTTTCTCTAACCCCTTGTATGCAATATCCAAGTGAAGCTGTTGATCGCTCATTTTAAGTGAATAATCACGTTTTCTTTCTTCAACGTTTCAATTGAATCTTTAAATCGTTTTTCGTTTTCTTTGTAGCTTAAAGCTGCAATACGAAGGGGTTCGACTTTGTCTTGAAGCTTAGATTTCTTAATTTTTAAGCCTAGACATTTGGAACAAGAAATGACAGAAAAAGGATTAGAATCTACCTCAATCGATGAACTTGTTGCCTCTCCAATAGCCATGAGGGTGACAGCAGTAGTAGACTCTTCTAGGTCAGCCACAAAAGCTTCCATTTCCTTAGCTTCCTTTTTCTCAGCTTTCATCATCTCCATGATCTCAGCCATGAGACCAACCTGAGTTTGTGCAATGATGGCATCCTCCAGATGAACACCCCAATCAAAGCTTTCGTCCTGTTGAGCTACTAGTGCATTGAACGTTCCACTTTGGCTTTGATTGTGGTTGTTTGAGTTGTTGTAGCCATGGCTGTTTCCTTGGCTAGGTCTGGTGAAACCCAAAGCCGGTGCTCTGTCCTTTTGACATTCACGAGCAAAGTGTCGAAAGTTCAGACACTTGTAGCACTTGGCCTTGGATTTGTCAAAACCAACCTTGGCATTAGAATGCCCGCCAATGAACTTTCTTCCTGTTCTGTTCAGGAAACGCTTGGCTCTCCTCAATATCATGGCCATATTCCATTGAATATCCATGTCCTCCATGTCATCTGGATCCACTTGATTAAAATCTTCTTCAATTGTTTCAGGATCTGTAAGCTTCCCACCAATGAAGTTCTCATAGGCAAGCATACAAGATGAAAATAATGCTACATGATCTTCAGCTATTTTGGCTATAGCTGACTGATTAGCTGAAGATGTAGCGGGAGGATTTCTTGAGGGATGTTGTTAATGAGATCCAGAACCAGATCCGGATGCTGCATAACATGCATGACCACCACAAGCTTTTACAGTTTCTTCCTCATGAGAGTTTCTAGAGAAAAAGGCAATTCCAGAGCCCGATGACTTGGTTGTAGAAGACGTCTCATGATACATAGAAGGGTCTTGTATCTGAGGTCTTCCAGAGCTCTCCTTTCTTTTTAGGTTCATGTCATGAGCTTGAACCTTTCCAATTGCCTCATCAATTGTCATCTCATAGAATTTAGGATTCTCTCTCATCAGGGTTGTATACATCTCAAACTTGGGTGGCAAAGCATCCAGAAACTTTTCCACTAATTCTTCATCAGGATACTTCAGCTCAAAAGCTTTCAACTCCGTCTGCAGATGATAGAATCTAGAGATGAGCTCGTCTATAGATTCGTTCTCCAGAAATCTAAAGCACTCATACTGCTTCCTGAGAAGATCCCGTTTACTTTTCTTGATGTCACTATTGCCCTCGAATCTCTTCTGTAATGCCTTCCAGAGATCCTTGGAGTTATCGTATCCTCTGAAGCTGTGGAACAACTCCCTAGTTAAGGCCATAGTGATAGATCCGTGTGCCTTCTTCTCTCTATCATAAACTTTCTTTTCTTCTTCATCAAGTTTAGAGATAGGCTTGGGAACTTCGTCATCAAGGTAAATGTAGGTGGGATGCTTATAGCCCTCTAGAATAGGTATCCACAACGAAGAATCGGTATACGAAATGTAATGCTCAAAGCGTGCTTTTCAATTAGAATAATCATTTACATTTAGCAACTTTGGCGGTTTCTGAGGGGTTCCGATCTCGTTTTCATAGTTCAGAAGATTACCGAGATTCTAAAGATTTGACATGGTGAACACTTAGTCAAATTTCAGAAAATTCAGACACACTTGCGCACTTGATATTGGCCTTGCGCACTTAGAGAAATGGACTTGCGTAGTTATGATTTGCTCTTGCGTACTTAGTAAGTACGCAGGAGTAAATTGCTAAGTATGCAGGAAATAACTTAAGTACGCACAAGATTGGTCTTGCGTACTTGGTAAGTACGCAACAAGACTGAACTTTTTGCCAGATATGGTAAGTACGCATAACACCTTTTCACCAACTCTCACCAAACTTTTCCGGTCACTGGAATCTCACCGGAGATGGCAAAAATCGGACAGATGAACAAACAAAATAAGCCAAAGGGTCAGAAACTTGTTTCTAACCAACCTTTGATGCTCAAAACACTCAAATACACAACAAAAGTCGGTTTTTGAGTGATTTTTGCTTCTAAAATAGTGCTCAAGAGCTACCCTATTTTATCACAAAAATACCCACTTTTGCTTATAAAATCTCTGTAGAAAACTCTCCAAACACACTCACAACACTCGAAATCAAGAGCAAAGCTCTGATACCACTTGTAGGTCCCTCGGGTGTGGCGGATCGTCACATGCAAGTATGTTCCTGAGTCAGACTAGGTGCGGAATACCCGTGACTAGGCGGAGAGTCAAACAACACAAAGTAAACCGACAAGAGAATCACTTTAACTTTCGTCTAATATAAACACTTGAAGGTTACAGAGAGAAATACTGAGTATTCAATGTCTGCGTATATGCCTGCGTACTTGTCTACTGTCAACCTATCCTATTTATACACGACCTGGTCTCTGCGCACTTAGCAAGTGCGCAGGGCAAATTGCTCATGCGTACTTAGCAAGGACGCAAGGTATTCTTGCGTACTTGATAAGTACGCAGGAACTAATTCATGCGCACATACAAGTGCGCAAAACACTTAGAGATTTCAGCAACAGTCAATATGTAAAAGTAAATACAACTCGATAACTAATACATACAGACGCTTACAAACAAAAACAAATACATACATGAAAGTACAAAACTAAGACTCTATCCAGAGTGTTTGTCACAGGAAAGTGCTTCAACAACCTTTGAAAGACTAACTAGTGATTTGTACAGAGTAACCCAAAATGTTGACGAATCCCTCAAGGATTATATAAGCAAGTTTGGCCAAGAATCCTTGGATATCCCGAATCTTGACATTGCTTGGATTGCAAAAGGACTCCCCGTTCTATGAGGATCTTGTAATGAACCCTTTTAGGAACTTGGACGAAGTCAGAAATAGGTCTCTGAGGTTCATAAGGGTCGAAGATGACAAGAAGATCCAAAAAAGGATTAATGCACATTCCAGCTATGATCATCCGAGCAGGAAATCTGAATCATCATCTTTCAAGCCCCATAAATCAAAGCCTTATTCGAGATCTGACAATCATAGGTTCAACGTTGGGGAGGATGATGATGATGAAGAAAATTATCCTAAACTAACCGATTATTGCTTTTCTGTTGATATTCCAGGACTCATGTATGCTATGCAGGATCTTGGGGACAAGGCCAAATGGCCCAGAAAAAATGACAAAGGATCCGGATGGAAGGACAGATCAAAATGGTGTGCCTATCATGAGGATTTCGGGCATATGACTGAGGATTGCATTGCCCTTAGAAAGGAAATAAGTTATCTACTTAGCAAGGGCCACTTGAAGGAACTCTTGGGCAGAAAGAAAGAAATGAATCAGAATTCGTATACTACCCCAAGATGAGCGGCATTCCCACCTCAGGATGCCAAGGTAATGAATCTTATCTCTAGAGGTTCTGATATCTATGGTACTTCTTATTCCACAGCTAAAAGACACGTAAAGAAAACCAACATCAGAACCCTGACATAGGATCATGTAAGTTAGAATTTAAGTTCTAACTAAGACTAGTATGTCTTCTATCCCTGTTTATTTTTGTTTCAATTATTATCTTTTGTTTCATCAATATACTGACTTAAACATCGGAGGGGTGTTATCCTTGCTACACCCACCTTCACCAAGATCTAAGGTTTTTGCAGATGGAATCCCAGAGGATCCTGATCAGGAAATTTGAGATTGGCCATCTCTCTAAGTTAAAAGTGTTACATAACCCTTCTAAGGTTTGAACGGTTTTCACCTTCCTAAGTAGATTGGGTTTCTACATCCCGCCAGAAGCGCACGATATCCAAGTATAGTTCGAGGTGGTGCGACCAGTCCTTGTAACAGTGGCTGATAATTTCATAATTGTTGGCTATATGTTGGACCTTACGAATATTATCAATGGAGTAACACGGACGTGTTATACAGCCGGGCATGACCAAGCAGTTTAACATTGACATGTTAACCAAAGGTTATTGGCATTTACATGTCACTACGGGTATAACCCACTACGTTGGCATGCCCCAAGTTAATAACTCAAGATTTTGGGGACACCCTTGAGAATCCTGAGGTACAATTACTAAGCAAACAATTTGTTTGACAACTATACCTGTTGGTTCAAAACTGACTGATTCGTCCGACCCAACCAAACTAGCCGTTTTGGTTTGTTATTTTTCGAAAGCATAATTAGCGGTCTAATATAATAATTTTATCAAAACCGATAGAACCGAACCATAACTCGAGCCGAATTATATCTATATTTAAAGGAGAGGTAAATGAATAGTAAATTTGATGTTTTTATTTTTTTTCTCAATTTTTATTTTACACCCCTCATGCTATATATAATATATGTTTTTAACCCGTTTTATTTTCTAATGATTTTGTTTTTCCGTAATAACTTTCGCTTATTAACTTTTTTTTAAACTGATTGTGCGGCTGTCTTTAGATTTTTTTGCCAACGTTCTGATATAATTTTTTTTTAAATAGAGTTTTTATTTTGTATCGTAGGCTATAGCGGACGCCGTTACCATTGAGGTACCGTGAGTAATCGAACAGATTATGAGTGAATAACATCGTTGCTGGTATTGGTATTATCGGAGCCGATATTGGTATTCGCTTTTATGCTTTCGACGAGCCGAAAATAACATCATTGTTAGTATTGGTACTATCAGAACGAGTATCGGTATGCACTTCTATGGTTTTTGACGATCTGCATTACACTGGAAAAAGCACCAAACTCCCGCCGTGAAACACGTGGAGAAAAAACTAGTTTTATTAAATTGTTAACTACCCGAGACAGATTTAGGGTTTAGCAATGATGAAAACAAGATTGATGCATACGAATGAGCAGTGGTAAGCGGCTGCAAGTACTCAACTCTCACATTTCTGCAACTCCTTCTGCTATGGCGTCTGAGAAGGACGCCGCTCTTGCCGCCGTCGACTCCGATTCTCCGACCATGTATTCTCATCTTCTCTCTCTACTGATGCTAGATGATGATCGTTTTTACCACTTTTAGGTTTATTTGCTTCAGATCGACGTTGATTCGTTTCTACTGTTGTTTTGTGCTTAAATTTGTGTTAATTTGGCGCTTGATTGTATGATGAATGTTTTTGTGCTGCTAATTCGGTTAACTAGATCAGTTCTTATTGTTTTGTAGTTTATAGTCCATAGGGTTTTGGAATCGGATACTCGTACTGCTCTAATGCAAAATTGACATGGCTTTTAGCAGTAGTTTATCAAAAAGATGTATCTAAACACCAAACACAGGATGAAGATTTGTTTTTAAGTGAACTATGCTTGTAAGTTCACTTATAAGTTGTGAGAAAATTTGGGAACAACTCAAATATTACCTATGTTTTTAATTTTGTTAGCTTTCGGTTGCAAAATAGAGATCATAAAAATTTAAAGATGCAGTGTTATGCCTTTTAAGTTTTATAAATTGCCTTGTATGTTCTTATTTTTTCTTTTTGGATGAGGTTGTTATATGCTGGTATATCTTCACAGATGACATCATTGGGTATTCATGCCCCTTCCGTAACCATGGAGTTACTTAGGGATGCCTTGTGAACGAGAACGTTGAAATTTAGTCAACTAAATGACAATGGCATCATCCATGTACCATGGCTTTAATAAGGTCTTAACTTCGACACGAGGACATTTTTACCACTTACAGAGTTTAATTAGTAGGATTCCTTCATATAAGGCCAAACCTTTCATAATCCTAACGAAAACTGGACGAGGTATTCATCATCTTGGTTTCAAAAGGTGTGAGGCGCTTAGGCTCCTGGGAGCCGAAGCGCAAGCCAAGGTCATCATGAGATTTGTCATTTTACAATCACTTGAACTTTACAATCACCATTTGTAAGTTGTAACCATGTGTAGCCTTTTCCATTTAAAACAATGGCCTCTAGCTATAGCTTGTTAAGCAGGAAAATAGCAGTTTTACCGAATATCACAAGTGCAAATGAATACCATCCCACCAAACCGAGCAGCTTTGACTTCCCTTGATATCTAGAGTGTGTAGAAGAGCAAAAAAAATGGTTGTTGTAAGTTGTAACATATCACTAGGTCTTCTAGTTGTCTAGATTTACCTCATCCTTTTCGCAATGAACAGACAATCAACAAGTAATCCAACATCTTTTGAACAAGGTAACGATTGAGCTTGTAGTTGTAGCTATGAGGCTATGGCTGAAGCATGGGTGCCTGTGCATGGTGGAGAAAACATTAATCATGTCCAAATGTATACTGCTCTAGTGCTCTGTAATATTTACATCAGTAAAATGAAACAGAAAAATGTTGCATTAGTGATTAGACGTATCAAAGCATAATCAATCACAATCTTCCTTTTCCAGAATGTCTGACAGAGACATTATATGAATTCTACATGCTTCTTAGGTTGCAGGCTCTAGTTAAGTTTCTTATCATTCATTATACTAAGACCACACTTCTTACATTTTCATCACTTTTGCCTCTTCTTGTCTTACTGTAAAACCTATAATTAAATTTTCATCACTTTATATAAATTCTACACGCTAGCTTTCCGATACTTATCTTTTTATTTTGCTGGAAGTTGTTACCCATAAATTAAGTTTTTCGGTATATTGGGTTATGCCCTGGTCTTGTACTTCGACTCGTCACCTCATTGTTTATACTTATTTAACCATTTCATGATATTTTGCTTGTTTTGTAGTTTAAACATCTTTAATTATTTTATATTTTTTAAAAACGCTTGCATGAAGGCCTTATAGATGCATTTACATAAGCCTCCTTTGTTTATTTTACAGTTTTGACAAGATTATTGACAAGGAAATCCCATCAAATGTGGTTTACGAGGATGATAAGGTAGGACATTATTGTTTACTGTTTCTAAATTATTGAGATCTTTCAATTTGAACTAACAATGTGTATTCTACAATCAGTTTATATTTAATTATTTATAAACAAGTGGTTTTGCTTTGAATTTTAACAAGTTATGGCAATATAGCAACCATCCCCCGGTATAGTTTTTCAGTTATACGCCATAGTTTTTATTGTTTGCTGTAAATATTGAAGTCCTCCAATGTTTCTTTGGGGTAGGTTCTTGCATTCCGGGACATTGCACCTCAAGCACCAACACACATTTTGCTTATTCCAAAAGTCAGGGATGGCTTGACTGGTCTTTCCAAGGTACTTGAACGTATTCACACATAATTGTTTGTGTATACATAATAAATAAAATTACAATGATTCTATTTGGAGACAGTCTTGGTCCTTAGAAGACCATTCTTGGGGTTCAAACTTCAACGTTAAGTTTTCATATTTCAACATGAAGCATAAAATAAGTGTATCTTAGATTGCTGATTGATGGTCAAAAACTTGTAATAAGCAATAGAGCCCAAATGCAGTGTTCTTAGTTTGGATAGTAAGAGGCACCGTGTCTTGTTACTTTTGGTAATCATGATCTGATTGCCCTTTGACATGAATAATCAGCTTATGAATCATTTACTTTCTTTGGATGTTGTAGGCCGAGGAGAGGCATTGTGAAATTCTTGGCCGTCTTCTCTACACTGCAAAGATTGTAGCAAAGCAAGAAGGTCTTGAAGACGGTTTTAGAATTGTCATCAATGATGGACCAAATGGATGTATGTATAGTTCTCTCTCTCTCTATATATATATATATGTATATATATATACACACACACACACAGCGCGTACAAGTGTATTTTGCGGTTCTCAACACAATCTTGGTTCTGAAATGAACCCCCCTTTATACATATATAGGTGTGTGTTTATATAGAGTTAGTTTTAAGTAGAGAACCGCATAAGCATGGCCATTTATAGTGAGGGAGCGAGAGAGAGAGAGAGAGAGGCGGTTATGCGGTTACATAACCACATTGTGCATCACAGTTGAAGCAATAGATACATATGCTTATATATAGGTATGTGCTTATATGGAATCTGATGGATGCTGAAAATTTGATAGATTAAAACAAGAGCAAACGAGATAGTCGTCCCGATTCGAGAGGGGCTAGTCTCCAAGTTTTGATTACAATACAAATAATAATATCAAAGACACCTAAACCTAAACAAGACTTGGATATATATATCCTAATTCTAATCGGCAGCTTTTGCATCCCACTCCCTCATCTCCTGAATTGTTGGATCAACTACCCACTTTCTAAATGTTTGAATCAATTCCCGCCATTAACAGCATCTGGGTCTGACCCGACCCATTAACCCAGTTCTGACCCGACTCTGGGTTCGTATCAGAATCAATTTTAATTAGAGAATCGTGAGAATCACTTAAGCATGACCATATATAGTGGGGGAGCGTAAGGCGGTTATGCGGCTACATAACCACGTTGTGTATCACAGTTAAAGCAATAGATTCATGTGCTTATGCGATTCTCACAGTTTTCACCTTAAAGTTGGTTCTATATTGAACAAGTGCATTTTTTATTTTCTGTTTTTGGCAGGCCAATCCGTCTACCACATTCATGTTCATCTCATCGGGGGACGACAAATGAACTGGCCACCGGGCTAACCTAGCATTTGCATGAAACGTAAAAGCCTAGCAGGTTGCTATGGAGGTTTTTCTATGTGAAGTTGGATACATATTGCTGGTGATGTGTTTGACTTGATTTATAACCAATTAGACACCCCTATTGTTGATGGCATTGTTTGCAGCCACCTACTTACATAACAATAATAATGTTAGGCTGTGATGTGAATACTTATATGCACGACTGTTTTATGATTGCTATTGTATGTTGTCTTACATTTTGATATCTTTGACTTTTAAGGCTTCCTTCAGAAGGTGTAGTAGGGGGTTGGATAAGACGTCTAAATTGATTTGGGTCAAAATGGTAATTTTTATGTTCATTAGGGTTTTGAAAATTCCGGTTATTACTGTTCGTTATTTCTTGGATTTTTGTTGGAAAATTGAAAAGGTTTTCAAGACTTTAGCACAATGAACATAATGTGGCTGATTTTTATGAAAAATTATAGCCAATCGGCAAACCAAACTGGCCGGTTTTGACTGTTTAAACCATTTTTTTTAAAGTATTAGTTTGTATTGTTACTTTTAAATGATAAAGACGATATTTGTATCATCACAATCACCATTATTTTCTCTTTAATAAGGTTACATGTATCGTCACCTTTTCTAAAATGAGTAAGTCCTTAGGTGTTAGAATTGAAGTACAAATAACAAGTTGGAAAACATCATGAATCTAAATCAAAGGAGCACCACCATTTAACCCATTCTAAAAGATACATCTTTGCCCTATTTTTTAGGGTCATTTACATATATCCTCTTTTTAAATTTATTTATTACATATTTACTTAACCCCTAGTTTTAATTACATATTTCTCCTTCCTAAAGCCTATATATTACATATTTACCCATGTCATTAAAAATAACTTATTGAATTACTATTTTACCCTTAATGAACCAATTAAAGTACTATTTACATATATCATCTTCCTAAAACATATAAGGGTAAATAGGTAATTGTGTAAGCATTGGGTAAATATGTAATTGATTTTTATGGTTGGGTATATATGTTATTAAGGAGGTTAAGAGGGGGAAATATGTAAAAAAAACTCTATTTTTATCCAAAGAAAAGAAAGAACTTTTATATCATCCACAATTCTCTCTTAGGTAGTCTTGTTGAAAATCTTCTCGTTCCTAACCTTCCAGACGCACCACAATGTTACCAAGACATTAAAATGAATCATCTTTCTGAACTGTTTGTTACCCGCCAGCTTTTTCGTTAGGCTTAACATCTCCTTTTTTTTAATAGCAATTTGTTACCACAACCTGCACCATATAAGATTTGAACCCTCAACCTTTTGGTTATGTGATACACTGCTTAACACCTCCTTAACCGTGCTTGTCATGCCCACCAACCTTTGATTTTGTCCATATATCCGCCACAAACTTGCATGACATTAGTAAAGATCCGTTGATTCCAACTCAATTCCACAATTAACACATAACAAGTTTCCAAAAGCGATGTTTCTTTAATGTTGAGACAAAAAATGTTATACGTATTTTCTATTTTTAACTTAATTATAACATCATCTAGTTCAGCAGGTTTGATGTCCGATCCGGTTTCGAAAACATTGGCTTTACCATTTCAAAATTGTTATGTGTTCTTTCATATGATTCGGGTCAACTATAATATATTTTTATTTTTTTATTTTTAGATTTAATTTGGTGTTCTTTAACGCTAACTTGCACGACAAGACAATTTTGTAGCCATCGTGACGTCGTATTTTGTTCAAAACTGATCCTAGTTAGATATAATACTTTTTTTATTTCTCTTTTTTTATGAGCCGGGTTAACTATAACTTATTACTTTTAGATATAACTAGTTTTTTTCACCGGCGTTACGCAGCGAAAATCTGATCGTTACCAGTTCGGCTGGTTTGCGGGATAAAACTTACGTCGAAATGCATACTCGTTATAACATACGATACAAAAAAATACTAGATTTTGCATACATCTCCGTTTTCAATAAAATTTATATCGGGACGTTGACAAAAAGAACTAAAGAAATCCACGTATTTCGATTTTATTACAGAAAAACGAAATTATTAGAAAACTAAACGGGTTAAAAGTGTATATTATACATAGTACGAGGGGTAAAAACAAAAATTAAAAAACAAAAAAAAAAGTTGAATTGACACGTGTCACCCCCTTATTGGTGGGGTACTATTCCCCTCATGCTCTTTAAATAGTTATAGTTATATAATATAATTTGGTGTTCCTTAACACTAATTTTCACGATAATGTAACTTTATGTTGTAACTCACACCTTTATATTTGTGATTGCGTAACTTTTAAATTACTTATCTATATAATAAACTGGGTTAAAATCCCGTGTATTACACGGGTTAAATAAATATAATATTATATATTCAGTAATAAAAAAATATTTTTTAAAAATTCGTGTTTTACACAGGTTGAATAAACCCGTGAAATAAAATATTATCTGTATATACACTTGTCAAAATATGTCAGAAGATTTATTAATATAAAAATTATTATTTCTTTTAAAAGTATATTATTATTTTTGGATAGTGGTGTAATTAATAGAAGAGATAAGCGAAAAAAAATGATGAGAATGAATATGTAAGTGACATGTGGCATAGAAAACCTTTATTTATTATATAGTATAGATATAGATATAATAAATAAAGGTTTTTGTATGTCACGTGTCGTCTCCATATTCAATCTAATCATTTTTTTCTCGACTCTCTCTTTTATTAAATGCACCCATATGTTTTAATAAATTACTAATTATACTAATAAAACATATTTATTTTAAATTATCCTTTATAAGAAAATTTGTAATCCGATTATGTAACTTTTATTTTCAATTATATAGTAAATGTAAATCAAATTACATTAAATAGTAATTGACGTATTTTCGAAACTCATTATATATTATTTTTTTTACATATTTTGAATTTTGTTTTCTATCCTTAGTACATGTAATGTATTTTTACACCTGTAAAATATATAATAAAGAAAGATTAAGAAACTTATATATTGATATTTTTCACCCCATGTGTATTACACGGGGTCTAAGCTAGTTTTGTTATATAACAAAACACAAAACATGAATAATTTCAAAATTGCGATGTGTTCTACATATCTATACTATAAAAAAACATAACAAATATCAAAAGTTGAGTGGTACTGGTTTCTAATTTAAAGTTAGAGTAAACTTAGTTTTTACTCCCTATATTTTGACCATTTTAACTATTTTGCTCCAATAGTTTGAAAATGGCCAAAACACTCATTGATGTTACCATTTTGTTGTCATTTTGCTCCCTAACACTAACTTTGTTAAATATTTCAATTAAAATTAAGGGTATTTTGATAATTTCACAATGTAAGATTATATATTATATATATATAACACTCTCACACTCACTCTTTCACACCCCAGCCACTACCACCACCACTTCCTCCTACTATCACCACCTACCACCACCACCACCACCACCACATGCTTCCATCATCAGCCACCACTAACTTCACACACTAAATCTCAAATTCATCAAACCCCTAATTTCACTCAATTTCACTCTCTGGTTTTCAATGGCCACTTCATCGGATTTCCTCCTTTCTGTAAAACTAAAATACATTAAATTAGGTTATCATTACTTAATCTCGCACGGTATGTACCTCTTGTTAACCCCTCTCCTCGTAATCGTCTCAATCCACTTATCAACAATCACCACACACGATTTGATCCGATTGTGGGACCAACTCCAATTCAATTTAGTCACTGTGGCCATGTACTCAATGTTAATGGTGTTTTTAGCCACACTTTACTTTATGAGTAGGTCAAGGAAGGTGTACCTTGTAGATTTTGTCGCTTACAACCCGAAGATGCTCTAATAGGGACTCACGAGATATTCATAGACCGGTCGGATAAAACGAGTATGTTTACCAAAGAGAATTTGGCGTTTCAGAAGAAGATTCTTGAATGATCTGGATTAGGGCAGAAAACGTATTTTCCTGATGCCGACGTAGGAGTTTTTGTAGCCATCGTCGGTTTACGACGGGAAGTAACGGTCGCTGGTGGTGCTGGATTCTTCTTCATTGTTGAAAGTGACTCAGTTTCGTCTGCATCTAAACAAATCTCACTTTATCAACTTGAAACAAATCTCACTTGATGAACGTGATTCTCTGCTGTGAATCATACAAAAACGGAATTAATCAAAATTTGTGGAGAACCGTTTATTACTTTCAAATTGAAAGAGATTAATAAACCAATTAGTAGCAATTTAAAGGAACGTTCCTAAATTAACCTGAAACGTCGTTGCCGGACATGGAGGTATCGGTTTCAGTTTCGAAACGAAGCTCCGTCCACAATTAGAAGATTCATACAGAGTATGCCTTAATATATATACTTATTGTGAAATTACCAAAATGTCCTTAATTTTAACTGAAATATTTAACGGAGTTAATGTCAGAGAGTAAAATGATAATAAACGGTAACCTTAAGGAGTGTTTTGATCATTTTCAAACTATTAGAGCAAAATGATTAAAATGACTAAGGGGGTGTTTGGATTGCCTTTTCAAACTACTTATTAACTTATTACCTTTTTTAAAAAGGTAATAAGTTAAAAGTTCATTTGGATAAAGGAAGGAAAAGTCAATTTTAAAAGAGATGAAAAGTTGTTTTTAAGAAGTAGAAACTTTTAACTTTTGTAAAAAGTTAAAAGTAGTTTTTAATAAGTAATCCCAAACACCCCCTAAACGGGTGAAAAAAAGAAGTTTACTCTTAAAGTTAAAAAGTTGAACTCTAGCAATAGTTGAGGTCGGAAAGGGGGGAAATTGGTTCTGCGAGCCGCCAAGCCCTACTCCTTTTCAATCTCTCTCGATCGAAGAATGCCATCGTTTCCTCAGCCTGGTTCCGTCACTCTATGCGAAATCAACAGAGATCTAAGTATAATCTCCTTCCATTACTCCTCTTAATCTCTAATTACTTGAAAATTAAACGCTAATTTCACAATAACATCCACCTGTTTTTGAATTATCACCAGTTACCGCCGAAAGTCTATCAGATGATCGAGCGAAGGAAACTTACGGAAAAATTCTCGTAAGCTTTTGATTTCTTATATCTGTGTGTATGTATGTTTTGAAATGAACTGATTACCGTCAATATTTGTGAGATTTGATGTTGTTGTAACGTTTAGGGAGTGGTATTCAGTCCAATTCCGTACCAGTTAGATTATCCGGCGCCACCGAGTCCGGGCGGAGGCGTAGAACCGCCGGTGAGTGGTTTGTCGAGGTTACTTAAAGCAGTCTCTTATGGTCCGCTTAAAAGCCTTATTGGTCCTAATGATGTAAGTATCTCATAAATTGTTATTGAGTTGTATATTTATCGTTGCGCTCAAGTGTTCTACTAAAGTCACAGGAAGTTTTATTGTTCCTCTCTAAAGTCACTCAACATTCGATAGGTGTTCCAATCTTGTATAAATTTTGCATAAATATTAAATTTTTTTCAATTAAGTGCTTGGTTTTAAAAAGCTAGAAGCGCAAAGCGCAAAAGCGGTGAGCTTTTCGTACGCGAGGCGCAAAATGATTATATAATTTTTTTATATATATCATAGGTTTTTAGAATCCTCTACCCAAAATTTAATTATAATAAGCTTTAAATATGTTTTAACATTTAAATTACCGTACAACCTATAAAGCATGTTGTACAACAATCTGCTGCACAAAAAAGGGTCACATGCATAAAGTGCACGCCTCAAGCCATTTTTTTGCCAAAAAAGCGCGCCTCAACTGCGCTTTATGTTTACATGCGCCTTAAGTCACCAAAAGGCCAGCCCCTTGCACCTTAGGTCGCCTCACGCCTAGGAGCGCATCAGGGCGCTTTTTAAAACCAAGATTAAGTGAGACAAATGTAATATATATGAATCTTAATTACTACTATTATTTTTTTCAAACTAACTTGAAATGAGGGGTAATTATGAAGGAAAAAAAATCATTAAATAATAACCAAGTTTCATAATTGTGCTATTTACGTCAAATTGGAAAAAAAACTAATCACTAAATAGTAAACAAGATTCATATATGTTTCATTTGCCTCAGTTAATTTTAAAATATTTTAACATTTATAAAGAAATTATAAAAAAGAACTTTGAGTATGTTGGGTGTGGAGTCTCATATGGGGCAGCCGGCCCTAATGGGTTCTACACGGGTTGGGCCTAACTTGGAAATTAAGTTACTAACCCTAGATTAATCTCCATATATACATCATATGTATTTGTAATTCCTTGAGCACAGAAATAATATAAACCCTAGTTGCAAAGTGGACGTAGGTCAGTTTAGACCGAACCACTATAAATCTCGTGTTCGTGTTTTTCCGCATTCGTGTTTGCGTGTGTGTGTTCGTGTGTGATCGTCTTTAATCCTAACAACTGGTATCAGAGCTTTGGCTCGAGATCAGAACACACGAACCGTTGACTGTTCGCCGCCAGAACCGCCGCCGCAGCCGGAATCCCGGATTAGGGTTTCGTCGCCGCCAGAAGAATCGCCGCCGTTCAGCAGTTGCAGAGCCGCCACTGTTGTCGCCAGATTAGGGTTCCGCCGCTACAGTAGCGCCGTCGCTACAGTACCAACCGTGAACAGTACCGCTCGTGAACAGTAGACGCGCCATAGTACTCGTGCTACAGTACTCGTCGATTAGGGTTCCGTCGCTACAGTACACCCTGTTGAGTTTGACCAGAAAAGTCAACAGTCTGCTGAGTTTGACCAGAAAAAGTCAACATCTGCTGTTTTCTGTCCAGTAGAACAGGTTGATTGCTTGACAGAACCCAGTAGAACAACCGTTAAGGTCAGGCTCGTGCCATTGCTCTCTGTTACTTCGTTTCAGGTTTTTCGTTTAGCTATTGTAATGGCAGAAGACGGAAAGGTTACGATTGAGAAGTTTGATGGAAAGGAGTTTGGGTGGTGGAAGATGCAGATTGAAGCACTACTATGTCAGAAGGATTTGGATGTAGTGATGAGTGGGGAAAAACCAGAAAAGATGTTACCAGCAGATTGGGATAAGTTAGATAAGAAAGCCCGGGCAGTGATAACGCTTTCTTTGTCAAAGAATGTTGCTTACAACCTTTTGAAGGAGACCACAGTGCGTGGGATGATGGAAGCACTGTCTAACATGTATGAGAAGCCGTCTGCAGCAAACAAGGTTTTCTTGATCCGTGAGCTGGTGAATACCAAGATGAGAGAGGGTGGATCAGTAACAACACACATTAACAACCTCAATACAATTCTGTCTCGTTTAGTGTCAGTTGACATTAAATTCGACGATGAAGTTCAAACCCTTTTGTTGTTATCCTCACTACCTGATAGTTGGTCAGGAACAGTTACAGCGATTAGTAGTTCCGCTACTAAGTTTACATTTGATGGGATTCGGGACCTGCTTATGGGAGAAGATGTCAGACGCAGAACTTCAGGTGAATCATCAAATACTTTGTTGATTACTGACGGCAGAGGTAGAGGGAAAGATCGAGGCAGTGGGAGCAGGAGGAGGAGTCAGTCAAAGATTCGTAAGGATGTGATATGTTGGAACTGTAAGGAAGCGGGACACTTTAGGAATTAGTGTCCGAACGCAAAAAAGGAAGTGAATCAGGTTGAAGCAGAAGATGACGCGTTGATTTGTTGCGTAGAGGATGCTATAGATTCATGGGTGATGGATTCTGGTGCTTCATTCCATGCTACCCACAGCAGTGAAGCATTGCAGAATTTGAAAGAAGGGGACTTTGGGAAGGTAAGATTGGCGAACGATGATGTTCTTGAGGTTACGGGCATGGGTGACATAGATTTGAAGACTTCAACCGGTTCATGGACTTTGAAGGATGTCAGGGTAATTCCAGGTTTGAAGAAAAGGTTAATTTCTGTCGGACAGTTGGATGAACAAGGACACGAAGTTAAGTTTCAGAACGGTCAATGGAAGGTGGTTAAAGGTAATCTTGTCATGGCTCGAGGAAGAAAGAGAGGTTCGCTTTATATGGTCAGTATACCGTTTGAGGGAGAGGTTATCCCGATTCAGAAAGAAAACAAAGTCCGGTTCACAGAATCTCGTGGGCAGAAGAGGGTTTGCTTTGCAAGTGAGCAACCCAGAGTCAAAGTGAAGATTCAGGATGAACGAGTTCGGAAGGTTAAACCAAGTAGAGGGCATCGTGACAGTGGGAGCACAGGTCGTGTTTCAGTTACAGCTCCAATGCTACAATGGGTTAAGAAGACCATCATTCCGACTGGAAAAGTCTCTCCAGTGGATTACTTGCTTATGATGGAGAGTGTGAGTTCTCAAGTTGTCTCAGAGGCCAGCAGAGTAACAGGTTCGTTACAGTGGGAGCAGGCAGGGACAAAGAATGAGTCACCGGTCGTGATTGATGAGTTGAAGCTCGGGGCAGCTTCAACGTGCCTTCAGGTTAACTGATGAGAAGGCTGATGCAACTAGTGGTAAGGAATATTACAAGAGGTACGAGATGATGAAAGTCGGTGGAGCGCAGTTCGAGCCTCCAAGTGGGAGATTGTTGGGTGTGGAGTCTCATATGGGGCAGCCGGCCCTAATGGGCTCTACACGGGTTGGGCCTAACTTGGAAATTAAGTTACTAACCCTAGATTAATCTCTATATATACATCATATGTATTTGTAATTCCTTGAGCACAGAAATAATATAAACCCTAGTTGCAAAGTGGACGTAGGTCAGTTTAGACCGAACCACTATAAATCTCGTGTTCGTGTTTTTCCGCATTCGTGTTTGCGTGTGTGTGTTCGTGTGTGATCGTCTTTAATCCTAACTTTGAGTAGACACTTGGGAAACTTGGTTAATATTGTGTTAAGTTGCCCCTTTTCTTTTACCAACAATTTTATACAAGTAGTCAACACAAAATGAAACTTCTGGATTTTGACTAGAAACTAAAATCTGCCCTTGTACATTTGTTATGTTAGTAGCAAGTTGTCTTCATTGTACATTTGGACTTAAACTTAAGATTAAATCCAGCTGAATGAACCAAAGAGAAAGAAATGACCACTAAGATGTACATAATTGATATCTAGAAATTGTTTATTATGTTAGCAGGGCATAGTAATTACATGGCAAAGCAGAGAAGCTAGTGCAGGGGTGGCATAATTTATAAATTTGTTTATGATATATTTTGCTACTTTCAATTGTAAGCGTGAGCATATGAAGTTGCTAGTTGCTTAATTTTGTTCCTGAGATGTAAAATTTTGTAGGTGAAATTACTGTCTCGTGTTGACATCAGATGTCTTAGTTGGCACCCGAAAAAGGATATTTTGGCATTTGTTTCTGCACGGAATCAAGTAACCATTCATTATTACAAGGATTCAGGTGAGCAAATTTAAATAAGTAAGCAAACAAGTTCTTTTGCTGTACCCTACTGGATTTTAACTTAATGTTGAGATGAAAACATGTTACTTGTTCTCCTATTAGGAGAGGGGAAGGACTATATTCTGACGAATGATCTTCAAAGGGAAGCTAAACTTCTTGAGTGGAGGCCAAATGCAGGGAAGACACTTTCAGTAGCCTGCAAGTTAGTTTATTTGACATTTGTACCTTGCACTTAGTTATCTGTTGTCATTTCTATGGCTCTTTTGTCTGGATGAGATATTCTTGGTCGTTATTATGGAAGTGCAAGTTCATTATTTTCTTATGATACGAACAGGGGTGGAATATGCATTTGGACTGCTTCATATCCTGGCAATACTGCATGTGTGAGACCCGGGGTTGCCTCTGGCAGCCTCTCTAGAGGTTCTGGGGTTAGATGGACTCTGGTGGATTTTCTTCGAAGTCATGATGATGAACAAATAAGTGCACTCTCATGGAGTCCGGATGGAAGATATCCTAAGTGGCCTTATGTATTTATTAGAGTTGAGTAATTAAGATATATCGGTTACTATTAGCCATTGATGCTTTTTTTTTTTAAATTCAGTGTTACATTGATTCTTTATTCATGAAGATAGTTTTCAGAATCTGAATTTCACATTGTCCTTTACATGAGCATTGTAACATGTTCCCAAACTACTTTCCTTGACCTATTTTTACATATTTAGCATCCGCTTCATATGAGAGCTCATCATTCACAATATGGGATGTTGCTCAAGGTATATTCTTATTCTCATTGACCTTTCCAATTGACCCCATAAATGATAAGTATTACGGTATTACCATACATTTGTTGGTTTGTTAAAAGAAGTTAAAGTTTTATTGCTTATTTCACTCATAACAAGCTTAGGGATATTAAATTTGCCTCTTACTATTCTTGGTTGAATATAGCAGTCCCAATACTCTTGCCTTTTGGTGAGCTTTATAACTTATAAAGCCACTATGTAAATAATGACCTTTTTTCACATATTGATTTTGAATATGCAATTCTTATTGTGATTACTTACAGGGATGGGCACACCCATTCGCCGAGGATTAGGGGGCATATCACTGTTGAAGTGGTCTCCTGCTGGAGACTATTTTTTTGCTGCAAAATTGTAATGTCATTTTCCATCGTCTGTCAGAGCTATTCAGTTGATATCATGATATACTTGAGACATATTTAACTTTGGCACTAAAGTGATTATCGTTTTCTTATGCAGTGATGGAACATTCTATCTGTGGGAGACAAACACATGGACTTCAGAACCATGGTCTTCAACAAGTGGCTTTGTTACGGTGGGTAAATGTTTCTCTTAGCTTTCTTCACATATATCAATCTTCTGATGCATGTAGATATGTGATGTAACATCATTGGTGGTCTTGGAAAGTTTGAAGTTTTATAAGTATGTTTTTCACGTTACTTTCAGTTAAGTTAGTTCTAAGCATGTGATTGCTTGATTTATTTCACTGGTAGATGGTATCTCATGGTTTGCTAAGTGTGAGCGTCAAAGTATCTACATACTTAGCATAGTGTCCATGTCTTGGACATGAATGAACCCAAATTACCATATGGTGGACCCTCATATCATCTTCTACTATATCCATAACTTACTAATTTGAGTTCTTTTGACTATTTGGATCTGATCTTTTGGTCACTGTTTATGTTTCCTTTTTCTCCGGTTGTTATAAAATGGATCTTATGAAACTCTTACCAACTACGTAAGTTGAGTTTTTGCTTGGATGAAATCAAATTAAAACATATGGAGAGTAGTATACTAAAGCTTGCGATGATTATAACACATTTTGTTTCCTAATAATTAGGGATTATCTGACTGTTGATCTCTGATATGCTTATGTAGAGGCCATATGATATCTGGCTAAGCATGTTTTATGATCTTTGATATGCAGGGAGCAGCATGGGATCCCGATGGTCGTATGATTCTTATTGCTTTCTCCGAATCATTAACATTAGGTTCTATTCACTTTGCTACAAAGCCTCCATCACTTGGTATGTGTTATGAAGTTTTTCTTTGCTTCACTGAGTTTATTAAAAGTGCTATTTGCCAGCACCTTTTGGTAGATATTAATGTTACAAAACATATCAGATTTAGGTCTGCTGTTAGTTGAGGTTTATTTTATATATATCACTGTTTGTTACATCAGGCATAAATTATGTTCTCATGTAGTGTTTAGTCTGCTCTAGTTCCAAGTTCCAACAAGGTCCAAAGTCCAAATCTTTGTTGCCTTTCTGGAAAAATAAAAGCTCACTGAAGCTCATGAACATATCTAACCTTTAAGTCAGGTTAAAAAATACAACCCAACCCCATAATATATCACCAACAGCGTAATAAAACATTAAAATTCCTTAGATATATCACCAACAGCATTACCAAGTATCAGTGACTTTCGTTCTTGCATGCTTTTGTTGTCTGGGACTCTGACTTGTTAACAATGCTGGTTAATAACTTTCTTAGTACTTGTTAAGAATTAACTCCATTGAATTTCTGTTTCTATATCTTCACCTTCATAGTCTAAATTTCATGTTTCCCATTTTTCATGATGCTTTTTCCTCAGATGCACATCTGTTACCTGTTGAATTGCCGGAGCTTAAATCCTTGACCAACAGGTAGAGACATAAGATTTTCCTTTTGTTATCTATTTCCGCCCATTATTACTTGTTTTTTTCTTGGTTAATCAAACCTACCTTTTATTGTTGCTAATTTGAAGTTGGTACCTTGCTGCATATAGCTTCTGATGTGAAAATCTTTTAGAAAGTTATTACAGTAACCACAGATCACCTTACTTCAAAAGATGCAACTTTGTAAATCGGCCCAAAAACTTTGCTAATAGGAAAATCACCTTGGAATTTTCATGGTAATCGGTCCATTAATCGCTAGTCGGTCCAAATCAGCCCAAAGACTTTTTTTTCATTTGTCACTTATTCTTTAATAAAATTACAAGTTTCATCCTCAAAAATATAATTTTAACAAAACTAACCAAGACTTTTACATTTTTTTTTCATTTTTCTCTTGTTCTTTAATAAAATTACAAGTTTCATCCATAGTTACCGAATTCGCTACTATACCTGCGATCCCCGTATTGGATCGTGCTGTACCAAATCGGAATTCGCTTAGTACCAAATCGCTCCGGTACGGCGTTCCAAATCGCTCCAGTACGGCGATCCAATTACTTCGAATTCGTTATACCAGATATGATTTCCGAAGGTGGAATGTGGTGGTCTGACCTTTTCTCTTTCTAGATCGACGGGATTGAAGCCGGATTGAAGCAAGCGATCGAAGGTGGATGTGGTGTTCTGACCTTTTCTCTTCCTTTTCTCTTCTAGATGCCTTTTAACGTTTAGGGTTTTCTACTTTTCTCTGGATTTAAGAGAGGATTGCTGGCCCAGCCCACTCTTTTTCTGTTTTTCTTATTATTATTAAGCCCAATAAAAATAACCATTTCACATTATTAGTATTAAATGGTCTTTCAAGTTAGTATTAAATAGTATTTGAAGTTCTATTTTGATTTAGAATTTGCCAAGTATTATATTGTATTTGAACTTATGTTTCATTCGGGTACATCGAACCGAACTACATGGTACACCGTACCGGTTCGTACCGAATTGAACCTACCCCCCTCCTTACCGAATACGTTAACTCTAACGAATTGCGTACCCGAACCGCGTACCCGTACCGGAGCGAACCACGTATTAGGTAACCATGGTTTCATCCTCAAAATTATAGTTTTAACAAAATTGACCAAGACTTTTACATGTGTGTGCTTCAAGATGTTGTAAATATAGGTTTTTAGGTTGTACATATATATTTTATACATTAAAACATGGGGGGAATTGCATATATCCCCCTCTAAACTTGTAAAATTGCATACTTCTCCAAAACACAAGTTTTCAATGCATAATGTACAATACTCTTCAAGCATGATTTGGGGAAATATGCAATTTTGCAAGTTTAGAGGGGGATTATGCAATTGCCCCAAAAAACGTATATAAAGCTTATTATAGCTAAATTTTTGGTGAATAATTCTAAAAACGTATTAAAGTTCCAATCCGATTATTCCTTATTAATCTCTAGTCGGTACCCCACCGGCCGACTAGCACCTAGCGATTTTTACAACACTGTTCCCAGGTGTAAGTAGGGTTTAGAGTCAATGAGGGTTTTTAGTTTTTGTCATTGATATTGCAGTGGAGGTATTGAGAAGATGGCATGGGATGCTTCAGGAGAGCGGTTAGCTATGTCATATAAAGACGGAAATGAGCTGTACATGGGTCTAATCGCTATTTATGACGTTAAAAGGGCTACACTCATTACTCCATCATTAATGTCAGTAACTTTACTCCATAAATAGTTACATGTTCATGTATTTCCAGCTATTCGTCATTTGGCTCGTTTTTCTTTGAGATTTGTTTCAACGTTATGTGAAAGAAACCTCTTTGCAGCTTCAGCTGATATTCAATTCTTTATGTTTCAGTGGCTTCATCAGAGGGCCTGGAGATGACACAAAGCCTTTAACATTTTCATTCCATGACAAGTACAAACAGGGCCCACTGTTATCCGTTGTAAGTATTTTAGCACCCGTGTATTCGTAACGTATGTGCTTGCGTTTGTCTCAAAAATGGCAATTACAATGCATTTATACTGCAGTTGTTTATAAGGGGTGTTTGGATACGCTTTCTGAAAGTGATTATTTGATAGTGAATAATCATTTTAGATAATATATTTTAATACAACCGATTGTAGAATATATTGTTTGAATGCGCTATGTTAAATGACCAAAACGACTTTTTTATAGAAAAGGAAAAACATTTTGTCTAAGTGAGTAAATTATTTCTAAATTTTGGTTTCAGATAATCAGTTTTGTTGCAGCGTATGGTTAGACGCTAGCGTATTATTTTCTGTTAATTCTATGTATAACTTCTATTGTTATTTGATTAGATAAGTAGTATTTTATAGATAAAAGATTGGGTTTAGTTGCTTTAATTGGATACATATTCTTGTTATGAAAATCTATAAATAGGCATTGGGAATATTTAGATTATTATGCCCGATTTGATAAAAAGAAATAAAATATAAAATATTAGATTGCGCGACAACTTTCACATGAGTTCGATTCTATTCACGAGTGTGTGAGGTGAGTTGCGGTTTCTAAAACAAAAAATGAAAAAAGTTCATTAATTTGTTTCTTGAATGCTTAATATAAAGATTTGATTCAACAAATATTGTTCTGCTTCCTGAAGATTGATCAAGTTTGTATTGTATGTATGCAGTGTTGGAGCAGTGGAATTTGCATCACATACCCCCTCGTGATTCGTTCACATTTACCCGCTTAGCTCAGGTTTCATTGAGAATGTAGTGTTATTAGAGGTTCGTAACTTTGACCCGTTTACTTACGCGTGGGTCGATTTGTTTTTTTTATCAAACTGATGGAATGTATAAATTTTGCTAAGAGGGAATGGGTCAAACTAAATGAAAGTGGTGTGAAGTCTTCATAATGTGTACAACGTCTTATATCGTTTTATTCAAAGATTTATTATTATTATAAAAATATTGTTTTCGTAATAATAATGTGTTTATTATTTACTAGGTTAAAATCCCGTGTATTACATGAGTTGAATAAATATATAAATGTAAAGTAATAAAAAATTTATTTTTTTAAAAACTCGTGTTTTATACGGGTTGAATAAACCCGTGAAATACAATATAATCTGTTAACACATAGTCGTATACACTCGTCAAAATATGTTAGGAGATTTATTAATACAAAGATTAGTATGTTATTTACAAAAATATTATTATTAAAATATAGAGGTGTATTTAATAAGAGAGAGAGAGACGGGAAAAAATTGATAAAAATGAATATGGAGGCGACACGTGGTATCGTAAAACCTTTATTTATTATATAGTATAGATAGATATAGATTAAATATAGAAAAGAGGAAAGACGAGTGTTAGCAGGTCAACACAAGGTTTTGAACCTTACTAAAAATTAGTGTTTTAATTACCATAATAAAATTTATTTATGACATGAACACATACACAGAGGATGACATCGTATTTTTATGTGTAGGTGATGTTTGCGAGTTTTATTTTTTTAACAATGACATACTAGATTTCGTTTTTCAAACTATTTTATTATTGTTGTAATATCAGACTATTTTAGGCCCAACCCATTATGTATGGGCTTTAGGGTTTCATGATTATATCTCTATATAAAGTAATGTATGGATGAAATATTAGAATGAATGAATGAAATCAGTTTCCCCGATTCCTATCTTAATTTCTCTCTGTTATACAATACGTTATCAGCACGAAAGTGCTCTTTTCAAAACCCTACCTCCACCAGCAGAAAACACAGTAATGACCACACCACTAACTTTCCTACACCACCGAAATCAACTATCATCTCATCTGATCTCCGTCTATTCACCGACTTCAACGTCGCCGTTGACGGAATAACGTCTTCATCGTCATTGGAGCAATCACAATGGAGAAAAATCATGTTCACGACAGGCCAGGAACAAAAACATACGTGTAAGAAGTGGCCAGGTCTGGTTCGTACCGATGATTTACGTTGCCGCGCGCAACAACACCAAAACAACCGGTTCGGCCATTTTTCAAGCTCTGCTCGATTTATTCTGATGGTTGTAACAGAAAAAGAAATGACACCGCTGGTTACAAACTGCCGGTTACAACTACTGATACTCGCAACAGTCGGTAAAGTTTTAATCGATCTATTTTGCTCGTCAACTAGGGGATACCTCACCATCAAGGATTTTATCAACATGTGGAGGAAGCCCAAAGGCATGCTTAACCACTAGAAGTTGGTCCCTCCAAAAAGCTCGTTTTGAATTGTCTCCACTCGTAATTGTAAAATCTGATCGTTTTCGCATTACCTCCAAATTGAAACTATATGAAAAGACATGTTCAACACGACGTTCTCCACATCTCACACTTATAACATGCTCCTAACGCAACAATATCAAGTATGTGTTTCCATGAAATACTTAGAGCACATATCATGTCTTCTAAACTCGACCATCCGGTGTTAGCCCATTCCCTGAAGCGAATTCGACCACCACTCAATGTGTAACATCCATGATTTTTCCGGTATCATTTTTATTTCATTCTATACAAATATGACAATCCTTTTTTCAATTTCATACTTGTTCAAATAAAATAAGCCACATAGATTTCAACCTAGTATTTACAAATTTTTATCTAATATATATCATATGGGTGTATATTTATATAAGCACATTTAAATACTTTTATGTTGATGAAATCAAAACTTATGAGCTTTAATAACATCATTACATTATTTTATGTACATATATATTTGTTTATAAACATTAAACATAATTATGTATATATGTTCATAAGTAAAAATATATATACGTATTTAATTTTATTAAATAAACTATGTATATGATATGTAAATTTTATAGAATAAAAAAATTTGTATCTTTAAAAATATTTATAATCAAAAAAGTAATAATTAGATTTAAATACATATATTTTAGAAAAACAATCTTGTATATAGTTAAAATGATTTAAAGAAAGACTAGGTAATTTGATCTTGAACCCCACCTTTACTGCATTGAACCCTCTTAAACTCAATTAAACCCCACCAAATTGCTTTCGACCCCATATTGAACCCCATCACCTAAATTTGAACTCTCATTTCAAGCCATTTGAACTCATGTTTGAATATGAACCCTGGAACTATTGTTCAAATCAATTTTGACCTCAAAGAGTCAAACCCATTCAAATCCTCCATCAATCCCTACAATTACGGGATTCAAATCCACCCAAAACAACTGCCAGCCCATTTATGACCGTTTAGAACGGGGAATCATCAATTTTGATAGAGAAATTCCATAGTTAAAAATCCATTTTGTGAGTTACGGTTTGGGTTAAGAAAAACCCACGAAATTAAACTCAGATCCCCCATATTCTGTCAATGTATCGGTTGTAACGTATGCGTATCATTCCATAATCAGTCTGCATTTCACTTCACGAATCGAAACTCAAAACCCAAATCCGAAATCAATTTTTTCTCCTTCTTTCTGTCGCGACCAGCACCGAAGGGAGAAGAGCTCTTTTTTTTGTGAAATCAAGACTAAATAGCAGGTAAACATCTTACCCTCTTACTCGATTTTGACCATCTGTACATTTGCCCTATGATCTGAATCGTGAATCGTTGATTGGATGGGGAGGTTAGGGTTTCATCCTTGATTTGGGGAAGAAGGTCCTCGAGACCATTATGTTAAAATGTTATTATCTCAGTTCCTCTTCAAGGCAATAGACTAGACCTACTGGTTAACCACATCCACCCGTGCAGTCAAGGTCACCGGTTCTATCCGGCGACTGACTTTTCTTTTTTCCCCTTTCTTTTACTTATTTAATTCTATTTAATTATACACACATGTATATATTTTCTTAAACTATTATTGATAAGTTACATTCAATAAACAATTCTTTTATGGAGTTTTGTTTTCAAAGATTTTTATTTTGTATAAAAAAAAGGGGGGTGATTACTTATACATATTCATATGAAAGTTATCGTTTTAACCCAATCCTTTTATAAATATTTAAGGGTTTACAACAAGTATCATTTTCAAATAGAAATATACATAATCATAAACCATGTCTAAATGATTATTATCTTGAACACTATTATTTATAAAACGTGTATGGATTCATTTCTAATCATATATTATGATTGAAAACTGTGAATATTAAAATATTTTTGGAAATACAAAAGAAAGTATTTTATTTAGTATTATTAAGATAAAAACTTAATAAATCCTAATTTATTTAAAGCAAATACTTTAACAGATTATTTATTTAAGATCTCAAATCTTTTTTATTATATTTGGAAAACGAATATGATTAGCTTTATAAACCCAATACCTTATTAAGAATTATACATTCTTTTATATAATATATTTTATTATATAAAATCATTTAAATCAAACTTTATACTCTTATATAATAATTAATTATGGTTTAAATTATTAAGTAATTAGAACATCGTGGTTATACTTTGAATGCTGGTTTAATTACTAATTAATTAAACCATTATTTTTTTTAACATTTATTTTTCATGAGAAATCAACTAAATAGGCAAAGAGGTTTACTTATATATGTAGTGAATTATTTATTTACTCAACTAATTATTATCCAATTATTTATTTAGACAATTTATTCATTTTCAAACAAACGATACGAGTTATTTATATATATACATTTAGTTATTCAATTAATCAAATTGAAATGCAACCATTTACATAAATCTTATTTGAAACTCACACAACTATTTCACTACTAAAATTGAGGAAACCCATTTCCTTTGAGCATTAGAATTCCCTTATTCATTTTGTACAAAATCATTAATACACTTATTCTATTAAACATAGGTTAATCTTGTGATTAGCTAGAACTTTTGTGCAACAACAACATACTTGTGTGACTTTCAAGCTACCAATTTCAAGGTGAGTATACATAGCCCATTTTACTCTTTTATATTTTTTTGGGGTGAAACATGAACACTACTCAAACTACTGTTTACATTTACACAAACAACACAAGTACAAATCCTATTTACATTCATGTGTGCAATTTGAGCTTTATGCCCGAGTGCTAATTGTGCTGACTTTTGTGTGCGATTTATGTGCAATCATTAACTATTCAAGCCGACGGTTTTCAATGATAGATCTATTGAGTCTGACAAACCCACCCAGGTAGGGTGATTGATACCGACAACACAATTTTGCATGCTAGTTACAAAGGTTTGATTGTACTTAGTTACACAATAGATGCTCCCCATAAATGCCTTATTTATCATGTTATGTATGGATTTGTTTTTCAAACTATATGCTATCTATATACAAACCTATGTTATACTCACCAACTTTTTAGTTGACTTTATTTTATTTATGTTTCAGGTCCTAATATGTGAGATTAATCAAGATGTGCTACATATAGGCTTGGACTTAGTTAAAATAAATAAAGAACTTATGTATTTCAATTATGTTTCTTTTCCTGAAATTTGTTTTGTTTGAATGTTTGTAATGGGATTTGACAATTAATATATCTCAATTTAGTCAACCTTGTGCTTATAAACAGTCTACATGCCCCGCCCCGATGATTCCGCCATCGGTTGGGGTGTGACACAATGCGGACGGAGGAGAAAAAGAGTTTGCGGTCCCAACAGAGGTTGTGGACATGGACGAAACAACTAGCGGAGGCGAGAGATTCATGATCTAAAACCTAACATGAGTGGTTCAAACCAACATATCATGAGGTAGACATCAAGGGAGAAATCTTACAAGGGAGAAATCTTACAAGGGCGAGAACATTTGCTACGTATACGGAATGACCAGACATGTTTCCGTATTGTTGAACTCTAATATAAAGGGAAAGAGGTTGTAACGAACGCATAGAGGGCACCCCTGTAACCCCATTATCAACCCTTCATTTGGATACTGTTGTCTTTGCGATCGCCGATGAAAAACCTAAAATAATTGTTTTTGTAACTTATCGAATGCTCCAGAAGAGCAAGGTTATCTTACTTACCCGGTTCTTAATACTCTAGTAGAATTATTGCAACAATCAGTGATGAATGCCAGACATATAGCGACACAACTAGCACTATCCTAAAACAAAAAAAATATACCAAATATCACCAATTACACATGACAAATATGGCCAGAAGACCATATTGCAAAATTACAGATTCTACTATCTAGAATATATTGTAGAAAATATATCTAACAAAATTCAAATGTGACGTGTAACCCGAAGTTACTAGCCAAAGATACTATCTTTATACATCAGTGACCAAATAGGTTATCGAGGTAGCATCGTGATAAGGAATACGATCAAAAGTGTCAACTGACATCTTTATGAAAAAGACATATCTTGTATAGTGTACTCTCTGGGTGAATCGATCTTAATCCCAAAAGTAAACTTCTACAAAGAATTCTTCCTATATTTGGAAAACAATTTAATGTGACATTAATCCCCATACGGACCATTTCAATATTTTATGGTCCTTAAAGATGCACCTATATATATATAATAATATACTAATATGTGAATCTTTTAGCTACCTAAATGTAGCATTTGCCCGACTATTGGCTCAAAACCATAAAATAGAGAGCTAATTTCCCAGAAAACTAATTAAAATCATCCGGATGACTAATTCAGGAGAATTCACATCCCAAGTTTTTAATGATTATTGTAATTCAGGAGAATTCACATATAAAAATGGTTTTGTTGAATCATTAAGTAAATGATTAAAGTTAATCACTAGATCTCTCCTGAAGAGATATGAATGATTCTGTATATCTCTACACTAATCAGTTTAAAACCAACTGTAGATCAAATACTCTCCAATACATATAGTCTCCGGAAGAGAACCAAGTTTGTCTCAACTATGAATATTTGGTTGTGTAGTCTTCGTACTCATACCGCCACCATAACGTTCCAAAATGAGACATTTTTACAGCACAATATGTCGACTGTCAGTTTATAAGACTATATTCCCAGTCTTTAGGGGGAGATAAGAATAAGGAAAGACTGGTAACACAAGAAATAAGAAAGAATGCATCATCAATATCAAATTTTGACCCCTGAAGTGGTTAATGTGAATTTGAAGTCCAAAAGAGTGTACATTTGCAAAGAATAACAAATGAATTACGAGATGCATTCACACACACAAATAGAATGTGACAAAGTTACACATACCAACATCAGTGTTGTAAAAATCGCGCCTAGGCGCCGATAAATCGCTAGGCGATCGGGTAAGGAGGAAATTTGACCTAGCGGTCCAAAAATCGCTAGACGGTCCAAATCGCGCCTAGGCGACCAGATTCCGGCCAACATTCCGGCAAAAACCTGAAATTTCCGGCCAAGTTCCGGCGAAAACCTTAGATTCTTGTTATGAGTGTGTTCTTCAAGGTTCTTGAGAGAGAGATAAAGGTGAGGGTTGGTGAAGATGGGTGTAGAGGGGAAGAATTATTACTTCGAGAGAAGAAGAGAGAGAGAGTCGTTCAAAAAAAAAGAGAAGAAAAGAGAGAAAGGAAGATGAAAGTAAAAGGGCAGGGGATGCCTTGGGTTATGTAGAGAGGAAGAAGACAATATATTTCTATGATCTAGGAGTCTAGGCTACCTTGAATCAAGATAAAACCGTGACACACACACTCTCTCTCACACAGTTTCCATCTCACACAGTAAAATAAGTTTTTCAAGATAAATCATTTTCTAGCCAAACCCTTCAAATTTCAGTCAAATATGTGTATAAATATTTAAAAATGAACATTTTTATAAAAATTACATATAAAAATGTGTGTATATATATAAAAAACTGAAAATTACATATAAAAATTCCAATCCGATTAATCTCGCCTAGGCCTAGGCCCTACCCCGCCGCCCGACTAGCGCCTAGTGATTTTTACAACACTGACCAACATCGAACTTATCTGCTCAAGTTAATGTAATCATAGAATGATTACTATACAAAGAAAACGTGGGAGATAAATCGGTTCCAAATATAAAACCCCTATGAAACGAAAAGAGCAGAATAATACAGTTGGTGTAACCGATAAGAGGTGTATGTCCCAGAAGAGACTAATACATTTCCAGGAGAAAATAATAAAACCCTAGAAGAGGTATATGTACTAGAAGAGACTAGTACGACCCTAGAAAAAGGTACATGTCCTAGAAGAGTCTAGTACATTTTTACAAGAAAATAATAGAACACTAGAAGAGGTATATGTCTCAGAAGAGACTAGTAAACTTCCAGAAGAAAGTAATAAAACCCCAGAAGAGGATAACATAGTTCTAGAAAAAACTCAAATCCTAAACAATATGAGATCTCTATAAATCATGTACAAAATAGTACAATATGGAACCGAAATAAAACACGTGTTTAAAATATTTGCATATGCTATAGAACAGATGTAATCGAAGAAAAAGATTATATATCTAAAACTCTGTAAGAGTACATACACAGAGATGGCTGCCTAAAATGCTGAATTAAATTTGCATGACAAGCAAAACGTTTTCGGATCTGTAGTCCGAACACCCATAGACGTCAAACCAGTAGGTTATAAATGGGTGTTTTTAAATAAAAAGAAACGAAAGTTATTAGATTATGTGATGTAGGCACGACTTATAACATTAAGGTTTTTCCCAAATCCCAGAAGTTGATTATGAGGAAACATGTTCCTCTGTAGTGGATGCGATAACCTTTAGATGTTTAATCGGCCTCGCAATCTCAAAAGGACTCTGAAAACTTATAGATATTGTCAATACATATGTGTATGGAAAACTTGAGAGTGACATATACACAAAAAAATCACTAAAGAGTTAGAAATGTCTGAATCATTATAATGAGTACCCCGAGATGTGTTTTATAAATCTCAATAGATTTTTATACAGTCTCAAGTATATTGGTCGTATATAGTATAATCGACTCAGTATATATTTTGAAAATGAGGGGGTACAAGTTTGATAAAATCAGCCACGTTTATTTATCAAAATTTTACTCTTAAGGTTTATTATAATCGCAATTTACAATGATGATCAAACCATCATCGAGGGACTCTGTCGAACTACTAGAGTGGGAATTTTGGAATGTAAGATCTTGACACGACGAAATTGTTCCTCGACCTGATGTTCGAGTATATATCCATAAATCAAACTACATCTAGAAGATGTTAGCATATTCTAATGTGGACAAAGTTGACCCGCAAAGCACACCCATAATTGTTTGGTCGCTAAACATACACAAATATCATTATTTCCCCCAATAAGAGGGTGAAGAAGTACTTGGTCTAGAAGTACCGTACTGAAGTGCGATCGATGCATTATTGCATCTCATGTATATCACAAGACATGATATTATGTTTACGTATTGGTGCTAGTAAAATACAGTTCTAAACTAACACGTTGCACTCTTTTCTCCTTCACTAAGTTTTTGTCCCATTGAGTTTTCTTAGTAAAGTTTTTAACGAGGCGACGTATACTGGTCCAGTAGCACCAGTTTACCTTATAGGTCCCGAAGTACAAATTTAACATCATGTGGAAGTATGTTGTTAATTATACATATTACGCTCTGCACTATTTTTCCCTTGGCTAGGGTTTTGTCCCAATGGGTTTTCCTAGCAAGGTTTTTAACGAGGTATCATTGTTAAGCGTATTAAAAGATAAGTTAATATCTTTACGGGACTCGAGGCAAGGGATTGTTCTACGAGAAAAAATATGGAGTCCCAAGCAATTGTTTATGGTGATACAGGTTACTTATTAGACTACACATAGCTTGATCTAAATTTGCATATGTAGGTACAACAATTTATGACAATCAACAAAATAGACATTATCACGGACCAGAGTTGATCAAAAGAAGCCAAACTACACTATATGAAGACAATGCAGCATGCATCGCTCAAATCAATCAAGACTATACCAAAGATCAAGTCAACACAAAGGATTGCACTCCAAAGACCGAAAGATATATGTTAAATTGAGGGGGAATATTATACACGTTGTACTCTTTTTCCTTAGCTAAGTTTTGTCCCACTAGGTTTTCTTAGTAAGGTTTTAATGATGCAACATAACTGATCCTGTAGTATCAGTTAGTATCGGTCCTGAAGAACCGAGTCAACATTATCTAGTATTATGATGTTGATAGTGTATAATATAAAATGTTCGAGGGGGAGTGTTGTAATATCAGACTATTTTAGGCCCAACCCATTATGTATGAGCTTTAGGGTTTCATGATTATATCTCTATATAAAGTAATGTATGGATGGAATATTAGAATGAATGAATGAAATCAGTTTCCCCGATTCTATTATACAATTATTATTATTATTATTATTATTATTTAACAATATCTTAGAATATAAAATATAAGTTGATTACCAATCGTTGTTGACATGTGGAAAACGAAAATTAAATAGTTGTAGAAAATTTAATATAAATAAACTTAAGGATGAAAACATTAAGAAAAGTTTGAAGGTTATGCAGAAAAATGGTGAAACTTGAAGTAGAGCTGCCAAAAATGGTTTTTGGGTCGGAATCGGAACCGCTTTTTTGGGGCCGGGTTGAAAACGGGTCAGGTCCCATGAGGAACCGGGTTCTGGGTTGAAAAACCTTATCATGTGGAACATGGTCGGGTCGAGTCCGGAACGGGTTCCAACCGGGTCCAAATTTGTTTACTTTTTTTTTAATAATTATAGTAACATTAAACAACATAAAATGCATTTTTTTCGGGTCCAATATAAAAAAAATACTTTTAAGTAACATTAAAAACTGTATATGAAATCAATCAAGAAAATTGTTTAAAAATTTAAGAATATTTTGAGTAGAACATTTAATTTGTTTTTATAAAATAACACCATTTTCATATTGTCCTATCCATATTATTAGACACAAATGTAATTAATGATTGTTAGAGGTAGATTATGTAAATATGAGTTCTTTCATCCGGATGCATGCTTCACTTGATGAATGTGTGTTGCAAAGTAGTCCAAATGAGAATAAACACTTGATGGGATTACTAATGTTGTAATGTAGAGGACTTAAAAGAAGGTAATTAAGGTTCATTGCTTGGTATGTTAAGATTAGACTTGCTTATGGTATGATTTACATATTATACTGTTTATGTTTTATTTGAGTTGCCTTTGTAGTAGGTAAGTCATGAATGTAATTGAAGGGGGATCATAGTCAAAATACATGTAAGTGATGTATAATATGCCAATGGGCACATTATACGTCGAGCATGGGGTTATAGCTTCAAAACTATCGTATACGCTGTAAAATACGTCATTTTTGGAGGAGCAGAGTATGATACGTTAGAGCTATTTTATGGCAGAGTATAATGCGCCGAGGAAGTACCAATACCTATCCATCTAATTACTTTTTTTTAAACAACTTTTTGACGGGTCATTGGTCCACCCGATCATCTCCATTACTCGAGTACGAAACCTTAGGGCTGTAGACTGGCACGTCCCTGAAGAGAAGCTCGTACATCAGTCCATCCCCATCAGCCTCAACCTGAAACCTCTTTTTTGTTACAGGTGAGACTTGATCCTAAGATTTTTTTTCTCAAATCTTAAACAATGCAATAATAATAAAGTCTTATACAAAACTAAAAGTATATCATATTTTTATAAACATAACTAGTTTAGATCCCGTGTATACACAGGGGGTGAAAAATATTAATCTATAAATATTTTGAATCTTCATGTATATATTTACAAGTGTAAAAATATATTACAAATATTAACGATAGAAAACAAATTCAAAATATGTAAAAATTAACATATATTTGGGTTTTGAAAATACGTTAATTACTATTTAATATAATTTTACTTTCATATACTATTTGATTGAAAACAAAAATTACATAGTTAAATTTTAAAATTTCATATAATAAGAGATAATTTAAAATAAATATGTTTTATTAATATACTTAGTATTTTCTTTAAATATATATTATTATTAAAAGATAGAAGTGCATTAAATAAGAGAGAGACGAAAAAAAATTAAGAATGAATATGGAGACGACACGTGACATAGAAAAATCTTTATTTATTATATAGTATAGATTAATCTCTAAAATATTTATAAATGTATAAAACCCCTAAAAGTAACTACAAAATTCATAAAAGGAAAATGCGGTTGAAAAAAGAAAATTAGGATGGAATGACGTATGACACATGATAAAATAATTAACAAAAAATAAACTCGCCGGAGGAGAGAGGGATTTGATCGGAGCAACGAATCCGATAATCTACACGATCTGCCATTACAGATCTGATTCAACCTCCTTCACTTTCTCCTCCATCAAATTCACTTATTCAACCATTTATGTCCCTCAATATGAAAACTCTGACTCAGGCCTTCGCAAAAACTGCTGCCGTGATCGAAAAAACGGTACAGGATGTCACCGGACCGAAACCTCTTCAGGACTACGAGCTCCTCGACCAGATCGGCTCCGCCGGACCTGGCCTCGTCTGGAAGCTCCGCCAAGGCTCGCGGCGGTTCAACCCTAATCTCTCACCAGTATCCTACTGTCTGCGTTTGGATGCTCGACAAGCGCGCTTTGTCGGAGGCTAGGGTTCGCGCCGGCCTTTCCAAAGCAACCGAAGACTCGTTCTTCGAGATTATCAGATCTTCTGCGTCTAGATTGGTTAGACTGAGGCATCCGGGAGTGGTTCATGTGATTCAAGCCCTAGACGAGAACAAAAACGCCATGGCTATGGTTACAGAGCCGTTGTTTGCTTCGGTAGCCAATGCTATTGGTATGTTGGATAACATTTTAAAAGTGCCACAGGAGCTTCAAGGAATGGTATGCATTTTAGGAAAAAAATATTTCGCCAATTGTCAGTTAGGAAGATTTTTAGGCATAAATTTAGGGGAGTATATCATTACTACCATAGTACCATAGAATTAAAAGTGTTGATTTATTAGCATGTTGGTGTAATTGAGAGGTTTTGAACAAGGCTACATGATCAATAGCCTTATTTTATGAGCATCTATTCATCTACTAAACTTAAGTTAGGAGTTAGGACTCACCTTTTCAAAAGCGAAATTAGTAAGTGTGTAGAGTGGGAGTTGATGCATTGCTGTATAAAAAACTGCATGACGGTTGGAACTTGCAAAACATAGGCGTTTTAATTCTGTATTATAGACTGTAGACTACATTGACAACTTTGTGGAACCCAAAAAAGTTATTGTTACTATTGTGAGGATTGGGAAGTACTGTTATTGTTTCTTTACATATTTTGCAATGAAGATGATGAATAAAGAATTTTGTGTGCTCTTTTATAAGACTCTAGACTACTTAATTAGGTGTGATCTAAGATAATGAGGTATAACTGTTGACTAGGCATTTACCTAAGCACATTTAATTATGACCATATCTAGTGCATCCATGACAAGGTGAATTGTAGAAATGTAGGGTTCTGAACTTGAAACCCATTTCTACAGTTTGAGAAAACAGCTGGAAGGAAGTTGAATAGGTGTTGTAGAATGTTGTTAGAGAGGACATTGACTTCTATCATTTATATAGATTTGACTACTCATTATGTAGTTTTAAAGGTGGCTATGAAGTTTAGTGGCGTAGATAGTGCTACGAACATGGAATGCACCGATTTTGTATGTCTAATGCAGCATGGACATAGAATGTGAATGATATCTCTAATTTAGTAATTTATATGGATTTGACTACTCATGACAGATACATAATCTATTGTACATTTCCCTTCTGCACCAAATGATGATCTACAATATTGGCTTTAACTTTGTTTTAGTTTTAGTTTTTACAAGTATTTTATAATAAAGAAAGTTGTTGATACTTTCTGCATATTGCTCACTGTCTTGTGATTATATTTCTAAAAAGTTCACTCTTTCTTCTGTAGGAAATGGGTTTGTTGGAGGTAAAACATGGTTTACTTCAGATAGCAGAATCTTTGGATTTCCTTCACAATAATGCCTGCCTAGTTCATCGTGGCATATCCCCTGAGGTATACACAAGCTTATTCTTATAATATCTTTGCTTGGTAGTCACATGCATCTGATGTGCTTAGACTTGACCTAAAGAGAGTTTGTTTCTGCATTTTGGGTGATTGAGCTGTATTTAATATATCTTAGAGACAGTTTGTGAATTGTGATCGGGCAAAATAAATATATGATAGATTCCAGATTGACTAAGGCTTTCCCATTTAATCCTAAAATAATAAAATCAATTGAACATTCAATATCATGCTGACAGAGGGACTTAGTGTTCACCGTTTGAACTTTTACATTTAGTATGGGATGCATGCTCATAGAAATAGTTTGTGGCCCTTCATGTATAGACAAAATGCTGCTTAATGATATTAAACTTGTTATTAAGTTATCAAGCATGAAAAGTGATTTGTGAATTTGAAGTTGGTAACAACAACCAGTGGCAGTAGCTAAAAACACGATGCTTTAATTTTTCTACGGTTTTACCTAAACATCTAAAGATCTGGTTATTTTAAGCAGCCAAATGTCAAGACCAAGTTTAAGTAAGGCTCAGCAAGTCGACGATCCTAGTCCTACTTTAACTGCGTAGGTGCATTTGTAGAGTAGTAAAATAATAGCAAAAAAAAAAACATTTGGCGAGTCAGAGAGTTACATGTCAAGAACACAAGATGGAGTGTTGTACTCCCACTTGATAGGTGTTAGAGATGGGATAGATGGTGATATGAGTTTACCTACTTTTCTTTTCATAGCTATAAAGTTTCCTTTTCTTAGTCTTGTTTCTCTATATAAATAAAGGTGTTTACCTCACATTGAATGCACAAATATTTCTTGATTACTTGGTATAAGAAGCCGCTATCTCGTTGGAGACCTAAACTCACATCCGTGATTTGCAAGTCTAGTATTTGTCCCAGTCCTCCCAAGGTTGCTCTTGCTGTCCTAAAGCTGCTTTCATTGTCTTGGTCTTATTCAACCTTTTACTCTGATTTGTTGATGAAAGAGAATCCCAAAACTCATATAGTCATATGGACAACATTGAGTAATGACTAAAGCCTTGTTTTTTTCAAGGAATTAGCTTGCAAGAACTCACCGCACATAGCATGGTTGGAAAATAAATATCATTCTTCTCCTCCATTGCAATATCGTTTGAAGGCCTAAACTTTATTAATATTCAAAAGGATTAAGGAACACCCGTGGGGACTGTTTAAATGCTCCTTTATATTTCAAATATTCAACTGAACAAGCCATAAAAAAGTAAGTTAACCTCCACTCGAGTTTCGTTAGCATCTGAATATGTGATTTATAATAACCTCAAATAACATCTCATGCTGAATGATCATTTTTCAAGGTGTATATCTCTTCATTGGCTCCTTGAAGTTCTCAAACTTTTTTCCTTACTTGTTTAGATTGAAGTTTTTTTTACCATAAACAGAGTAATTAGCACAAATAAGGATTACACTTTATAAGAGCTTGATTATCAATATTGGGCATTAACTTTTGTCAGTGGCTTGGTGTTTTGTTTTTATTAACTTTTTTATTGCATGAAAATCCTTTAGATAAGGTGCTTCTAGTTTCTTATATTTGGACAACTTCAATTCTGTCATCATGTGCTTTGAGTTTATGACATAAAAAAACATTGATTTTTAACTTTCACTTTGGTCAAATAAAAAGTTTTTAGATAATTAAGGTATTTTTTTTTTTTTTGAAATCTCTTAGCTATGTGCTTGGCAGTGCTCTTTACATAGTTTTCTTAATGTACATATAATATTTTTCTTTGCTCATAGATGAAGTAAACTTCTTATCAATCATCTATGCTAAATCTTGTCTTATTCGTTGATCATAACCGCAAATAAAAGCAAATGGTTTGACCATGTTTTCTCATTGGGTATTTCAGGCTATCCTAATTAACTCAAGTGGACCTTGGAAGCTCGGTGGATTCGGTTTTGCAATATCAGCAGACCAGTCATCTACAGATCCATCTGTTGTGCAGCCCTTCCATTATTCAGTGAGTTGTAACTTACGTAAAAATTATAGAACATTGTTTTTGTTCTCGACCCCCTGTTTCCATGTCATAGAAAACCAAATGTTTTTGGACTTCTTGGTCACTTTATATGTATGTGTGCGTATCATATGCACATAGTTTTGAGTTTTGTGCTGGTTAGTAGATGAAGTGTACAATGATTTTCAGTGCCTGAATGAGTCGACGACAACCAAAATAAGAACAAACCATAATTTCAAATTCTACTTATGACAACTTTTAAAGCTAGAAGACCTATCTCCCCCATATAGGGCCATACAATGCGTGTTTCCATAAAGAATTCTATATCTTGTATGTCCGTGATTTTTGTATGCAACTGTTATTGGCCATCAAATTCTACCATCAGAATTGCAAACATCTATAATTCTTTAGACTTGTTTCACATGACTCTGTTTTATCTGGATTATGATGTTGAAGATTCACTACTGCCTCTTCAGCCATCCCTGAACTCACTGCTCCAGAGCTGGTCAGGACCAAGGCACCTTCATTTGGACGCTCTTCTGATATTTTTAGTTTTGCATGCCTCGCTTACCATTTAATTGCTAAAAAATCGTTGTTTGACTGCCACAACAATGTGAAAATGGTATTAGATTCTTTCACTCTGCAGTTTTCTGACTTTATGGTAGTTTGTAGTAGATGCATTCCGTGTTTTTTTTTCAAGGACAAAAAAAGTGTCTTTCATATACAAGTTATCTTATGTTGTTTAATAGTGACTTTGTGTACGTCCTTCCATGCAGTACATGAATAAATTGACATACTTATCCAGCGAGGCTTTTTCATCAATTCCGCCCGAACTAGTTGCTGATTTGAAAAGAATGCTTTCACCGAACGAGGCTTTAAGATCACCGGCATTGGATTTTACAGGTAACGACCTGTGTGGTCTCTTAACACTATGTAAACTGTAAATGCATACTCGACTACTCATCGCTCAATATGGGACTTGAATCCAAGTTTAGACAGTTTGGAACTTTCACTTTGTAATTAGTAGTTACTTTTTTATTTACTAATTAGCGTCCACTGCTGCAGTAGTAACAGAAGTCTAGTGGATTGTAGTTTAGTGGGCAGATAAGTGTAAAATTGGTTAGCAAGCCCTAATATGTTGATATTTCTTGATTTTCTGCTTATTACTAATAAACATTTCTGGAATTCTGTTTTTGAGAGTAATTTACTGTAATTGTTGATTAGTTTTTACAGCCAGGAGTAGAATTACGAGTGTCCATAGTTAAAAAAAAACGGTTGTGGCGTGCGCCTCGAGGTGAGGCGGTAAGAAAACGGGTATTACACACGCCTCAGGGGACATTTTTGTACGTACACCTCAAAGGGTCGAGGCGTTCAAAACAACGTTAAAGGCGTACGCCTCGAGGCGCGCCTCTTGCTATTTTAGGGTTTAGATGATGAAATTAGTTAGTAAAGTTCTATATTTATAAGATATATAATTTCTATATGCTGTTTTAAACTTTCTATGATGAAATTAGTAAGGAAAGTTCTATATTTGTAAGATATATAATTTTTATATTTATTTTTTAGTTCTGCCTCGGTTCGCCTCGAGGCTTACGCCTCGTGAGGCGAAGGGAAAATGCCTCGAGGTGCGATTCCGTTCTTTTAAACCTTGCGAGTGTCTTTCTACTTACATGGTTGTACCTACCGACTGTTTCATGCTATTTTAAGCTTATAAATATCAGATTTAGCATTGTTGATCTTAAGGCTAATTCATGAGTTATAATATTTCGTATACAATTATAATGGTAACTAAAAGTTTTATACCCTCTTATAATTTCATATGTTATAACACTGCGCTTAATCTGACAACCGATCCGCTTCCTTTTGATCTTCTAGAACACAAGATTTCACCTTTTGAACTCTAGAACACAAGATTTCACCTTTTGAACTCTAGAACACAAGATTTCCACTTCCTGCCAAGTAACAAACAGTGACAGAAGGTTTATTATCCATTTTATGACAATCGACCAATATGTATACATGCTAGAAGCTAGAATTTCAGAATAGTTTTCACTTGTTCAAAGTTCTTATATAGTTAAATGGAATGAGAAGCCATATTTTCAATCTTCCACTACTAATATCTAGTAAGTTCATTCTCATTAGCATGTTATGTTATTTTTGAACTTCTAATTAAAACTATTTTGGCGGTATTAGTGGGAGTTTTCTTATATGAATGTGAACAATCCTGTTGGTTGTAATAGCAAAACTTCCAAGTGAACTTTGAAATTGGCATGATTTTGGTTGCATATCATTTGAATTCTCAAAATCCTATATGTTTTTCAGGTTCTCCCTTTTTTCGTGATGACACTAGGTTGCGAGCACTTCGCTTCCTGGACCACATGCTTGTACGTGCGTGCAAACCAAACCAAACCAAACGTACCCAGTATAATCCCACACATAGCTAACGCTATTAGTAGGGTCTGGGGAGGGTGTGATGAGGGCAAACCTTACCCTTATCCCAAGGGATAGAGAGGCTGCTCCCGTTTAGACCCCCGGCTCCATGGGAAAGAAAAAGATAAAAATTAATGAGTAATAAAGTAAAATAAATCTAACAGTAATCTAACAATTAGCAGTGTATGACTAGAGCATATTAGTCACAAGAAACACAACACACCTACAAGAAACAAGACATACGCAAAATCTTTGCTAAACAACTCTACTCTCCCACACAACGTGCGTGCAATTTATATTATTTATGATAAGCTTCTAAATTACTTATAATTTGCTTCTAGGATGCTATCCTAAAGGACAGCACGATTGTTTATTTTATGCTGACCTCTATATTGGTTTCAGGAAAGAGATAACATGCAGAAGTCAGAGTTTTTAAAAGCACTGTTGGACATGTGGAAAGATTTTGATGCTCGCATTTTACGATACAAGGTTATTATTTAGCTGAAATTCAAGGCTTTGAAATGCTATTCATACCTTTAGATAAAGGGTTAAAGCAAGAAACAATTGCACGCCAAAATATTTTATGCTCGCCTCTAGTGCAGTTGCTTTATTTCATTAGACCAATGTCAATGATTGCTGTTATGACTTCTTTTGGCCTTTTCCTCTCTACAAGTCTAATAAAATAGTCTTTTTTCTCTAAAGTCTTCACCTGATGAAAAAATGACGAGTGGTTTTTTGTTTGTATAGGTTCTTCCGCCTCTCTGTGCAGAGCTTCGGAATATGGTTATGCAACCAATGATTCTGCCCATGGTTTTAAAGATAGCTGACTCTCAGGTACTATATAGTTAGTCATATAACTTATAATAACTTTTTCATGTGGCTTTTATAAATTTATTTTATATATAATGCTTCTGAAAGCATGAGTCATTTGCAATAAAATCATTTTGTAAAAAACATTGTTATAATGATTAACGAAAAATCTAAATAATATTTAGCTATAAATAGTCTCTCATCATATATAATAGACGTTCTTTTACCGAGAACTGAGAAATAATATAAAAACCAAAAGAGAGTAAAACAAATGTAAACACTTCTTGTTTATGTGCATATTCCTACAACAAGTATGCTGCATATTAAATTGACAATCATATAAATTTAAAAGAAAAAAAATAAACCATCTTTAACAGGAGAGTTGGATAATCTGACATGATAGAATTTGAGAATATACAAAGCATATTATAATTATAGTTACAATGTTATGGTGGTAGCATGCATCTTAAAATTTCCATCATGACAACACATTCAACAAGTTGTTCATATAATGAAATTTGTTAGTTATATCAATGGTTTTTGATAGGTTGATTTGATTCAGTTTTCTAGTTTTGGTTTATTTGGTTTCTTACTTTAAGGGTTTTAAGCCTTGCATCTTATATAAATGAGGTCATTACTTTGAATAATCACACAAATATGATTTCTCTGTTATTTATTACAAAATTTACATGCCAAGTATTATTGACCTCAAAAGATTTTGAACAATAATAACAAATTTTCTTTATACTTAGCTTTTAACTCAAGGCAAGATAATGTTAGGTATCAAGAGTCGGTAACGCAGCGGAATCACACACACGCACACAATCGATAAACAGAAAAGTAGAAGACACGAGAATTATAGTGGTTCAGCCCCAATTGGCCTACGTCCACTTTGCAACTAGGGTTCTTTATTATTAGGTGCTCAAGAGAATACAATTACATCAGGAATATATTTATAAGACTAGATTAGGGTTATCTAATTAAGGCAATAACTTAATCACCAAGCTAATGCTAAACAGCCCAAGAAAGAGCCGCCAGCCCTTGCTTCTTCAGATCTGGCCAGCCCCAAGAGGTCCAATAGCCCAGCCGCTGGTGGCCCAAGGCCCAGCTCGGCCCAGGCCCACTAGGCCCAATTCGGCCCAAAGCCTTCATAACCCAACAATCTCCCACTTGAAGGCTTTGCTCAATCCACAAACACCATTCAAGTAATCCCCGATCCAATAATTCCAGTATCCCCCATATCCAAAGTCTCTCGAGCCTTCAGTCCCTATAAACAAGCTCAGACTTCATCAATTCCCCCTAGTTGCACCCCCCTCTCATCAAGTACATGAAGGGGCAGTTGAAGCTCCCCCGAGCTCCAACCCATTCTCTATCTCAACTGGTCTGCACGATCCACCAGTTCCAGAGATAACCCGAGAACCATTACCACTCTCCTCCTTTAGCAAGACTTCCATAGGAGAGATTTCCACAGTCGGACTAACGGTCTTCAAAACCCAACGTTGTTTTGTAACTGTAACCGGAACACGCCCCATGCTCCCACTGTCACTAAACCCCTGACCCGGTTTTGACCTCCGACCCCGCTCAGCTTGAATCACCTTGGCACCAGGCTCCCCTCTTGCAAATTGAACCTTCTTTCGCCCCTTTGATTCAGCGAACCTAACTTTGTTTTGAGGGACGGTCATACTTCCTTCAGCAGGTACCTCCACCATGTATGAAGAACCTCGCCTGTTTCCACGAGCAATTACCAGATTACCTTTAGTTACCTTCCACTTGCCTCCACCAAACTTTACTTCTAGTCCCTGTTTATCCAGCTGACCGACAGAGATAAGCTTACTCTTTAAAGCTGGAATAACCCTGACACTCTTCAAGTTCCATGTGGTTCCCAAAGAAGTAACCAAATTTACGTCACCCATGCCCGTAACATCAAGAACATCACCATTAACTATTCGTACCTTCCCAAAGTTACCAACCTTTAAATTCTCCATCGTCTCCCCGCTGTGCATCGCGTGAAACGAAGAACCAGAATCCATAACCCAAGAATCTGTAGAAGACTCTACACAGCAAACCAAAACATCATCATCAGATTCCTCATCTGCCTGAACCGTGTTTACCTGCCTTTTGCCCTCATTCTTCCCAGACTCTTCCTTATTCCTCCCTGGACACTGACTTTTTACATGCCCAACTTCATTGCAGCTCCAGCACCTCACATTTTTCCGAGCTCTAGACGAACTCCTTCCCCTACTCCCATTGCTCCTGTTATTTTCCCTTCCTCTGCCCACATTGAATATATCAGAAGACGAGGATCTTCCACTAGTGTTCCTCCGACGAATATCCTCACCCAGAATACTATCCCGGACCACGCTAAACTTCAAATTCCCAGCTCCACCAGAATTAGTGATCGCCGTCACATAACCTGACCAGCTGTCAGGCAAAGAGGATAACAGTATCGCAGCTTGAGTATCATCATCAAGCTTTGTCCCAACGGTCGATAGCCTGGACAAAATTGAATTTATATTATTTATGTGATCGGGCACCGAGCTTCCCTCATTCATCCTCATCATGAATAACTCTCTCAACAGGAACACTCTATTACCGGCAGACGGCTTTTCATACATGTTTGACAGAGCCGTCATCATACCATAAGCCGTGGTTTCCTCTTTGATATTGAACGCTACGCTCCTCGTCAAAGCTAGTACAATCTTACATCTCGCCTTTTTGTCCTTAGTGTTCCAAACCACTTCGTCAGCCTTACTTATTCCATCCGGTTTTTCTGCCAGTACCATCTCCAAATCGTTTTCACCGAATAACGCCTCTATTTGCATCTTCCACCATGCAAAATCAGTCCCGTTAAACTTTTCGATTCGAATTTTCCCGTCTTCAGCCATTGCAAACGAGAATCAGAAAAAACCAAAAATTAAGAAATCAGCCAACCGAAGCCAAGCAACCTCCAATAGAAAACCCTAAAACCCGAAACACCCGAACCGGCGTTTCACCTGCAAAACCTGTGATCAGCAGCAACTTCAAGGGTTCAAGGAACCAAACCCTAATCGCAAAATCACAAAAAATTGTTTCCGATCAGCCTCTTTCTGTCCCCCACTTGCGACGGCTTTTAGGGTTTCTCTTAACCCTAATCGCTACAGTAACAGCAGCAAAACAGGCCTGTGATCAGCCCTTCCAGCAACAAAACAGTAGCCGCACAGCAGATCGCAACCCAGCAGGAGAAAAAAAACGGACAGCAGAAAAAAAACTTCCTCGAACAGCCCTTGCAGCAGATCGAAACAGAACCACAGCAGAAAAAAAAATCGGACAGAATCAGCAGCCTTCTCGAACAGCCTTTCCTCACCTTCTTCGCGATTGAAACAGTGCAGAAACCGTGTATAACAACGAGCCAGAGCTCTGATACCACTTGTTAGGTATCAAGAGTCGGTAACGCAGCGGAATCACACACACGCACACAATCGATAAACAGAAAAGTAGAAGACACGAGAATTATAGTGGTTCAGCCCCAATTGGCCTACGTCCACTTTGCAACTAGGGTTCTTTATTATTAGGTGCTCAAGAGAATACAATTACATCAGGAATATATTTATAAGACTAGATTAGGGTTATCTAATTAAGGCAATAACTTAATCACCAAGCTAATGCTAAACAGCCCAAGAAAGAGCCGCCAGCCCTTGCTTCTTCAGATCTGGCCAGCCCCAAGAGGTCCAATAGCCCAGCCGCTGGTGGCCCAAGGCCCAGCTCGGCCCAGGCCCACTAGGCCCAATTCGGCCCAAAGCCTTCATAACCCAACAGATAATATTGCAATGATGGATAGGTAGTAAAATAATATGTAAATGAAATATGTTCAATAACTTTCATAAAGGTTGTTTCAAAGACTATCTTGGTGTGTTGCAGGATAAAGTTGATTTTAAGACATCAACGCTGCCTGCTCTTGTTCCCGTTCTAAGCACTGCTGCAGGTGAGACGCTACTGCTACTTGTGAAGCATGCTGAGTTAGTTGTCAACAAGGTAACAGTTTACATTATTATCCTTTGTTTATGATGCCTATTCAATATATGCTATTGGTTAAAGTTGAAACTGGTGTTCTCCTTTTTTATGGACAAATTAGTCATTTCCGATTGGTTTTCTATGGCAGTTGTTTTGTGGAAGTTTTAGTATCATAAAGAATCAACAAACCAGTAGCTGGTCATCTAACCCTTGTTTTAACTGTTGACTTGGAAGTTATGCATGCCATGGCACTGTACAAACTTGATCATTCATGTGAATAACATGGGAATAAATATAGCACTGCCAAATGATTATAATAATGGGAAGATATCTGGATCATGTATATATGTTTGTGTGTGTGTGTGCGTGCACATGTTTATATATACATGTGTATATATCTAATGAGAACCATAAAAATTTCTCTAACCGACATGCATTCCTGGTGTGTATGATGGATGGCAGGCTAGTCATGAGCACTTGGTTTCTCATGTTCTGCCCATGCTTGTGCGAGCGTATGATGACACTGATGTTCGCATGCAAGAGGAAGTGCTGAAGAAAACCGTCTCTCTTGCCACAAAACTTGATTCTCAGGTGAATCTCTATGATATTAAATGATTATTTGTTTATAGAGGAATATCATTTTCTTCTTTATACCTTCATGTTGTAGACTAGAATAATAGATCGATAATAAATAGAATATAGTGCATCATAGTTGCAAAATAGATGCTTTAAAGTTAAGCTTCTCTTGCCTGATTAAGACACTTGGAAAAACTAAAAATCTTTTCTTTAAATGTCTGGGAATGCACGAGTCATCTTAGGGCCCGTTTGATTAGCAGGAATTCGTGGGAATTCAATGGAGTTGGAATATGAGTTTCATTGGTCAATGTGTTTGGTTCGCAAAATTCATTGGAATTGGAATTCAAATTCCATTCTTAACGTGTTTAGTTGAGACAAGAATTGGAATGGGAATTAATTTCCACAAGTTCCGTCAAGTAAAAGATTTCAAATTCCTTCCATGTTGTGAAGGAATTCACCAAAAGGAAATGAATTCTCCGACCACTCACCATTGTCGCATCCGCACCCCTCACCCCGCCGTCGATGACCGTTGACCCCGACTCCGACCCCTCCGTTGAGCCCCACCTCCGACTGCTGCCGTCTTCGCTGATCGCCGCCGCCGACCGCTGCTCTGGCCAAACGCCGCCGCCGACCACCGCCGCCCTCGCCAAACGCTGCCGACACCCCCATCCCGACCACCACAACTGTCATCCCGCCAATCTGATCTGCAGCAAGACTTGTACAATTCTAATGAAAAATTCCAGATTCAGAAGTTTGTGATCAATGATGCTTCGTTAATTTCACGAAGATGATATATGATATGGTACGATCCGTATCAATGGCCAGCAAGTAGGGGGGAAAGTTCAGAAAGAAAAATAGGAAGGAAGGTAGCAACAGTTTTCTCTGATGATTCATTCAAAATGCAAAAGGCCTCCTAAATAGGAGTTACAGTCAAAGAGGTCCTACCACACGCTACCACTATCTAAATGGAGAACATGGGTATAACTACCCACTTTTCCTTAATTGAAATCAATAATAACTAAATAACAATTAAGAAATGACCAGTTAATCCCCACACAATCTTTCCCATCCCATGCACATGATGAAGCTAGTGTCGTGAGGACCACATCAGAACGCATAGAGATTCATGTCTCATGGGGGGGTCGGTGGCGGTGTCGAGGAGTCAGGAGCGGGCGGCGACGACGAATGATTAGTGGTGGTTGGGTGGCGGCGGGGCCGGTGGTCGGGGTGGTTGGTGGCGGGGTGACCACATTCGGTAGGTGGTGGTCATGGTGATAGATTCCAATTCCTTTATATTTATCACTCAAATGGATTAGGAATTCAAATTCCTTTAGATTCCAAATCGTTTGGACAAATTACAATTCCAATTCTTTTGACGAATTCCAATTCCTTCAAAAACATTCCGCGAACCAAACGCACCCTGAGTGTTTTTAGACAAGCAATCAGTGAAACAGTAGACAATAATGCATCATAACTGCAAGCTCGGTTGAGAGTTAATTTAAATTAAAATTCCTGCTTAATGTACATCAAATGCACAAGTTATTTGGTGTTTCAGATGATTAATTGGTTGAATATGCAATCTCTTAAAAAAATGTTATGTTAAATTCTTACACAACTTCATTTAATTGGCAATGAGTGGGTTGTTAGAACCTAATACCTTTAGCTTTTCAGCTTTTGCTTTCTGCTCTTCTTCAGTTCTTCCCTCTCTTGTGACTTCTTAAAGTTTTCTTTTTTCTTTAAACTTTAAATTATAATTTATATTAATCTGATGGAAAGCGGAACAAGCTGATGTATTACAACTTGTACTCTTTTAAAATTTTGCTTTCAATTTTCATGTTATTTTTTCTTATCCTCATCTGGTATTCCTTACCTATGGTGCATCTTATACCTGATCATTTGATACATTATAGTTTTCCTTTTCTTTATGAGTTTATGGCATTGCATCTCTCTCCTGTTATTTTTTTGAACTTCTGTGCTAACAGCTCTATTCAAGTGATATGTATTTTGTTGCTTTCGTATGTGGTTTATTAAACCATTAGCATGGGTGGTTTATCAGTCCATTTGCTTTAGTATGTTGTTTATTAGTTCACTAGCTTGTGGAGATATGAAATTGATATTCTGGTTCTATGTTCTTGCCGTATTTTAGTTGCTAAGTTTTATGGGATTAGTGATTACATTTTTGGATCTATTTTCGGGTTGAGGGTACCGCAAATTCATATGGTTACTATTTGTGGGTTCGGATTGGGATCTGTTAAGTTGTGTAGGGGATATTGATAGGGACATCCGTGAGCCAGATTAAGAAGATTGCATGTGACCCATTTCCATGCACCCAAATCCTTTTCTTTATTAATTTTATTTTCCTTTTTGTTTGCAGCTTTTTCTTTATTTAATTATGTAACCTTTTTAGGTAGTTGGTAGCCTTTTTAAATTCCCTAAAAAAAGGCTGCAACATGGCTTAGTAGCCTTTTCAGTTTCCCTATATGTATGGATCATGAAAATGAATGGAGGTGGTTGTTTTGTTTTGTTTAAAATTTCCGATTGTGTTCTTGTGAGGAAGCAGATCGATTTTCCATTGCTAGCACAAAGTTGGCCTCTTTGTGTGGTGTTCTTTGGAGCCTACTCAAACTAAGGTGGTGAATCTGTATCCTTGGAATTGTTTCGGTTAGCCCTAACGAGTCTCGTGTGGTGTTTTCTGTATCACGGGTAGTCGTTAGTCTCCTTATTCCCCTACCACATTAGAATCTCCTATCCGTTGCCATACCTGGTGTATAACATATATATTTATTATTTACCGATTGTTTATGTGGTAAATACTATTTGCTTAATAATTCCCTTCCCATGATAATTCCATTGTTGCTTTACTTTTAAATGAATATGTTAGTTCAAGCTTATGCTAACATCAGGTATATTGACTAAATTCCAGCTAGTGAAACAATTAATTTTGCCCCGTGTTCATGGCTTGGCACTCAAGACGACAGTTGCTGCTGTATGTCGTCTTTCTTAGCATCATGTACGTATCATATCATATATGTATGTTAGTCATTCCAATTATATATATATATATATATATATATATATATATATATAGGAGGAGGATCAAATAAGAAGTATGTTTTCGCTAAGAACTCTAAGAAATGACCAAAACGCTTAGAAACGATATCAAACGAACTCCGATTGAGCTCATTTCAGCGGCGTTGGAACCGTCTCGTCGAACTCTATCATCTTAGCTTTTAGGGTTTAGTTTTTAAGGTTTAGATTTTACGTTTGAATTTTAGGGTTTTAGCCTTATGGTTTAGCTTTTAGGGCTTAGATTTTATGGTTTAGGTTGTTTTGGGGGTGGGGGTGGGGGGTTTAGGTTTTTGAGGGTGGGTGGGAGTGGGTTTAGGTTTTTTGGGGGGTGGGGTGGGGGGGTTTAGGTTTTTGGGGGTGCGGGTGGAGGGGGGTTTAGGTTTTTGGGTCTGGATTAGAGTTCGATGAGACGGTTCCAACGTCGCTGGAATGAGCTCAATTGGAGTTCGTTTGACCCACTTCTTAGCGTTTCTTAGCGAAAAACCACTTCTTAGTGGAACCTTCTCCTATATATATATATATATATATGTGTATGTAGATGCAAAAAGCTTAACTATCTGATATGATCTGGCAGGTGAGAGTGAATGCTTTGTTATGTTTAGGTGATATGGTTATGGTACTTGATAAGCCAGCTATCTTAGAGATCCTACAAACAATTCAGCGTTGCACTGCTGTTGACCATTCTGCTCCAACTCTTATGTGTACCCTTCGGGTGGTAAATTCCATTTTGAAAAAAGGTCTCACTTTCTTTCAGTTATTTGAGCACATTTAATTTTGACTGTCCTCATCTTCCGGCGTTTTAGTTTCTGCCGACGGTCAGAGTCTGCAAGCGGGGGCGAAATCTATAAACCTTTACACTGCAATCAATCAAGCCTATTAGTTTTTACATTTCTAACCTTGTTGGAAACGTCGATTTGGTTTACTTTTTCTTTTAATTCGACTTCCAAATTCGCCTTCAATCAACTCGATCTCTGCTCTGCTGTCGGATCTCTCATTCTTCCTAATTCATTTACTCCAACTTCGAAGATTTCTTCTTCACGGATTAAGCTCTCGTGAAGGAGTCAATCGTCGATTTGTTTGTTTGAATTTGATCAATAGAAGCTGTAGTTGATCTGTGTGTTCGATTGAAGTGATTTGAGGCGCTGCCGTTTCCGATCTGATCCAAGTTTGATTGCAAATGGTATATGCTGTTCTAAATATTCATTTTGATTAACTTGAAGCATTTACTTGAAACTTATCAAAAAGTGGCACAAAAGCTGAGCTTGATACCAGATCTTGCAAGTTTTGTGTTAATTTTGAGATTAAGCAAAAAATTGGGGGCAAGTTTGTCAAAAGATACATCCTTGTGATTCACCCCAGCAAAGCCCTAAACCACGATCACCAGATTATTCCGGTGAGAGATTTGACCGGTTATCTCTTAAAGCAGTATCTATTTGCCGCTCCACTGACAGCCCCGCCGCACCGCGATTATCGCCACCGCTGCGAGTCCGATTCAAGACTGGGAGGAGACCTGCGGTCTAAAACCCTAGTTCTACTGACGGTGGTACCAAGGTGGAATAGGAAGGAGTACCCTAACTTGGGCGCAATTGGGTTAGTTCGTTCCAACTCCTTTATTTCTGTCCGTTTTACCTTCTTGTTACACGAATTGCATGCTTAGGCATTCTTGGTCTGGGTTAGGAGGACCAGCAATTGTTCTTGATTCACAGGGAGAGACATACCCTGTTTTTTGTTTTGACTGTTGCATATACGTGTTGCATCTGTTTGATTAATGAGCAATTTGTCTATTCTATTTGCCTAACTGTGGTTAAAATAAAAATAAATATTCTATTTGCTTAACTGTGGTTAAAATAAAAATAAATACATCTTGTGTATTATTTCAAACATAGACGGTAGGTGGAATAATGTCTCCTTGAGATCATGTTCAGGGGAGAGGGGTGCATCTAGTGCTAACCATAAGGGGTATAGGTTACGTTTGACATCTTGGAATGTAGGAAGCCTAACTAGTAAGTTGTTAGAGTTAGTAGACGTGCTTAGAAAACATAGGATTCAGGTAGCTTGCCTTCAGGAGACTAGGTGGAAGGGTCAAAGGGGGGGTGAGTGTAATGGCTACAAACTGTTGCATTCTGGTTGCGATGGAACAAAAAATGGGGTGGGTTTTCTAGTTGCTAAAGAACTGCACGGTAATGTGGTGGAAGTGAAAATATATAATGATAGGATCATGGTGTTGAGAGTAGTACTTGGTGAGGAAGTTGTGGCAATTGTTAGCGCTTATGCACCACATGTAGGTCTAGGAGACCAAGAAAGGAGGGATTTTTGGGGTAGTTTAGACGGAGTAATGAGGTCATTACCTAGACAGGAGAAAATATGCTTAGGAGGTGATTTTAATGGTCACGTTGGTAAGGAGAGTGATGGTTTTCCGATGGTTCATGGAGGTTTTGGTTATGGTGTTAGAAACGATAATGGTAGGGAGCTTCTTGACTTTGCGCATGATCTTGGTATTATAAACACGTTCTTTATAAAGAGGGAATCACATTTGATTACTTTTAGTAGCGGGGGGCGCAACACGCAAATCGACTATTTCCTGATGAGACAAGGGGATCGCAATTGGTGGAAGGATTGCAAGGTAATTCCAGGAGAGTCAGTAGCGACCCAACATCGTCTGTTGGTGGCCGATTTTACCTTGAGAAAAAGGGTGGCGGAGAGGAGAAGAAAAAATAAACCAAGGATCAGATGGGGGAATTTGAAGGACGAAAACATCAATTTGTTTAAAGATAAAGTCATGGCGATGAACACAAATACTAAGGATGGCGACACAAACCAGATGTGGGTAGCTATGGCAACCACTGTTACGCAGGCAGCAAAGGAAACCCTCGGAGTCACATTGGGAGCAACAAGAGGACATCAGGAGTCTTGGTGGTGGAATGAGGAGGTGCGGAGCAAGATAAAGGACAAGCAACAACGCTTTAAAGAGATGTTGCAGTGCAGTAATGGAGAGGAGATAATGACACTACGGGAGAACTATAGACAGACAAAGAGGGAAGCTAAAAAGGCAGTGAGTGAGGCAAAGAATTTTGCCTATGAAACGATGTATAGAAAACTAGACACCAAGGAAGGGGAGCATCATATGTTTAAGATTGCCAAAAATAGGGAGCGTAGGAGACAAGATCTTGGGGTCGTGAAGTTTATCAAGGAAGATGATGGAAGAGTTTTGGTAAAGGGACGAGACATCAAGCTGAGATGGCAAAACTATTTCTACACCCTTTTCAACAGTTGTAGACCAAGTCTAGCCATAACGGAGAATCCCACTACTCAATCCAGTCAACGAAATAATTGTTATTGTCGAAATATCACACAGGAAGAAGTGAGGAGTGCTCTTAAGAAGATGGGAAGAGCTAAGGCAGTCGGTCCAGACAACATACCCATTGAAGCGTGGAAGTGTATGGGAGAGGAAGGCGTTCAGTGGTTGACAAGACTGTTCAACAATATCTTCAAAACCGGGAAGATGCCAGATCAGTGGAGGCGTAGTGTCTTAGTACCCCTATATAAAAACAAAGGAGATGCTCAATGTTATGCTAACTACAGGGGGATTAAGCTCCTATGTCATACAATGAAATTATGGGAAAGAGTTATAGATACAAGGATTAGACGACAAACCCAGGTTACAGCAAACCAATTTGGGTTCATGCCAGGCCGGTCCACTACTGAGGCGATACACATTTTAAGAAGATTAATGGAAAAGTACAGAGAGAAGAAACATGATTTACATATGGTGTTCATCGATCTTGAAAAGGCGTACGATAGTGTGCCTAGAAGATTGATCTGGGAAAGTCTGGAGGGAAGAGGGATCCCTAGTAAATATATTGAGGCAATTAGGGATATGTTTCATGAGGCTAAGACATGCGTCCGAGCTCCCGTGGGGGATACAGACTTTTTTCCGGTGGAAGTGGGAGTTCACCAGGGGTCGGCATTAAGCCCCTTTCTCTTTGCAGTAGTTTTGGATGAGTTGTCAAAGTCGATTCAAGATGCAATTCCATGGTGCATGCTTTTTGCTGATGATATCGTGTTGATTGCAGAAAGTAAAGAGACATTGAACAACAGACTAGAGGAATGGAGAACAGTCTTAGAGCACAAAGGTTTGAAGATAAGCCGATCTAAAACCGAGTACCTTCACTGCAACTTTAGTGGTGCAAACGTCGACGAGGAGACCCAGATTTCTATTGAAGGTGGGGTTGTCCCTAAGACACTGAAGTTCAAGTATCTAGGATCTGTCATCCAGAGTAACGGGGACATCGACAATGATGTAGTCCATCGGGTGCATGCTGGTTGGTGTAAATGGAGAGCGGCCTCAGGTGTTTTGTGCGACAAGAGGTTCCCAATAGGGTTAAAGGGTAAATTTTATAGGGTAGCAGTTCGCCCAGCGATGCTATATGGAACCGATTGTTGGGCCATCAAGAAGACACAAGCTCGAAAAATGGATGTAGCTGAGATGAGGATGTTGAGGTGGATGTGTGGACACACAAGAAAGGACCGAATAAGAAATGAAGTTGTTCGGAAGAGATTGGGAGTCACATGTATCTCAGATAAGATAAGAGAAGGAAGATTGAGATGGTTTGGACATGTCAAGAGGAGACAGAGCACAGATCCAGTGAGAACGGTGGAAACTCTCGTTGTAGAGGGGAAAAGGAGCAGGGGGAGACCGAAATTAACGTGGGATGAGAGGATTAGGCTTGATTTGCTAGATTTACACCTCTCAGAGGACATGATCAATGATAGGATTTCATGGAGACGTCGTATTAGGGTTTTAAGATGAGTGACCCGTTGTGTGGGAGAGTAGAGTTGTTTAGCAAAGATTTTGCGTATGTCTTGTTTCTTGTAGGTGTGTTGTGTTTCTTGTGACTAATATACTCTAGTCATACACTGCTAATTGTTAGATTACTGTTAGATTTATTTTACTTTATTACTCGTTAATTTTATTTATATTTTTATCTTTTTCTTTCCCATGGAGCCGGGGGTCTAAACGGGAGCAGCCTCTCTATCCATTGGGATAGGGGTAAGGTTTGCCCTCATCACACCCTCCCCAGACCCTACTAATAGCGTTAGCTATGTGTGGGATTATACTGGGTACGTTTGGTTTGGTTTGGTTTGGTTTGGTTTGGTTTCTTTCAGTTATTTATTTATATTATTCACAATACATAACTAATTTTAAGTAGAGAGTTAAACCTTGTAATATGATTGTATTAGAATGTGATTGTTGGAGAGCCAAGTCGAATGATTTGGGTTGGGCTGTGGTGGTGCGAGGGCTGTTTCCTTCCCTGTGGGGGGGGGGGGCCGATGGGATAGTTTCTGGTGGACATGGTATGCTTCCATCAATATATCCAAATAAATTATTTGTAAGAAGAAAGGGTTGGATCATAACCTTCCAAAACCCATAGTTTGTAGGTGATAGTGTAAAACCGAATTTGTGGGAGTTGTGAGCAGTCTTTTCTGCTGTAGAGAAGGCTGCCAGGAGTGCCATTGATTTGCTGAAGAAAAAAAAAAAAGAGGTGGAGGAGGATGGCTGACAGGTGGCTGAATGGCGGCTGTGGTAGGGTTAGGGGTAGAGGTGTCGGCAGTTTTAGGGTTAGGAAAAAAACCTGCTCTGATACCAAGTTAAACCTTGTAATATGATTGTATTAGAATGTGATTGTTGTGATTAGGGTTTACATAAGGAGGTGTTTATATAGAACACCATATTACAAGTCTAGTCCCTATACTATATCACTTAGTCTAATATAGAGAACTGCAAAAACCACTTAAGAACTTGTACCTAGTGCTATAGTGCATGATAATAGTGGGAGAGGGAAACAAGAGCCTTATGTATCACAAGTAAGCAATAGGTATATATATATTTATGCGGTTCTCACTACTTAAAATTGGTTTTGTATTGAATATATACACACATACGTACATATATTATATATTTATGTATGTGTGTTACATACATAAAATTGGTTTTGTGTTGAATATATATACACACAAATACGTACATACATATATATATGTATAGGGTGAGGTTCAAATGTTAGGTGTGTAGTCTCGTTTAGAGGCGGCCGGCCCTAACTAGGGTTAGCCGGTCCTAATGGGCCTATCTATACGGTTTGGGCCTAACTTGGAGAACAAGTTAGGAACCCTAGTTTTAATCTATAAATACTCTATGTTGTAATTGTAATCTGTGTGCCCTTGAGCTTAATGAAATAACCTAGTTGCAGCCCGTGGATATAGGTCCCCCACTGGGACCGAACCACGTAAAATTCTTGTGTCGTTTATTTTTCTGTACCGCATGATTATCGTTTGTGCATGTGTGTGTGTTGATTCCGCTGCGCCACGTTGTTCCTAACAAGTGGTATCAGAGCTTTGGCTCGTTGTTTACACACGGTCTGCACGGTTTTCGATCGAGAAAAAAGGGTAGAGGCTGATCGAGGGTTGATTCAGATCTGCTGCTACAGTACCGTCGCTGCCGCTACAGTACCGTTGCCGTCGTGAACAGTGTTTCCGGCGTGAACAGTGTTTTCCGGGATGAACAGTGTTTTTCCGCTTGAACAGTGTTTTCGGAAAAAAAAAAATTTCCTTTTTTCTGCTGCTGTTCCAGGGCTGATTCGCAGCCTGGTTTCTTGTTTTTGGGCCGCCGGAATTAGGGTTTTTTCAAATCCTAGGTTGCGCAAAAGGGGAAAGAAAACAGGGCTGTTTTGGAGGAACACGGGGCTGTTTTGGAGGAAAACGGGGCTGTTTTGGGAGAAAACAGGGCTGTTCGGGACTGATTTGGAGTGATTTTGCAATTAGAGTTTCTGTTGTGGATCTCTTGGAGTTGCTGGTTTCACTCGGGTTTGCAGGTGAAGCGTCGGGTCGGGTGTTTCGGGTTTGTGTTGCGGGTTAACGGTTTGATTGTTTCGGGTACCGGGTTAAACTCTTTGAAGCCGCCGATTAGGGTTTGGTTATAAAGCTCTTGGATTCGTCGGGTAAAGGTTAGAGTTTTGTTTAGTTCTGTTTGACTGTTTATTATCAACTATTTGGGAACCGGGTTATGTGAAATTCAGTATTCGGGTTTAGATTTGTCTGCGAGGTTTATTGCAGGAGCAGATCGGTTTATTGACAGTGTTTGGTAGAACAACTGTCAAGTTCAGGCCCGTGACATTACTGTGTTTGTTTCACTGTTTCGATATATTTTCTGTGTGCTATTGTTATGGCTGGAGACAGGATGGTTGTTATCGAAAGGTTTGGCGGTTTGGATTTCGGTTGGTTGGTTTGTCAAGTGAACTTGGATGTGGTACTAACGATGGATAAACCGGGAGAAAATGGAACCAGCGGGTGTGCTGGTGATGACATAAGTGAAAAAAGGGAAGTCATGTGATATTTGCTCGGTTGAAAGATTTTTTCGGTTAGGGTTAGATGATCGGGTGTACGATCACAGAATCCTTGGTACCGTTTGCTTTCATGAAAGCTCTGCTGTTGTAATAACCGTTTGCCGGTTAGCTGGTCTAGAACTGTGAAGCGGTTTCTTGTTCGGTGGTGATCAGTGGTACGACATTTGGCATGGGTTGGGATAACAGGGACAGTGGGAGCTGAGCATAGTTGACTTGGTGGAGCTGCATGGAGGTATGTGACATTCTTTTAGAGTCGATGTCAAAGATAGTAAATTCTGCTTCTGAGAATGTGTCTGGGTTGATGCATTGGGACTCAGTGATGGCAGTGGTGTAAGGCCCCTTTCCCGGGTGACCTCACTTGTTGGATTTACTCATAAACATAGTCATAAATACTGAACTTAAATTGAAACATCCATCATTCAATTACATAATCATAACAGCGGAAGTCTTTACAAATAAAAACATAACATATTCTTAACAAACAAAAGTGGGATGTCAGTCTTGTGTCGGGCAGCCTTCACGCCTTCGCACGAGCCTTTCCTTTGTTACCTGAAATGTATACTAAAAGTCAGCTAACGCTGGTGAGTTCTAGTTTAATGCAATTTACTGTAAACATTCTTTTCTTTATAGGTATAAGTATGCATTACTGTATAATCATTCATATAAATACGTATTCATAACTTTTGCCTTTCTTTCATCTTTCTTTTCTGTATTTCCTTTTCTGTATTTTTGGTGATTTCATACATAAATATATATATGCATTCACCCTTTTTCTTTCTTTATTTACATTCATGGGTCATACTCTGTAAGGGTGATCAACCCGTCATTTGCTTACGAATGTCACAAAGACAATCGCCGCGGTCCATCGTCATGGCCCGCCTATACTTACAACCGTCCGGCAACTAGTGCCGTCCGTCATTTTATTCTTACAACCGTCCGGCAACCTTTGTCCGTCCGTCATGACTTACAACCGTCCTACCGTCGTAGGCCGTAATTCGCCCGTCTACCCGAAGGTATCTGTTTCCCATGCGACTATTATTTATACAACCGTTCTACTATAATATGCCAATTGCTTCGACCGTCCTTTAATGGCATCCGTACGTCCTAGCTGATGAAGGAACGCACTTGTCCCGGTTGTAAAATAGTCACATGGTCGTCCGTCTACCGAAGTAGCCGTTATCATCGAAACGTCCATAACATTTTCTGTACTTTGCAAGCAATATATACATGGATATAAAGCAAGATTTCATTCTTTCATATTGTGTTATACTTTCGTTCATTCTTTATAATCATGCTTTTCATTCTTTATTCATAATTTCTCTTTCGTGTATGGGTATATATATATACTTGTATAACACATATGATCACATTAACATTCATAACCTTTATTCACTTAGTGTATACACTTCAGCCCCAAAACATTTGAAAACATTTGCACATAACATAGAAGGGGGCACATAGAACTCACCTGATGAGTAGTTTCCGAATTACACTTAGCTGGCTACAGAGCGTCACTAGTGTTACTCACGATCTGTATAATAAAGTCATACTCATAAGGTCGTGCTCCTAGATGGCATTAGATATTACTATACTTGATCTTAGTAGTTTCGATGGGTTTACTTATATCGAAACTTGATAGTTTCGATGGATTGCTTCAGTCGAAACTTGTAGTTTCGATAGGTAACTTTTGGTGTAAACTTAGCTTCGGATCGTGGCTCATATCGAAACTATGGTAGCTCCGATACATTAGTTTTCCTTCCCAAACAATCCCAATCCCTAAAGAGGACGTCCATATTTAAAATATATACTTCTTTAATCCTAATAAAATTGGGCAGAGTCTCGTTTGTTTTTATCTAAAACCCGACAATATAACTTGTCTATTTCCATTACCAAATCATAACCAATAGTCCGAAATAGTCGGGTTTTATCTTCTAGCATCAAGGTCCATCTTTCTATACTTTTATTAAGTTACCCTTACCAAAATAATCATAATCTTGTCGGTTATTATTTATTATATAAGCTCATTGCTATACGTCCTCTAATCCAATGTTCATATTAAAGCTAATATTCCTAATTATCATTCTAAGTTTTAAGAGATATACCTTCCATACATGAACCCGTAATGTAACCGAGACCCGAACCGCTCTTTTCTACAATACCCACAACTAGACCCATTATGAACCACCTTCATGTGATCATCATCATTATCGTATCATCACCTTCATCATAGAACTTCAAAACTGCTATCAACCACCACCATCGAAACTACTATCTTGAATTATCACTATCGAAACTATTATCATATCATCATCATCATCATCGAAACTACTACCATGTTATCCTCATCATCATCGAAACTACTGCTGATGTTGAATCACCATTGCCATCGAAACTATTTATCACAGGACCATCACCATCGAAACTACTATCTAGGCATTCATCATCATCATCGAAACTACTTGAGACCATCATATTGCCACCACCGCGAGGTTGTTTCCAATACCAACATCATCGCCGCATCCGTAACCAGGCTACTAGGGACACCCCGCTGCTGCCGGAGCTATGGCAGCAGCTTACCCTCTTAATTCTGCTGCCGTGAGGGTTGCCGGAAGACCCGTTTCCATCCTGTTTCTCACCCTGTCGTCATCGTGAAGCTTACCATCAAACCCGAAACTACTGCTGTGAGCCACCACTCGAACCATTACCGTGAAGTTACAGCTACCTTAATCACGCTGCCATTTAAACCCGCATCACCATCTCCGAAACTACTATCATCATCCTATCGAAACTACTGCTGCTGAACCGATACCCGAAACTACTGCCGTGAACAAGAACTCACTGCTGCTGCCATAATCTCGTCGCCACCACCATACTCGAAACCACTGCTGTGAGCCACCACTCGGACCATCATCATCCACCCGAAACTACTGCTGCTGAACCGCCGTAACCGGAAACACAGAGGACTTCACTGCTGCTGCCGGAGCCATGGCAGCAGCTCACACCACCTTTAGCAGCCGTGAACCACCATTAACAGACCTGAAATGCTAAGAAACACCGCTGTCACCGGTTTCTGTGTTGTTATCGTCCTCGTGAGCTTGAAACGGAGCTGAGAACCGAGCAAGCTTGATGTTTTAACGGTCGGATTAGGGTTTTCATGGTGAAGAGGTGTGGGGGGGGGGGGTAGTATTGCCGACGAGAGGGAGAAGGGAATGGAGTTGCAGGTTCACAAGAATGGGAGTGAGGGCTGAATCGTCGATGGCGGCTGAGAGTAAATAAAATGGGTTTAGGTTTTAGTAATTTTTCATTTTTTTCCCTTTTACTTTGTATAACTCTCATTTTTCAACTGTTAATTAACTTGGTATTTAACTATCATGCCATACTTTCGTTTTGATATCACTAGTCTTAAACGAACCCTCACGTTTTAAGTGTTAGAGAATTTGGGATGTTACAAGTGGAGACTCTTGGGTTCAAGATTCTGGTATGCTTCATTACTCACTTCTATGAAGCATTGGTGAATCTATTGTTTGAAGACTTTGGGAAGATACAGGATTATGTATCGCTGGAAGAAGGGAACCAACTTCCGAGTATTAAAGTCTTGACTCGCTGCATCGGGTAGAGCTAAGTGGATTCATTTTGCAAGTGTGAATCTTGGAGCCACGGGGATGTCAGCTGAGTGCATTCGGAGGTTTAAACCAGGTCAGGGGTTTTGGGAACAGTGGGAGCATGGGACGTGTTCTGGGTACAGTTCTAAACACCGTTGGGTTTTGAAGACCGGAATTCCGAATGGGAAAATCTCTCCATGGTACTTGTAGGTTTTGGAGAGTGGTGTTTCCTCTGGAAGTCTCTGGAGTCGGTAGTTCGAGTGAGTAGGTGCCGGTTGAGATTGAGGATGAGTCAATGGCGGGTTTTGCCATGGCTGGGTCAGTGATGACTGCTGGGTTGGAGCTTCAACTGGCCCTTCTGGTAATTGAGGAGTGGGCTGCTGCAACTAGGAGGATTGGATTGAAGTCTTAGCTTGTTTATGGGAACTGAAGGTTTGGAGGACTTCTGTTATTTGAAATCTTAGCTTGTTCTTGGGAGCTGGAGGCTTGGAAACTTCTAATAGTGAAGTGTTAGCTTGTTCTTAGAACTGGAGGCTTGGAGGATTTCTTTTATTGAAGATTACTGGAGTTACTGGTATAGGGTCTGCTTGGATGGTGGATTGAGGATTGCTCGAGCCTCCAAGTGGGAGATTGTTAGGTGTGTAGTCTCGTTTAGAGGCGGCCGGCCCTAACTAGGGTTAGCCGGCCCTAATGGGCCTATCTATACGGTTTGGGCCTAACTTGGAGAACAAGTTAGGAACCTTAGTTTTAATCTATAAATACTCTATGTTGTAATTGTAATCTGTGTGCCCTTGAGCTTAATGAAATAACCTAGTTGCAGCCCGTGGATGTAGGTCCCCCACTGGGACCGAACCACGTAAAATTCTTGTGTCGTTTATTTTTCTGTACCGCATGATTATCGTTTGTGCATGTGTGTGTGTTGATTCCGCTGCGCCACGTTGTTCCTAACATATATACACACATACGTACATATATTATATATTTATGTATGTGTGTTACATACATAAAATTGGTTTTGTGTTGAATATATATACACACAAATACGTACATACATATATATATGTATAGGGTGAGGTTCAAATGCTAACCAATATTTATGTGATAACCATGATAACCACTCTCAAACATAGTGTTATGTATACGTATCAAATAATGTTACACATACGTAAACACTGTGTCACGTATATGTAACATTATTTGGTACGTATATGTAAAACTCATCATTTCCGTATTTATGTTCAAGATATATGTTCACGATGTTGGGATTAAACACGATCACACACGAACACACACACGAAAGCAGTAATGAACACGGGGTTTAACGTGGTTCGGTCTAAACTGACCTACGTCCACTTTGCAACTAGGGTTTATATTTAGGTGCTCAAAGAATTACAAGTACAATGATATCAATATATAGAGACTAATCTAGGGTTAGGAAACATGATCCCCAAGTTAGGCCAAAGCCCACATAGAGATAACTAGGGCCGGCTAAATAAAGACGCGTGGGCCAACCCAAGGCTAGGGCCGGCCACCCTCCCTTGATTGGGCCTCCACACCAATTAGCCCAACAATCTCCCACTTGGAGGCTCGAACAACGCCCAATAGTCTTCAACATCTGTACATCTTGTAATCTTTCTTTTTCACCTAGTTGCAGCAGCCTTCTCGACAATTAACCTGAAGGCACGTTGAAGCTCCAACTGAGCCTCAACTCATCAGTCATAACCTGTGACTCGTTCTCTGTCCTTGCCGGCTCCCACTTAAACGAACTGCCGAATCCTAAGAAATCCTGAGAACACACACTCTCCATAACTAGCAAGACATTCTCTGGAGAGACTTTTCCATCTGGAATTCTGGTCTTTTTAACCCACTGTCGTTCTGAGACTGTAACTGAAACACACCTTGCGCTCCCACTGTCACGATGTCCCCCTATTGGTTTGACCTTCCAAACTCGTTCATCCCGAATCTTCCCTGTGACTCTAGGTTTCTCTCTTGCAAAGGAAACCCTCTTCTGTCCCTGAGATTCTGTGAACTCGACTTTGTTTTTCTTCGGAACTGGAACGTCACTTCCTTCTGATGGTATACTGACCATGTATAATGAGCCTCTTTTCTTTCCACGAGCCATGACCATATTCCCTTTGACAACCTTCCACTGTCCATTCCCGAACTTAACTTCATGTCCCTGATCATCCAACTGGCCAACTGAAATCAACAACCTTTTCAGACCTGGAATAACCCTGACATCTCTTAAAGTCCACGAACCGACTGAAGTCTTCAAAACAATGTCACCCATGCCCGTAACATCAAGTACCTCATCATTCGCCAGTTTTACCTTTCCAAAGTCACCCTCTTTCAAATTCTGCAGTGCTTCACTGCTGTGGGTAGCGTGAAATGAAGCACCAGAATCCATAACCCAGGAATCCACACTGCTCTCCACACTACAAACTAACGCATCATCATCATCATTGTAGTCTCCTGCAGAGTTTATTTCTTTCTTCTGTTTCGAACACTGATTCCTAAAGTGTCCTACTTCATTACAATTCCAACATACCACATCCTTCCGAGCCTTAGACACACTCCTTCTCTTGCTCTGACGACTTTCCCGCTGATTCTTTCTTCCTCTGGCCTCTGTACTCAACAAAGAACTAGAAGACTCACCTGAACCACGACGTCGAGCATCCTCTCCCAGAATAAGATCCCGCATCTTCTCAAACGTAAACTTACTCGATTTCGAAGTGCTAGTAACAGCAGTTACGGTTCCGGACCAACTTTCAGGCAATGAGGATAATAACAGTAAGGCTTGGACCTCATCATCAAACTTAATATCGACAGACACTAAGCGAGACAATATCGAATTTAGGTTATTGATGTGATTTGCTACCGAGTCACCCTCCTTCATCCTAGTATTCACAAGCTCTCGAATAAGATAAACCTTATTTGCTGCAGATGGCTTCTCATACATGTTAGATAATGCTTCCATCATACCTTTAGCTGAGGTCTCCTTCTGGATGTTATAGGCAACATTCTCTGACAGAGAAAGCGTTATCACTGCTCTGGCTTTCTTATCCATCTTCATCCAATCTGCTTGTGACATACCTTCTGGCTTCTCACCCTCAAGCACTGCATCTAAGTCTTTCTGATAAAGTAGTGCCTCAATCTGCATCTTCCACCAACCAAACTTATTCCCATCAAACTTCTCTATCTTCGTTTTCTCGTTATCTGCCATTGCGAACTGCAACGAACTGAAAGAGCAACCCGAAAAACTGACCTCGTAGAACGTGCAGACTGCCCAAAAATCGCAGCAGCGAAAACTGGACAGAAAACAGCAGCTGTTGACTTTTTCTGGTCAAACTCAGCAGACTGTTGACTTTTCTGGTCAAACTCAGCACGCTGTTGACTTTTTTGGTCAAACTCAGCAGGGGTACTGTAGCGACGGTACTGTTCCAGAGGCACTGTAGCGGCGGCGGTACTGTTAACGACTGAAAATACTGTTCACAACCGGGAAACACTGTAGCGGCGGCGCGGGACTGTTCACGGCTGAAAATACTGTTCACAGCCGGGAAACACTGTAGCGGCGGCGCGGTACTGTTCACGGCGGGGTACTGTTGCGACAGTGCTACTGTAGCGCCGGAACCCTAATCTGGCGGCGGCAAACAGTAACGGTTCGTGTGATCTGATCTCGAGCCAAAGCTCTGATACCAGTTGTTGGGATTAAACACGATCACACACGAACACACACACGAAAGCAGTAATGAACACGGGGTTTAACGTGGTTCGGTCTAAACTGACCTACGTCCACTTTGCAACTAGGGTTTATATTTAGGTGCTCAAAGAATTACAAGTACAATGATATCAATATATAGAGACTAATCTAGGGTTAGGAAACATGATCCCCAAGTTAGGCCCAAGCCCACATAGAGATAACTAGGGCCGGCTAAATAAAGACGCGTGGGCCAACCCAAGGCTAGGGCCGGCCACCCTCCCTTGATCGGGCCTCCACACCAATTAGCCCAACACACGATACTTACATACTCTTTTAAGAATTAAAAGAAAAAATAATTTATAAAATATGTTATTGTTTGATAGTGGTTAGCACGGTTATCACATCAAAAGTTGGTTAGTATTTGAACCCTTCCCTATATGTGTATGTATATGTATATGTATGTGTGTTATGTTGTAGACAGCTCACATTTCTCTTGTTCCTGTTATCTAGCATGAAATTGACTTTGTAGTTGAGCATGTTCTTCCATTACTCGTCCCTCTTCTCCTTGCGCAACAGTTAAATGTTCAGCAGTTCGCCAAGTACATGTCCTTCATTAAGAGCATTCTCAGGTACCCCTATACTTAATTCTTGCAAAACACAATTATTCATTACTAACAATGAACTTTTTGTCCATTTGCAGGAAAGTTGAAGAAAAGAAAGGCATAACAACGAACGATGGGTCGACATAAAATCCTTTCCCGCACCCAACGGGAGTTTACCACCACATTTGAAAACAAACGTTCCAACCACTTCATCCGCCATAAAAAGCAATTCAACATGGGATGAAGATTGGATCCAACCAAAAGCTTCCTCTACAGAACCTAAATCATTAACAAACACACCACAAACTGCCCAACTTAATTCAAAAGATTTGCAATTCTCTATGATGTCTACTCCATCCATGCAACAAACACCAACATCATGTCCTGCAGCCGACTTTGAATATCCCAGTATTAGCAATCTTAATGGTGGAGTTGCTTCACAGAACTCCATTGGGTCCATGAGAAACAACCAGGGTGCAGCAACTGGTCCCAAGATGGCAGATCTTGGTTCCATATTTGCATCAACAAATAGCTCGCAGGCGGCACAGAGACTGGCTCCACCACCCCAGAATGCTGTGGGTAGAGGGAGAGGAACCAGGTATGAAGGACAAAGCCACCAATCCCGTGCAAAACCATCATCTTAGCAGCCCCCATTGTTGGATCTGCTATAGTTTCAAAGCTTCATGCAGTGTTCATATATATACATTTTTGTGATATCAGATGAAGAAGCTACTCCATTTTTTTAAGTTTTGTTTTCTTTGATAGTTTGTATCATTAATAGCATCATATATACGGTGTACATTTAGTTTCTGAAATATAAAATTCTTTGTTCATAAATGTAAAAGTTTTTGTTTCAAAATGAAACAAATTGTCAAGAATGTCTCATGTGGTAAAAAAATGGCTTTTGTATAGTTCTTTAAACATGAAAGGATAAGTTTCCTCCTGTTTTTGAGAGCGAAACTCTAGCTAGGTCGGACATCAGTTGCATAATCGACCATTTCCTCGACACGTACAACCCGCTCCGTAACGATACCCCACTCCATATTCTCTTCACCGTCAATCTTTAACATTGTTGTTTATACTCTGATATTGTTTTTAATGTTTTTTTATCAATTAAGCTAAAGTAGATTTCAACAAAAAAAAAACTTGTCTTGATTACTTGTATAACTTTTATGTAAATTACATCTTAAATTGAAGAATGATAGTTAGTTATTTAGTGACAAAGCCAAATAACATGTTTTTTTATGAGGATGTTCAAATGTTTCATTATTTTAACCATGGCTTGTTACAATATTCCACATGAGTTGGTAGTAAATTCACAAACATGATTTGAATTTTTTTTTAAATTCTTGTATCGCTGGAAATAGTTTGTGATATGTATTTATATATGAGTAATTTTATATTTTATAGATCAAGCCAATTTGACAAAAAAACTATTGGAAGGCAATTACATACCTCATTTCCCAAAGAAGTGCCGGTTGTTGAGACTAAACAAGAAACCACATGAACTTTGAAAGCAAGTTACATATGTAACATAATATATACATATAACTGCAAAAATATTACATATGTAACATTGTAATGTTACGTATTTACCGATGATAAAAGCAAGCTAATAATGTTACATATAACTGCAAAAATGTTACATATAACATTGTAATACAAAATCCAAATATAACAATTGTATACATATAGGAAAAAAAACTAATCATTAATCAATACAGATTATATGAAAACAAGGTTTTTATAAAAAAAGAATTTTTGATTTATTTAGTAATGTTACATATGTAACTATCAATGTTACATATTGCATTGCAAAAAACTTACAAGAAACAAAACCGAGACTTTTTTAAAAGGAGACTTTTCTAGAACGAGACTTCAAATTTTTATTTTAATAAAAATATGTAACTATCAATGTTAAATATATAAAAGTCAGTAGTAAAAAACAAAAGGTTTTTTTTAATTAAAAATGAGGGTTTTTATTAAGTAGTTACACATGTAAAACTTTGTGGTTATATATATATATTTTCGAACGGCAACGCTAGATATTTTAGGATAAATAGTTTTCCCCGGGGCAACACCAAGAACATCTAGGGCAGCCCACCACAGGAGGAACCCCCCAACTGGGTAAACCCCCTGACCTGGCCACAGACCCCCTTTTTTACTGTTGCCAGGATTCGAACCCAAGACCTCTAATATGGGAAGTATTGGGGCTACCATCGCACCAAATGGCCAACAGTGGTTACATATATTTAACTTAATTATTTGTATATGGAACATTGTTATCATTTTGCTAGTTGCTTGGGTAACATGCCTAGTTACATATATAACATCACATTACATAATCAAAATCCTTCATAAATCATAGTATAATAAATAGCGACACTATATTTTGGTAAAAAAAAACACAATATAAACCCATAATAAAGGCACAGGCCATTTTCAGGAAGATCCTGCTTCATAGATGACAATCCGATCGAAATAAAAAGATTAGAATGGGATAGAAACAACTTAGGAAAATTCATGATTTCTTCCATGTATACATTTTGCTAGAAAATAATACCTATGTACCTAGCAAAATATATTCATACGTAACTAGCAATCTAAAACCCCACAAAAACCAATCTTCAGAATGAAGATGCAAACTAAAGTTGATTATAGTCTAGAAGGTACAACATCGACATCATAGTAGACGAATGGTTTGTTGCAGGACTTTTTGAATGAAAGGTAGACGAAGGAGGGCTCGTTTTACCCCTTTCTTGGAAGAAATCAAACTTGTTATTCAAAATCGTTCTTACATGTCAATACATGAATATTACATCGTGTCAAAAAACGAAAAACCATACATTAATTAAATTCATCATAACCACTAAGCTCATCCTCCCAAGGGTTATGGTTAGCCCACCTAATTAACGTGTTTAAAGATTCTTTGGAATTTTTGGAGTTCTCAACTTCATCTGTTAAACCCAGACTTCAAGGCATTTCTTGGTTTGGCATTTCCGAACGTTAAACCCAGACTTACCATCATACTTCTCATACATCCTAACAGCATCTTCACAAGTGCGGAAAAAACTACCTTCAACTGGTTTAAACTCAGGGCCGGCCCTGGGGTAGGCCGAGCAGGGCCGCCGGCCAGGGTCCATTTTTTTAGAGGGCCTGTATATATGTGTTTTTTAATAAAAAATTATATGCCGGTTTTATATATTGGGACATTTTTATAAAAACTTAAAAACATATTGGCCCTTTTTATAATGTTTGGGCACTCTTTACTTTAGTGTTTACAATGGTTGAGCCCACTTTAATCTTTATAATGTAATGGTCGGGCCCTAATCCGTTTAATCTTTATAATGTAAATATATAATTGTTGAGTGGTTGGGCCTTAATCTAGTAATCCAACTAATTTTTATAATATAAATATGTAATGGTTGGGCCCTAATCTTTATAAAAAATATGTAATGGTTGATTGGTTGTACCCTATATTTTTTCTATGTTTATTGCTATATCGTTAATCGTCGTTTAAAAAAGTTAGTTTATATATTTTGTTGGTAGGGGTCTTTTTTTCTGGCTCGGCCGGGACACTTAAATCCTCAGGACCGGCTCTGTTTAAACTCATACTAACATTGTGACACCAGTATGTTGTTCCATTTGGAGTTTCAAAAACATATGTTGGTTCAGAATCTTGGTTACCTTAATAAAATCACAAAATATAACGAGTTAGATATGTAAAATATATACATAAATAAGTAGGTGTATGATATATAATATCATGTAACTATAAGTAGATATGTAACACCATTTGTTACATATAACTTATCTATAACAACAAAAAATAATGAGTTTACTTAGAAAGCTATTAAATAGGTAGAATATAGGAATGCATGTTACATATGTAAATTATATACATAAATAAATAAGTGTATAGAATCTAATTATATACCTAGTTAATATGTTACATATTGATATGCCATCATTTATACATGTTTTACATGCATATTCATTCCCATTATTGGTGCTTTATGGACATTATACATTGGAATTATTGTCTAAATCATTCCTTTGTGATAATTGTTGGTTTTCGGGAGCTTTCGGAAGAAATGAAGCAAAAACAGTCAAAACCGAATGAAAAACCAAAAAATCGAAGACCTTGCGGAGCCTTAGCAAAATCCATAAGGCTACGTACCATTTCCCAAGTCAATTGGGAGATTATTAGGCCTTAGAAAGCCGAACATCTCCAAAGAATTATCAAGAAATCATCAAAGTCAATGAAAGTCAAAGACACTTATGGAGCACCCTTACACCTATCCAAGACCCATGGATAGCCCAAGCACCCATGGGTACTATCCATGGATGATCCATGATCCTTTTTGCCCATGGTGCCTTCTAGAAGAGTCAAAGAAATTCAAAGATGTAGGCTCCAAGCAAGAAGGAAGAAGAAGATTCTGCCGGCTAAGGGCGTTGTGCCCCCCTCCAGCACCAGGCGCGCCCGTGCCCCCCTCAGATCAGCTCTCCTATAAATACCATCCGATGTTTCATTGTTTAACATGCCTTGGTGAGCCAAAAAAGAGTCTTAGAAGATTGTTATCACTCTCTAATTCCTTAATCACCTTGGTATCATCCTAGAGTGAGAGAACACACCAATCCAGAGAAAAAATACACTCAAGAAGAGAGCATTCTCGTAGTTAGAGTAGAGAGTAGAGAGTAGAGGGGCTCTTTCTCCTTGTTCCACAATAGGGGAGCCTACGAAACTCATCATTACGCTAGTCGTTATGGCCATTCGTGGCTAACACTTCTTTGTATTGCTAGGGTGAAGATGATGTTTGGTGCATGTTAATGTTTAACTTATTAATGAAGTGGTATGTTTATGTCTTTAACTAATTTGTCCTTAAAAACCATCTCTTGATGTGCTTTTATTATTGTCTAAATCCGTCTTTATATTTGTGAGTGTCTTGATTTTAAAGAGTAAGATCGTAAAACCCTTTTTAATCAAACTTCCTTTGAAACTCGTACGTCTTTATACGAGCAGAGATTGATAACCCAAGGCTTGGTCTATACTTCTAAGATCGTACGTCTTTATACGAGATTATTATGCGACCAAGAATTGGTGAACTCATGTTGGGAACGGTACATCTATATACTTGGTCCTATTGTTACACCGCCTCCCGGTGAGCAAAATATAATAACCTATTTAACTTAATATAAAGCATTTTGAGTCCGATGTCTTTATCCAACCCGGAGATGACCATTCGATGTGTTGAGGGTAAATGTTGTCCCTAACGGGAGGCAGTACCACTTTTAAAAAAAATACAATTTGCAAATAAAATGTCGTGAGGACGAGGCTCTAGCGGTGACCCGGGTCACAAGTTTGTAGTTGTCATACCACTGAATTAGTTAACCTAACATTATCACGTACCAAGCTGATTCGAATCCTGAAGCAATACATCTCGTAATCTGATCATTTTCGCTTTATTTGCTTTCCTGCTATTTACTATTCTTCTAGCTACATTTCTATTACACACTTCACGCACATTTTTACTTACTTTACCGTCATTTACTTTTCTCCTTCACAAGCACACAAAACCCACCTACTAATTAATCTGGCTAAACGATAACAAAAGTTATGTATTGGAACTCGACCGTGTCCATTGGTTCGATACTTGGTTCTTACCTGACTATATTACGCTGCGATAGGTACACTTGCCTATTGTGTGTGTTTTAAGTTAACGTAATTATCATGTTATTTTATAAATTTAAAACCTGATCTCATGAAATCAATTAATCTAAAAATATATTTATTTATATTTTTATACTTAATTCACAAACACATCAAGTTTTTGGCGCCGTTTTTGGGGACACGGTGATTTCAATAAAAATTCGATTTAATGGATTAGCCTTTTTAACCTTAACATTTTCTTTTATGGTTTGTTTTGATTGTTCTTTACAACAGCTTTCATGGATGAAAACTACGAGAGTTGTTATGGAGGATACCAAAACGACTATGAGCACCACAATTCGAAGGTTTGGTGTGAGATCTGTGGGGAACCACACTACACCCAAGATTGTTATCACTATCAAGGGTATTCCATAGATTTTCACTAACCCTACTGGCAACCATATGAGGAAACCACACTGCCCCAAGAAATTCAACACTCAGCTCTAGATTCCGACTCATGGACCCCAGTAAATCTCTTTCGTCATTTGGAAGAAATTAAGGTTCAACTCCTGAAGAGCTCTCCAACTGAACAACAAGTGTTTCGTCATTTGGAAAAAATTAAGGTTCAACCCCTAAAGAGCTCTCCAACTGAACAACAAGTGTTTCGTCATTTGGAAGAAATTAAGGTCCAAATCCTAAAGAGCTTTCCAACTAAACAACAAGATGATTTCTTCAAAGTCCAAGAATCGGAGTTTATAGTTTCAACATCTTTAGTAGGGTCAAGTGACTCTAGGAGTAAGAACCTTCCAACTTCACAAGCATGGATCAGTCGGAGGTGAGATCGGATGATTTAGAAGAGAGAGCTACTGCAACTTTACAATAATTTCTGGACTTCTCTGAGAAGCTTGAAGCTAGACAATCAAAGGAGCCAGAAGAGCGAAGATCTAAAGAACTGGTGGGAATCCTAAATATGGAAGCACATGAGGATGTAATCACCAACAAACAAATGATAATGGTGGCAACTCTTCCTTGCAACAGTGATTGCTATCCTGTGACCAAGCATATCAGTGAATCATTCCATGAATCACATATACCGCAGGAAAAGGCACATCACTCTGAGGACCACTTCTCATGGAAGAATCAACGTTCACCCAACAAAAATTACGAGACAAAAGAATCATACCGAGGTGACCGTCTCCTTCACTACATGGGTTTCTTGAAGTTTGGTCTAGAAAAATTTCAAATGGTGGTGGCGTGATTCAAGTATACCATTTTCTTTAGGTGCTCTTCTATAGAGCATTCTAAATTTGGCAGGACGGACAACACTAATTCGTGGATCAACTTATTATCATCGTACGCACGGTTATCAAGGGTAGGATGAACCTCTCAATATTACAAGCCACCTATTTGACAGATTCAACACTAAATGGAAAATTTACAAAACATGTACGGGTCAGGCTAAAGACCCATAAATAAACGTAGTGCTTCCGGTAGGCAACCCGATGATCGTGAATAAATTGAGAAGTTGGTGCATACGGAAGAAAGCATGGACATTAGGTTTGGTTTCTCAAAATTTAAGTTTCTAATTACTCCAGCCCCCAGGTATGCCTTCTCAATACTAGGACCTTAGTAGCTTAACTACTATCTTTTATTTTCCTTGTTCGTTTTTATGTTTTCTTTTATGTTTCAGGTAGAATAACATCACCGGATCATCTCTCTACTTTGAGGAGTTACACTCCAACTCTACGAGCCTGGAGCCGGAAGCCACATGTTGACAAGCAGCTGATAGGCACAACCTAAAAGTAGCAATGATTTTTGGCCTTAGGTTATACTCCGAATTAACCGGGGGAGTATCGGTTTCTTTTCCCTTAAAACTCCATATATTTAAATTCATGCATAGCATTCCATTATATGCATTTGTACATTGAGGGCAATGCACATTTTTAAGTGTGGGGTGAGGAATTAGAGATTCAGGACTGCTTGTAACCTTAGAGTAGTAAATTTAACTTGTGATTTTCTACCCATTTGACTAAAATATTACAAAAATCTACCTTTTATAAAAACCAGAAAAATTTTCAAAAAAATTAAACCTTTTTTTTAAACTAAACCTCTTGGAGTTTGCACCTATTAAATAAAATGAAGACATGACAAGTAAAAACAAACGGAAATTATGCATAACAAATCACTAGACCCTATCCCATCCGTTTCCATGTGAAAATATTCTGAGCCTTTTCACAAGCATTATTATCATTATTTTTGCATGCTCTTTCGTTTGGTAAATTGAGTGTTTATTCGATTGAATTCTATGCATAATTAGAACTTGTATGACTTATACATATCAAGACCATGAACTAGTGAAAGTATGAAAATGATTGAGGCACCTACGACTTTATTACCCTTATTGTCCAAAAATACAAAAATATTACCCGCCTAGATAGCCCTCTGAGTCTTAACCTTTTTCTTTTCTAAACCCATACCTATCAACCAACCAGCTTTTCGCAAACACTGGTTATTGGCTAACTGTCTTCAAAATGGGAAAATTATCTTATGTCGTTATTTCAAAGTTATTATCATTGAGACAATTTTGGAAAGAATCTGTTCTACTCAAAAGAATTGGAATATACAAGAAGATGGATGTATTAGGAAAATAGCCGAACTATCTGCAAGAAAATTATGGAAATATTATTTCAAGGAAGTTGAAGAAAAAGAATTATTGAATAATTTATCTTGATACAAAAAAAATATATAGAAAAAGAGAAAAGAAAAAGAAAGAGAGAAGTAAGTCTTTTACCAGCAAGACCTTATAGAACTAGACATGCATTCATTTGATTTTAATTTCGCAAAGCCTAAATTACCAACCGAACTCCGAGAGAAGATTTCAAACAACTAGCAATGGCGCAAGCAAGAACAATTGCTACTGTTCCGCGGCTTGTCTGAGAGATCTTGGTCTTCGTAATCTGACCATAAATGAGCCCTCAGACTAGATATTCCCTCATGATCTGAGTATTATAGAGGGACCTACTAGTATTTTCCATTTTAAGCCATGAGGCAATAACTGTGTGATTCACGATAGTTGCAGCCCTTCAAACCCTTTAAAACCCCTAAAAATCTAAAAAGATTTTCATTTCCACCCTTTATTTTTATTTTAGCCACATTACAACCCTTTAAAGTCCTCTTGATTCATGCATACTACTTAGTTAATCGGTGGAGACTTGATTTGCATACAAGCTTATGACCATAGCATAATTCGATTCGAACTTGAGTGTTCCACTTAACTTACATTATCTATACATATAAAACCTTAGAGTTGAGTGAACATTGTGTGGAGTGAAAAGTTTATGCATAATTAAAGTTCTAGTAGGCTTGTCATGGATTCCATAAACGAAAAATACAAAAATAAAATAAGCAACTCAAGAACTATCCCGGAGTTTCCAACTATTTGGAGCTCCATCACCTCTGTAAAGTTTTCAATTATGGGTATGATCATGCGTGAGTTTACTTGAGGACAAACAAAGTATAAGTGTGGGGTGTTATGATATGTCATCATTTATACATGTTTTACATGCATATTCATTCCCATTATTGGTGCTTTATGGACATTATACATTAGAATTATTGTCTAAATCATTCCTTTGTGATAATTGTAGGTTTTCGGGAGCTTTCAGAAGAAATAAAGCAAAAACAGTCAAAACCGAAAGAAAAACCAAAGAATCGAAGACCTTGCGGTTCCTTAGCAAAATCCACAAGGCTACGTACCATTTCCCAAGTCATTTGGGAGATTATTAGGCCTTAGAAAGCCGAACATCTCCAAAGAATTATCAAGAAATCATCAAAGTCAATGAAAGTCAAAGGCACTTATGGAGCACCGTCTATCCAAGACCCATGGATAGCCCAAGTACCCATGGGTACTATCCATGGATGATCCATGATCCTTTTTGCCCATGGTGCCTTCTAGAAGAGTCAAAGAAATTCAAAGACGTAGGCTCCAAGCAAGAAGAAGATTCTGCCGGCTAAGGGCGTGCCCGCGCCACCCTCCAGCACCAGGCGCGCCCGCGCCCTATATGGGCGTTCCCGCGCCCTATATGGGCGTTCCCGCACCCCCCCTCAGGTCAGCTCTCCTATAAATAACATCCGATGTTTCATTGTTTAGCATGCCTTGGTGAGCCAAAAAAGGGGTCTTAGAAGATTTTTATCACTCTCTAATTCCCCAATCACCTTGGTATCATCCTAGAGTGAGAGAACACAACAATCCATTGAAAAATTACACTCAAGAAGAGAGCATTCTCGTAATTAGAGTAGCGAGTAGAGAGTAGAGGGGCTCTTCCTCTTTGTTCCAAAATAGGGGAGCCTACGAAACTCATCATTACGCTAGTCGTTATGGCCATTCGTGGCTAAAACTTATTTGTATTGCTAGGGTGAAGATGATGTTTGGTGCATGTTAATGTTTAACTTATTAATGAAGTGGTATGTTTATGTCTTTAACTAATTCGTCACTTGATGGGCTTTTATTATTATCTAAATTCGTCTTTATATTTGTGTGTGTCTTGATTTTAAAGAGTAAGATGGTAAAACCATTTTTAATCAAACTTTCTTTGAAACTCGTACGTCTTTATACGAGCAGAGATTGATAACCCAAGGCTTGGTCTATACTTCTAAGATCGTACGTCTTTATACGAGATTATTATGCGACTAAGAATTGGTGAACTCATGTTGGGAACGGTACGTATTTATACTTGGTCCCATTGTTACACCGCCTCTCGGTGAGCAAAATATAATCACCTATTTAACTTACTATAAAGCATTTTGGGTTCGATGTCTTTATCCAACCCGGAGATGACCATTCGATGGGTTGAGGGTAAATGTTGTCCCTAACGGGAGACACTACCACTTTTTAAAGAATATAATTTGCAAATCAAATGTCGTGAGGATGAGGCTCCAGCGGTGACCCGGGTCACAAGTTTGTAGTAGTCATACCACTGAATTAGTTAACCTAACATTATCACGTACCAAACTGATTCGAATCCCGAAGCAATACATCTCGTAATCTGATCATTTTCGCTTTATTTACTTTCCTGCTATTTACTATTCTGCTAGCTACATTTTTGTTACACACTTCACGCACATTTTTACTTACTTTACCGTCATTTACTTTTCTGATTCAGAAGCACACAAAACCCACCTACTAATTAATCAAGTTAAACGATAACAAAAGTTGAGTATTGGAACTCGACCGTGTCCATTGGTTCGATACTTGGTTCTTACCTGAATATATTACGTTGTGATAGGTACACTTGCCTATTGTGTGTGTTTTAAGTTAACGTAATTATCATTTTATTTTATAAATTTAAAACCTGATCTCGTGAAATCAATTAATCTAAAAATATATTTATTTATATTTTTATACTTAATTCACAAAACACATCACATATGTATAACAAAAAAATATGTCACATGGGGGAGACTACAATAAAACTAACATGTTTAATTTGTATGTTAAGTGGAATAAGAAAACAAAAATTGAAAAATATATAACATTACAGCAAAAAGATAACCTTGTTCATAGTTATGTCCGAATAAAAGTGGTTGTCTAGATTGTTGAGATGAAGGGGTAGTATTACCGGGTACATTGTTGAACGGTTCATCGGAGAATAGCTGGCTGTGAAGAACAAGACCTAAAAGCAAAAAAAAAAAAAAATATATATATATATATATATATATATATATATATATATATATATAATAATTTAAGTTACATCTTCAAAATGTATAAATGAAATAGAATATTGGATATATGTATGAAACAGAACTAAGGATATAAGTTCTGAGAAAATATATTGCCCAGGACATGAAAAGCAACATACGAAGGATTTTCATTAGGTATTAATGAGTCTGAATATAGATTCGTTGGAGATTGATTGCTAGAAACCATTAATGGAGATTCATTGCTAGAAAAAAATATTGCATGTTCATTAACTACATCTGGGGAAGCCATGTATGGAGATGGAAGATGAGATAATTAAAGAGAGGATGGATAGGGGGAATATGAAAAAAAGAAGAAGCGGGAAATGAGTATTAATGGAAGCTTTTAATAAAAAAAATGACACTTTGATGTTTTAGGAAATGGAAAGTACAAGAAAATATGGTGTAACATCCCAAAAATATTAAATAATAGTAAGGATGTAATAGCTGGAGCACAGGAAAAAAAACGAGTAAATGAGAAAACATCGGGGAGTAAACGTAGTAAGGGGACGAAAATGAAAAGGGAGGCGGATGGGCTTAACCTAGCCGCCGCCTCCAACCCCTCCTCATTTCCATTTCATTTTAGTGCAAGGCTAGAGAGAGAGAGAGGGAGGGAGGGAGAGACAAAGAGTTAGGATTCGAGTGCTGAAGCTTAAGGATCGATCATCATCATCAAGAGAAGCTAAGGGTCGAAGAGTTGGGCTCGAAACAGGTAACCATCTTACTAGATCTGAGTTTTTCGTTTATGATGGGTTTCGGGTTTGTTTTGATAAAGTGGTGGGGTTTTTACGTATGGATAGAGAAACTAATAATGGATCTAGTATCACGAGAGTGTAAGGAACGTTTTGAACGTAAAGCGTTCAAGCCTTGATCTTTTTGTGAGAAAACCACCATTTTCATGCAAAACCCTACTTTCTTGGTGAGGAAGACGACCAAGCGAAACTAGGCATAGTTTCGCTTCAGCTTCACTTGAGAGGATAGTTTCATTTTGGTCAAATAGTTACGCTTGGCTAAACAATTTCGCTCAAGGAACAATTTCGCTTGGTCGAACTCACTTAAAGGAAAGTTTCGCTTGGCCAAACAAATTGGTCTAGGTGAATAGTTTCGCTTAGCCGAACTCACTTAAAGGACACTTTCGTTACGAGTATTCGGTTATTAATTTTTTATAACCATGCGTTTATGATTCTAGGGTTTACTAAATCTTGAGTTTCGCTAAAGACAGGATTGATCGGTGATTCGATTCGCACGAGTCATACGATTTTGAAGGTATAATCACGAAACATATTCCGTTCATGTGTTTGTTTATTGTTTGAACACCTAATGCATGCGCATGGGGTTCGGCCGAAAACCCTAAGGGTGGCCAGCTAGGAGGTCAGGTGGTCGACGACTGGACGGAGAGGACCAGAAGCCACACAAGGCGGCTGGCAAGCGATGGACGAATACGACAGCAGCAGGGAGGACCGGTAGTGACTGATCGAGTGAAGCGAGGGGAGGAGGCGGAGACGGGACGAGGCTGGTTGGAGGTGGTAGGTGGCGTGACGTGGCGTCTAGCGGCTGTCGGGGGTAAGCAGTGGTCGGCGGAGCCGTGACAGAACCATAGATAACCGGTGTACGTCCGACGTGTATTTTAAGTGAACGTGGAGTTAGGTAATCGTGCATGGAGACGAGCATGAGGGCGGGATTGGTCATGCATGGTATTTTAAGCAATGTTTTCAAAACCAGACCGGAGATCGAACCAGCCGCCTTACCGGTTCACTGGTCAGACCGGATTTAAGAACCGGATGACATTATAAATAATATTAAAGCTAAAACTATATATGTATATCTAATTTAAAACAAAAGCATGAAAGTTTTGATATTTTGGTATGAATTTGTATATAGTTTAGTAAATAAAAATAAACTTAAAAAGGGATTATATTATATATAAATTAACTTTTTATAAAATCTAGAAATATAGAAACTTAAAAGCACACATATATTTGACTTAATAATATATTAAATAAAAGTAAATATATTAACGGATGAATAATGGTTAGAAAGTCAATAAAATTAAAAGATAAATAAATAAATTTAATAAGATTTCAAATTTCAAAAATTATGTCAGTAACTTTAGTTGCATATACATCTTTACACTCTTAAGTATTTTATCGATTTTATCATAACTTTTTATAAAAAGATATCTTAATTCGTTTGACTTTTGGAAAATCAAAATACAAGATGCTCTCCATCATCTCGGAGTTGAATTCAAATCTTCCACCTTTTTGTGAAGCTAGGGTTTACAGGGGTAAAGGTATAGTTCACCTTTTTGTTCAACGGTTTCTAAACAGATCCCCCATCATCGCATTCAGCTACCTTAGATCCGTCATCAACAACTCATCTTCTTTTTTCTTCATTTTCCTTAAATAGCCAACCGGTACGACCACCGGTTTCTGGTTCGACCGCCGGTTCCCGGCCCAACCGGCCGGGTCATTGCAGGACCGTTTCAACATGCGTAACCGGACCGCCCATATCCCCGGTTTCCAGTCTGACCGGCCGGTCCGGGTTTAAAAACATTGATTTTAAGTGAACGTGGAATTGATGAACAAAGTCTGGGGATGTTAGTCCCCATTCTTGTGGCATGTTTTGCCATAAGTATAACAGCGATAGTGTGTAAGACCTCAACCCGGGCATCTTACAGTTGGATCTCATAACGGATCATTTTCATTTAAAAACGCATTTATTGCAATTCAAACTACAGCGGAAGTCTTTCAAAACTCATTATTACTAGTTAACGTTATTCAGTTTACCTCACGAATGTATGCACACCAATCCGAGTAACGTCGCTTCCCAGCCAAGATACGTCACCCTACGCTTACCTGCAAAACAATCTAACGTACACACAAAGTCAGCTACGCTGAGTGAGTTCTAATAGTTTAGTTTGAACGAAAACCATCACGTTACATTCATTAGCTTAATCCACTCCGGACCCTTCGGTCCTTACAAAATAATATTACGCTTTATTAACGAATAGTTAACCCCCTGTCATCCCACGACATCCCATAACCATTTATCACCCGAGACTCAGCCCGTACTACTAATAATACTAATAACAACCTTACCATCACTTCGACATAGACTCAACATACTATACTGATAACTCATACCCAAGAACAAGGATTAACTCGACACCTGATTAACAAAACATACCCTAGACATTAACACACCCACCCTTAACCAAGGCTCTCACAATTAACTAACACGGCAGTTAATTACGTCACGCACAAATCCTGACTCAAGGGTCAGTCTAACTCTACACACCGCAATAATAACCTCTACACGTCACACTAATACTACCACATTAACATCACCAAACGCATAATCAATATAACTCAACGTTTACATGCAATTCTACACATATATAAATACTCATGTAAACACTTACCTCGTCATTGCACCCTCATCAGGGTTACCTTCGTCAGGGCGTTCAACACACCCCGAGCTCATCATTAACCTGTTAATAAATGTCACCGTTGGTGACTTCTCGACGAACTTCATCCTTCACAAATCCCGTTTGCCATGTCGTATCGACAATGATGCAAACACGTCATACAAATATAAAGCACATAATATCACACATCATTTACTTGACTCGTTAACTACACCTGCACCTCACACACGACACTAGAATAACATATCCCACATGCAATCATAACCATTTAACTTTAAGCCCGACTCTCCCTGACCAACCCTTAACACGTCACACATTATAAACCCATCTCTCTAGCTCACACATTTCTACCATAAACCCTACGACTTTTAAATAAGCATTTTATACTCAAAACATATTGGGTTAGAACCCGAAACCTTTAACACGATTAATTATATTAACGCCTCATGAAAGTATGTACGATAGCCCCAAAACAATAAAACATTTAAAATAGGGGCATTAGAAACTCACTGGTTGCGAAGGTCCGAGACTGTTCTACAACCACCCTCTCACTCAACTCAAGAACCTGTCAAACGTACGATCACACGTTCAGACTACATTCTAAACGTACATTGAAAACACATAACAATAATTAAATCCAAAAGCCCAATCTTCTCTGCTCGTGTCATCATCCTAGCCAAAACCCTAGTCCACTCGAACCGGATCTTCCTGGATCCGCTTAGAACTCGATTACCCGGACTTGGTTATATGCAAGCATGCACACGTCCATGCAAGCCCTAATCCCACGAGCATACCCGTACTTGAACCGGGCTCCACACACGCATGCACGCCATGCAAAGACACTAGCCTAGTCCACTGTTTCCCGCGTACGAGCCGCCCCGTACTCCGCCGTCTCCATCGTCATCCTAGTCATCTACTCTACACGGTTTACCCTTTTCTCTTCGCTGGAACAAAGCCACCCCCGTAGAATACTTTCACCGGCTTTACCGGTAGCTACCACGCACCACCGTCGCGCTGCCATGGCCGCCCTAGCCGTTGTCGGTTCCTCGTCGCCCCACCACGGCTGCTCATGAAGCTGCCGCTTGCCGAACCCACTGTCGTCGAGTACTGCCGTAGGTACCACCACTCCTCCTGTCTTTCTCTCTCTCGGCCGCCGTCTACCACCACCTCCAGTCTACACCCTCCACTTCGACAGACCACGCACCACCGTGTTCTGCACTCGTGACCACCACCACAGCCGGCCACCCGTCCCACCCTCGTCTCATTCGCTGTCCACTGTGACTGCAGCCGTAAAAACCCTCATCGGGTTCTTCATGTGTTAACCGGAACAGGAAACAAAAGAACAAGGATTGAGGGTTACCTTACGCATAGTGAAGTTCCTTTAGTCGGACGTCGCCGTGAACTGTCGTCGTATGTCTCCCGGAAACCATCGCCGTCCTCCTCCCGGACTATCCTTCTCTCGATGCTGTCGTTCACCGTAAACCTAGGCCGAAGGCCTAGGGTTTGCGCAAAGAGGGTATTTATACCACTTAATGTTTCGTATCGGGTCCCTCCTGATTCATTCGGCGCGTTTCCATCTCGAACTATCTTTAAACAGCCAATCGCTTCTACTTGTGTAGTTAAACGCCCCTTGATATATCAGCTCCGCGTATAATCTCGTTAATTATCTATTCGGGTTGTCCACTAACTCGAACCACCAGTTTACGGATTTTCAGGATGTTACAAGTCTACTTTCCTTAAAAGAGGATTCACCCTCGAATCCTGCGTCCGTACAAACCAAACCGACTTATCCTTTTTGTTCTCACTCATACATCAACAAATCCTTTGGTGGCATTCATTAATAGTACACATCAACACAGTCACTTTAATCTACCACTCAGTTACCATCTTTGGTGTTCAAATAAATCGTCCCCATTGCCGGCTTTCAGCTTTGGGGCTGCTAGGTTTTCCCTACACATCTCCTCATTACTCATTCTACCAACATTGACTCAGACAACACAATACCGTTAATTTCCGGCTTGCTCGTTACATTTATTCACAGCACCTTTGCCGATGTCCCTTGTGTAGTCTTGATGATCTCTCCACTCCGACGGCTATCGCCCTAATTAGACTTCTTGCCTCTCACGTCTGGAAACATTCGTCATGCTTCTGGCACTGTGGTCGTCGTATTCCTCACCTTATGCCTTGATTGTCGTCATGCACTCATTCCTCAAACTTAAGCCCACTGCCTTACTCATAAGGGTATTACTTATGCCTCTCTCTAATGATCTCGAGGAGCTTGTGCAAAACTTACCCTGGTCCGTGCCAATTTCTCTACTAGAATATCTCCTTAATTTGTCATTACTAGATCAATACGTTTCTTTAGTAAGCTCATACCACTTCATAGCTAAAGTTATAATCGTCAGTTCTTGATGATTCTCAAAAGCCCACACGTCACCGTTATGCTCGCCTCGGAAGCAAAGCATTTGCTTTACTTAACGCTACACATGAGCTGGCCTTAAACTAGTCACATGTTTACCAACATGGATACTTCATCCTCAGGAACTTATGTGTAATCCTACACTTATCCTTTCTGGATCTTGCTTTCCTTGTTGTTGCTCTATCAATACCAGGCGAGTACAGATCGCGTTTCATCTGTTAAATATGAACATGAAATCCGTCCTTTCGTGCGCCATAGTCACCAATGGTCTCGTTCAGGGAAACATTCTCGCTCCCCTCATAGTCTATATTGACAAAACTCCTCCTATGGATATATTCCATTAAAACTCTTTCACCCCCTTCATTCACTCCGTACTGAAGTCCTTGGCGTCGCCATATCGATTGTCTCATAACTATTCCTGGTTAAGTGTCCCCGTAGCGCTTTCGTCAATATTCCTCATGGCTCCACCCCTTGGCTTCGTACTCCAAATTCTCGAGATATAAGCATAGGCATCTCGTAAGAGCACCTCATCGATCGTCTCGAATGACGTCAAAAATCCTCGTATCGCCTCGTTGTATCAATATTGAGAAACTCGACAAGATCGAAATACTATACTTGAGAACACTGACCACTCGTCCTATGCACGACTAAGCGTGCACTACAAGGACATGTCGACACAATCATAATTACGGAACATACAATGTTCTTCGTAGACACCAATAATCTAACCTTCTAACTCACATGAAGTGCACACAACTAGCTGGACCTGAGCAAATTTACCTATGTACAATATGACCTCGTCATTTAAACACACAAACTCTTGAACTCTACCTTATGTTTATTATAACGGTAGCTCCTGCCAAACGTCATCACATATTCACATAAAATCTACACAGTCGTACCCCTATGGGTAGTATTAATGGTTAAGGCAATACACTGGTCGACCTAGACACAAGTCAACACTCTACACATTCATACTCATAATAATTATAATAATAACCCTTCCACAGGACCCCGCCCTGCATATTAACGCCAGATGCAACGCACCCATTACACTTCAAACCATCCCCCATAACATGTAGGTGATACTATCATACGACCTTTGACATGGACCAATTTAAAAAGTTACGTTTATGCATATTCACACCTATGCAAGTCTACTCACACCATTTAATCAACCACATCAGGATTTACGTCTAGTACGGACTCACGCCACGTAAAATTATAATTTTCACAATATGCCATACTACATATAGTTTCCTACTGCAAGCACCATACCGCGCATCCATGCACACAATTATTGTTAACCACGTCCAAATCACATCACGCCAAAGCAAAAGTCGATATCAAAACCAACTAGTTAACATTACAGTCAAACACCGCACCACATAAGCGTCTAATCAAACAATTCACCTCGCCACATCCTGTGATAATTGTCACTATCACCGATCATTTAGAAATCAAATATTTCAAACAGTTTTAGCAAAGTTATTACTCAACCACCTCGGTGTATCTGCTTCACCCTCCTCTGGTCCTTCCTGAAACAAATCTCTTTTAACCATCACAAGTGGTCGGTCTCTCAACCGTGCAGGTCCACGTCCTAGAAGAAAATCACGTACAACCGACACTGATCTCCTTCTCTGCTCCGTCTTTCCAATCACAGCTCCATGCGGTATGTCGACAACCGAAGCTCTAGTCACACTTGGCGCGAAAAGCACCAACATCACCCCACCTCACCATCAGCTCTATCTCCGGCAGTCATCGGCTTGACCTATCAATCTGCATTCCTCTTAGTAGGAGTTCCACGCTTGCTTGATCTCGTACGCTTTGACTTAGCCACCTAATCCTAATCAATATAGAACGCTAGAGTGCTTACTATGGGCACAAATTCAGAATATGAGAGTAATCATAGACTGCCAAATCACGGTGATCAAATGCAATTTGGTGGTCCACATTACTGCTCGGATTCTAAACCTCTCCCATCATACCCACACTAACTTTCTACCTTCACGCACACCGGATGCACATGCATCCCACACAACTCACATAACACATAGAAATAATCTGAAAAATTATCATATTCATAACAAATGCAAAATCACTAACCATGCTAACACACCAAACCATTTCACATAACGCAATTAATGCTAATCCACATTAACTAACTCACAAACATGATTTCACCAAATCACACCACCCAATTTCATATAGTTCTACATACTACTACAGCACATAGCACACATCATGTTCCCACACGAAACCATAAATCACTTACTCACACCAATCGCTTTACCTATCGTAATACTACACAAATGGTAAATAATAATTACTGCTCAACTTGAAAGACGTACCTCATTGCTCGCGGTTACTCGTGGTGGCATTCGTTTCACACTCGTCCCATTTTTCGGTTTAAGTTAAAGTATTTATTTGTTTAAAAATACCAGTTTTCTCTTAAACCATAGCTCTGATACCAACTTTTACGACCTCAACCCGGGCATCCTACAGTGGATCTCATAACGGGTCATTTTCATTTAAAAACGCATTTATTGAAATTCAAACTACAACAGAAGTCTTTCAAAAATCATTATTACTTGTTAAAGTTATTCAGTTTACCTCACGAATGTCTGCACGCCAATCCGAGTAACGCCGCTTCCCAGCCAAGATACGTCACCCTACGCTTACCTGCAAAACAATCTAACGTACACAAACCGTAGCTGAGTGAGTTCTAATAGTTTAGTTTGAACGAAAACCATCATGTTACATTCATTAGCCTAATCCACTCCAGACCCTTCGGTCCTTACAAAATAATATTACGCTTTATTAACGAATAGTTAACCCCCTGTCATCCCACGACATCTCATAACCATTTATAACCGAGACTCAGCCCGTACTACTAATAATACTAATAACAACCTTACCATCACTTCGACATAGACTCAACATACTATACTGATAACTCATACCCAAGAACAAGCATTAACTCGACACATGATTAACACAACATACCCTAGACATTAACACACCCGACCTTAATCAAGGCTCTCACAATTAACTAACACGACAGTTAACTACATCACGTCACAAATCCTGACTCAAGGGTCAGTCTAACTCTACACACCGCAATAATAACCTCTACACGTCACACTAATATTACCACATTAATATCACCACACGCATAATCAATATAACTCAACGTTTACATGCAATTCTACACATATATAAATACTCATGTAAACACTTACCTCGTCATTGCACCCTCGTCAGGGCGTTCAACACACCCCGAGCTCATCATTAACCTGTTAATAAATGTCACCGTTGGTGACTTTCCGACGAACTTCATCCTTCACAAATCCCGTTTGCCATGTCGTATAGACAATGATGCAAACACGTCATACAAATATAAAGCACATAATATCACACATCATTTAATTGACTCGTTAACTACACCTGCACCTCACACATGACACTAGAACAACATATCCCACATGCAATCATAACCATTTAACTTTAAGCCCGACTCTCCCTGACCAACCCTTAACACGTCACACATTAATAACCCATATCTCTAGCTTACACATTTCTATGAGCACACCATAAACCCTATGACTTTTAAATAAGCATTTTATACTCAAAGCATATTGGGTTAGAACCCGAAACCCTTAACACGATTAATTTTATTAACGCCTCATGAAAGTATGTACGATAGCCCCAAAACAGTAAAACGTTTAAAAGAGGGGGATTAGAAACTCACCGGTTGCGAAGGTCCGAGCCTGCTCTGCAATCGTCCTCTTGCTCAACTCAAGAACCTGTCAAACGTACTATCACACGATCAGACTACATTCTAAATGTACGTTGAAAACACATAACAATAATTAAATCCCAAAGCCCAATCTTCTCTGCTCGTCTCATCATCCTTGCCAAAACCCGATGTTCACTCAAACTGGATCTTCCTGGATCCGCTTAGAACTCGAATACCCGGACTCGGATACATGCAAGCATGCACACGTCCATGCAATCCCTAATCCCACGAGCATACCCGTACTTGAATTGGGTTCCATACACGCATGCATGCCATGCAAAGACACTAGCCTAGTCCATCGGGTGTACGAGCCGCCCCGTACTCCGCCGTCTCCATCGTCATCTGTAATATCCAAGATTTTTCCGACATACTTTTTCTAAACCTTTGTGCGTATTAAAATTTAAATTCTGGAAAATCTATTAAAAGCCTATAAAGTATTAAGTTATTTGATATATATATTTAAGAAAAACCAATATATTTAAAGATATATATATATATATATCATATGGATAAATACATTAAATTCTTAAAACTTATAATTATATATACAACATAATTAATAAACTTATTTCAAATACTAAAACTTATAAACTTAAATCTTAGAAATTATTTTTATAAAATTATAAAATAATAAAAAGGGTATAAAACTTATCAAACTTATTTAGTTTTATAAAAATAAAACATATTTATTTTTATATAAAAGTCCATGGACCAAAACTGTCAATTTCTAAAACTTGTTTTAAACTTAAATCTATGTTTTAACATAAAATGTTAAAGGTTTCAAACTTCAGGGACCAAAAGTGTAAATATCATAAACTTCTGAAACTAGAACCAGTCTTAGGTTAGAATCCCGGGTTCACCCTCGTTTATTCAAAAAACACTTTTCCGGCCAAATTCGATGAACCTCGAGCTCCTCATCAGGCGTGCGACCTAAACCTAACACCATTCAATGCTTGATTTCGAGTCTGACGCCCGCGTGGTTCAAGATTTAACTCATTTTCGTTCACCTGTAAACCTCCCAAGGGTACGGGCATTAAACGTTAAAATTGATTATAAATACCTGTTGGAACACATTAACGACATCACACTTCATCTTCCCATTATCTCAATTCCATCAAATTGCACCTACACAGCTCGATCAAACTCGGAGACAGCCGACCCAGAACCCGTTCGCACTCGTTTCATTTTCAATTCAGGTAATTTAGATGGTTAATATCTTCGTTTTCATCCAAGGAACGAAAGCCCTCTGTCAATTTGTAATGACAGAGGGTTAATCAGTTCGTATTTAGGAGAATTGATTCTAGGGTTCATAAGGAAAATGGGGGGCGATTTGAGAATGTGTTTATGTATTTTCTTTTCCGTGTTTACACTCAACGAGACCCATAGTCGGGTGGTTTGTGCGCTTGTATGTGGACTCGGGTGGCCCGGGTTCGAATCCGGCCAACCCGAGTTTTGTTACATTTATTTTTTTAGCCCTTTTAAGCAAGTTTTTAATCTTTTAATTATTTTTATAAAATCTGTTAAACTTTTATAAATTTAAAAATCAATTTTATTTACACTTTTATATTCTGAAACATTTTTAATTAAATAAAACTTAGTTAAACTTATAATATTTAATTCTTTAAAAATAGTTTTAAATACTTAAAAACTATAAAAATGCTTTTAAACCTTATAAAACTTATACATTCAATATAAACTCAGAAACTTTAATTTGTTATTTATGATCTGAAATAATAAACTTATTTTGTTTAAAAACTTTAAATTAATTATTAAACTTTCATTTAACAGAAAACTTATATAATATTTATAAAATCAGAAAAAATTTATAAAACTTACATATTAATTAGAAAACAGAAAACTTATAAACTTGTGCATTTTATAAATGTTGTATCTAATTCATTCAAGGCTTGTCTACCTATTTATTTATTTAAAGCAAGAAAATAAATATACATTGTTAGAAATTTATAAACTTATAAAAACAAACACTATAACCTTAATAAAATCTTAGATTTGTACATTTTATAAAACTTATATTTTATATAAACAGAAAACATATTTGTTTATATAAAATTTAAACATGAGAAATAAATATACTTAATTTATTTTTAGAATGTTTATAAATTTATAAAGTTTATAAAATAAAATTGAAACTTTAAAATATTTATAAACTTATAAACCTTATTTAAATACTTATAAACTTAAAGGAAACTTTACTTAAGATTTTATAAACGTGTGGTTTCATTTGAAACTTTAAAAACATTTATACACTTATAGTTAAAAATATAAACTTATTAAGAAGTACTATTTAACACTTTATAAACTTATAATTGCAAGTATTTATCATATGTTAAACATTATTGAAATACAAGTTAAGTTGTAAACAAATACTTGATACTTTAATAAATCTTGAAAGATTTATATTAATTTATTTTAGATAATTATCTATCCTTAATAATTATTTATTCTTTAAATAACTATTATGAATCCATAATCATTATTTAACCTTTAAATAATTATTAGTAATCTTTAATAATTATTTAGTCTTTCAATTAAATTATCCTTAGAATCTTATTCATAAAATACTAGAAAGCTATTTTAAATTATTATTACCTAACTTATGTAATTAATAATTATAAAGCTTTCTAAATAATTATTTTTAATTAATAATTATTCTATACTATAAACTTATTAAACTCTGATATCCAAGTCTTGTGTTATTTATTCAAAACCCTATTTGAAACTTTAAATCTAAACTTTATAAACACGAATATTCCCGTCTCTCATTCGGAACCCTAGTCAATCTTAGAAATCCTAGATATTTTACCATAGCCTTATAGGATCAAACTTGAAACTTTAGACTTATGTTCTTAGGCTTGTTGTGAGGATATCCTCTCTCAAAATCTTGCTACACCAAATTCTTGTTGGACACTCTTGCATCATTCCAAGTGAGTATACTTAGCTCTTTTTCCTTTTATTTATAAACTTGGGGTGAAACATGTATCAAAACTTATACAATTCTTGTACAACTATGCTCACATGTTTATGCTTGTGTTATTATGCTTGAGACTTGCATGCTTAAATTAAACTTAATACTAGCATATTTGTCACAACCCGACCAGGGGGCTAGGCGTAACGATCGACTACCAAAACAAAACACAGCGGAAATAACGTGACATATAATTTATAAATGTCATTGGTCCAACTAAGTCAAATTATACATTTACAAAGGTTCATATAAACTAAACACTAACTAAATATAATGAAACAATGGATTCTATCTTCTCATCAAGGCTTTCTCGGGTAGAATCTATGGCTTGACATAAGTCTTCTAAGGAATCATCTATCTTCAAGCAAGCTCGTGTCTAGGTTGCTAATTTCCAAACTCGAGAATGGTACCTGAATACATGCTTAAAAATATTGTGTCAACTAAAAAGTTGGTGAGTTCACGAGTTTAGTTAATAGAACATTTATATTGAGAATCCAAATATGTATGGTGTAAAATTAAACAAGTTCACAATCAACCCTGTGCCCACAACCTGTGGACATCTAGAAATAATAATATTCCCCTAACCCATACCCCTTATTGTTATGGGTCTAATTACTCATGTCTGCCAACATAAGTTTAAAACTGTTAAACGAATATATGTCACTAGATATTTATCATCATTATATGATTATCATCCCATGAGAGGTTGTCCCGGTTACGTCGGGCCCATGGTGTGCGGGGGTTTCACCAGATAGTACTACCCATATATTCGCTGGCTCCAAAGGAGTTAATGATTGTGTGCTAAAGTTCGGGGATTCGTTATGGCAGCTAAAAATGGCCTTATTTAATTAATACACCAAGTATGTAACAAAATAGAAGCATGTAATCACCCCAAAAAGTTTAAGTAAAGAGGGGAAAAGCACATGAACTCACCTGGTAATCTTGTATGTGTCCAAACAATATGCTAAAGTTACGAGCTTGCTATCGTGTGCAGTTGTCAAAACAAATCCTAATTATAATGGTGACATTAGTATATTGTACTAGAGTAATGTCATGAACCGTGTGGTTGAGCTCGACCGATTCGTTAAAGTGTTGTGTCGTTTTAGTAAAAGTCTCGGGTTGTAAACCTTCATTTATTATTCTAATATTTGTACTATAAAAGTGTTGGTTTGACTTAGCATTCATATATAATGGTAACACTTGTGTAAATGTTCTACTAGGAGTAGTTAAATGATGTTTCGACCCAAATCAAAGTAATACTATAGATTATAATAATGGTTTGATTCAAATAAAGTATTACTAAATACTATTTACATAACGTATATGTGTATAAAAATAAATATATTTGAGTAGTTATATTTGTTTTGAAAATAATAATCAAAGTATATTGTATATAAGTATGAAAGATTTCACCAATATATATGTATGTTATATATCACAGGTATTAACCCTAGTTATAGGGATTGGTTTGCAAGTATTTGATAAAATGCCTAAACTTGTATTTACATGACGCCACATAAAAATATATTTGTATCGAAAGTAAATATTTGAAATTTATAAAATGTTTGTATGTATAAATATACATAAGATATGTATAAAGTATTATATCAAATATCGTTTTCATTCGCTAATAATATGGTTAAGTAAGCATGTATGTATATGTAAGTGAAATAAGGTTATACATGTTTAAATACGTTTTGGGTAGTAGCAACATAAGCATAAGTATAGCAATTTTACTATGTAATAAAAAGTAAATGTTGTATAAAAATAATAATAGTAAGCAATAAAAGTAGTGATATCCCTTAAGATATATAGTTCGTGTAAACAAATAGTAGTACTAATATTAATAAAAATATTTAATATTAGGATAAAACTTAATTTAGGTTTTAGTAGTTGAAAATAATAATAACAACAATGCTAATAACCTTAATAAAGGTAAAGATATATATTTACATAAAGTTAATAGTTATAATATTATATTAAAAATAATGTTAACGATAATAATAATAATTATTATAGTAATAACTAATAAAAGCAACGGTAATAAGTATACATCTTTAATAATTGTAAAATTAATAATAGTAATATTAATAATATCATTAATTATAAGTATAACATTTTATGTAAAGAAAATATCAATTTGTAAGGTTTCAATATAAACACATTTTTTATAGTAATAATACTAATGATGAACATAACATTTTTACTAACAACTTTTATAGGGGTATTACTTAATTTCAAATAAGCATTTATAGTACTAATATCTACATAAAAATAGTAACAATAACAATAATTAACCTTATTGTTAATAACTATAATAACTAATAAAAGTAATGTTGTTAATAAAAATAATAATAATAATAATAAATGATAATAATAGCTTAATAAATATACATATAATAATAGAAATACTTATATTTATATATTATAGTTATCTCATATAAAACAAGTGTTCGTCCATTACTATCTTTATATATATTATATATGTCGTTATAAGTTTCGTGTATTTTATAAATACCCGTTTTTAATTTATATCCATTATTCCGCTTATATAATTGTATTTATCACGGTTTTTATAATTTTAGTGTAACCAATATTATATATTTTATGAGTGTGTGTATATAATTATATTTCTAAGTAAAGCGTTTAATTTCTACAACTAAATGTATATACTTATGTTTATATATTCAGTTTTTATAAATTTTGGTTTATAAATAATTATATAAGTGTATAGACATGTATATTTATATACCTAAGAAATATTTTGGATTATAATTAAATGTATATATATGTGCATATATATAGATTTTATATTTTCTCTTTGTTCGGACGGAGACCCAGTTATTACAAATACACGAACGAGGTTCGATTTTACATCTAAATCCCGAGTGGTCGGGATCGAGTCGGTTTAGCTCAACTAACTATTACACACGTTTACAACTTTACAAATTACAAAAATAAATACAAATTCAACGGGCGTTTATACCTCACTACTCAGACACGAATCTGCTCGTTTGACGACCCGTTTGACTCGGTTTCGCATCCGTGTCGTTTTCTAGCTCGCCGTTTCTGCCGTTGACCGTCTTTGACCCGTATTGACCAGGTTTGACCTGAGTTGACCGAAACCTGGGACTGTGGGGAACGATCCAAACAGTCCCGCCTATCCGGGAGATCTCAAGTCTTAGCCATTACCTGTCCAAAACCACCATTTCACACCTGGGAATGAAACCCGACCATTTAGTCACTCGGTTTAACCGAAAACTTTAATGGAATCGTTAAATAGAATTCAAACGTGAAGACATATGTGGGTTTATACCCGGAAGCAGATGGACATGGAATGAAAAGGAAAAAAAGAAAACTGACTTGTGGCTTACCTTGACCTCGCCGGAAAGGCGAAGACGGCCGGAAAATCGTATTCAGCCGGAACCCTAGTTTTGGGTGCCGGAAAGACGAGCCTGGCCGCCACAACCCTCCTTCCTTTTTGCCAGCCGAGACCACCCAACATCACCACCATTCTTCCGTCACCTGTCTAGTTACTGCCGTTGCCGCTGATGTGGAGCCACCACCACTGCCGGGTGTTGGTCAGAGGGGCCGCTAGAGGTGGCCGACCTCCTCCCCTACCGGATCCTTCTTTCACTCGTGGCGCGCTCTCTCTCTCTCTCTCTTGAGATTTAGGGTTTGCGTGGATTTGGGTTTTTGAGTGAAAAAAAAATGGAGTGAAGGATAAGAGGGGACGGTGAAGGTGGTGGGGTTGTTATGCCGCCGTGGCTCCGCCGTAGCGGGGTTGGAATCCGACCGGAAGAGAGGGCTCCCCCTCTCTCTCTCTCTCCCCCGTATTCTCCCTTTCTCTCTAGGATTTTGGGGTTTGTAAAAGGATGATGGGAAGGAATTTGGTGGAGTGTTTTAAGAGTGGTTTTAAAATAAATCAACTAGTTTTAATTAAGTAGTGGTTTGGTAAACCATTTGCTGGTTTTAATTAATACTAGTGGCTGGTATACTAAAAAGGAAAATAGAAATTAAAATAAAGTCAATCTCTTGGATTTTGTTTTCAAGATTTTATGCAGGATTTGCAAAGATTTCGTGGGAATAATTTAAAATAGAAAGACAATTATTTAAATTAGTTAAAAGGTTTTTAGAAGAAGGATAAAATCAGTATAAACTAGACTGGTTTTGACATATCGCGTGTTCACTCGAGTCTCTGTTTCGCAAGATAAATTTGTATCCTAATTCTATAATTCTTAAAATAATAAGACGCGGTAATAAACATAATTTAAATATTTATCTCGTAAGATTTCCGTTTTGACTGCTGTCCAAGCCGGTATGCGTCGACACCGCAGGTATCGTACGTGTCCGCTCCAAATAAACGTTTCGCACCCCGTTTAATAAATAATATTATTAATAATAACTAAAAATATAAATAATTATTTAATTTATTTTCTTAATTACGCAGCTCTAGAATAGTCGGATAACGCTCCTGTACCGCGTGTCTAACCGCGGATGCTCAAATTAAACGTTTCGCGTCTCGAGATGAATTATTATTTTATAATTCCTTGAATTATAAGCCGTGGAAATATATATGTCATTTAAATATTCGTTCTGTATAAACTCCGTCCGGGCTGTTGCCTAAGCCGGTACATGTTGACACCGCGCGTGCCACAAGCGCTTTCTCAGATTAACGATCCGTGCTCTGATAATTTATATTATTTATTAATACTAATATTTATTAAGTATAATAGTAAATAACTATATATTTTATTATGCTATTTCTAAAATAGTCGGTATCGCTCTTGTACCGCGTGTTCACACGCGTCCGCTGCGGGTAAAACGTGTCGCGTTCTGAAAGTACTTGTTACTTCTTTAAATAATAACAATATTAATATTTTATTATGATAGGTATAAAGTAAATACTCGTTACGTTATTTAATTATACCGGATCTAGCAAAATCCGTTGACGTCTACACCGGTGTTTGTTGCTGTCGCGCATCCAACGTCGTATATCTCGAGTATAAGTTCCTAATCAGTCGCCGAACATATACTAGTATTTGTTAATATTATTTATTTGGGGTTTGAAGTCTAAAATTTTTATCACGTCGGATAATCGGTAATAACTCGCACTAGCGCGTTAATCGTTTTAACAATTCTCCGCTTAAACGGTTTAGTTCGTAATTATTATAAATTATATCGAATCGTGTAACGATCCGTCAAGTAATGTCTCTTAGTTCGTTTTGGATTTGGTTCATATAATGGGCCTTTAGTTGGGCTCTTAATGGGTCAAGTCTGGTTATCTACGGTTGGGCCAAGCCCAATGGGCCTAGTTCATTTGTGTAAACATAATGTTTTTATTGGGTTCTAAATGGAAGCCCAACGTGTTCGAGTTTGTTATCCAAGAGTTCAAGTATAAAAATAAGTAACACATAAAAAAAAAAAATCAGACCCTAAATTTAGGGTTGTTACAGTCTCCCCTTGTTAAAGAAATTTCGTCCTCGAAATTTAAGTTTTTGTTATTTTCTAAAATTTGATTATGAATCTCAATAGTAGTGTAAGTTTTTAAACCACTTGACGAATTTGAAGGGAATAGAGGTTTTTAAGTCAAGGTTTTAAGGGCAAAAAATGACAATCAGATCTTAAAAGTTTTAAGTAGATAAGACAAACTTATCTAGTTTAATGCGACGAGCTTATGGTAATGTTTAATTTTAATAGCTTGAGAATCAAAGGAAGAATTTTCGATGGCTTGATGAAAGGTAACAGACGGTTGGCTTTATCATATGAAGTCGGTATTTTGGCTAAGGGGCTCATAGAGACTTCCATAGTGTAAGTTTAGATAATTCTAATGAAATGACAATTGATCTTAAAATAAAATATGATATGGAATGTAAGTAAGTGGTTATTTCTATATATGGAAAAATAAGTATGACAAAGGATGTCGTAAATGATCCATACACCGGGGGGGTGGTTTACTACGTATTCATCGGGGTTAGCTCTAGACGGTTGATATCATCGTCATAGCTAAGGAAAGAAAATAATGCAAGTATGTGTGGGAACTCTTGGCAAGAGATCACACACATAATTCTTATTATTTGATGATTATTTCTCCTAGATATAGGTTATAGGAAGGTTTCAGAATAGGAGCTAGCGAAGGGTCTAAAAGGGATTAAACAGATAATTTACTTAAAAGACAATGCAGCAGATCGAAATCAAGTAGATGACTGTTTATCACAAGAAGGTTTAAAAGGAGATTGATTGGGTAGATTACTTGGAAGGCTATATATAATAGTTCAAAATCAGGCAATGGGTCATTTGTCACAAGGAATTGGCGTCTTGAAAAGTTCGTATTTGCGGAACATAGGATTCTTGTCGATATAGAATAAGAGATTTTCACTTAAATGTGGTCCGTTGAGGGGGGGGGGGGTTATTGATTTAGTCTGATTCGTCGGGAGTAAGGATGACATTTTCTTTCGCAACTTCCTTGGTGTTGAGTGGAAATACTTGAGGCGTGTTGATAATAGTTATCTAGGTAGTGAAGTAGACATTTAAGATATGGAAGGAAATTTCAAGGAAACAAGATCTCCTAAGAATGATTATGGGCTTCCCAAGTCTATTTCGTTGATAACAGTTGGCACAAAATGGCCGTCGATCGGTGTAGGGCTATATCTTCACGGGGTATAGGTCGAATAATCAACATGGAGATAACAGAATTTCACGAAGTCGTCAACTGTGAAGTCGTCGGCTTCCAAGGTTTCTCTGAATGGATGCATAGTTATTCAAACAGGATGAGAAGAAAATTGAAATCAGGTTTGAAAATGGATTTGTTTGCTAGGAATTCCTAATGGTAGAGAGGGTTTATAAGCCTATCCGAAAACCATACGTTTATAAGCGTTTATTTCATTATTTTACACCTTTATAGGCACGTATGACCTCCTATATGTCCAAACCATTAAAGATAATAAATTTATAGATTATTAAGTTCATAAACATGACTCATAACAACTTATGGCTCAAAACTTGAAAAGATAGCAAAAACCGTCGTGAAACCGTCGAAAACGGAATTCACAATCTTGTTTACTCAAAAATGATATTTTTACCAATAAAATTACAAACTCGGAATTCTTCAAAGCACATAAGCCCTAAATAAAGAGTTTCCCAAAAAGAATTACCCAAAAACATTTTTCTAAACGATCGCACGATTTAAAACGAGTTTAAAAGCCATAAATTGGGAAACATAGCTAAACACCTTAAAAAATTATGAAATTTTACAAAGAACTTTCTAATACTAATTTAAACATAGGAAAATATTTATTAGGTGCAGATCTCCATTTACTATGAAAAATGTTTAACGTATGTAAAATAAATCGGAAACTATTTGAATTTTTAATAAATGGTGAATCTGATCAAAATCTGAGTTTTATAATTTTTAGGACTTACATATACTGTATTAAGACTATTTAAAATATAAAATCTAATTAATAATTATTAGGAATTTAGGTCATTTTTAGAGAATTAAATGCACTAAAAATATAAAAATTTAGAAAATAATTATATAAAAATTATTTTTATACCTTATGAGTCATAATCTACTGTAGAAAAATATAACTTAGAAGTTTTAAGGTAATTTTAATTATTTAAGAATATATGTCATTTGAAAGCGTTAAAACATTAGTTAATTAAGTAAAAGTAACAAAAAAATACAATAGTTATAAACTTTTATTTTTCCATAAAATTTTTGTCTTATATAACTTAAATAGTATGGGTTTCCAATGAAAGTGAAAATTTTAATTTTATCAACATTTGGGTAATAGATTTGATGTATATGGTACTAGTTGTTAAACTTGAGCTTTTGTAAAAACTATTCTTTGAATCAAGTCTTAAATTCTCAATAGGAATTCGAAACCAGGAAAGGGTTAAGTGTTCCTTTGTGAGGAGTTGATGAAAAGGTTGCACTGAGAGGAAACCGCTTCATAAAATGTGGTCTAATGTCATGGGAGACGAGATAAGTCTTTAGTGTTCCAAGTTGACCGATGCTTCCGCCATGCTTGATCCAAATCTTCTCATCTTCTTCGAGGTAGTAGGAACTCAGATAGGGAGTATAGTTAGTGAAGTAATGAAGTTAGAATATGGCTAGCGTTTGATAATGGGTCAACGAATGTGTTGTTAAGGATAATATAGTTGATATATGAGGATGTGAAATCGAAATAATGTTGTTCATGAGCGATCTATGATAACTTGTATAATAGTGTCAAAGGAATTGAAAGGAAAAGTAGTTCAGTTATCATGGAAAAACATAGTTGAGTCGAGTTTCTTAAGGAGAGTATTGATTTATAAATATACAAGGGTGAATTGAGCAAATGAATGCCTCTTTATCGTCAAGGGTTGTTTTAATTTAAGAAGAGTTTTATGTTTGTGGCTTACGCATATGGGGACCCGATAGGATTTCCTAGAATTCACATGTGCATGTAAGCTCTCAATTACGTGATATCAAGTGTAATTGTCAACTTACTCACAGGATCACTCTAGTAGTCTCCTAGCATAGTCATATTGTATGCGTGCACTAAGGTTATTTTAAGTTTTGGTGTGAGAGTAACCATCCTAAAGTGTACTTACAAGTCGAGGTCTTAAAAGTCATGTCTCGAGGTTACTTAGATCTCCTAATGTACTAAAATTGTAATCAAAGCCATAGTAGTTTCAGAGTCCTAAGGGTGAGGATCCTTAAGGTGTTTTCGGTTAGAGCCTAGGAATCCTAAGGGAAACCTAATTCGCTAAAACCGCTGGCTCTGATACCAATCTGTCACAACCCGACCAGGGGGCTAGGCGTAACGATCGACTACCAAAACAAAACACAGCGGAAATAACGTGACATATAATTTATAAATGACATTGGTCCAACTAAGTCAAATTATACATTTACAAAGGTTCATATAAACTAAACACTAACTAAATATAATGAAACAATGGATTCTATCTTCTCATCAAGGCTTTCTCGGGTAGAATCTATGGCTTGACATAAGTCTTCTAAGGAATCATCTATCTTCAAGCAAGCTCGTGTCTAGGTTGCTAATTTCCAAACTCGAGAATGGTACCTGAATACATGCTTAAAAATATTGTGTCAACTAAAAAGTTGGTGAGTTCACGAGTTTAGTTAATAGAACATTTATATTGAGAATCCAAATATGTATGGTGTAAAATTAAACAAGTTCACAATCAACCCTGTGCCCACAACCTGTGGACATCTAGAAATAATAATATTCCCCTAACCCATACCCCTTATTGTTATGGGTCTAATTACTCATGTCTGCCAACATAAGTTTAAAACTGTTAAACGAATATATGTCACTAGATATTTATCATCATTATATGATTATCATCCCATGAGAGGTTGTCCCGGTTACGTCGGGCCCATGGTGTGCGGGGGTTTCACCAGATAGTACTACCCATATATTCGCTGGCTCCAAAGGAGTTAATGATTGTGTGCTAAAGTTCGGGGATTCGTTATGGCAGCTAAAAATGGCCTTATTTAATTAATACACCAAGTATGTAACAAAATAGAAGCATGTAATCACCCCAAAAAGTTTAAGTAAAGAGGGGAAAAACACATGAACTCACCTGGTAATCTTGTATGTGTCCAAACAATATGCTAAAGTTACGAGTTTGCTATCGTGTGCAGTTGTCAAAACAAATCCTAATTATAATGGTGACATTAGTATATTGTACTAGAGTAATGTCATGAACCGTGTGGTTGAGCTCGACCGATTCGTTAAAGTGTTGTGTCGTTTTAGTAAAAGTCTCGGGTTGTAAACCTTCATTTATTATTCTAATATTTGTACTATAAAAGTGTTGGTTTGACTTAGCATTCATATATAATGGTAACACTTGTGTAAATGTTCTACTAGGAGTAGTTAAATGATGTTTCGACCTAAATCAAAGTAATACTAAATATTATAATAATGGTTTGATTCAAATAAAGTATTACTAAATACTATTTACATAACGTATATGTGTATAAAAATAAATATATTTGAGTAGTTATATTTGTTTTGAAAATAATAATCAAAGTATATTGTATATAAGTATGAAAGATTTCACCAATATATATGTATGTTATATATCACAGGTATTAACCCTAGTTATAGGGATTGGTTTGCAAGTATTTGATAAAATGCCTAAACTTGTATTTACATGACGCCACATAAAAATATATTTGTATCGAAAGTAAATATTTGAAATTTATAAAATGTTTGTATGTATAAATATACATAAGATATGTATAAAGTATTATATCAAATATCGTTTTCATTCGCTAATAATATGGTTAAGTAAGCATGTATGTATATGTAAGTGAAATAAGGTTATACATGTTTAAATACGTTTTGAGTAGTAGCAACTATAAGCATAAGTATAACAATTTTACTATGTAATAAAAAGTAAATGTTGTATAAAAATAATAATAGTAAGCAATAAAAGTAGTGATATCCCTTAAGATATATAGTTCGTGTAAACAAATAGTAGTACTAATATTAATAAAAATATTTAATATTAGGATAAAACTTAATTTAGGTTTTAGTAGTTGAAAATAATAATAACAACAATGCTAATAACCTTAATAAAGGTAAAGATATATATTTACATAAAGTTAATAGTTATAATATTATATTAAAAATAATGTTAACGATAATAATAATAATTATTATAGTAATAACTAATAAAAGCAACGGTAATAAGTATACATCTTTAATAATTGTAAAATTAATAATAGTAATATTAATAATATCATTAATTATAAGTATAACATTTTATGTAAAGAAAATATCAATTTGTAAGGTTTCAATATAAACACATTTTTTATAGTAATAATACTAATGATGAACATAACATTTTTACTAACAACTTTTATAGGGGTATTACTTAATTTCAAATAAGCATTTATAGTACTAATATCTACATAAAAATAGTAACAATAACAATAATTAACCTTATTGTTAATAACTATAATAACTAATAAAAGTAATGTTGTTAATAAAAATAATAATAATAATAATAAATGATAATAATAGCTTAATAAATATACATATAATAATAGCAATACTTATATTTATATATTATAGTTATCTCATATAAAACAAATGTTCGTCCATTACTATCTTTATATATATTATATAAGTCGTTATAAGTTTCGTGTATTTTATAAATACCCGTTTTTAATTTATATCCATTATTCCGCTTATATAATTGTATTTATCACGGTTTTTATAATTTTAGCGTAACCAAATTATATATTTTATGAGTGTGTATATAATTATATTTCTAAGTAAAGCGTTTAATTTCTACAACTAAATGTATATACTTATGTTTATATATTCAGTTTTTATAAATTTTGGTTTATAAATAATTATATAAGTGTATAGACATGTATATTTATATACCTAAGAAATATTTTGGATTATAATTAAATGTATATATATGTGCATATATATAGATTTTATATTTTCTCTTTGTTCGGACGGAGACCCAGTTATTACAAATACACGAACGAGGTTCGATTTTACATCTAAATCCCGAGTGGTCGGGATCGAGTCGGTTTAGCTCAACTAACTATTACACACGTTTACAACTTTACAAATTACAAAAATAAATACAAATTCAACGGGCGTTTATATCTCACTACTCAGACACGAATCTGCTCGTTTGACGACCCGTTTGACTCGGTTTCGCATCCGTGTCGTTTTCTAGCTCGCCGTTTCTGCCGTTGACCGTCTTTGACCCGTATTGATCAGGTTTGACCTGAGTTGACCCGTATTTTGTTTTCAAGATTTTATGCAGGATTTGCAAAGATTTCGTGGGAATAATTTAAAATAGAAAGACAATTATTTAAATTAGTTAAAAGGTTTTTAGAAGAAGGATAAAATCAGTATAAACTAGACTGGTTTTGACATATCGCGTGTTCACTCGAGTCTCTGTTTCGCAAGATAAATTTGTATCCTAATTCTATAATTCTTAAAATAATAAGACGCGGTAATAAACATAATTTAAATATTTATCTCGTAAGATTTCCGTTTTGACTGCTGTCCAAGCCGGTATGCGTCGACACCGCAGGTATCGTACGTGTCCGCTCCAAATAAACGTTTCGCACCCCGTTTAATAAATAATATTATTAATAATAACTAAAAATATAAATAATTATTTAATTTATTTTCTTAATTACGCAGCTCTAGAATAGTCGGATAACGCTCCTGTACCGCGTGTCTAACCGCGGATGCTCAAATTAAACGTTTCGCGTCTCGAGATGAATTATTATTTTATAATTCCTTGAATTATAAGCCGTGGAAATATATATGTCATTTAAATATTCGTTCTGTATAAACTCCGTCCGGGCTGTTGCCTAAGCCGGTACATGTTGACACCGCGCGTGCCACAAGCGCTTTCTCAGATTAACGATCCGTGCTCTGATAATTTATATTATTTATTAATACTAATATTTATTAAGTATAATAATAAATAACTATATATTTTATTATGCTATTTCTAAAATAGTCGGTATCGCTCTTGTACCGCGTGTTCACACGCGTCCGCTGCGGGTAAAACGTGTCGCGTTCTGAAAGTACTTGTTACTTCTTTAAATAATAACAATATTAATATTTTATTATGATAGGTATAAAGTAAATACTCGTTACGTTATTTAATTATACCGGATCTAGCAAAATCCGTTGACGTCTACACCGGTGTTTGTTGCTGTCGCGCATCCAACGTCGTATATCTCGAGTATAAGTTCCTAATCAGTCGCCGAACATATACTAGTATTTGTTAATATTATTTATTTGGGGTTTGAAGTCTAAAATTTTTATCACGTCGGATAATCGGTAATAACTCGCACTAGCGCGTTAATCGTTTTAACAATTCTCCGCTTAAACGGTTTAGTTCGTAATTATTATAAATTATATCGAATCGTGTAACGATCCGTCAAGTAATGTCTCTTAGTTCGTTTTGGATTTGGTTCATATAATGGGCCTTTAGTTGGGCTCTTAATGGGTCAAGTCTGGTTATCTACGGTTAGGCCAAGCCCAATGGGCCTAGTTCATTTGTGTAAGCATAATGTTTTTATTGGGTTCTAAATGGAAGCCCAACGTGTTCGAGTTTGTTATCCAAGAGTTCAAGTATAAAAATAAGTAACACATAAACAAAAAAAAAATCAGACCCTAAATTTAGGGTTGTTACAATATCCATTAACTTTGATCAAGCCTATAGTAACAATGATAGATCTATTGTATTTGACCAATCCACCTAGATTGATTGACCATTCGGGGGAGCCCATGGTGATTGTTACTGAATTTAAACTTTAAACTTTTAAGGGTAACCTCGGGTTATGCCTAAACTTGGTTGGAGGATTGATATGCACAATGTTTAACATGTTTTTTCTCACACTTATACTGTAGAATGCATGACATAGTGAATTGTAATACTTTTCAAAAACTTTGCAAAAACTATGTTAAAATCTTCGTATCTCACAAACTATTTTTAGTTGACATTTTACTTTCATGTTTCACGTACACTAGCATGAGACTTGCTTATGATCACATAGGATGTTTTGGACTTAGAACTTGTCAAATTAAACTTTGTATCTTGTTATGCTTGTTTATTACTTGTATTGTAAAATTGAAAGCATTAATGAAATTATTTAAACCTTAATAGTCAACCTTGTGCTTTTGAACAATCGCGTCCGCCCCGACGTATAATCCGTCGTCTGTTGGGGTGTGACATCATCCTCTTCGGCTACTCTACTCGGTTTACCCTTTTCTCTTCGCCGGAACAAAGCCACCCCCGTAGAATACTTTCACCGGCTTTACCGGTAGCTACCACCACTCCTCCTGTCTCTCTCTCCCGGTCGTCGTCTACCACCACCTCCGGTCTACACCCTCCACTTCGACAGACCACGCACCACCGTTTCACCCTCACACTGCCTCCTTCTGCACTCGTGACCACCACCACAGCCGGCCACCCGTCCCACCCTCGTCTCCTTTGCTGTCCACCGTGACTGCAGCTGTAAAAACCCTCATCGGGTTCTTCTTGTGTTAACCGGAACATGAAACAAAAGAACAAGGATTGAGGGTTACCTTACGCATAGTGAAGTTCCTTTAGCCGGAAGCTGCCGTGAACTGTCGTCGTATGCCGCCCGGAAACCATCGCCGTCCTCCTCCCGGACTCTCCTTCTCTCGATGCTGCCGTTCACCGTAAACCTAGGCCGAATGGCCTAGGGTTTGAGCAAAGAGGGTATTTATACCTCTTAATGTTTCGTCTCGGGTCCCTCCTGATTCATTCGACGCGTTTCCATCTCGAACTATCTTTAAATGGCCAATGGCTTCTATTTGTGTAGTTAAACGCCCCTTGATATATCAGCTCCATTAATTATCCATTCGGGTCGTCCACTAACTCAAACCACCAGTTTACGGATTTTTGGGATGTTACATAGTGCCTTTGTGGGTTATCAATGGTATAAAGGTTGTACAACTGGCGATGTAAGGGTAACGGCAGTTACTCGGGGTTAACGTGACCCGGGAATGATGTCACTCGGGGCTTGCGTGTTCTATAAGTGATAAAAGGAACGATGTGACCTTGGACCTAGGAGTCTTAAAGGAGATGAATGATACTACCGTATCGAGCTATGAGTCATAAGGGCGATGTTATTACCTTATTTACTTACGAGTCGTAAGGGCGAGGAATGAAGGTTAATGAAATGGACGGAAAGAACGATGATACGGATTTAGACAAATAAATGTATAACTTAATGAATGTTTTAATGACGTATGTAAATGAGGAATGCATGTATGCCCTATTTTCTTAGTGAATGTCAAAACCCTAACGAACGATTGAACAAATGATAAACTATTTCCTAAAATGAATGAAAGACTTGAACTCACCAACGTTAGCTAACTTTTAGTATGCATGGCAGGTTAAGGGTAGATGATGGATGATGGATGTTGCTTGGCTACTCGAGGAGTTACCCTGCGCTATGAGACTGACATCCTATATGAATGATTTGAGTGACTGATGTTTAATACAATGTTTTAATTAGATGTGTTTTTATGATGATGTAATGACGTTAATTTCCGTTGCTTATTTTATTTGAAGTTTAAGAACTCTTTGTGAATGAGTAAATCCAACACGTGAGACCTCTCGGGTTTGGGGCCTTACAAGTTGGTATCCAAGCAATAGTTTGAGAGATCCCCGATGTCTGGACTTAAACTGAGAATGGGACCAAATAACGGATGCATGTACGGGTAACTCGAGCCAAAGCATCATACACGAAAGTAGTAAGTGTAGTTTTGCCTTAGTAAGTATAGTTTTACCTTCTTAATAGTTCCTTAGGAAAATTGCATATGCATGTGCACAACTAAAAGAATTAGCTATATGATTATGAAGTTTAGTCACTTAAAGGAGCTTGGACTTGACTTCTATATACTCATTGAAAGATAGGGAGATAAGGTAGTAAATAATAGTGTCAACTAAGAACGTATTAGTGTGCTGAACTTGTATGTATATTATCTTCATGTATTAAAATGAATAGCAAGGATTCGATCCTTAGTGACATCCCAATATTAAAATATTTGGATTATGTTATATTATAAGATGGAAATTCAATCTTCAAGACATTTCCATATATGCATGAGTTTGTACTAGCAGGGCCGGCCCATTGGGTCTGCGGGCAACACACTCGTAGTGGGCCCAACATCTCGAGGGGCCCATTTTTTTTATATATATAGAATTTTCTAGGGTTTAAAAAAATTGAGTCTTTTTTAAAAAGTAATTGGGCCTTTTTAAAAAAAAATTGGGCCTTTTAAAAAAAAAAAATTGGGCCTTTTCCTCATCTGTGACTTGAGCTTAAAAAAAATAAATAAATAAAAATCTATGCTGTTGGGTCTTTTTAAAAAAATAATTGGGCCAGACCAACAACAAGTCCACAACAAGAAGCTGTTGATCGACTTCATCAGCGCTCCACGACCAGAAGTTGACTTCCCTCCACCAGACGCTCTTGTTGCTGCCTCCGCCCGCCGGACGCTGCTGTTGCATCCACCACTGCCGCCGGCTTCCGCCTTAAACCACATGTCGCCGCCCATCAAACACTCTTTTTCCTTCCTTTACACTCCATGTGGTTGTCATTCTCTTAACCTTACCTTATATGATGTGGCTAATAGTTGTCTTAAAGGAAAGAAGTTTTTAGACACATCCAACGGGTTTATACTATATTTGCAAACTCTATTATCCGGTGGCAAATTTTGATAGATAATGTTAAAGGTTGGAGTCTTAAGTCATTATCTCAAACTCGTTGGGGACTCCGTGTTGAGAGTGTTAAGGCTATAAAATTACAACTTGTCGATGTATGAGAGGCTTTAATTCAAGTTGGAGAAAAAGATGGTGATACTGCAATTGCAGATGAAGCAAGTTCACTAGCAGAAAATGAGCTTGGCCGATTTGATTTTTTGGATATTAATGTTGATGAACTTTATATAGAGTTGAAGCTATTTGAGACATCAAGAACAACTGAATTTAGCAACCCTATAGATGTTTTGAACCATTTGAGAGACTTCCTTCATTACCCAACTGCATGTGTTGCATATAGAATATTATTGACAATTCCAGTCACAGTGACATCTGTAGAAAGGAGTTTTTCTAAATTAAAGTTATTGAAATATTACTTGCGGCCCACTATGTCTCCAGAAAGGCTTAACGGATTGGCGATAATTGCTATCGAGAACGAAGTGTTAGAGAGTATATATTGCGAAGAGGTGATTAAAGAATTTGCAGCGAAGAATGCTAGGCGAGCTTCACGAATCATCGGTTAGATATTACGGTATGTCATTCTGATACTATGATTTTATTATGTCTATGCTATAACGTTAATTTTCGTTAAAAAATTAGTTTATAAAAGTATATATTTTGTTATGGGCTTTTTTTTGGCTCGTGTAGGGCATTCGAATCATTGGGACAGACACTGTGTACTAGTTTAAGTGAATCAAGGGTTACACTAAAATGGGCGAAAATGTTAGTGATTTTAGAGTCATCAAACCATTTTGGTTAATCGAGATTTACTTAAGACCAAAAGGATATAAGAATAAACATTGATACGCGTTAGGAGGTGTGAAGTACATGCTCGTTTAAGAGTATTCTTATTTCATGCACCAACGAACCTATGCCCCTCGATGGGGATTGGGGAAAAGGCCCCCGATGGGGTCCAAAGGGCTCTGCCCCTAATGACCAACAACTACGAGCAGTGGTAACCGCCAACTAAAACGTTGTGATAGTTAGTGCCCCTATATAAAGGATATCTTTGGTCTAGTTAATACATCAAATTCACATTCAAAGTCTTGTACAGTTTTTCACAACATAATATCATACTCGTTCTTGTTCCTTATGTCTTATCCGATTAAAGATTTTGGAGTACCACCTAAATTACATATATCCTGAAAGTGATTCTACACGATTCAAAGGACTAACCAGGAAACTCCAAACCTATAAAAGCTACACAAAGTAACTTATTTTGAGCTTGATCATGTTTTTACATTGGTTTAATTCATCAAGAGGCCTATAGGTAGCATGTTTCGTAAATGGATAAGGAAATTATCAATTAGATTCCATTGTGGCAAAAACTAATATCACACATTCTCTGTGGCTATGACATAAACAAGTGTATGACGGAAAGTCTAGACACTTAGCTATTCACATAGCATGTTTTGTGAATTAATCTTGAATAGGGTGATCTCAGTGGTATGTATTAGCCATTAACATTATTATTTATGATCTCACAGTATGTGTTGGATCATAACAAAAAATTTAGCAGATTGTTTTTCAATCTAGCAGATTGCTTGACTAAGGGGTAAGCTTTAAAATAAAGTTTTGTTTTATACTAAAGCAAATTCTACTAAGCCAATCTGAACTTAGAAAAACATCAATTTGTTGTTCAGATCAGTGTGAACTACATTACAAAGGCAGCTTATGGAATAGTGAGCATATATACTTAAATGAGTATCATTTCTATAATCCAGTAAAGATCTAATTTTTATCATTTCAACAAATTCTTTTTATCCCAAAACTCTCCCCTATTCATTTATCATTACTCAAAACCTCCAAAAGAATCATTCACATGAAACCAAACTAAAAAAAACTACCAAGACAGAAAAGCAAAATGTTTCCATAAATTCAAGAAAAAGCGATTGTCTCTATGCACATCCATCTGCAACTCGTCCTGGTTAACTAGGACTCAAGGGTGCACATGAACACGTTGACTTCCATTGACTTGAACAGTTGACACATGACCACGCCGGTTTCCATAACCTTGACCCGTTGACTTCCTTCCATTTCCTTTATTCCTCCACGAACGACTTCTCTGATCATTATTCCCATTAACCACCCACGTTTTATGACTTGACACACACCTCTTGTTGTTCGCATTGCCATACGAACCATAATAATCATTTTCGTCACACGCATTTGTAATATTCCAACCTTGATCTCCGGCTTTATTATCATTTTCATCCCAAATAATCCTCCCATTATCTATATAATCATCCCAATTAATCTCATTTTGGTCTCTCTTCATGTCACCACCAACTTCCCAAGATTTCTTGATCTTGTCATCACTATCTCCCCAACCATAAGGCGAGTAATCTTTATACGGGTCAGGGAGCACATCCCCAAATATGACAACCGGCTCATGTGGTCCACCATCATCACGACCCGTGGGTTCAGACTCCAAGTCCTGCATCAGATTATAGTCCACTTGAGCATTCCAATCTATCTTGTCAATGTACAAATCTGGATCTTGTGGTTCATCATCATAAGGAAGACCATGAAATTTTGCAAAGAATCTATCTTTTGCGGTTCTGAACGCTACTTCTGCTGCAGAATCATCCCACTTCAGTATATTGTGATAAAGATGGGTGAATTCCTTTGTTTCTGAGAACTTTTTCCATGATAGTGATCCAACCGAAGAGACGAATCTTTTCTCCCAATAGGGAACCGTTTGTTGCCAACTTGAACTCCCACCTGAAATATGTGATAGATTATGCATCAGTTTCAGTAAACGCTCTTACCAAACACGCGTCTATTTATCACAAAAGTTGAAAGTTCACAATTTGAAGAGCGAATGCCCGATTATAAATCACATATGTTGAATTTGATGATAGATAGCCAGCAGTAAGCATCACTATGGAAACAACATTTCTTATGAATTTGAACTATACGAGGTCGAAATACATTTCACAAAAAGTTATTTTTTATTTTTGGTAACCATGAGAACCCGATACTTGAAAACTCAAGGGACCCCGCCAATACCCTGCTAATCAGCCAACGAGATCAGGCAAATCACAGCTTACGCTGGGCAGTTGGCCTTTAAGAGATTATGGCATAAACCTTTGTTAAAGGGGAATCATGAGCATACCATTGCGCCACCTCTTGAAGGTTTAAATTTATGAAATTTACATGATCTATTAGGGAATTTGGAGGAATAATGGTATAAAACCGACCCGTTATCTACATGTCACTTTAGGTTTACAATACGCGTTCACAACACTCTATCATTTACTTCATTCAAGACTTCTAAAAGATTTAAGAGTCTTAAAGATTTTTCTTCTTTAAGTATACATATGAATATTTCATATTTGAGTAACATTCTTACACACATCAACTCCATGTCATCCAAATTGTCAAAATTTACAACAAAAACCACATATGGCTATTAAACTAAAAGTAGAAAGATAGCATTGATTTACAAAACACATGATAACATATCTACATTCAACAAGATGAACATCACGAAACGAGAGCTATGCAAGAATCATCAAACTAAAGATCAAGAACAACAACCAAAGAAACTACCATATAATACACAATAATAGACCAAACCGTATAAATCTCAATCCAACTAAACCAACCGATTTGCTTCATTCGAGCCATTCGGTTTCAACCTATGCCACCACAACCTATGATTCCTTAAAACTCAAAAAAAAAGGGAAAACAAACAACATAAAGGAATACACACACATTTTTAATCATTTCAAAAATTAATGATCCCAATTGCATGCAAATAAATTCGTGAAAAATAAAATCAAAATTCAAAAATCCAACATGAACATTAGTTAACAAAATCATACCAAAAGGTGGCTTTTTGTGACCATAATTAGAATTTATTCCATCAAATTCTTGATTAAATTTATCCCCCTTTCTTCTCCGATTGCTCATGATCACTACAACACAAAGAACAAACAATCGTTAATTCGATCAGAAATCAAATCAAAATAGTAAAATTCTTGAAAAAACTAAATCAATTTAGTGAAATTCAACAGGAATTGAAGATGGGTACCTTCGATTTGAGCTCTAAATTGGAAAGAAGAAGACGATTTGGGGATAAATCGTGATGTGGGTATGTATGGTGAATCGAACAAGAGTGATGAGAGAAAAGAAGTAAGGAAGAGTTGTGAAGGCAGCACAACACAAGGACCTTAAAAATCAGAAACCGACATTCTGGTTCGAGATTGGTTGGGTTTTTAGAGACCAGATGGATATTAATATTATATTCGATTAGTTTTAATTTTTTAAATTTCGTCCAAAAATGGTATAAAATAATTCTTGATCCGGTTATACTTGTACCAACCCAAAAGGAAAATATTAATATTAATATTAATACTGATATATTATATAATATAATAAATAATTATAATATGAAAATGTGTGTGTCTTAGGGTTCGGTCCTGTCCTAGTTTAGACTTTTTATCGCAAGTTTGTGATGCTAGTATGTGTGTGCTTTTATCATGATTTAACGATTTGAAGTTGAAAGTTCGGAATATTAAAAAACGGGAGTTGATATAATCGTAGTCATGTTTTCAGCCGTTTCAAGTCGGTTTTTCTGTTACATTTAGGGAGATAGGAAACTCAACGACTAAATTTAACGGTACGAGATCCATAATCAGGATCGGGAAATCTATGAACCCGACCATTAATGAATAATTAGGTATTGAATTGAATAAGATCAATTTTAGAATACGTTTTTACATTTAGAATAAATAAAAAAACCCGACTCTTTTGAGTCCCTAACAAAGACATTTAACTTACGAGTACAAATGGGGCATAAATGTTTTGAGTTTTGTAATAATTTTTATTATAATTCGTATTTTTAATATAACTTTTTAGATTTTATGTATTTATTTTATAATATTTTAGGATTGTGTTTTTTTTATATTATTTAAGGATGATACTTTTATTTAATGTGTTTGGTAAGATACATTCATACTTAATTAATTATTTATAAATTAAGTAGAAAAGACTTTGTCAGATTAAAAATTATTTTTTATGTAATGTATTTAATATGATGATTAATGCAAGCAAAATTAAGTAACGATATATCCGCTAGATAAAAAGGTTATTATCATTGATGGTATAGTAATGTTTTACTTACGCATTAATTATATGATAAAAAGCTATGGTTAATTTATAATAAAAAGAGTTTTAAAAATAAAAAGGGAAATAAGGATTTTAAGCTTGTCATGTGTCATTTTATTATTTTTAAAGGGAGGGCATAATTGTCAATGTGTAATATACCAGGTCAATGTGTAATACACCTGGTCAATGTGTAATACAAGTTCTGATATTACACAATGATTAGACTTGATATTACACAATGAACTGATATTACACAATGAACATATTACACAATAACCTGACATATTTAAGCGAATTACACAATGAGCTGAAAAACGTAAAATACAATGATGAAAACATATAACACAGTGATGAAAAATATTTGACATAATGAACTTGTATTACACAATGACCTGACTAATTACACAATGAACTTGTATTACACAATGACCAGACGTGGTATTACACAATGAACTTGTATTACATGATTAACTTGTATTACACATTGAACTTGTATTACACAATGAACTTGTATTACACAATGACCTGACTAATTACACAATGACCAGACGTAGTATTACACAATGAACTTGTATTACACAATGAACTTGTATTACACAATGAGCTGAAAAACGTAAAACACAATGATAAATACATATAACACAATGAACTTGTATTACACAATGAACTTGTATTACACAATGACCTGACTAATTACACAATGACCAGACGTGGTATTACACAATGAACTTGTATTATATGATGACCTGACTAATTACACAATGAGCTGAAAAACGTAAAACACAATGATAAATACATATAACACAATAAACTTGTATTACACGGTGAACTTGTATTATACAATGAACTTGTATTACACAATGACCAGAAGTGGTATTAAGCAATGAACTTGTATTACATAATGAACTTGTATTACACGATGAACTTGTATTACACAATGACCTGACTAATTACACAATGAGCTGAAAAACGTAAAATACAATGATAAATACATATAACACAATGAACTTGTATTACACATTGAACTTGTATTACACAATGAACTTGTATTACACAATGAACTTGTATTACACGATGAACTTGTATTACACAATGACCTGACTAATTACATAATGAGCTGAAAAACGTAAAACACAACGATAAATACATATAACACAACGAACTTGTATTACACATTGAACTTGTATTACACAATGAACTTGTATTACACAATGAACTTGTATTACAAGACGAACTTGTATTACACAATGAGCTGAAAAACGTAAAACACAATGATAAATACATATAACACAATGAACTTGTATTACACATTGAACTTGTATTACACAATGAACTTGTATTACATAATGAGCTGGAAAACGTAATTTTTTTTCTTTTTTGTTTATAACGACACTATACTCGTTTTAAAGATTAAAAAACGCTCGTTTTTATGATGTATTTTTTTTGAAAAAATAATGTCGTATGTAAAAGTTATGAACGTTTAAAAATGAGGGGGGAACTTGATAAAAAGTCAACAAAAGTGGCTAATACTAAAATACCTTTCTAACAACTTTTTCTCCTATAGTTTAATCTCAACCATTAATTTTTTTCTAAAATTTGATCTAATGGCTCTAAATCCTTCTCACTCTTCTTAAAATTAGAATCATTTTTACCTGAACTTAATCCTAAAAAGCTAAATATTATTATTGATATTAAAAAATAATGTTTTTTTCCACCCTTTAGATATATTACTTAAAGAAGTTATATAAAAATACAAAATAACTTCACTAGTTTTGTATAAATTTAGTATAATAGAATCATTTACAAACATCTATATCGATACTACCTAATAAACAAGTAAAAATATGTGACACGTGTCATCTTCTGGTGTATTCTTAGCATGATTTTCTTGCCTCTATCATATTAAATACTAATATTAAAAAAATATATTTTTAAATATTTAATTTCAATCTAATTATGGATACTTTTTATTTAATTATGGATTGTTATTATATCATTAAATAAATAAATTTAATATGGATTTTCATTTATCAATGACATAAAAATAATACCAAGTTAAAAAAAATATTTTAAAAATTAACTTAATATAATGCATAACTGTCAAGTTAAAGTAGACATATTTTGACGAGTTCATGTACTAAGAGATTACATTATATTTTATTCAACCAGTGTAATACACGTGTTTTTAAAAACGTAATTTTTTATTAATAAGCATATAACATTATAATTATTTAGTCCGTGTAATATACGAGATTCTAACCTAGTTTGATGTAATATATCTTCCAATTCAGTTGTCATTTTTCTCTGTCCAGTTTCTTTAGGTTGGTATATTAATTCCATTAAATACTACCAGGAATATTCTTTGCAAATATCTTACTAATTAATAAAATATCTTAAAAGTATTTTTATTAATTTTAATCTATATTAAATTTATGTGCTTCTTGAATGCTCGTAATAACATTAAAAGTTTGATTTAGATATTTGATTAAACATTAAATAATTTTATTAAAATGTTAATTATTTAAAAATGGGATAAAATAAAGGCACTAGTCTTTCTTAATATTTAGATACTAAAACTATTTAAAGTATTTGATTAAATTTCACTGTAATCCAAATCGTATTTGAAAATGGTAAGCTTATGATATTTATTGTGTGGAACTTAATAACACAAGGAGTAATACAAATAAATTATTTGTTAGTTTCCCTTTTATACAAAACTATAATCATAACTAGACTGGTCATTAAATCAGTCGTCTTATTAGTCCTTGAGATTGACAGGTTTTAAAAACCCGATGAAGTTATTAGCAATTTAAAAATTAAATATTATGTATATAATTAACTTTAAATAAAACTGAAACTCTATACCTTTTGACGTGACTACTTTATAATAATAAAATATAAAGCATAAAATAAATAATAAAACTTGAAGTGGTAAAGTAATCAATAAATGAAATTTTAGGAAGAAAAAACATAAAGTTTTAAAATTCAGTCCAACCACATGTTCGATTCGTCGGTTCAAAAGAAGTCAGTTCAACAGGGTCAATCAGACAAGTTATATAACCGGTTCTCGTTTAGTATGTGTGTGAATATATATAAGTAATTTAAAAAAGCAATTTTGTAAACAAGTTTTACTAAAATAAAATATAATGTCTAAAACTATCTAATAATAATCTGACATACTTATGTAGTATTTATACTTATATCGAAATCCGACTCATTTGAGTCCCTAACCAAAGACAATCACCTTATTAGGAGTACAAAGGGGTATGCGTACTTTGAATTTTGTGATATTTTTTTTATAATAATTCTCATTTTTAGGATAACATTTTAAATTATGCCTGGTTATTCGGACACCCAGCAATTTTAATTCAACACTCTGTCATCACCTATACGTCTTGTATAGAGCTATACGAGGCGTATAGACCTTAACCTTAAAAGTAAGAACTTCATGTGTCAGGAATTGTTTGGCGGCTAGTCTATACGCCTCGTATAGGGCTATACGAGACATATAGACCATATAAGATTTTTACCTCCAAAGTTGGCTGATTTTTTTTTGTTTTTATAGGCCTATACGTGCAGTATAAGCCTATACGACAAGTATAGGAATTTTTGAGTTGTAAGTGTTTAGGTTGTGTATGGCCTATACGCCACCAATTCCCGAGAACATACGACACGTATAGCCTTATACGTTTCGTATGCTCTCGGGAATGGGTGGAGTATATACGCTACCCAATACCATGCGAGACTGACTTGTCTCCTTCATTAAGAACTATAAGACACATATAGGCTTATACGTGACATATAGTTAAAAAAAAATAATAAGAACTATATACCACATATAGACCTATACGAGGCGTGTAGATTGGTTTTTTACTCTTTTGAACTTTATGACAATTTGTAATTATTTACATGTATGCAGTTGTTATATATTGTGTTCCTGATCTTTGTTACTATCCATTATCTCCTTAAAATGTCTTATACAATGCTTCTACATATGCTCCCAATCTTCTGCAACATCACTTCAGTGCAAACTCCAAAGACCGTTCAATCATGATCGACTTGTATACTGACAATTATTTGGCCTTGATGCATGTTCCTTTGGCTGGTTTAGTTACTCACGCATTACTTGTTATTAGCATTAATTTTGTATCGAACCATTGTACTTTGATGCATTTTTATATGTAGGGGAACCGGTGGAAGATTGCGTATTATGGTGCATTATTCATCATATAAATGGAGCTTAGAGCATACAAAGAAATACCAACCAAAATGATCAAGGAAACAAGAGTAAGACACCGGCATTCATACTAGAGTTCAACATAGCAGGGCGGCGTTTTGGTTGGCAGGGTGGCGTTTGGAACGCCCAAGGCAGCGTCTGGAACGCCGGCATGCAGTTATAAACGGTTTTGTACGGTTTTGGACGAGTAAAAAGACAATTTCGTGGAAAAAAGGAGTATTCTTGGCTGAGGAACTCGGAGGAATACATTTGGAGCGATTTTTAGACTTGGAATTAAACAACTATCATCATCGTTTCCAAATCAAGCATCCGGATTCAAGAAGATCATGTGTAGCTAATCACTTCATAGTCACAACTGGTGTAAGGGTTTAATTGAGACTTGTATGACTTATCTATGTTTGTTACATGAATATTTGGATGATCATATGCATTTACATGTGGATGTCTATGATTATGTTAGTATTATCATCTTCTATATCAATTACAATTGCAATTTATGTTTAGAAATATCCATTTATTGCATTCCAACTTAGAGAAACTCAAGGCTTGTTGTAGATGTTCTAAATGTTTGGGATTTTACATGAATTGGAATTGGGTGATGAAACATTCCACGTTACACTTTAGTATCATTCCACTTTAGAGAAACTCTAAATGTGTTATAGATGTGCAATTGATGTAGTCATGTTTTCTTACCTAATTGATGTGTTGGTGGTGTAGATTATGTCTATGTAATCTATCAAAGTAACAATTATATTGACAAGTTTTGCTAGTTGATGATTAAACCTTGAATCCAGAAGTGACTATTCATTTCATCATAAGAAACAAATCAATTTCAATTATATGTTCATGCAAGTAATTTTAATTACATTCAAAACCAAGTTCATATTTTATTTCATGTCTTTACATCAATTTGAGTTATTCACCAACCACTAACTCTTCGTGGTTCGACACCCTGCTTATCCTAGCTAGTCTTAGGTAATTAGGAACACACAAACTCTTTATTTTTGATCGGTACTTTGACGCCGATCAGGCCTACACTGCAATGTTTAGTCATGATTGACTTTATTTGACATTTACATAAAGGATTCATGCTCAATAACATAACTTAAATAGCATTATTTATGTATAAACATCTATTTTGATACAAAGAATTATCTAACTAATACGGTTATGATTTTAAACCTTGTAAGAACATAAACCACATTAACTCATTTCTTGGATCGTTAACCAATATAAACCCGAAAAATAAGTCTTTAACGTGCCTGCACCCATCACCAATGTTTCATGCATAGAGTTAAGTCCTATAAACTCAATTAGCATTTCTTGGATCGTTAACCAATATAAACCCGAAAAATACGTCTTTAACGTGCTTGCACCCATCACCAATGTTTCATGAATAGAGTTAAGTCCTATAAACTCAATTAGCATTTATTTACTTGTAGGATCCGAGTAGGACGTTCCAGTTCCATTCATAACTATTCTCACTATTCAAGACTCACGGTGAGTATTCGTAGCCCCGTTTTCGTTTTACATATTTTGGGGAAATACATGCTTGAAATACAACGTTTTACATTCTATGATTCAAGAAACTCGTTTATTTTATACTTTGCATCAGACACCCGGTGTATATTACATGTGACAAGATTATCGCACTAAGGTCCTATGGCTACATAACCAATTAACTCATCGATTTTGAGCCAATGGATAATATAGATAGTACTATCGGATCTTGACAAACTCCCATTCATGGACGGGTAGCACATTTCCATTAACTACTTTGTTAAATGAATGCTTATTTCCACCAAGTACTAATGTTTTGTGATAAGGCATTAGCATCGGGGCAATGCAAGAGTCAATAAGTTTGGTTATGGACCCATGTAGATTGCATCTATTACTTGATTGCACTTGTATAATAAACGTATTATTTGAAAATATTTGATCGAGTCGCAAACCTGCGAACTCACCAACCATTTTGGTTAACACCTTTTAGCATATTTTTCAGGAAAGAAATAGACGTGATTGCGAACGCATACAGAAATAAGAGTACTTTAGAAGATCCTCGCATTTAGTCAACATGTTAGGGCTATTAATTGAGAAACTTCAACTTGTAATCATTTAAATTATCTGAACATCTTAAATATTTGAATGTTATGTAATTTAAACTTTCTCTAGTAAACTATGTGTTTGCATATCCAGTTTTCATTACATTCATGTGTTTCCACTTTATTGGGGGTGTGACATTAGTGCCTTACCTGACTTGTACATGGCGGAATGGTCGGAGCTCCTTATCAAACTTAGCTCGATATCTTTGGAGGAGAAACCGGATACTTGAAGGTGGAAGCTACCGAACTCAGACTCGTTCTCCACTAGCTCATGCAGGTACACAATGTCCTAGTTTCTCATCATAGGTGGAATAATTGGGTTCCTATTGTAACATCCCAAAAATAAAACGACAGTTAAAATGACGAAATAAACGAACGAGGCATGTCGGGTCGGGTCGGATCCGCCAACTTTATCTCTCTACGGTTTCTCTCTCTAGAAGGTGCAAATGAGAGAAAAGGGTGGTGACCTTGGCTATTTATAGGGGAGGCTCCCCTTCCAGCCCGCCGGCCCATCCGACCCGACCCGACATGCCTCGTTCGTTTATTTCGTCATTTTAACTGTCGTTTTATTTTTAGTTCATACCTGAATCGGCATGTCGAGATCCGACAGTGTTATGGCTGAGAGCCATAGTCGTCGATGGAAGTTGTCGGTTTATGGCTGAGAGCCATAGCCTTCAATGGAGGTTGTCGATCTATGGCTGAGAGCCATAGGGGGGCAACTGAATGGGTATTGTCGGTCCTCGTGCAGTTAGCCTTGGGGGCAATACCAAAAAGGGAATTGACGGAATGTTGTGGCAACGACGGTGATACGTAACGGTTGACCACGACATACAGGGTTCCTTCGGGGACACAGAGACACGTAACGATACAGATTTTAGATAGTAATGTATGACTTAAATGAATGTTGAATGTTTTAAACAAATGATCCGTTCAATGTGTTTAAATGTTTGAAGGTTTATGAATGAAAGGCCCTGTTTTCTTATACGTGATGTTAAACCCTATTAAATGTTTTGAATGATGAACCATTTCTTAAATCGAACGAAAACTAGAACTCACCAGCGTAGCTGACTTTTTAGTGTGCACATTCAGGTTAAGGCAGGTTATGAGGATGGACGGTGATGCTTGGCTAGAGATGAAGAGTTACCCGACTACTTTTGACGACTGGCATCCCGTTATGTTTTGTTTTAGTTTATTTTATGTTTTAAGCAATGTTTACGCTTCCGCATGTATGGACAATGTAATAGTCATGATTTAATGAAGTATTTTTCGCCGCGTTATTTGATATTCATGTTTAAGAACTGTTTGTGAATGAGTAAATCCAACAAGTGAGGCCTCCCGGGTTTGGGGCCTTACAAGTTGGTATCAGAGCAATAGTTTGAGAGATTCGGACACTCGCAGTGTCTGAACTTAAACTGTGAATGGGACCGAATGCGGATGCCAGTACGGGTAACTCGAGCCAAAGCATCAGGTATGAAAAGTAGAATATGTGTATGTATTATGCCTTAGAAAGGGTTAGGTAAGGACTTGTGTTCTGATGGAATCACAAAGGTGGTCAAATAGAAATCGAAAGGTAGTGTAATGGTTAATTGCAGATGGCCAGTGTATATTAACATCTTACAGTACTTATTGAATTTTATTTGTTAACTAGCGTGATGACATTGGATTCTTGTCTTATAGAACAAAATGGCAAGAAGAGGAAACGAAAGGCGTGGTGGCCGTACCGGTGGTCGTACCGGCGGTCGAAATGGTGGGCGTGGCAGGATCCCTGCGCGCCAAGAGTATAGTGAAGAAGGAAGTGTTCACACTGAACCGGCGATTAGTGTGCATGGAACTGAGCAGACACTGGTTGAAGAACAACCTTTCACTTTTGAACCAGAAGTGAGAGCAGCTATAGCTCGAGAGTTCACAGAGTTGATGAAGACTTCTCTGCCAAGTCTGTTGGCAGAAGCATTGAAGCAGGTTAATGGGGAGGGTGGGTCTAATGCGGCAACTGGTGCCCAGAACAATGAGACCGACAACGCACCGCCTGCTCGCGGATGCGACTATAAGTCATTTAAAGCATGTGACCCACCAGTCCTGACTGGAAAGAAAGACGCGGTAGCTACGTTAGACTGGATAATCCGTATGGAGGCTGCCATCCGCCTCAGTGAATGCCGGGCGGATCAAGTGGTGAAATTTGCTGCCAACTCCTTGAGAGAAGAAGCATCCCATTGGTGGGAAGGTGTGCGTCAGGCAAAAGGGAGCGAGGTTGTGGATGCGATGATGTGGGCTGACTTGAAAACTTTGGTGATCAAGAATTTCTGCCCGAGGAACGAGAATGAGAAGGTAGAGAGGGAATTTCTGGGTTTGAAGGTCGGGAGCATGACGCACCGGCAATACACAACCCGATTCAATAAACTGGCACGTCTGGTGCCACATCTTGTCACTACTGAAGAGAGAAAGATTGCCTGCTATATTCAAGGGTTGTCGGACCAGGTCCGCACCTATGTTAAGGCAAACGCCCCTACTACCTATGATTCGGCAGTAGAGCTAAGTAGCGTGGTATTTGACGATTTGGCACTGAATGTTGTTGCCGTTGAAGAGCAAAAGAAGAGACCGAGCTTCTCAAACAAGCGAACTGGGGGAAAGATGTTTGGGGCTCGTGATAAGAGGGCTCGGGTGGATGAGCCGACCGTTTGTAAGAAATGTGGGGTAAGACATGTAGGTGAATGTAGACTGGGATCTAACTTGTGTTTCAAATGTGGCAAGACCGGGCACTACGCCCGTGAGTGCACACAACACTACAAGTGCTATAACTGTGGGGATGTCGGTCATCTGAGTAGGGACTGCCCGAAGCCCAGGATGGGGGAAACCAGGAAGGGAAAGGGCCCGGAAAAGAAGGGAGAGGGATCTCGTGCGAAGACGCAGGCGTACGCACTGACGCAGGATCAGGCTAGGAAGGACCCTGATGTGGCGTCAGGTACGTTCATCCTTGAAAACACTTTTGTTTCTGTGTTATTTGATTCGGGTGCCGGTAAGAGTTTTATATCTGCGACTTTCTGTAAACGAGTGAAGTACACTATCAGTAAGCTAGAAAGGGCCTTTAGCGTAGAAATCGCTGAGGGTAGGACTGCGAGAGTGACCGATGTAGTTGACAACTCCACGATAAAAATAGAAGGACATAGGTTCCCTGTCAGATTGTTTGTTATGGTTTTGGGTGGGTTCGATGTCGTGTTAGGTATGGATTGGCTAACTGCCAATGAAGCACAAATTATATGCAAACGAAAGATAATCCGACTCAAGGCTCCGGACGGTAGCAAGGTCGAGGTTCTTGGAGATCGTGACGCCCCGATGCCAAACGTCATCTCGATGATTAAGGCAGCAGATTACTTGAGGCACGGATGCGAGGCTTATCTGGTGTACGTAATTGACGAGTGTAAGGAAGTGAAGGAGCTAAATGATGTACCCGTGGTACGCGAGTACCCGGAGGTGTTTCCAGAGGACTTTCCTGGGATACCACCCGACAGAGAGATCGAATTTCGAATCGACTTAGCACCAGATGCCCAGCCCGTGGCCAAGGCTCCATATCGACTAGCATCAGTGGAGATGAAAGAATTAATGGCACAACTAGACGAGTTACTTGAGAAAGGATTTATCCAACCGAGCATCTCGCCGTGGGGTGCTCCGGTGTTGTTTGTGAAGAAGAAAGACGGTTCGATGAGAATGTGTATCGATTATCGCGAGTTAAACAAACGTACCGTGAAGAACAAGTACCCTTTTACCAAGGATCGACGACCTGTTCGATCAATTACAGGGCGCAAGTTGGTTCTCAAAAATCGACCTTCGATCCGGGTACCATGTGAGGGAAGAAGACATACCGAAAACCGCATGTCACACGCGTTACGGACATTACAAGTTTCGCGTGATGTCTTTTGGATTGACGAACGCCCCCGCAGCGTTCATGGATTTAATGAATAGGGTGTGTCGACCGATGCTGGACCGATCGGTAATCGTGTTCATCGATGATATCCTCATCTACTCCAAGAATGAGGGTGATCACGCGTGTCACTTGAAGGAAGTATTGGAAGCTCTGAAGTAGGAAAAGTTTATGCTAAGTTCTCCAAATGCGCGTTCTGGCTTAGGGAAGTCCAATTCCTAGGTCATGTCATTAACTCGAACGGCATTATGGTTGACCCAGCAAAGATAACGACGGTGAAGGAATGGAATATTCCTAAGACGCCAACCGAAATCCCTAGCTTCTTGGGAATGGCAGGCTACTATCGGAGATTCATCCAGGATTTTTCAAAAATAGCTTCGCCGTTGACAAAGTTGACTCGGAAGGAGGTAAAGTATGAATGGGGTTCGACCCAGGATGAGGCGTTTAAGGAATTGAAGAAGAGGCTAACCCAAGCTCCAGTCTTGGCCCTTCCCGAGGGCAATGAAGACTTGGTGGTATACTCTGACGCTTCGGGTTAGGGATTGGGATGCGTGTTGATGCAACGCGGAAGAGTGATCGCGTATGCGTCACGACATTTGAAGATTCACGAAGCTAATTATCCAACCCACAATTTGGAACTTGCTGCTGTCGTATTCGCATTAAAAATCTGGAGGCACTACCTTTACGGGGTGAAGTTTACTATTTACTCCGACCACAAAAGTTTGAAATACTTCTTCGAACAGAAGGAACTTAATATGAGGCAGAGGCGATGGTTGGAACTGTTGAAAGACTATGACTGTGAAATAATATACCATCCTGGAAAGGCAAACGTGGTGGCTGACGCTCTAAGCCGAAAGGATGTGCCTACTCCTATTAGAGTGAAAGCTTGCCAGTTAGTGGTAACAACGGATGTGATGAGGGAAATTGAAAGAGCTCAAGATGAAGCACTTAAGGAAGAAAATATAAAGAAGGAAAGAATGGTTGGCCAACAGGACAAGTTGGAATACAACACCCTTGGTGTTAGGACACGTTTTGGACGGGTATGGATACCTATGGGTGGCGAACTTAGAACCAAAATCTTGGATGAGGCTCATAAGTCTCGGTACTCTATCCATCCCGGTACCAACAAAATGTACCAAGATCTGAGGAAGGAATACTGGTGGCCTGGAATGAAATATGATGTGACGAAGTATGTAAGCAAGTGCTTGACTTGCTCACAAGTAAAGGCTGAACACCAGAAACCGTATGGAAAGATTCAACCACTTGATATACCGGAATGGAAGTGGGAACACATTACCATGGACTTCATAACCAAGCTACCTCGCACAGCTAAAGGTCATGACACCATTTGGGTAATTGTGGACCGTTTAACGAAGAGTGCTCATTTCCTACCTATTCGCGAGACGTTCTCTTCGGAGAGGTTAGCGGAAGTGTTTATTAATGAAATAATAGCACGACATGGGATGCCTTTGACGATCGTATCTGACCGGGACACCCGATTCACATCGAGGTTCTGGAAAAGATTTCATGAAGCAATGGGCACGAGGCTTAATATCAGCACGACATACCACCCTCAAACGGATGGTCAGTCCGAAAGGACCATTCAGACATTGGAGGATATGCTTCGTGCTTGTATTATCGACTTAGGTGGAAGTTGGGACAGTCATCTGCCGTTAGCCGAATTCTCCTACAACAATAGTTATCACACGACGATAGGCATGCCGCCTTACGAAATGTTGTATGGGAGAAGATGTAGGACCCCGGTTTGTTGGGGTGAGATTGGACAGAAGGAATTAGGAAGTCTTGAAGTCGTAAAAGAAACGTCAGAAAGGTTTGATCAAATCAAAGCACGAATGAAGGCCGCACAAGATCGTCAGAAATCCTATGCGGACAAACGACGAAGGCCTATTGAGTTTGATGTTGGGGACAGGGTAATGTTGAAAGTGTCACCCTGGAAGGGAATCATACGATTCAGGAAGAGAGGAAAGTTAAGTCCGAGGTTTGTCGGACCATTAAGGATAATGGCGCGGGTTGGTGAAGTCGCTTATCGGTTAGAGTTGCCTGATGAGTTAAGTGGGATTCATCCTACCTTCCATGTATCACACTTGCGAAAGTGTTTGGCGGATGAATCGGCTCACGTACCACTTACTGACATCGAGGTCGACAACAGCCTTAACTACATCGAAGAACCCGTGGCCATCTTAGACAAGAAGGAGAAGCGTTTGCGTAATAAGATTATCCAATTGGTTAAAGTCCAATGGAAACATCGAAAGGGATCGGAAGCCACTTGGGAAACGGAGAAGGAAATGAGGGAGTCGTACCCTCATCTATTTGACTTATGATAGGTTTCGGGGACGAAACCTATTGTAAGGGGGGTAGACTTGTAACATCCTAAAAATAAAACGACAGTTAAAATGACGAAATAAACGAACGAGGCATGTCGGGTCGGGTCGGATGGGCCGGCGGGCTGGAAGGGGAGCCTCCCCTATAAATAGCCAAGGTCACCACCCTTTTCTCTTATTTGCACCTTCTAGAGAGAGAAACCATAGAGAGAGAAAGTTGTCGGATCGACCCGAGATTTCAGCAAAGTGTTACTCCATAACTCATGAGAAGAACCTCCGGATCAGAAGCTCGATTCAGGTAACTATCCGACCTAAATCTGAGTTTTAGTTCGTTTTTGGGTTTTTCGGGTTTTGGGTGAAAAGGTAAGGTTTGAACGGATGAAACTGAAAGATAATCATGGATTTGAGTTCCTTAATGGAAAACGAACGTTTTGAATGCAAACAGGTTCGGGATCTTGACATGATCAGGCCCGAATGCGAAAGTTAGGGTTTTTCGTGAAGAACAGGTCGTGCACACTTGCTAAGTGCGCACGGAGCAGGTCCTACGTACTTATCAAGTACGCAGGGAGAGGGGTCTGCGCACTTGCTAAGTGCGCAGGAAGAGGAGTCTGCGCACTTGTTAAGTGCGCAGGCAGCAGGGCCTGCGCCCTTGCTAAGTGCGCAGGAAGCATCAGGCTGATTAGGAAAAGTCGGTATGTTTAGAAGGTTAAACCGTTAAAGTCGGGATTGGGTCTGATGTGTATTTAACTAATCAATTCAGATCGGAAGTGACGTTGTTGGGCCGTTGTGTAGGACAACCGAGACTAGCTTATAAGGTGAGTTCTAGAAGCCCTCTTTTAAACCATAGCTAAGGGAAAAAGAGTGCAACGCGTATTTTCTCCCCCTGATGCTTATTCGTAAAGCTCCTTGAGTCGACGCATCCCGATCCCGTGAACCAATTTCTTAAATGTTGAGGTCGGAAGTGATTTGGTAAACAAGTCTGCCAAATTTTCACATGAACGAATCTGTTGGACTTCAATATCACCACTCTTTTGTAGATCATGCGTGAAAAAGAATTTGGGGAAAATATGTTTGGTTCTGTCTCCTTTGATGTATCATTTCTTAAGTTGTGCAATGCATGTTGCGTTGTTTTCATGTATTACTGTTGGTACCTTAACCATACGAAAAGCTAAATTCGGATAAAAAAAGTAGGTCTACAAACAAAGGAATTAGAACACCTAAGAACAGCGAGCGCTACCTCATCATCAGACAATGGCCATTCAGTGTGTCCTTGCGCAAGAGTAAAGAAAAGAAAGCAGAAGATGGGTTTAGAGTATAAAAGGACACGTGTAAAAGTAAACATATTAAAAGAGCACGTAGATTAAAAAAAATAAAAAAGAAAGTAATACTATTGAACACCGACATTATTAAACAAGGGAGGGTTAATGTCTAAAATTATATAATTGTTGTGAAACAACCTATTAGCACATATAAAGTAAAGTAATGAGAGAATATTTGTGTGTCTTTCATAGCAAATGACAAGACCTATATATAAGCCTTTAGTAGGTATTTGGTAATTAATACAATCAATACAAATATAAGTAGAGAAATGTAATAATCATAATTAATTCTATTCATAACACTCCCCCTTGATTATCAAATTGATAAGATTAATCTTCAATACGCTTGGTGATGTTGCCTCATTAAAAGCCTTTCTAGGAAAACCCAGTGAGATAAAATCATAGCTAAGGGAAAAAGAGTGCAACGCGTATTTTCTCCCCCTGATGCTTATTCGTAAAGCTCCTTGAGTCGACGCATCCCGATCCCGTGAACCAATTTCTTAAATGTTGAGGTCGGAAGTGATTTGGTAAACAAGTCTGCCAAATTTTCACTTGAACGAATCTGTTGGACTTCAATATCACCACTCTTTTGTAGATCATGCGTGAAAAAGAATTTGGGGAAAATATGTTTGGTTCTGTCTCCTTTGATGTATCATTTCTTAAGTTGTGCAATGCATGTTGCGTTGTCTTCATGTATTCACGGATTTAATGAATAGGGTGTGTCGACCGATGCTGGACCGATCGGTAATCGTGTTCATCGATGATATCCTCATCTACTCCAAGAATGAGGGTGATCACGCGTGTCACTTGAAGGAAGTATTGGAAGCTCTGAAGTAGGAAAAGTTTATGCTAAGTTCTCCAAATGCGCGTTCTGGCTTAGGGAAGTCCAATTCCTAGGTCATGTCATTAACTCGAACGGCATTATGGTTGACCCAGCAAAGATAACGACGGTGAAGGAATGGAATATTCCTAAGACGCCAACCGAAATCCCTAGCTTCTTGGGAATGGCAGGCTACTATCGGAGATTCATCCAGGATTTTTCAAAAATAGCTTCGCCGTTGACAAAGTTGACTCGGAAGGAGGTAAAGTATGAATGGGGTTCGACCCAGGATGAGGCGTTTAAGGAATTGAAGAAGAGGCTAACCCAAGCTCCAGTCTTGGCCCTTCCCGAGGGCAATGAAGACTTGGTGGTATACTCTGACGCTTCGGGTTAGGGATTGGGATGCGTGTTGATGCAACGCGGAAGAGTGATCGCGTATGCGTCACGACATTTGAAGATTCATGAAGCTAATTATCCAACCCACAATTTGGAACTTGCTGCTGTCGTATTCGCATTAAAAATCTGGAGGCACTACCTTTACGGGGTGAAGTTTACTATTTACTCCGACCACAAAAGTTTGAAATACTTCTTCGAACAGAAGGAACTTAATATGAGGCAGAGGCGATGGTTGGAACTGTTGAAAGACTATGACTGTGAAATAATATACCATCCTGGAAAGGCAAACGTGGTGGCTGACGCTCTAAGCCGAAAGGATGTGCCTACTCCTATTAGAGTGAAAGCTTGCCAGTTAGTGGTAACAACGGATGTGATGAGGGAAATTGAAAGAGCTCAAGATGAAGCACTTAAGGAAGAAAATATAAAGAAGGAAAGAATGGTTGGCCAACAGGACAAGTTGGAATACAACACCCTTGGTGTTAGGACACGTTTTGGACGGGTATGGATACCTATGGGTGGCGAACTTAGAACCAAAATCTTGGATGAGGCTCATAAGTCTCGGTACTCTATCCATCCCGGTACCAACAAAATGTACCAAGATCTGAGGAAGGAATACTGGTGGCCTGGAATGAAATATGATGTGACGAAGTATGTAAGCAAGTGCTTGACTTGCTCACAAGTAAAGGCTGAACACCAGAAACCGTATGGAAAGATTCAACCACTTGATATACCGGAATGGAAGTGGGAACACATTACCATGGACTTCATAACCAAGCTACCTCGCACAGCTAAAGGTCATGACACCATTTGGGTAATTGTGAACCGTTTAACGAAGAGTGCTCATTTCCTACCTATTCGCGAGACGTTCTCTTCGGAGAGGTTAGCGGAAGTGTTTATTAATGAAATAATAGCACGACATGGGATGCCTTTGACGATCGTATCTGACCGGGACACCCGATTCACATCGAGGTTCTGGAAAAGATTTCATGAAGCAATGGGCACGAGGCTTAATATCAGCACGACATACCACCCTCAAACGGATGGTCAGTCCGAAAGGACCATTCAGACATTGGAGGATATGCTTCGTGCTTGTATTATCGACTTAGGTGGAAGTTGGGACAGTCATCTGCCGTTAGCCGAATTCTCCTACAACAATAGTTATCACACGACGATAGGCATGCCGCCTTACGAAATGTTGTATGGGAGAAGATGTAGGACCCCGGTTTGTTGGGGTGAGATTGGACAGAAGGAATTAGGAAGTCTTGAAGTCATAAAAGAAACGTCAGAAAGGTTTGATCAAATCAAAGCACGAATGAAGGCCGCACAAGATCGTCAGAAATCCTATGCGGACAAACGACGAAGGCCTATTGAGTTTGATGTTGGGGACAGGGTAATGTTGAAAGTGTCACCCTGGAAGGGAATCATACGATTCAGGAAGAGAGGAAAGTTAAGTCCGAGGTTTGTCGGACCATTAAGGATAATGGCGCGGGTTGGTGAAGTCGCTTATCGGTTAGAGTTGCCTGATGAGTTAAGTGGGATTCATCCTACCTTCCATGTATCACACTTGCGAAAGTGTTTGGCGGATGAATCGGCTCACGTACCACTTACTGACATCGAGGTCGACAACAGCCTTAACTACATCGAAGAACCCGTGGCCATCTTAGACAAGAAGGAGAAGCGTTTGCGTAATAAGATTATCCAATTGGTTAAAGTCCAATGGAAACATCGAAAGGGATCGGAAGCCACTTGGGAAACGGAGAAGGAAATGAGGGAGTCGTACCCTCATCTATTTGACTTATGATAGGTTTCGGGGATGAAACCTATTGTAAGGGGGGTAGACTTGTAACATCCTAAAAATAAAACGACAGTTAAAATGACGAAATAAACGAACGAGGCATGTCGGGTCGGGTCGGATGGGCCGGCGGGCTGGAAGGGGAGCCTCCCCTATAAATAGCCAAGGTCACCACCCTTTTCTCTCATTTGCACCTTCTAGAGAGAGAAACCATAGAGAGAGAAAGTTATCGGATCGACCCGAGATTTCAGCAAAGTGTTACTCCATAACTCATGAGAAGAACCTCCGGATCAGAAGCTCGATTCAGGTAACGATCCGACCTAAATCTGAGTTTTAGTTCGTTTTTGGGTTTTTCGGGTTTTGGGTGAAAAGGTAAGGTTTGAATGGATGAAACTGAAAGATAATCATGGATTTGAGTTCCTTAATGGAAAACGAACGTTTTGAATGCAAACAGGTTCGGGATCTTGACATGATCAGGCCCAAATGCGAAAGTTAGGGTTTTTCTTGAAGAACAGGTCGTGCACACTTGCTAAGTGCGCAAGGAGCAGGTCCTGCGTACTTATCAAGTACGCAGGGAGAGGGGTCTGCGCACTTGCTAAGTGCGCAGGAAGAGGAGTCTGCGCACTTGTTAAGTGCGCAGGCAGCAGGGCCTGCGCACTTGCTAAGTGCGCAGGAAGCATCAGGCTGATTAGGAAAAGTCGGTATGTTTAGAAGGTTAAACCGTTAAAGTCGGGATTGGGTCTGATGTGTATTTAACTAATCAATTCAGATCGGAAGTGACGTTGTTGGGCCTTTGTGTAGGACAACCGAGACTAGCTTATAAGGTGAGTTCTAGAAGCCCTCTTTTAAACCATAGCTAAGGGAAAAAGAGTGCAACGCGTATTTTCTCCCCCTGATGCTTATTCGTAAAGCTCCTTGAGTCGACGCATCCCGATCCCGTGAACCAATTTCTTAAATGTTGAGGTCGGAAGTGATTTGGTAAACAAGTCTGCCAAATTTTCACATGAACGAATCTGTTGGACTTCAATATCACCACTCTTTTGTAGATCATGCGTGAAAAAGAATTTGGGGAAAATATGTTTGGTTCTGTCTCCTTTGATGTATCATTTCTTAAGTTGTGCAATGCATGTTGCGTTTTTTTCATGTATTACTGTTGGTACCTTAACCATACGAAAAGCTAAATTCGGATAAAAAAAGTAGGTCTACAAACAAAGGAATTAGAACACCTAAGAACAGCGAGCGCTACCTCATCATCAGACAATGGCCATTCAGTGTGTCCTTGCGCAAGAGTAAAGAAAAGAAAGCAGAAGATGGGTTTAGAGTATAAAAGGACACGTGTAAAAGTAAAGATATTAAAAGAGCACGTAGATTAAAAAAAATAAAAAAGAAAGTAATACTATTGAACACCGACATTATTAAACAAGGGAGGGTTAATGTCTAAAATTATATAATTGTTGTGAAACAACCTATTAGCACATATAAAGTAAAGTAATGAGAGAATATTTGTGTGTCTTTCATAGCAAATGACAAGACCTATATATAAGCCTTTAGTAGGTATTTGGTAATTAATACAATCAATACAAATATAAGTAGAGAAATGTAATAATCATAATTAATTCTATTCATAACACTCCCCCTTGATTATCAAATTGATAAGATTAATCTTCAATACGCTTGGTGATGTTGCCTCATTAAAAGCCTTTCTAGGAAAACCCAGTGAGATAAAATCATAGCTAAGGGAAAAAGAGTGCAACGCGTATTTTCTCCCCCTGATGCTTATTCGTAAAGCTCCTTGAGTCGACGCATCCCGATCCCGTGAACCAATTTCTTAAATGTTGAGGTCGGAAGTGATTTGGTAAACAAGTCTGCCAAATTTTCACTTGAACGAATCTGTTGGACTTCAATATCACCACTCTTTTGTAGATCATGCGTGAAAAAGAATTTGGGGAAAATATGTTTGGTTCTGTCTCCTTTGATGTATCATTTCTTAAGTTGTGCAATGCATGTTGCGTTGTCTTCATGTATTCACGGATTTAATGAATAGGGTGTGTCGACCGATGCTGGACCGATCGGTAATCGTGTTCATCGATGATATCCTCATCTACTCCAAGAATGAGGGTGATCACGCGTGTCACTTGAAGGAAGTATTGGAAGCTCTGAAGTAGGAAAAGTTTATGCTAAGTTCTCCAAATGCGCGTTCTGGCTTAGGGAAGTCCAATTCCTAGGTCATGTCATTAACTCGAACGGCATTATGGTTGACCCAGCAAAGATAACGACGGTGAAGGAATGGAATATTCCTAAGACGCCAACCGAAATCCCTAGCTTCTTGGGAATGGCAGGCTACTATCGGAGATTCATCCAGGATTTTTCAAAAATAGCTTCGCCGTTGACAAAGTTGACTCGGAAGGAGGTAAAGTATGAATGGGGTTCGACCCAGGATGAGGCGTTTAAGGAATTGAAGAAGAGGCTAACCCAAGCTCCAGTCTTGGCCCTTCCCGAGGGCAATGAAGACTTGGTGGTATACTCTGACGCTTCGGGTTAGGGATTGGGATGCGTGTTGATGCAACGCGGAAGAGTGATCGCGTATGCGTCACGACATTTGAAGATTCACGAAGCTAATTATCCAACCCACAATTTGGAACTTGCTGCTGTCGTATTCGCATTAAAAATCTGGAGGCACTACCTTTACGGGGTGAAGTTTACTATTTACTCCGACCACAAAAGTTTGAAATACTTCTTCGAACAGAAGGAACTTAATATGAGGCAGAGGCGATGGTTGGAACTGTTGAAAGACTATGACTGTGAAATAATATACCATCCTGGAAAGGCAAACGTGGTGGCTGACGCTCTAAGCCGAAAGGATGTGCCTACTCCTATTAGAGTGAAAGCTTGCCAGTTAGTGGTAACAACGGATGTGATGAGGGAAATTGAAAGAGCTCAAGATGAAGCACTTAAGGAAGAAAATATAAAGAAGGAAAGAATGGTTGGCCAACAGGACAAGTTGGAATACAACACCCTTGGTGTTAGGACACGTTTTGGACGGGTATGGATACCTATGGGTGGCGAACTTAGAACCAAAATCTTGGATGAGGCTCATAAGTCTCGGTACTCTATCCATCCCGGTACCAACAAAATGTACCAAGATCTGAGGAAGGAATACTGGTGGCCTGGAATGAAATATGATGTGACGAAGTATGTAAGCAAGTGCTTGACTTGCTCACAAGTAAAGGCTGAACACCAGAAACCGTATGGAAAGATTCAACCACTTGATATACCGGAATGGAAGTGGGAACACATTACCATGGACTTCATAACCAAGCTACCTCGCACAGCTAAAGGTCATGACACCATTTGGGTAATTGTGGACCGTTTAACGAAGAGTGCTCATTTCCTACCTATTCGCGAGACGTTCTCTTCGGAGAGGTTAGCGGAAGTGTTTATTAATGAAATAATAGCACGACATGGGATGCCTTTGACGATCGTATCTGACCGGGACACCCGATTCACATCGAGGTTCTGGAAAAGATTTCATGAAGCAATGGGCACGAGGCTTAATATCAGCACGACATACCACCCTCAAACGGATGGTCAGTCCGAAAGGACCATTCAGACATTGGAGGATATGCTTCGTGCTTGTATTATCGACTTAGGTGGAAGTTGGGACAGTCATCTGCCGTTAGCCGAATTCTCCTACAACAATAGTTATCACACGACGATAGGCATGCCGCCTTACGAAATGTTGTATGGGAGAAGATGTAGGACCCCGGTTTGTTGGGGTGAGATTGGACAGAAGGAATTAGGAAGTCTTGAAGTCGTAAAAGAAACGTCAGAAAGGTTTGATCAAATCAAAGCACGAATGAAGGCCGCACAAGATCGTCAGAAATCCTATGCGGACAAACGACGAAGGCCTATTGAGTTTGATGTTGGGGACAGGGTAATGTTGAAAGTGTCACCCTGGAAGGGAATCATACGATTCAGGAAGAGAGGAAAGTTAAGTCCGAGGTTTGTCGGACCATTAAGGATAATGGCGCGGGTTGGTGAAGTCGCTTATCGGTTAGAGTTGCCTGATGAGTTAAGTGGGATTCATCCTACCTTCCATGTATCACACTTGCGAAAGTGTTTGGCGGATGAATCGGCTCACGTACCACTTACTGACATCGAGGTCGACAACAGCCTTAACTACATCGAAGAACCCGTGGCCATCTTAGACAAGAAGGAGAAGCGTTTGCGTAATAAGATTATCCAATTGGTTAAAGTCCAATGGAAACATCGAAAGGGATCGGAAGCCACTTGGGAAACGGAGAAGGAAATGAGGGAGTCGTACCCTCATCTATTTGACTTATGATAGGTTTCGGGGACGAAACCTATTGTAAGGGGGGTAGACTTGTAACATCCTAAAAATAAAACGACAGTTAAAATGACGAAATAAACGAACGAGGCATGTCGGGTCGGGTCGGATGGGCCGGCGGGCTGGAAGGGGAGCCTCCCCTATAAATAGCCAAGGTCACCACCCTTTTCTCTCATTTGCACCTTCTAGAGAGAGAAACCATAGAGAGAGAAAGTTGTCGGATCGACCCGAGATTTCAGCAAAGTGTTACTCCATAACTCATGAGAAGAACCTCCGGATCAGAAGCTCGATTCAGGTAACGATCCGACCTAAATCTGAGTTTTAGTTCGTTTTTGGGTTTTTCGGGTTTTGGGTGAAAAGGTAAGGTTTGAACGGATGAAACTGAAAGATAATCATGGATTTGAGTTCCTTAATGGAAAACGAACGTTTTGAATGCAAACAGGTTCGGGATCTTGACATGATCAGGCCCGAATGCGAAAGTTAGGGTTTTTCGTGAAGAACAGGTCGTGCGCACTTGCTAAGTGCGCACGGAGCAGGTCCTGCGTACTTATCAAGTACGCAGGGAGAGGGGTCTGCGCACTTGCTAAGTGCGCAGGAAGAGGAGTCTGCGCACTTGTTAAGTGCGCAGGCAGCAGGGCCTGCGCACTTGCTAAGTGCGCAGGAAGCATCAGGCTGATTAGGAAAAGTCGGTATGTTTAGAAGGTTAAACCGTTAAAGTCGGGATTGGGTCTGATGTGTATTTAACTAATCAATTCAGATCGGAAGTGACGTTGTTGGGCCTTTGTGTAGGACAACCGAGACTAGCTTATAAGGTGAGTTCTAGAAGCTCTCTTTTAAATGTTTTATATAATGTTTTCGGGCTGGTGTGCATACATATGAAATAATGTTTTATGAAATTATGTTTTATGAAACTATGTTTATGAAATGAAATGATTTGGAAAGAATGGTTTATGGAAAGAAAGTTTTATGAACGGAATGTTTACGAACGAATGTTTATAAAGAAATGGTTTAAAGTAAAGGTAAAGGGTTTCGAAAGTGAATGAAAGGTTTTTTGAAAAGAAAAGAAAAAGGGCAAAGGCTTTAAAGAAGTCATTACAAATATAATCTGTTGAATGAATGGAATTGACGAATGAAGTCTGGGAATGAGATTCCCAGCCTTGTGGTAGATTATGGACAGCGAGCCATAGTTACCATAAGAACAACAGGGGCAGTGTCTTAGTGGCCTGCCAATGGTTTGATGTTGTACAACTGGTATGGAGTAACGACGGTTACTCAGGGGTTAACGTGACCCTACGTGAGGTTAAATTATGATCCGACAGTGTTATGGCTGAGAGCCATAGCCGTCGATGGAAGTTGTCGGTTTATGGCTGAGACCCATAGCCTTCAATGGAGGTTGTCGGTCTATGGCTGAGAGCCATAGGGGGGCAACTGAATGGGTATTGTCGGTCCTCGTGCAGTTAGCCTTAGGGGCAATACCAAAAAGGGAATTGACGGAATGTTGTGGAAATGACGGTGATACGTAACGGTTGACCACGACATGCAGGGTTCCTTCAGGGACACAGAGACGCGTAACGATACAGATTTTAGATAGTAATGTATGACTTAAATGAATGTTGAATGTTTTAAACAAATGATCCGTTCAATGTGTTTAAATGTTTGAAGGTTTATGAATGAAAGGCCTTGTTTTCTTATACGTGATGTTAAACGCTATTGAATGTTTTGAATGATGAACCATTTCTTAAATCGAACGAAAACTAGAACTCACCAGCGTAGCTGACTTTTAGTGTGCACATTCAGGTTAAGGCAGGTTATGAGGATGGGCGGTGATGCTTGGCTAGAGATGAAGAGTTACCCGACTGCTTTTGACGACTGGCATCCCGTTATGTTTTGTTTTAGTTTATTTTATGTTTTAAGCAATGTTTACGCTTCCGCATGTATGGACAATGTAATAGTCATGATTTAATGAAGTATTTTCCGCCGCGTTATTTGATATTCATGTTTAAGAACTATTTGTGAATGAGTAAATCTAACAAGTGAGGCCTCCCGGGTTTAGGGCCTTACACCTATCAAAGTCAACTTCTATGGATGGAGACTATCACTTGATAGGCTTTCGACTATGGATGCTTTGGTCTCGCGTGTGGTTATGGTCACTTCTTCTGATTGTCCATTATGTCTTGATTTCCTAGAGACTCTTCAGCATGTTGTCATTCATTGTGACTTTGCCCAGACTGATTTGGAGTAAAATTCAATAATAGTGTAGACTCCCCTCTATCCCCTCCAGTTTGATACAAGACCTTTTGGATTACCCATTTATATTCTCCTCAAATGAAAAGAAAATCAAGCTTATTCACGTTATTTTTCTAGTCACTCTTTGGTGCATTTGGAGATCGAGGAATTAAATGGTATTTCAAAGTAAGGTGATTTACTCGTCCAAGATTTTTAAGGGCATCAAAACTTTGGATAAAAAATAGGGCGACCAGAGATAGGTTTGCTTGGGCTGATTGATATAACTTTAATCTCTTATCGTAAACTAAAGCTCTTGGGTATCTTGTTTGGGATAACTTCTTGCTAATCCCTTTGTTTTTTAATGAATCATTAGCTGTTTAAAAAAAAACTCCTTTTAAAGAAAACTTTAATCACTAGTAAATATATTTATCACAAGCAATGCTTTTACCAAAAGGTTTACTGTCGAGTGTATGGTGTTCCTCGTCAAATGAATGTAGGTTCTAGACTTCTAATCCATGGTGGACAAAGATGTAGATTTAAGAGGAGGCTAGTGGGTGTATGAGTTAGTCGTTCTAAAAATGCTTCTATAACCAAACTAGTCATTGAATCAACTGTAAGCCGCTTTCAAAAACTAGACGAAGTCATCGACAATTTAAAAATTAAATATTATGCATATAATTAATTTGAAATAAAATATGAATCTCTTAATCTTTTGATGTGGATCTGTAATGTTAGCTAAATACAAAGCTTAAAACAAACAAAATATAAAACTTAAAGTCGTAAAGTAATGATTTTAGAAATAGAAAATAAAAATTTCAAAATCTGGTCCACCACCCGATTTGATTCGCGGGTTCGACCAGATCAAGTGAAGGCAGTTCGATTCGCAGATGTCATGATCTTCACAAACGAATATGTGGATAAGCTCTTTTGTGCATTCGGAAGAGAGGACATAGTACCAACCACGGTATTTATTTATGTCAGTTATGCTTGCGGTGCATGTGTAACGACCCTGTTATTGTTTGGAAGATGTCAGCATAAAGTAAGTATTTTGGTGATGTTAGTACTAATTGATGTTACCTCCTTCAGTCCTTTGTGTCTCTGTTCATGAGGGCTGCAATCGTCGTGTTTTGGTCAGCTAGTCGAGTCTCTGTCGACTGCGTAAGATCTCTCAACCTCTAGAATATATAAGGCGTTTTTTAATTCTAAGAGTCAAATAAAAACAAAGCGAATTTGCAGCATGTAATGAGGTAGTTATAGGATATATTTGTATAGATTGAGTTATTAGATAAAATTTGTTTAATTTAAATCTCAATGACACAATCAATGTAGCTGGTCCAAAATTTACATAAATATTGAAAAGTTGGTCGTAATCCGAATCGTGTTCTAATTTACTAAAAAGGTTTGACATAAAATCCTAAAAATTCTATCATGTGGACATTAGAAAAGTCAAGTCAGGCCATTATTTATGTCTACAATCATATCCTTATTATAATAACTATCTCATATAGAGCATTCATTTGTTTCCTTATTTTCCACTTTTAATAAGTCGTAACTCTAGTATGAGTTGCAAACTTCAATGGAACCTCCAATATGGGTTTGGAGGTCTTTAGAGCTTTTCATCCTGTTCTAAAAAAAACTAAAATTCCAAAAATTTCATCCAAACTGCTTTATGTAACAATAATTTCAACCTAAGTAGAACTACCTAGGCCGTAGTGTGACAAACACGAAACAGTGTACCTAGTTATTTGTATTTTGCTAGTTGCGTACCTCTAAATTCAGTGACAATTATTGAAGTGATTGCTAACGCTTTGCCAAGTACATCCTATGTTTCAATTTGGTCTGCCTTTTCTTGCCATAAGATAATCTCTATTACATGCTTCCTGTTTACATGTGTATTGATTATCGAAAGGACCATATATATGGTATTTTTATTAGGTTGATAACGTACCTGTCATCTTGGATTGTGACCTTCCTCAGCCTCCTTCCTGGTTTGATTGTAACGGGTGCTACATGTTCAATACGGCCTATGTAACTTGTACAGTATCATAAATGACTCATTTATGATACTGTACAAGTTACATAGGCCGTATTGAACATGTAGCACCCGTTACAATCATTTAAAATGAGTATAAGTGAAAACGAAGTAGTGGTTAACAACTTTTTTAGTTAGTACCAAATGGATATCGATGCGGTGGAATGTTCAATATCAGGTGCCAAGGCAGATGAACATTGAACTAAGATGATTTTCTATTCGTAGTCTTTTATAACCGAATAAGAACCTTATAAGTCCTTACATGCAAAAGTTATCGAAGGCGAGCTGAATATATATATATATATATATGATGTCATTGTACAGTGAACTAAATAATAAAAAAATCATATGACCAGTGTTGTAAAAATCGCGCCTAGGCGCCGATTAATCGCTAGGCGGTCGGGTAAGGAGGAATTTTGACCTAGTCGGTCCAAAAATCACTAGACGGTCCAAATCGCGCCTAGGCGGCCAGATTCCGGCGAAAACCTGAAATTTCCGGCCAAATTCCGGCGAAAACCTTTGGTGTGGTTTAAAAATGAACATTTTTATAAAAATTACATATAAAAATGTGTGTGTATATATAAAAAACTGAAAATTACATATAAAAATTCCAATCCGATTAATCCCGCCTAGGCCTAGGCCCTACCCCACCGCCTGACTAGCGCCTAGCGATTTTTACAATACTGCATGTGACTAATGTTTCCACAGTTTTGGTTCATAGATATTTTGTTGTAAAATAGATAATATATTAGTGACCAACATATTCAGATATTTATATTATTCTAGATGTTTACCTGTCAACATCCTTGGTAACTTCCTCCTGCCTTCGTGGTCATCATAAGCGGCAAAGTTGTAGTAGTAGGTCGGTATGTTCTCGTTCTGCAAGGGTACAAAAGTTGCCATTTGGCCTATTTTCAATGATGCATGGTGTGGTAGGCTTGTATGTTCGTGTTGCAACTATACAAACTTGTCAACCACGTAGCATTTCTGTACCTCAATAATGAAGTTGAAGTAATCCTCTTGAGTTAAGTCAGATATCGCCTCTATGACATCTCCCTGTAATTCAGGTTGGCAGGTGTTAGTTTAGGGTTGAAAAGTGAAAACGGTATTAACTTAAAGTATTGGTGTCTTACATGGATGTGAACAAACATGTAGCACAATTCAGATTTTTTTTGGTAAAAGTTATCCACTTTTTGATCACTCGTATTTTAAGTGTCTCAGGCGTATCTATAGTATTGATTTCAGATATACGTTTTCATGATATTGTTGTGAGCTATTTCATGGAATAGGAAAAAACTGTTAGTATAATGCATAGTTATGATATAGTTTTGGAATGATTAATTAAAGTTAATATGAAGCGTCTATTAGAAAGTGAATCTAACATATGTGTAATGTGTATCTAACCTAGTTATGTGATAAACCATTGTTTATAAAGTCACAGGAATTTGATAGACCTCCAGCAACACAACCTAATAAGTGTGCAAGTGAAAAATCAGTAAAAGAATGCAAACTAAGATTGTTGTTCCACTAACCAAGAGTTACAAAACACAAATGACAAGTTAAACCTAAAAAACTATTGAGATTAGTTTGATTTTATTTCTAAAAATTAAATAAACCTTGAATGCCCCTTTTAAATCATACTACCTAAACAGTGAAAAAAATCTGGATTCTTATGAGATTAAACATCGTGAGCCAACAACAGTTCAATTTTAGGTCTACAAATCATAAACCTTGAAAGCCCCTTTTAACTCATACTCAACAACCATACGAAAAGCTAAATTCGGATAAAAAAAAAGTAGGTCTACAAACAAAGGAATTAGAACACCTAAGAACAGCGAGCGCTACCTCATCATCAGACAATGGCCATTCAGTGTGTCCTTGCGCAAGAGTAAAGAAAAGAAAGCAGAAGATGGGTTTAGAGTATAAAAGGACACGTGTAAAAGTAAACATATTAAAAGAGCACGTAGATTAAAAAAAATAAAAAAGAAAGTAATACTATTGAACACCGACATTATTAAACAAGGGAGGGTTAATGTCTAAAATTATATAATTGTTGTGAAACAACCTATTAGCACATATAAAGTAAAGTAATGAGAGAATATTTGTGTGTCTTTCATAGCAAATGACAAGACCTATATATAAGCCTTTAGTAGGTATTTGGTAATTAATACAATCAATACAAATATAAGTAGAGAAATGTAATAATCATAATTAATTCTATTCGTAACACTCCCCCTTGATTATCAAATTGATAAGATTAATCTTCAATACGCTTGGTGATGTTGCCTCATTAAAAGCCTTGCTAGGAAAACCCAGTGAGATAAAACCATAGCTAAGGGAAAAAGAGTGCAACGCGTATTTTCTCCCCCTGATGCTTATTCGTAAAGCTCCTTGAGTCGACGCATCCCGATCCCGTGAACCAATTTCTTAAATGTTGAGGTCGGAAGTGATTTGGTAAACAAGTCTGCCAAATTTTCACTTGAACGAATCTGTTGGACTTCAATATCACCACTCTTTTGTAGATCATGCGTGAAAAAGAATTTGGGGAAAATATGTTTGGTTCTGTCTCCTTTGATGTATCATTTCTTAAGTTGTGCAATGCATGTTGCGTTGTCTTCATGTATTACTGTTGGTACCTTATCCTTGGAAGAAATACCACAAGATCCACAAATGTGTTGCATTACAATCCTCAACCAAACGCATTCGTGACTAGCTTCATGGATTGCTAATATTTCTGCATGGTTAGATGAAGTGGCTGTGATTGTTTGCTTCACGGAACGCCATGAAATTGCAGTGCCTCCATGGTAAATAAATATCCAGTTTGAGATCAACCTGTATAAGGATCAGACATATAACCTGCATCTGCAAAACCAACCAAGCTTGTTTTCGATTGGTTAGTAAAATACAAACCCATATCTTTAGTACCTTTAAGGTACCGCAATATTTGTTTTACTCCATTCCAATGTATTCTTGTTGGGCATGAACTATATCTTGTTAATAAATTTAATGAAAATGATATATCTGGTCGTGTATGACTATCAAAAAACATTAATGCACCAATTACACTTAGATATGGTACTTCTGAACCAAGAATCTATCAAAAAACATTAATGCACCAATTACACTTAGATATGGTACTTCTGAACCAAGAATTTCTTTATCGTCTCCTGGTGGTCGAAAAGGGTTCTTTTCAACATCAAGCGACCTTACAACCATTAGAGTGGTCAGTGAATGTGATTTGTCCATGTAAAACCTCTTAAGTAGTTTTTCTACGTAGGCTTCTTGGTATACAAGTATCACATCTTTAAGATGTTCAATTTGTAACCCGAGACAAAGTTTTGTCTTTCCAAGATCTTTCATTTTGAATTCCTTTTTCAGGTATTCAATTGCTTTCTGGAGCTCCCTTGGAGTTTCAATTATATTCAAATCATCAACATTTACAACGAATTCGGATTCTGATCTTTTTATAAAAATACACGGATAAACAGAATCATTTTTATAGCTTTCTTTCAACAAATATTCACTAAGGCGATTGTACCACATACGCCCAGATTGTTTTAGCCCATATAATGCTTTGTTTAATTTAACTGAAAGATGTTCTCGAGAACTTAGTTTATATGATTCTGATAGTTTGAATCCTTCAGGTAGTTTCATGTAAATTTCGGCATCAAGTGAGCCATACAGGTAAGCTGTAACGACATCCATTAGACGCATATCAATCCCCTCTTGTATTACCAGACTAACAAGATAACGAAAAGCGTTGCGTCCACCACTGGAGAATACGTCTCCTCATAATCAATTCCAGGTCTTTGCGAAAATCATTATTGATCTGGGATGGCCTAACCGGTCATGCCATATAATAAAGTTTTCCCGTTCTATAAACTTCTGGTTTATGACCATATTTGATTCAATTGCACAAATTTTAGTACAATACAAACCTGAGGCAAGTGCGGGTAACTTTTCTAATACGTGTTTTTACCCGAAACCATATTCGTGATTTGAAGGTACTCATCATGTCCTTCACATGTAGTTTCAAGATGATATCCATTTAGCCGAATATCTTTAGAGCTTACAAGATTTCTCTTAGACAATGGGGCAAATAACACATTGTTAAATTTAAATTGTGTTCCACCTGGTAACACGATATAAGCATCTCCAAAGCCTTCGACCAGTTTTGAACTACCGGATATAGTACCAACGCTTGCCTCTTTTATAATTAAATTAGAGAAATAATTACTTTTCTTGAGAATTGTATGTGTAGTTGCATTGTCTATTAGACATATGTCTTCACTATTAATAGATTGTTTAGTTAAACGCTCCATATGCTTCAAAACAAAGATTTCATAATTAAGATGTCTAACACATATTTCAAAAAAAAAATGTCTAATATTATTCAAACATAACAAATCTCAAAATGTCTCATGCTTAAAACATAATCTCCAACACTATGTCAAACAAAAGAAAATAATAAGAAAATAACAAAAATTAAAAGCTAATCATTCAAATGTAAGGAAACTTGCAATCATCCAAATGACGTATATCAGCCATGATATCACCGGAACCCAAATTAGATGGTTCGGTAAGGAAATCATCAACATCAAAAGCAGTTGTATCAACACCAACATCCATATGAGTTGTATTAATATGACCATTAGGGAATCAGTGTTTCCCTCTTCATATGTGAAATTTGTTTCTATTCCTTTTCCCTTGTTTTTGATTGATTGTTGGTAGAGTCCCACTAAGTGTGTGGGTGTACGACAAGTACGCGCCCAATAATCATCACTTCCACACCGGTGACATCCATTTGATGTGGGTCTATTTTTCTTTAAACCTCATTCATTATTATATTTCTTTCCATTTTCTTGCCATTTTTGGTGGGTTCCTGTGTTTTTAAACTGAACACCATGATAATTTCCATGGATATACCCACGTCCACGACCACTACCTCTTCCATGACCACGACCACGATAGTAACCACGACGACTTCCACGTTGGTCGTTATATGTCACCGCATTCGCTTCAGGGAATGGGGTTGTGCCAACCGGACGAGTCTCATGATTTTTCATCAGGAGCTTATTGTTTTGTTCGGCCACAAGTAAACATGAAATTAAGTGACAGTACTTGGTGAAACCCCTCTCACGATATTGCTGCAGTACATATTTGAAGCGTGAAAGGTGGAGAATGTTTTTTTCAACATCTCCTTATCGGTAATGTTTTCACCACAAAGAATCAATTGTGACGTGATTCTAAACATCGCCGAGTTTGCAACCTTAAGTGAATCCATTTATAACGGGCACTTGATAATATTACCGTTTTCTGGTGGTCATACCTTTCTTTCAATTTTGTCCAAATGACAAGTGGATCCATAACAGTGAGGTATTAAGTTTTCATGGATATGATGGTGTAGAAAAATCATCGCCTTTGCTTTATCTTGGACAGTTGTTGTATTTCCTTCTTTGATTGTGTCACCAAGATTAATAGCATTCAAATGAATTTCAGCGTTTAATACCCATGACAAATAGTTTTTTTCGGTAATGTCTAAAGCCAAAAATTCAAGCTTTGCAAGATTTGCCATGATAAACTATATTATAAGATAAATTTGAATTAATATATGTAAATAAAATTATAAACCAATACATATTAAATTTGAAACATAATTGATTATTGTGAGAGAGAATTTAATTCACAATTGTTTTCTTGAAAAACAATTAACTTTTACCAAAATTAATTTACGAATCAATTAATCTTACAAACTCATCTACTTTTATTATTATTATAATTATTATATTTGTGGTACACTATATATTGCAATAATTATCACATGTTAACAAATGAATAAGAAAAAAAAAAAAAAAAAATTGCAAACACAAGCAATCTAATCATATAACATTATCACATATTTAATCATAAGTTTTGTTTTTAATTATTATATTATATTAACGAAACTTTTTATTTTATTTTATTTGGATACTCTAATCATACCTTGGATTGAAGAAAAAAAATAACAACATATATACATAATATTTTTTTTCAAATAATTATTAATTATGACATCGGTTCAACAACAAGCCACAATTAAAATTATATTAAAAACAATATGATTATAACGAGAGATTTTTGAAAAATTATTTGATGATAAAAAACATAACTATTTAACTTTCCATTTCCAAAGCCTTCAAAATTTGATTTGTTGAGCAATGTAGGATTTATAATTGTATGTGAACAACAATATAAATCTTTTTCTAACCTAAAATTGTATGAATTATAGTATGGATTATTTTATGATACGAACTCACCTTATGATAATGTTGTTTAACTTCAAGAGCAAAATGTTGATAACGTGTTCTGAAACAATAACCTATTAGCAGATATAAAGTAAAGAAATGAGAGAATATTTGTGTCTTTTATAGAAAATGACAAGACCTATATATATAGGCCTTTAGTAAATCTTTAGTAATTAATACAATTAATACAAATATAAATAGAGAAATTTGATAATCATAATTAATTCTATTCATAACAATAATAATTTGTTAAAAAAACTTTTGACATAACCTTCCGCCTCCTTCTTCGCTTTGGACCGGCGAGACCTTCCGCCTTCTTCTTCGCTTTGGACGCCGGCGAGACCTTCCGCCTCCTTTTTCAGTAGGCGTAACCGCTCCTTAATTGCCGTTCAATTTTGACTCCCCCTTAACTCCCCTCCGTACGTTTTCATCGGCTATCTGGTCTTGAATCGATGGTCATTTACACGAAAATGGGCGATTGCTTCACTCGCCGATTCCTTCATCACCTACATGTGACCTGTTCAAGGTAACCCCTCTTCATAATCCCTTCTCTTGATTTCAATTACCCATGTTGTGTGCCATTTTAGGTTTTTTATGTGGGGATTGCAAACCCTAGAAGATTTGACGAGTTCACGTGGATCGATCGATGTAAAGCTTCAATTCCTGAATAATTTCGTATCTCCGACACCAATGCATTACTGGATTCAAGCTTCAACTTCCGATTTTAGCGGACCACTTCCTCAACTTCAGAGGTAATGCTATTGATTTATTATGGTCCACTTTGGGTGACCTCTATATTAATGATGGGAAGGTTTTTTAGGGGGCTCATATTATCAGAGTTTCACTAGGAGATTGGGCTGCAAATGTTTCTGTAAGCATCTTCTTCCTCTTCCCTGAATTAAAGTTTATGGATTCATATGAAATGTCTTATAAGTTTTAGAGGTTTGATTTTATTATGTGATAAGATCTAAATGCTACTAATGTTATACAATTCTTTTTAGCAAGTGCACTATCACTCTGGTTGCCTAACAATGAATGCTAATCTTTATCAAAATGGCTTGCTTATAGTCAATTTCAGTTGCCTCAACTCAAAAAAGTACAACTTTAATTTCTTATTTTTCAAGTTTTCTATTAGAACACAATTTTGGCTCTCAAATATTTACAGTTAACTAATTCCAGTCTTTTTACATTTTGTTGATTTTAATTATCCTAGTAGGCTTTACACAAAAGTCCAATTAGGATCTCCTACAAAGGATTATTATGTACAAATTGATACAGGAAGTGATGTGTTATGGGTTGCTTGCACCTCCTGCACTGGCTGCCCTACATCAAGTGGTCTCCAAGTATGCTTAATAAACAAAATATTATGAAATGTGATGTGTTATGGGTTGCTTGCACCTCCTACACTGGCTGCCCTACATCAAGCGGGCGAATCGTCTAATTCGGGTTGTTCAGACAACCTGTGCAGTTACAGATTTCAATATGGAGATGGTAGTGGGACTTCTGGTCATTATGTATCTGATGTAATGCATCTGAACACAATTGGTATTGATTCAATGTCATTAAGTTTTTCGGCTAATGTTGTATTTGAGTGAGTTATCAACAAGTTTACATCTTTTTATGATTTTCTATTAGTAGAAGAGTATAACCGTTGCTAATTTACTATTTTAGCATACAAAATGTAACACCTGCCACAAAAATGTCTAAGATTTGACAAAAGGTAAACCCTAGGGACTATAAGTGTAATTATACTTAAGTTCAGGGTTCAAAATGAAAATTTGGAATTTTAGACCTTCGCGGACCGCTAAGGTCAAGCCTAACGGTCCGCTAGGAGATTAAGTTGGGTGACGGATCGCCCCCGTATAGGATAACGGTCCGCTACTTGTTAGTTAAGTAATGAATCAAGTTAAGCCACGTGTATAGTGACTAATGGTCACATTTTGTGACACGCGTACTAGTGGCGGACCGCCACGCTAGGTGGTAACGGTCCGCCAGCCGCAAAATAACCAAAGTCTGCCACGTGTACTGGTGGTGGACCGCTACGCCCAGCGGTAACGGTCCGCTAATCGGAATCTTATGTTTGGTCCAATCAGTGATGGACGTGTAGGGCTGACGCCAACATGGGAGGTGGCAGACCGCCACCTGCATGCTTAGCGGTCCGCTACGGGCCAGGTTTCACCCCTATAAATAGTTGAACGATTTCAATCGTTCTCTTCACACCAAATCGTCCTTCACTCTCAAAAACTCGTTCCAGAGCTTTCGTAGACGACTCCCGACGATCCCGGTTCGATTCCCGCTCCTCGTAGTGCTCGGTTTAAGAAGAAACGCTCGTAGAAAGGTCGGAACGCTAGGGAAATCAGGTTAAGAACCTAGAAGCTAAGCTTTCAACTTTAGAGGCTCATTCCTACAAACAAGGTGAATACTTTATCTCTTTCAAAACTTATGTCAAACATTTTATTTACGAAAATGGCCAAATAAAGGTTAATGAAGTAATGCTCAACGTTCTTCTACGAATAAGCATTCATGCCATATGTATACGTAAAACTTGCAATGGATACACGGGTCTCGGGTGAAATTCCCGGATTGCGGCCGGTGCTTCCCTTTATAAAAAATGGGGGACATGGAGTTCCCATTGTTATAAAGACATACTGCCAGTGTATACTGTGGTGCGATTGAACAGGACGGGCCTGCTTAGTGTGTAGATTGAATTGGAAGTTATGATTATGAAATTAATACTTGTTTGTGCCAAAATGATTTTATGTCAAGATATTGTATTCACCGGCGTTCGCTCTGACGTGTTATTTTCAAAATGTTTTCCAGGTAATGAATAAAATATGATGAGAATGGTATACAGACAGACATGAGACCTGACCCAGGAAAAAGGATGGAATGCACGTAGGATTCTTAGGCATTGTGTAAAGGGAAATCCTAAAGAAAGGAGATAGGACCAGAGAACAGATCAACCCTGTGTTGAAACTATTTCTAGTGGCTCATCATGTATTTGATTTCAAACAGTGTTTTGTAATCAAATGAGAAGGGTATTGAAACCCTATGTTTATAAAGTAAATACAAGGCTTTTGTTTTCCAACTGAGTTTTGGTATTTACAATTACAATCCTTGAGGTTGAGACAAATGATGAAATGATCCTTTGAAAAAGACTTCTGATGTATTTTATAAAACTCTGAAATCAAGTAACCAAGCGATACCAATCGGGCTCGCACACGTCCAGGGGGTGCCTGAGGCGGGGTGTGACAGGTTGGTATCAGAGCCACGGGTTTTGCGAATTAGATACTTGGATCTAGTATCTAAGCTTCAACCATTAATGTTTTAAGAAAAGTAAGATTTAACCATAATGCTTGTAAGATAAGAAAACAAGGTGACCTACTGACCGGTATGCAGTTATCTGACAAACGGAAGTGTTATGTCTAAGGAAAGAGCGGTGTATAAATCTCTCCTAGACCCGTCGCTCTTACCTGAGAACATTACTGTTGGAGGTACTACTCTAGAAAGATAACCATCCTTGTAGAGCTTTAGTTAAAATTAAGATACTCGCTTTAGTATCTAAGTCTTACAAGTAAAAAAGTACTAATATGGTAAGATTGCAGATGTCTGGAGGAAATACTGTTCCGTATTACGATCCTAATCGTCCTATTAAGCAAGAATCTCCGGAATACCATCCGTTAGGTTCACAACAGAATCCTATATGTTCACCATACTATAATGACGACCCATTTGTTGTACTTCCTCACTCTCCCGAATATCACCCATAATCCCAAAACTCTTCCAACCTATGGATGGATGCTGGATCAGACTTTCGCAACTGGAATACTACTGCCCAGTCTATGCAAGGAAATGAGGCACAATCCAGTCAAATTCAGTCATCTGAGGAAGATCCTTCTGAAGATCCCCAATATTAATCTGCTTCTGAAAACCCTAATGATTATCCTTTCAATAACCCTATCTCAAACAGTTCTAATTATCAATCATATGACTCTAGATCCCCGGTCACATATGATCCATATTGATCCTTACCAAGCTTATTTTCAATCACCACCCGAATGTCATCATGTTAATGGGTATTCGTGATCCTCCTCCTAAATATGGCTATAAATATACTATGCCTTATTCCCATCTCGAATGTTTAGATCGTTCGGTACGTCAAACGGACGAGATAACAAAGAAGAAAATCTTGGATAAGAAAATAACCCAGTTTTATGGGAAGCAGGTATATGAGTATGGAAAGGATCTGAAGACCTTGGGGAAGGAACTGATGAAGGATTGAGATCTTATTGTATTTTACTTTTATATTGTAACATATTTTGTGATAATAAAAATATCATTTGTTTCTAATTTTCAGAATGACTGGAAAGGGCAAAGGTCCTAGTTTTCTTCGAAAATTCGCTCCTGCTAAGTACTTTGACCGTAAAACGAATGAAAAAACTGTAGAACTTAATGAGGAAACTGAAAGTTTTACTTTCAGAAGCCTCAGAGATATAGGAAACCCTAGTGTTCCCTATAATCCTTTTATAAGTTTTCATTCTGCTCCAACTGCTGGAAGCTATAATGTCACTCATGTTTATCCACAAAATTTTCATGAGAAATATTCCAATATTCCTTATGAAAATAAATATGACCCAGAAGAAGAAGAACACGCTGATTCTAATATACCTTATGTTCCATATTATGAGACGACACCTGTTCCTGCTCCACATATAAATGAGAATGCGTCAGGAAGTGAGAGGGAACAAATATTGTTAAACCGGACAGCTGAACTGGAAAGAGAAAAGGCTGAAGTAGAAGCACAGAATGTCCTTCTAGTTCAAGCTCTTGAAGAGAAGAATTTTTACATATGTATTTTTTTCTTGTAAATATTTTATCAATAAAAAGTTCTGTTTTCATTCAAGTATTGTCTCTTGATAGAATGTCGAAACAAAATGGACCTTTTCAAAACACGAGGGGAAAGAAAAAGCAAGCAGTGCTCGATAATGCTGCTGAAAATAATGAGTCCTGAAAAAAACTCCAAAAGATGATCACGAAAGGAATCAAGGATTCCCTTCCGATGATTTTTACAGAGCTTGAAAAGAGACAAGCGGACCAAATATCTATTCAAACCTTCAATTCCTCAATCTATTCACTCTCGTCAAACCCGAACAGTGACCCAATCAAAACCTGTTACTCTGGAACCAAAGGGTTCTGTTTCTCATAAAACCAAGAAAACCGAAAGAGCAGAATATTACCATAACTCTTCTGAGGATGAGAGTATGGGTAATAACTACGGTCACTTGGCAAAGAAAAGGAAGGTAGTAGGTTGTACTTATAAGATGTTTCAGGATTGTAAACCATACAATTTCTCTGGAAAGGAAGGTGGAATAGCCACATTGAGGTGGATAGAGAAAACTGAATCAGTTTTGGCTATCAGCAAATATGTTGAAGAGGACAAAGTTCTGTATGCCTCCAATTTATTCAAGGATCAATCCTTAGAATGGTGGAACAATATTTTTGCTGCCAAAGGCAAAGACGCAGCCTACGCAGTGGGCTGGAGTGCCTTTAGGGCAAGAGTTGAAAAGAAGTGCGTTCCCTAGAATGAACGGGAACAGATAGAAGGAAAAATTTTAAGTTTAAGGATGATCGGAACGAATAATCAGGAGTATGCTACTAAACTTTTGGAATATGCTAGAATAGTTCCTCATCTTGCCACTCCTGAATCAAACTTGATTAAACGATATATCTGGGGTTTGATTGGTGAAATCCACGACATGGTGAAAGTCACGAATTGTGAACATTTTGATGATGCCATGGATCTGGAGGCATCATTAACAACTAACCTGATAAGGAATCAGGAAGAGGGAAAGAAGAAGAAGGAAATAACTGGACAAGGCCCAAGTGGATTCAAGAAATCCAATTTTACTTTTTGAAATAACAACTCTACCATCCCGAAGTGTCCAAAGTGCAAAAGGAGGCACTTGGGACAATGTCGTGCTAGAATTTTCTATAATTATCGCAAAATGCCCGGACACAAGGCAGAAGATTGCTTCAGGAGAAAACAAATTACTAGCTTTGGATGTGGCGAAACTGGTCACATCAAAATAAATTGTCCAAAGCAGAAGAAGACGGACGGTACATGTCCCAAACCTGCCGATGGAGTAAAGAAGAATGCGCGGGCATTCGTTCTTAACACTCATGAAACAGCATGTATGCCCGATGTCATTACGGGTACATTTCTTGTTGATGATATTTATGATTGAGTTTTATTTGACTCTGGTGCAAACCAAAGTTTTATAGATCATAGATTCTGTAGATTGTTAAATAAAACTCTAGCTAAATTAGACAAGAAATATGTGGTGGAAACTGCCAACGGTGACATCGTCCAAATTTCTAAAATCCTCGATAATTGCCATATCACATTATCAGGACATGTTATTCCTGCAAAACTGTTGCCAATGACTTTGGCAGGTTTTGACATTGTCTTAAGAATTGATTGGTTAGCCTCTAACCCGTATCCTATGTGATAAAAAGGCAATAGAACTTCGTTCGCCAAAAGGCGATATTCTTGCCATCAACGGCGATAAATTATCCAACTTTGTTGGAATAATTTCTATGCTAAAAGCCACAAAATACTTAAGGAAAGGATGTTTAGCATACCTTGTTTCTATTACTACCGACACTAAAATGAAGATTGAAGATGTACCGGTTGTGGCTGAATTTCCTGATATCTTCCTAATGAACTGCCTGGAATTCCACCTGAGAGAGAAGTGGAGTTCAGAATTAATCTTGTACCTGGTACGACACCTATTGCTAAAGCCCCGTACAGATTAGCTCCAAGCGAAATGGCAGAATTAAAGAAGCAATTAGACGAATTATTAGAAAAAGGTTTTATAAGATTAAGTTCATCACCTTGGGGAGCTCCAATTCTGTTCGTTAAGAAGAAAGATGGATCGATGCGTATGTGTATCGATTATCGTGAACTTAACAAAGTTACGATAAAGAATCGGTACCCACTCCCCCGAATTGATGACCTTTTCCATCAACTCCAAGTAGCTCGTTGTTTTTCTAAAATTGATCTTCGCTCCGGTTACCATCAATTGAAATTTCAGGAAGAAGACATTCCTAAAACTGCTTTCAGAACTCGATATGGTCATTATGGGTTCACGGTAATGCCGTTTGGACTTACTAATGCAGCAGCAGCATTCATGGATATGATGATTCGAGTCTTTAAACCTTACTTGGACAAATTCGTTATTGTATTCATCGACGACATTCTTATCTATTCCAAAAGTAAGGAAAATCATACAGAGCACTTGAAAATCTTACTTGAAATTATAATAACAGAGAAGCTATGCGCTAAGTTCTCAAAATGTGAATTCTGGCTGACAGAAGTTCAATTCCTTGGTCATGTGATCAATGCCAACGGTATTCAAGTTGACCCTGTCAAAATTGAAGCCATATCTAAATGGGAAATCCTGAAGCCACCAACTGAAGTTCGTAGTTTCCTCGGTTTAGCCGGTTACTATCGGAGATTTATCCAAGATTTTTCTCGAATTGCAGTACCATTAACTTCTCTGACCCGCAAGTCAGTCAAGTATGAATGGGGTCCTAAACAATCTAAAGCATTCGAAACTCTAAAACAGAAATTAACTAAAGTACCCATACTGGCTTTGCCAGATGGAAATAAAGGTTTCTCGGTCTACTGTGATGCTTCACACACTGGCTTTGGTTATGTGTAAATACAAGAAAGCAAGGTTATTGCTTATGCTTCTCATCAACTGAAAACCCATGAAAAAAATTATACGACTCATGATTTAGAATTGGGCGCCATAATATTCGCACTGAAGTTATGGAGGAACTATCTATATGGAGTCAAATTCACTATCTTCACTGACCATAAAAGCCTGAAGTATATATTCAGTCAGAAAGAACTGAATATGAGGCAAAGACGTTGGATGGAAGTCCTAAATGATCATGATTGTGAAATCTGTTATCATGAAGGAAAAGCCAATGTCGTAGCTGATGCTCTAACCAGAAAGGAACATGAGAAACCTAAACGATTTTGTGCTTTAAGACTCGATCTCCAAATCAATCTTATTACTCGTATTAAGGAATCTCAGAAACTTGCTTTGCAAGAACCTAACCTTGAGAAAGAAGGATTGGGAGGCATGCGTGATCAGTTGATCAAAAGAGACGATGGAATCCTTAGAATGAATAAAAGAATCTGGGTTCCTATCTATGGAAATACTCGTGAGGAAATTCTTGAGGAAGCCCATAAATCTAAATACATAATGCATCCTGGAAGCGATAAAATGTATAAAAACCTAAAAGCCAATTACTGGTGGATAGGAATGAAGAAACATATCGCTATCTATGTTTCAAAGTGTTTAACTTGTTCTCAAGATAAAGCTAAACATCAAAAGCCGCCCGACTTGTTACAGCAACTTGAAATTCCAATATGGAAATGAGAAATGATAACCATGGATTTCATTACGAAACTTCCCCGAACAAGTCGAGGAAATGATACAATCTGGGTTATCACTGATATACTTACTAAGTCTGCTCATTTTCTCCCAGTGAAATAAATATTCAGCATGGATAAGTTGGCATAATTATACGTTAATGAAATTGTAACATTACACGGTGTGCCACTATCTATCGTGTCAGATAGAGATATTAGATTTACTTCTCGATTCTGGCAAAGTTTCCGGAGAGCTATTGGTATCAAATTGAATCTTAGCACTGCCTACCATCCTCAGACAGACGGGCAGAGCGAAAGAACAATTCAAACTCTTGAAGATATGTTAAGAGCTTGTGTCATTGATATGGGAGGAAGTTGGGATGACCACTTACCTCTAATGGAATTCTCCTACAATAATAGCTATCATACGAGTATACAGGCCTCTCCTTTTGAAGCCTTATACGGTCGTAAATGTAGAACTCCAATCTGTTGGTCTGAAATAGGAGAAAATCAGTTGTCTGGACCTGAAATAGTCCTGGAAACAACTGAGAAAGTTATCCAAATAAAGGATAGGTTGAAAGCGGCTCGTGATCGTTAAAAGAGTTATGCTGATAAGAGACGAAAGCCGTTAGAATTCAACATCGGTGATAACGTTCTGTTGAAAGTTTCACCATGGAAAGGCGTTGTAAGATTTGGAAAGAAAGGGAAATTAAGTCCTAGATTCGTAGGACCATTCAAAATTCTGAAAAGAGTTGGGTCTGTGGCCTATCAACTCGAACTACCAGATGAAATGAATGGAGTGCATGATGTATTCCATGTGTCGAATCTGCACAAGTGTTTGACAGATGAATCTCTGGTAATGCCCCTACAAGATGTAGAGGTAGATGAAAAGTTAAGATTTGTAGAGCAACCTTTGCGAATCGAGGACAGGCAGGAAAAGAGATTGAAAAGAAAGAAATTGATAATTTTGAAAGTGAAATGGAACTCCAGACGTGGACCTGACTACACGTGGGAACTGGAGTCTGAAATGAAAAAGAAATATCCACACCTGTTTGAGTAAACTCGGGGACGAGTTTAAAACAAGGTGGGGAGTATATAACACCTGCCACAAAAATGTCTAAGATTTGACAAAAGGTAACCCTAGGGACTATAAGTGTAATTATACTTAAGTTCAGGGTTTAAAATGAAAATTTGGAATTTTAGACCTTAGCGGACCGCTAAGATTAAGCCTAACGGTCCGCCAGGAGATTAAGTTCGGTGACGGACCACCACCTTATATGATAACGGTCCGCTACTTATTGGTTAAGTAATGAATCTGGTTAAGCCACGTGTATAGTGACTAATGGTCACATTCTGTGACACGCGTACTCGTGGCGGACCGCCACGCCAGGTGGTAACGGTCCGCCAGCCGCAAAATAACCAAAGTCTGCCACGCGTACTGGTGGCGGACCGCTATGCCCAGCGGTAAAGGTCCGCTAGCGGCAATCTTATGTTTGGTCCAATCAGTGAAGGACGTGTAGGGCTGATGCCAGCATGGGAGGTGGCGGACCGCTACCTGCATGCTTTGCGGTCCGCTACAGGCCAGGTTTCACCCCTATAAATAGTTAAACGATTTCAATCGTTCTCTTCACACCAAATCGTCCTTCACTCTCAAAAACACGTTCCAAAGCTTCCGTGGACGACTCCCGACGATCCCGGTTTGATTCTCGCTCTTCGTAGTGCTCGGTTTAAGAAGAAACGCTCGTAGAAAGGTCGGAACGCTAGGGAAATCAGGTTAAGAAGCTAGAAGCTAAGCTTTCAACTTTAGAGGCTCATTCCTACAAATTTATCTCTTTCAAAACTTATGTCAAACATTTTATTTACGAAAATGGCCAAGTAAAGGTTAATGAAGTAATGTTCAACGTTCGTCTACGAACAAGCATTCAGGTCATAGGTATACGTAAAACTTGCAAGGGATACACGGGTCTCGGGTGAAATTCCTGGATTGCGGCTGGTGCTTCCCTTTATAACAAATGGGGGACATGGAGTTCCCGTTATAAAGACATACTACCGGTGTATACTGTGGTGCGATTGAACAGGACGAGCCTGCTGAGTGTGTAGATTGAAGAGGAAGTTGTGATTATGAAATTAATACTTGTGTTGTGCCAAAATGATTTTATGCCAAGATATTGTATTCACCAGCGTTCGCGCTGACGTGTTATTTTCAAAATGTTTTCCTGGTAATGAATAAAATATGATGAGAAGAGTATACGGGCAGACATGAGATCTGACCCAGAAAAAAAGATGGAATGCACGTAGGATTCTCAAACCTCGTGTAAAGGGAAATCCTAAAGAAAGAAGATAGGACTAGGGAACTGATCAACCCTGTGTTGAAACTATTTCCGGTGGCTAATCATGTATTTGATTTCAAAGAGTGTTTTGTAATCAAATGAGAAGGGTATTGAAACCCTATATTTATAAAGTAAATACAAGGCTTTTGTTTTCCAACTGAGTTTTGGTATTTACAATTACAACCCTTGAAGTTGAGACAAATGATGAAATAATCTTTTGAAAAAGACTTCCGCTGTATTTTATAAAACTCTGAAATCAAGTAATCAAGCGATACCAATCGGGCTCGCACACGTCCAGGGGGTGCCTGAGGCGGGGTATGACACAAAATCCCTTCTTTTTGTCATCATTATCGTATTTTGACTAATGGTCAAACCTAATGTTGGTATCAATTATGTTTCCGCAGATCACACAGTCGGTTTCAGTCTGTGCAGACACTTATTTCAGAGAAAAATCAGTGTTATCAATTCTGTTTGTTACAACAATAAAGATTAGGTTTGTTAGTTCTGATTTTGGTAAGTTCGTAAAGTTTTTTTCAAATGTCTAAATGTGTGCATGTTTGTATATGTATATGTCTATGTATGCATGTATATATGTGTGTATATTTACATATATTTAAATTTGATAGTTGTACCATAGAGTTGCTAATTTTGGAGATAAGATTTCATATCAGTAACAAGAAGTGAAACATTTTTTTGCTAATTTGTTATTTTTTTAACTACTAAAATATTTATCAATCTGCAGTTTTATTTTTTATTCTATAGATTTTATCAAGGTTCATACATTTGAGATGGAAATCAATTTGTTTATTTGTTGGGTTGATGTGGAGGAAATTGTTACAGAGTAAGAACTTGATGCATTAAAGTATGGTACAGTACAAGTTAACTCTGCTAAGGATTTAGTTGTGGATGTGTAGTCATACACAAGGACTGGTAGTCATAATTGATTTTTGATTTCTAATTCATGTGCAGCAAATTAGAGATGCAAGTGAGTGTTTTACAATGCAACCAAATGGAGAAGTGTAAATCACATTATCATGTTTTGAAATTAAATTGAAGCTGGTCAAAGGCATGTGCATCTCAATTGGATATAAATGTTTTTTATTCATACAGAAATATATCAAATTTAATTCAAAAGATCATTTGCTATTTTCAATATGGATGAATGGTGGAGGTGATTTCATTTCGATACAGAAATTTTCTGATTGTAATACAGAAGACTTGTACTTAAAAAGTCTTGAAGCTAAAGTTGGTTAATTCATATACATTATCTTGAGGTCAAAGTTGACGTGCTTTTGCATCAAGTTAGTATTTGGGATAATACAAAAATCAAGTGCATGAGATTAAGGTTGTGTTATGAATATGAAATTTGGTCAAGCAGATAATAATACGAGGATGTTGGTCGACAGTCGACTACAGAGTCGAAGATTAAAAAAAAATCATAAAAAATCAAAAAGTTTTAAGGTGTCATCTCTTGAACATGACAACAAAATCAATGGAGAGAGTCTGGTTTTGTTGAGGTATCTAAATGCTCACTTTGAAGGACTCTCATTACAATCGGATGTAAGATTTAACTAAGATATATCATAGAGTAAATTTCGTTTTGAGTCCATGTGGTTTGCTCAAAATATCGTTTTGAATCCAATGGTTTCAATTGGACTTTTTGAGTCCTTGTGGTTTCATTTTCGTTTCAATTAAAGTCAGACCACTAACACCGTTAGAAAGATTCTGTTAAGTCATTGTAGATTGACTAAAACACCCTTATTACTAAAAATAAAATAAAAAACTTTTAAAACCCATCATTTTCGTTTCACCCAAACTCAACCCACACTCTCTTCTTTCTCTCATCCCTCCACCTCCGACGCTGGCCCCTCTACCTCCGCCGCCTCATTGATTCCGGCAGCTAGTGATGCAAGTCGAAAAGAGATTAAGTGATGCAGAGATCAAAGATACAGATTGTCCTCGAAATTCCTATCCGCCTCCACTTCCAACATGTCAGAGATCGAAGAGAGAGAAGGGGGAAACCGGCTGTGGTGGTTACCAGTGGCGGTTCTGTTATAATATCGAGAATGATCGCTAAAATAAGCGAGAATGATAAACGAGATCGCTAAACAAGCGAGAATGATAAACGAGAGAAAAATGAGAGAGAATGATTGGGGGTAAAAACTGATATGATTTGATTGACAACTTGGATAATGTTACAAAGAAGCTATTAATAGATAAAGCTAAACTAATACTGAACCAGACAAACTTAATAAGTTCGCCCCTATACTAAACAAGCGAACATAGTAAGTTCTCTAACACCCCCCCTCAAGTTGGAGGTGTATAAAACCCCAACTTGGAAATGATATCAGAACGCGATTGACCTGCCAAACTCTTTGTGAATAAATCCGCAAGTTGATCAGAAGTCCTTGTGTGAGAAAGCAGAATCAAACCGGCTTGAAGCTTCTCACGGACGAAATGACAATCCAACTCGATATGCTTAGTTCGCTCATGAAAATCTGGATTCTTAGCAATATGAATAGCCGCCTGACTGTCACATTTGAGAGGAACAGGAGTAAGATTATCAAGCCGAAACTCCACAAACAAGCAAGTCAAACAAGCAAGTCAACCAAGCAAGTTCCTATGTGACACGGCGAAGAGAACGATATTCAGCTTCAGCAGAACTAAGAGAAACAGTAGGTTGCTTCTTGGATTTCCAAGAAATAGGACTGTCACCAAGAGAAATGAAATAGCCACTGGCAGAACGCTGAGTATTAGGACAAGCTGCCCAATCAGAATCACAATAAGCAGACAAATACATATCAGGGCCATCATTAAAGAACAACCCTTGAGAACAAGTGCCTTTGACATAACGAAGAGTATGCCACGCATCATCCTAATGAGGAACACGCGTATCACTCATAAACTGGCTGAGAAACTGAACCGCAAATGCAAGATCAGGCCGAGTGTGAGTGAGGTAATTTAGTTTACCAACAAGTCGACGATAGGCCAAAGGATCATCAAGAACCTGACCTTCGTTGAGCTTGAGTTGTAAATGTAAAGGCAAAGGAGACGAAACAGAAGAAACATCGTCGGTAAAAAACTCATTCAGCAAATCTTTCGCAAATTTGCGTTGAGTTATAATAAGACCATAGGGAGATTTGAGAACCTCAATGCCCAGAAAGTAGTTGAGAGTGCCAAGATCCTTGATCTGAAAAGTGGAATGTAAGAAAGCCTTCAAAGCAGATATCTCTTGATCATTATTACCAGTAAGAAGAATGTCGTTAACATAAAGGGCGACATGAACAACCGAATCCCCCATCGTCTTAGGGAATAAAGAATAATCATTGGGAGACCGCATATAACCTTTGGTTTTAAGAGTATCAGAAAGCTTTCCATACCACTGCCTTGAAGCTTGCTTCAAACCGTAAAGAGACTTCTTGAGCTTAAGAACATGATCAGGAGAGGATAAAGGCATTCCAGGAGGAGGAAGCATATATATGTCTTCGTCAAGATTCCCATGTAAAAAAGCATTATTAACATCCAATTGATATAAACCCCATCGTCTTTTAGTGGCAACAGCAATGACACTACGAATAGTAGTCATCTTAACGACATGAGAAAAAGTCTCCTTAAAATCAATTCCTGCTTTCTGAGTATCACCACAAACAACCAAACGGGCTTTGCAACGTTCAACAATACCATCAGCATTATACTTGAATTTATACACCCATTTGCACTTAATGGCCTTTTTACCTTTAGGTAAATGCATAACCTCCCAAGTTTGATTTCTTTCCAAGGCATTAAACTCCTTAGTCATAGCCTCTTGACAAGCATGATGGTTAGCAGCCTCCTGATAAGAAGAAGGTTCTTTAACAAAATCAAGAATTAAAAGGAGCTGTTGGGAATCAGGAGAAAGATCAGCACGATTAACAAAATGAGAAGCTTGGCAAGCACTCGACAAAGTATGAAAACAAGACGAATCGACAGAAGAAGCAGGATTATAAACATAATCCTGCAGATGAGAAGGAGGAACAGAAGAACCAGTAGATCTCCTGGGCTCCGGAGGTGGAGGAGGAGGAATAGGAGAAACAGGAGGAGGAGTGGAATCAACTTCAGGAGCAGCCGAAGAAGATGAAGGAACAACAACTGGATCTGTCTCCTCAAACAGATCATTTAGAGAAGGGAACAAATAAGAAGGATCCGAAGAGTGTAAAGAAGGGAAAATGTGCTTAAGAAAAGTCAGATCCCGAGAAACAACAACTTGTCGAGTGTCAAGATTATAAAGCTTGTAACCTTTCTTTCCAAAGGGATAACCAATAAAAATACAAGCTTGAGCTCGAGGCTGAAATTTATCTCGTCCGGGTGTAGAGGTAGAAGCATAACACAAACACCTAAAAGTGCAAAGATGGGTGTAAGAAGGAGCTTTACTAAAGAGCATCTCAGAAGGAGATTTTCCCTTAAGAACCCGAGTGGGGAAAATATTAATCAAATGAGTAGCAGTGAGAATGCATTCACCCTAAAAAGTTATCGGTAACTTGGATTGAAACATTAGAGAACGAGCAGTTTCGAGAAGATGCTTATGTTTACGTTCCACCACCCTATTCTATTGAGGAACCCCAGGACAAGTAGTCGGATGAATAATTCCATTCTGTTTAAAATACTCGGCATGATGAACACCCGAACCAAGTTCAAAAGCGTTATCAGATCGAACACGCTTCACTTTGGTACTGAACTGAGTCTCAACCATTTCAATGAACACTTGAAGAATAGTAAAGGCATTTCCTTTAGTTGTCAAAAGATGAGTCCAAGTAGTTCTAGTAAAATCATCAACAATTGTGAGAAAATATTTATATCCATCAAATGTAGTAGATCGATACGGTCCCCACGTATCAGTATGAATAAGATCAAATATTTGAGAACTGGATATACTACTAGATGTAAAAGGCAGTTTATGATGTCTAGCCTTAGGACAAACAGAACAATCATCAATAGAACAATCATGTACACCAGTAAAAACATTCAATTGCTTAAGTTTGTACAAAGGTAAATGACCAAGACGAGTATGCCAAAGTTTCAAAGAAACAGCAGAATTACAGTGAGAAAAAGAATCAACTGTAATAGAGAAAAGTTTATTTGGATTCAAAAGATAAAGGCCGTTGAGAAGATTTCCCAGGACCAATGGACTACTCAGCGAAGGGACCTGCAAGAAACTAGTAGTTTCAGAAAACTAAACAAGACCCTTTGTATCCCTACAAAGTTTAGGAACATATAAGAGATTATGCTTGAACTGAGGCACAAAGAAGACATTAGAAATAGAAAACGTCTTGGTAAGATGAACTGTTCCGACCTGCGTAACAGTTAAGACATGCCCGTTTGAAAGAAGAACATAAATGGGTGAGTTAAGCAATTGAATATTAGAAAGTAAATTGAAATCAAAGCACATATGATTACTTGCACCGGTATCAATGATCAAAGTAGTATCGACCATAGTCGAATTGCAAGCAATAATACCTATAAAATTTGCAAAGCTGAGTGGTTGAACATTAGGAACACCACCCTGAACCCCAAAATCCTGCTGAAGAAGTTGCAACAGATTGTTGTACTGTTCAGAAGAAAGAGCACCAGAAGTAGGAACAGTAACCCCAGCATCAAAAACAACATTAGCAGCAGCTTTGGGTCTAGTAAATTTGAAATCCTTAGGAAAACCAATTAAACGATAACATTTGCTAGCGTCATGTCCTGGCTTCTTACAATGAGAGCAAACAGAGCCTTTCCGAGCACTAGAATTCTTTGGTACTTGCACATAAGCATTCATAGAAGCGTTCTGAGGAATAAACTGAGCCGATGAATGAAGCTCCCTCTATTTCTCATCTTGAACGAAAAAAGCATAAGCTTCATTGATTGAGGGAAGAGGCTTCATCATGATAATATTCCCACGAATCATGTCATAACAAGGGTTAAAGCCCATCAGAAACTGCATCAAACGTTGATTTGTTTCACGCTTAGCCATAAGTTGGGAAGTACCACATGTGTAGGGAGGAATAGGCTCGATTGATTAAGCTCATCCCAAACAACTTTGATTTTGGTAAAATATATAACAACATCATCATTTCCTTGGGAAATAGCAGAAAGAGACTTCTGCAATTGATAATACTTCGCCCCATTACTCTGTCCATACCGGTCAGTTAACTATTTCCAGAGTTGTCGAGCAGTCTCAACATACAAAACACTCTCACTGATATCACTGGACAAAGTGTTCAAAATCCAAGAAATAACCATATCATTGCGTCTTTTCCATAACTCCAGATTAGGAGAGGAAGTAGGTCTAACAACAGTCACATCAATAAAACCAAGTTTGTTCTTAGCAGATAAGGCAATGGACATGGCACGTTTCCAGGATCCGAAAGAAGAGCCGTCAAATGTTTTAGAAAAAGTAAAAGACCCGGATGATCAGCTAAATGTAAGAACAGAGGATTAGAAGAATCCATGGGAACAACAATTACGGGATCAACAGTAGAAGGCATGAAAAGCAGAAAAAAATGAAGGCTGGAATAAGTGAACATGTTAAGTTCGCCGAGAAGTGAACTTGTTAAGTTCCCTGAGGAAATGAACAAGCGAACTTAATAAGTTCACCCGTAACAAACTATCCCGACAAGTTCGCCTGCACGAACAGAAAAACGGGAAATCGATCCAAAAATCATCATAACTCAAAATTAGAGAAGTATATGAAGAAATTCAACCGTAGGAATGATTAGAAACAAAAAACGAAGGTTTTGAACAGATCAAAATAGGAAACAACCCCCAATTGACACAAAAAATGAGAAAACGAATGAAACGACAAAGGATGAGTGCGGAAAAAGGAAAAAAAATCACATAATCGAGCATATATGCTCTGATACCATGTTATGATATCAAGAATGATCGCTAAAATAAGCGAGAATGATCGCTAAAATAAGCGAGAATGATAAACGAGATCGCTAAACAAGCGAGAATAATAAACGAGAGAATGATTGGGGTAAAAACTAATATGATTCGATTGATAACTTGAATAATGTTACAAAGAAGCTATTTATAGACAAAGCTAAACTAATACTGAACCAGGCGAACTTAATAAGTTCGCCCATATACTAAACAAGCGAACTTAGTAAGTTCGCCTACTACTAAGTTCGCTAACAGGTTCTTCCACAGAGAAAGAGAGGTGATGATGTTGTGGTGCGGTGGTTACCGGCGGTGGTGGTTTTGTTGTGGTGCGGTGGTTACCGGTGGCAGAAAGAGAGATGATGGTTTCTATGAATCTGAAGAACTGGAGTGCAAAAGGTAATGAATTTTGGGGCCATAAGTTTCTTTTAGGGTTTTCAGATTTGTAAAAGGTAATGAATTTTGGGGCCATAAGTTTTTGTGAATCTGAAGAACATGATTGCAAAACCTTTTAGTTGTGAATAGGTGAAAAGAGAAAGAAAACCCTCAAAATTTGGAGGTTAAAATTCTTTGTAATTTATTTGTGTACGTTCCTGCAACATACGAAATTTTTTATTGTTTTCAAGGATATGATGAAATACGCTAGATTTTCTCTACTGTTGATAGAAATTTTTATTGTTTTGTTTTGATAGTGATAGATTATGGAGAGCTAGGGTTTTTTCCACATACAAAGAGAAAGAGAGGTGATGGTGTTCTTCCACAGAGAAAGTGGTTTATCTATATTTTTATTTTTTTAATAACATGGTAGTTTGGTCTTTTTACAAAAAACTTAACTGAAAAAATGGATTGTGTTAGTGACGCGTAGTTGATTGATACAATTGACAAACCACAAGGAATCAAAAAGTCCAATTGAAACAATTAGACTTAAAGCGATTTTTTTAGCAAACCACAAGGACTCAAAACGAACTTTACTCTATATCATATTTCCATTTTCACACTCTTTCTACATTGTTACAAGTTATTGTTATTGGCCCTGTCAAAAGAGAGCTTGATGAGGAGTTACTGGCATACACTGGCACGTTTGGCAAAACATTGTCTTATGTTTTTTAAGATGTTGTGAAAGAAATTGGTGTGACTCCATCCTTTTCTTATAGTTTTTGTATTAATTAAATTATTAAATAGAGAATTCTCTACGAGGATTGAATATCAATGATTCGGTGTTGGTTTTAGAAATTAACATAATATAAACTAACAGAAAACGAGTACCACATTGTAAATTATCACCGCCGCCGCATTGCCGTTGTTTTTAAACACAAATAGTTGACTTTTTGTTGAAAATACTAGGACAATGTTTTGTTTGAAATTACATTTGTACATATTGTCCAAAATCACGCGTTTCTTGCAAAGTTTGAAATCTTTTTGGTGTTTTCACAAAAACTATAGAATCTAATTTTGACTTCTTGAGAAATTTTGAGGTTAACTCTCAAAAGTCAAAATGTGACTTTTTTTGGGTATACATAACTCACCAAATTCATAGGTCGAAGACTCATTTGGGCATAGATCTCATCGGTATCTTTGTCTGTCTATATAAACTATCAAAATAAACAACTGCAAAAAACATAAAATTAAATTGGTATGGGGTAACTTTTTCTTAATTTTACGTTGCGATGTTAAACCCTAAACGTGTCGGATTTAATTTATTTCATGTTTTAGACACATACAGAACTCTCGTCGCAACGCACGGGTTTCCTACTAGTTTAATTAAAAAACGATATACAAAATTTGTTAACGTTACATTTTCGTGGTACATCTATCCCATCCAAACGTGTTATCTTATCCGTTCTGCCGTATCCCTTAGTACCCCCACCATGTCTGAGGGTTGCTTTAGCTTCTTTGTTATCCCCTCCAACTGATTTCTGATATTGAATTTTTCTTCCAAGAATGTATAAGTATCCATTCCTCTTGCATCGTATTGTGTTGCTCATCTGTGTTGTTTGAAGTGGCGCTATAGCTTTTATGCTTTTACATTCCTTACTTGAGAATAGAGTTACCACACCACCTGGGGTTGGGAATTTGATTGCCGCGTGAACGGTAGATATGACTGCTACAAGTGCACATAAACCTGGCCTTCCCAAAATTATATTGTGGCTTGACTGAGAGCGCACTATGAGGAATGTCATTGGAACCGTACGACTTCCCGTTTCGTTCCCCATTGTCATCTGAACTTTAATTTGCCCAGCGGATACACTACTTCTCTGGACTTGTGTGACGAGGCCATTCCGTACTTCTTCATCTAATTGCATGAAGCAACGTTCATACATGATATCGGATGCACTTCCGGTATCAACATAAACCATTTGTACCTGATGACCGGCAATGTCAGCAGTTACATGCATCGCGCCACTAGCCAAATCTCCACCTCTAATCGGAGGGAAACTGATTTCTTGCTCCATCCATGATTCCATGTGGGCATTATTTCGTTTCACGCATGCGTTACTTGATGGTTGGTTTATCATTAGGATCTCCTTTCTCTTTTCGCCTGCATGAGGTGTTGCCTTTATCTCCTTCAACAGGTGTGACAGTTTACCTGTTTTTATTGCTGGTTCGATTTGTCTTTTCAGGGAGAAACATTCACCAGTGGTGAGTCCATTATCTTTGTAAAATTCGCAATACTTGTCGGTGCGTTGTTGTTCGTCTCCGGCCAGATTTTCATGTAATTACCAAAAAGAAAGCAATTAAAATGTAAACGGATATTTTTGCCAACTTGAAGAATGGTTGTTAACGAATCCGGCTCCATGGAATTAAAATAAAACCTATTTTAACTTAGCCAAAACATATGCGTTTATACTCTCCATTTGCATATAATACTTTAAACCTCAAAATTGTTTAGCAACCATGTGGTGATAGAATAAAATCAAATATTTACCGCAAAACAGACAAATACATCAAAACGTGAAAGTGTTGAGAAGCAGTTTCATGTTCTTTCATCAACATTTATAACCATCATAGCTTTCTATAAACTATTAATGAATGGAAACATATTCACCTATTGTCTTAAACATATCACAACTTGCATGGTTAAACTAAAGAGACCAAGAAATGATATTTAAAACAATCAATATTTTTTGTAGATTAAAATTGTAGGCGAACATCTTCTAAATCAAATGAAAAAGTTGTAGCCATGAGAAGCCAAAACAATCTACGAAATCCAAATCTATATTCTAGCAAATATTTCGAACCAACACGTTGCCGAAGTACAAATTGATATTGTATGGTAGGTGTAGAGCATTATATAACATGCTTGTTCCATTCAAACCACCCACTTCGCTAAACTACATATCAAGCTGACATAAATCTTAAAGCATTTGTGTGCCAAATTTTATCCTAAAAGCACCCTACCACACATGCATTTACTGTAATAATTAATATCCATCCGTTTCATATAGAAATTATATAAAACTCAATTTAGAATAGCTAAATAATCAATTAAAATAGTCATTAAGTTACCAAATACTAATTCAAGACATGAAATCTAAATTCATATAATATGTTCATCATAAGTAGTACCTCATGCATCCTGGATGGTGCCTTTCCTTTTAAGATTGAGACGCCAACTGCTAGTGAACCAGATCAAGTCAGTGAGGTTTGGTTTTGGTGGGGTTTTTTTGAAATAAACATAGCCCCAACGTCGGGTCTTGATACCACCCCCGGCAGGCGACGCCTGGACATGATAGCACCCCCGGCTGGTGACGCTGGGTCTTCATAGCACCCCCGGTGGGTGATGCCAGGACTTGTGTGAGGATTACCAACAATAATAAAGGTTGTCAATGGTGATTGACGTTGGGATTACCAAGGTGTCTCCGAGGGCTGCAAAAGTCTCAGAATATTTCTCCACAAACATAAACAATAGGAGTTGTACAATATGGAGTACAAGTTGTGCCATTGGCTATACCTTTTTAAATCGAATCTATACTATATAATAAATAAAGATTTTTTCATATCACGTGTCACATCTACATTCATTCTCATCATTTTTTTCCGCTTCTCTCTCTTATTAAATGCACCTCAGTATTTTAACAATAATATATATATTTAAAGAAAAAATATTAATTATACTAATAAAACACATTTATTTTAAATTATCCCTTATGAAACTTTAAAATAAAAATATTAATTATACTAATAAAACACATTTATTTTATATTATCCCTTATGAAACTTTAAAATCTAATTATATAACTTTTATTTTTAATCAAATAATAATTAAAAATCAAATTACATTCAATAGTACTTAATGTATTTTCGAAACCCAATTATATATTAGTTTTTACATATTTTGAGTTTTGTTTTCTATCCTTAGTATATGATACATTTTTACACGTGTAAAATACACATAAAGATTTAAAATTTTTATTTATTGATACTTTTCACCGTGTGTATACACGGGATCTAAACTAGTATCATAAGAAAACAAACTTGTACCTCACACAAATTTCCCCGCAAAAATTGTTGTACACCCATATTGCCAGATTAAAATTGCATCCAAATGCATCACACGTTTGTATCTCACATATCACCATATGTTGTTCAATTTATCAACGGTTATGTAAATTACTAATGGAACTTATCCAAAAAGTAAATATCTGTAACCGGAATTATAAGGAGGTGAGAATATAGAACATGCGATCTAGATCTAAAGTATGTAGATCTAGAAATAATTTGTGGAGCACAAAAAAAATGTAGATCTAAATAAAGGTTTGACAACTATTGATGAATTAATCACATCTTGAGCTCGAAGAATACATATCCTGAGGTCGGAGATCCTCAAATCACGCTCAAAACTCAAAAACCACATATCTACAGGTGATGATTCAAGAAACACACGTAGATTAGCAAAGAATGCAGATCTAGATTATGAGTGGAGAAAAACGAGGCGAGGCTCGGTGCCAGTCCCACGGATGGCGCAAAATGTTGCTACAAAACTTATCGCCTAGAGGCTCAAGCTTCGGAGCAGTGCTGGATGGACGAGCTAAGCTTAAACTTCTGGACTTGGGCTTGGAAGAACGGACCGGATCTCCTGGTCTTGAAGAGATGATCTGCAAAACAAGTAACACCGTGAGTCTCGCCACGAGCAGAAGGGGTTTCTCCTCGTGACCACCTTCCGGCGTGAGGATAAGTATTTGTTTAGTGAAAGGTAAAAGGAGAGAAAGAGAGTTGTGAGGAGTAGTAAGTTTTAGTGTTGCGAATATGGGTGTTCTCCTGTTGAGGAGTGAGCTATTTATAATGGCTCCATGACTTAGGGTATCTGGCTCATGGCCTTATCCTAGGTAATCTGCGATTGGCTTTACTTGCTCCAGGCTTATTTGGATTGTCATGCCTTCTTTGGCGTTTAAGGGGTTTCGGGTATTTGTCTCTATAGTTGACGGGCATGTCTGTTGTACGAGTTCCACTAATATATTCTTGTTGCCTGTTGTACATCCGTTCCACTAATATATTCTTGTTTCAATAGTTGACTATCCTCAAATGTAGCGACCATATACTGAATCGTTGTTTATCCTGGGCTCATGTCGTTCTGATCCATTTGTTTTTATAGTTGACTCCCTATTACCCTGATGTTTGGTCAGGGAACAGGGTACGAGTCTTTGGCGTCTTGTTCCTTTGTCTCATTAGCCTCAGGTGGCGTTATTTGACGTCTAATGAGACTTTGTTACGCGTACCTTTTAATTCCATGTTCCCTAACATTTTCTCCAAGTGTTAAACGAAAAGGAGGGTTAGCTGGGTGGTTTTTGGGTTGTCACCCAGCCGCGGCTGGGCCTTGCCACTTAAGGTCTTGCTTCACGATGAATCCAAGACTTGTTCATTCAAACCGGGGATGGGGCTTGGGTGTGGCCCGATAATCGTTGTGTGTTGCTAAGTCAGGAAAACGATTCGGAGGATGGGGCATGGCTTGAGCCGCGGCTGGGCTTCTGCCACAGCCATACGGCGACCGGGCTAGGTGTAAGGCTTTGCGGTTGTGTGTTGCTATCCTTGAGCTACGGGTGGGGCGTGTCATGAGTTCCGGCTCCTACACTTTGCTTTTCTAGATGTGTATTACTTACATTTCCATCAGGTTTTATTCCTTTATTTTTTTGGGGTTTGATTCCCCCCCCCCATATTGCTAATTCTGGTTCTTGCTTGTGTCGCGGCTTGTCCGAGACAACCTTTCCGTCGGGACACGCACTATGTTGCGGCTCGCATTGTTCCTTTATGGGTTAATCCCCTTCAACATCATTATTGATAACACATAAACCTTTAACATACAATAGTATCTCGATTTATTTTCTTTTCCTTCCAAATTTCCTTTAAATCACTTGGTATTCATATTCTTGCATGGTCATCGTCTTATTTGTATTAAAACGACCATAGTATCTTATTTTTATAATTTACTAGGATGTTAAGTAAAATTAAAAAAGAAATATATCAAAAATTAAAATGACCATAGTTTCTGATGACGTGGGTACGTACATGAAGCACGGCTAACCGTAAGAAGCGAGTCCTAAAATATTAGCTACTGGGCTAAACCTATAAAGCCTACATAATAATCAATTGGGAGGATTTACTGGGCTCCTGGCATCCCACATCACTCAAGATCCACTTCATACAAAAAGCCCATCAGGCTCCATGACTCCCGCCCTATAAATAGGGAGCTATCCCCCTCTTCACAACCATCTCATTTGCATGGCCTAGACCATAGCATCTACTCTCTCACTTAATCTATAATCTTCTGTAAGGATCTCTTGAGCTTCTACAGCACCCGACTGCCAAGGAAGCAACTTCATGCTGCTGAGGTACCACTATAGCTGCTCGCAGCTAGCCCGTCGGATCTTAACCACCACCATTTATACTCTCTACTCCTTATGCTCTTATACATTTACATAATCTTATATATATATATATATATATACTTACATGTTATATATACTTATTTACTTTGGATAAACTCTAATGTTGAGCGTCGGAGGGTGGTTCCGAGACCCCGGTCTCGGACCCCTTTTAACGAGTTCCTTCATCTTAGCAGCCAGGTGTAAAAGGTTGGGAAGCTGGCAGCCTAAGAACGTTCAAACCCCTTCCTGTTTATTTTTTGCAGCACCAGGTATACTTAGCATAATTGTAGCAACAAGTTGGCGCCCACCGTGGGGCTCGACTACTTAGAACAGAAAATCTTCGTAGTTGAGCTCCTTCTGTTTCTAAGTTCTTTTCAAGCCAGGAGAGAACATTCCTAGGAGGTCACTTCTACGCCTCCTACACATTTCCTTATGCAATATTCGGATCTATAGAAACTTCAGTTATCAAGCTCTAAAACCTCATTCTTTCTCCACCATAATCTACTTTAAACCGTTTCTTGTTATATAAAATTATGTCTTAAAGGGTCTCACCCATTGTTTGACGGTAAAATAAGTTTATGGTGACTTATTTTCTTAAAAACCTTTACCTCATTTGTTGGGTTAATATGGCACACATTAATGATCTCTAAAAATGGCATGAATACATTTACTTGTCTTTAAATTTGAAAAACATCTTTTTGCATTTGGACACTTGAATATCAAAAAATGATGTTGACTAAACATTCTTTTAATCACACTTGCCTTCTTTTTTATCTTTTCAAGTAAAAGGTTTGATTCTGCATCAGACCACCTTTTTCAGAAAGTAAAAGGTCTGCTTCTGCACCAGATCACCTTTTTCAGAAAGTAAAAGGTCTGCTTCTGCACCAGACCACCTTTTTTAGAAAGTAAAAGGTCTGCTTCTGCGTCATACCTCTTTTTTCAGAAAGCGACAGGTCTGCTTCTGCATCAGACCTCCTTTTTCAGAAAGCAACAGGTCTGCTTCTGTGTCAGACCTCTTTTTTCATAAAACGACAGGTCTACTTCTGCATTAGACCACTGTTTTTTTTAAAGAGTCTCACATTATCATAAAGAAGGGTTATTTACCTTTTAACTCCGCAAATCTCCATTACTATATTACCATATTTTTCGATGAAGCATTTTTTAAGGGAAGTGACTTGTAAAAATTTTTATGAAACAAAGAACTTTTGGTCAAATTACATTTTTGAAATATATTTATAACAAAATAGGCATATATAAGCCCACTTCATGTGGCCACAAGCCTTCTACATGCTTTATGGGACTGATAGCTGCTCATCTTTTCTTGTGCTTTAATTAAAACATCTTACTAATGGCAAGCAAGGATCAATTCAACAGTTTACTTGTTACTACAAGAAGCACTGACTGACGAAAAATATTTTCTTAGAAGCAACCATTTAGCTTGCTAGCACATGTTAACATAGAAAGCGACATATCATGACATGTTGACAAGATGAAGATGCCAAATTTTGTCTTTTTTCTGTAAAAAATGTGACAATGACCTTGCACATGTAAGAGGACATCTCCACTAAAAATGTGTGATGTTGACAAGTCTATTATGACAAATCTTTTGTCCACAACCTTCTAGTCCAGAAAACATTTTTAATGTTACACATGTCACATACAGAAGGTACAACCCTTCTCCAACACATGTGTACACATATCTGGTGTTGAAGCAACGCAGTTCACTGCAAGTACCAAGGAAGCTCGCTGCAACAACAACACAACTTGTGAAAGCATTTCACCAAAGCATGAAGCTCAAAGTGTCACACCCCCAAAATCCACTAACGGAGTTCTACCGTTAGGAGCGTGACAAACCAGGATCTCAGTCATTAGTTACATCGAACGACACTATATGAGACTTAAAAAGTCATAACATAAATGTTCAGAGTTAAATGCGGAAGTGTAAACGTTAGAATGAAATTAAAAGTAATTACACGCAACAAGCGTCAATTAATGTAAATAAGTAAAACTGTTTTAAAGTGTTTGAAATGAATAATATGAAAGTAGGACTCCATGCATGTCCTAAGTGTGCAACCTGTGCCAAAGCGACCTGAGAAACATGTAAGAAAAAGTGTTAACACGAGGTTGGTGAGTTCACAGGTTTGTATGTAAATAAACTGTTTGAGTGTTGCTGGATCCACATATGTAAGTCACACCTATTGCTAGCTAGGCAATGTACAAGTTACTCTAAACGTTCAAAACCGAAGCTGACTGTTTGTGTTTGGGTGCCTTTCGCCATTGCTAACATCAACAAATGGCAAGTGTTTAGGACAATCTACACCCGTTCGACCTCCAATCGTGCTAGCGCGACTAGCCCGAGTGGGGTTTGTCAAACCCAGTAGTACTACTCAAATTTCCTCGCTATACTCCATATACTAATGGTCCGAGTGTGTAAGGACTTTGCATGTTATGTTTGCACTTAGGTACACAAGTGGCAATGAAATACTACGTGATCCATGTCCGTGTGTATGTCTCTCCCTGGCTGGTAGACAAGTAACGGATGCCCGTTCGTATGTATGTTTCTCCCCAACGGGAAAACAAGAAAAATATGTTTGTGTATATGCATGTTTCTCCTCAACAGGAAAACATGTAAAATATGTTTGTGTATATGCATGTTTCTCCTTAACAGGAAAACATGTAAAATATGTTTGTGTATATGCATGTTCCTCCTCAACAGAAAAACATGTAAAATATGTTTGTGTGTAAGCATGTTTCTCCCCCAATAATAAAACAAGTAAAAAAGAAAGGGGCCGTGAAACTCACCTGAGTCTGAGCAGAGCGTAGTAATTAGCACCACGCAAGGATGCAACACTAACCGCAAATGGATTACACGCGGACAATCTATGAATGCCCTAGAATAAGATGTGACAATTAGGAACACGTAAGAGTTTGTGGCAACGACACAGAAAGATTAGAACGTCTTAACGCATTCTAAGGATTTATGAGTAGACGAACGTGTCTACGGGAATAAGATTTCTCAATATAATAATTAAGATTAATGCGTTACGCATCGAATGTCTCGAATACGAATAATATTAAATAAACAAATAGTTTCGTATGTTTGTGCCTATAATAATGGCTTAAGAAAATAATATAACTTAATATGTCATTTTTAAGTTTAGAGAATTTCACATTTAATAAATATCGTGGCAAAAATAATAAATATATTATTTTTATTCAAGTATATAAACATGGGTAAATAATATAAATAATTATACTATTTATTAGTTTGAAAATGATATACGAGGTTTATAAACGAGGCGAAGTAATATAAAAATATATATTATTTTATGATATGAGTCACGGGTTGAAAACAATATAAACATATTATTTTATTCGAAGTTGGTGTTGAAAATAATATAAATATATTATTTTAAAAGTGGATAATTAATATAAAAATAGGTTATAAAATCAAAACCGAGCCTACGGTTGTTTTCCGGGTATAAAACACTTTAATATATTAATATAATAATATTAGAACAGATTTTATATAAAAATATAGTCTCAAAAGTGGCTAGAAAAATAAATGGTGCAAGTGAGGTTCGAACCCGGGTCTCACCTACACCAACACACAGACTTAACCACTCCAGCCCGCTAGGGAATCGCAATAGAACCCAGATCAAATGGGTTTTAATCCTCAACAGTCGTGTGTTCTTCCCCCCATGCGATCCGATCCCGAATCCAACCTCAAATCCTTAGAATTCGATTACGGATGACCAAGGGATCAAAGTGGTTTGGTTCGTCAGTGGTAAGCGAACTTGTGGACGAGTTTAATTGCAAAATCATTAGGTTCATGCTCGTTAAATTACAGATTGAATTGCCGAAACCCTAGATATGAACACAGAATCGATTTGTTCAAATCTGATATTAGAACTTGTTGAAAACATAGGGCTTTTATAGATTAAGACCTTGCGAATCTATCTATGTGGTTTAATTTCATTGGGGTTGGTTCTAGGATTGAAACCCCCAAATTCGTTTATGAACAAGCCCTAGTTTATGGATCATGGATAATTCGATGGTATGATGTTAAATTAGCATAGGGCTTTCAAAGTGTAACTGATCTCGAATCTGATCATACCATTTGATTGAATTTATCTTGAGTCTAAGGTAGACTTCGACTAAATCCGAATCAGTATGAACCCTAGGATTGATTCATGTTTAATTCGGTGTTATAAGCCCCAAATAGCAGAGGGCTGTAAAACCATGATGTAAATTTAATATAGTTCATAAAAACGGTTATTACAACCTCAAACTCCGAGTACACCTCCACCGAGGATCATTCTTGGAGAATTAGCATCACCATATAACCTCTTATAACCGGCAAAGAAGACATGAAGACGCATGGGATTAGCAAATAAAATCTCTTCTCTCTTTCACCACAGAAGCATTATCTCAAATAGAGCTTCTAACTCAATAAACGAAAATAATTTCCAAAGCATCAAATTTATGGCTACTACAACTATGTCGTGCATGCAGCACAAGTTAACTCTTGCAGGGATTATGGGGGCAATACAATTCAAGATTTTCTCCCTTCATCACGTGCAAATCATTCCAAGATAGTATATATAAACAGCTTCATACACGAAGCAAAGAAGAGAATGTGAGAAAGCAAATAACAGTTGACAAGGAGATAGTCAGATGTGCTCATTGTTGCACAATCACCACCTCTGACTGGGGGCTGATGATATGGATACGAGCGTGAACCGCCGCTAAACACAAGAAGTGGGACGCGCATGAAGCAACCACTACATGAGGAAGTCTGATGGTGACGTGGAAAGGAAGCATATTGTGATAGTAAGATCTTACTACGTCAACGCGTTCAGACAAAACACCACAACAATTAATTACCTCGACAAATGGGTTTTGTCTTAATAATTGACTTTAGCTCCTCACACCAAAAAAGAAAAATCCAGACTTATACAAAGGAAAGAAATAAAGGGGTTTGCCCCAAAAGAAAGCATGAAGGCACCTCATGCATGTGTACTATATATAAGCTAACACTTACATGTATCATCAAAAGCGACAAAAATAAGGCTCAAACATGTGATATGTCAGGAGTTATAATGAAAACTATTAAACAAAACCCTCACCAGGTTAGTACATGTTCCCATCAAATAAGGAAATGTCACAAGCAAGAATGCAGAAGCAAGGTAAGGCCAAAGGTCGAAGCTCCTTGCTGAAAATTAGAAGCAGCTCATCAGAATATTAAAGCACTTGACACAAAGCTTCTTATTCTGAACACCTTCGCCTGTAGAAAACGTGTGGTTTGCTTATCTCCACCAAGCTAATGAAAAGGCTCACATAGGGCCCTCGATGAAGGCTTTGGTTTAACAAAATCTAGGCTAACCAAAACAACTTAAGGAAGCATACAAGCAACCTGCACAAACACATAAGTAGTTTGTAGAAGCATTTAGGTGATTTGAAGAAGAAGAAAATCTACCTGCTTAATCACCAAAGCATCAGAGGCAACCAGTTCATTTGAAGCAGGAGAGCAGCTAACTCATTCGAAGCTTGCTCAACCAAGGACAGGACCAACTTAAACAGAAGCACTCTGTTGATGCACTAAAGCAGCTCCTCGAAGAGCCAAAGCACCTCGGCATCATACCTACACAACTTAATGCTTACCTCGCTAAGCGCATGAAGCATACCTGTAACATCCCGAAATTTAACGGGTTGCTTGTTCGGATTAACGGATAACGCGAACCGCGGTAAAATAATAAAGGATCATCAAGGGGAGCCTGGGTCGTCAAACTTGAAGGACCTGCTGGTCGTTGTTGCAAGGTTTAGGATCGAGACGGGTTAAGGAATTAAGAGGAGGACCCGAATGTAACTTTGGATGGTATATAATCAATAGTTTAGAAAACCCTAACCCATTCTTGGTTGGGTTTTGGGCGACAGAAGGGAAGACGCAAGAGAGAGAGAAAGGGTGGAGGCCGGACGAGGGATTGGCGACGGTGGTCCAACGACGGGTTGCATCGGCGACGTCTTAACCCCGCTAAGGTACGAGATTGACGAGCAAGCACAAGAAGCTAGCCGACTTTAGGGACTGAATCGTGCTAAGTAAAGGTGAGTTTCTAATCCCCCCTCTTTTAAACGTTTTACTGTTTTGGGGCTAACATACGTACATTCACGTGGTATTAATATAATAAACCGTGTTAAGGGTTTCGGGTTCTAACCCGCCATATTTTGAATATAAAATGATTATTAAGAGTCGTAGGGTCAATGGTGTGCTAAGGATGGATCGGGGAGAGTCGGGCTTTAAGTTAAATGCCTATGATTTTATGTGTGAGTTAATGACATGGGTTGTTAGTGCGTGACATGTTAAGGGCCGAACGGGCACGATCGTTCCTGTATTAAATGCTAATGAATTTATAATATTAACTATGTCGTTCTAGGGTTATGCGTGAGGTGTGTGTAGTTAATGAGTTATGTGTATAAGGTATGATATTACGTGTTTATATTTAAGTGTCGGGTTTGCTTCGTTGTCCTTGTGGCACGACAAACGGGATCGTGGAGGACGGGGTCCTTCGGGAAGTCACCATAGGTGATAATTATTTAACAGGTTAATGATGAGCTTGGGGTGTGTTGATCACCCTGACGAGGGTGCAGCGATGAGGTATGTGTTTGCATGCGTAATATAAGTGTTAATTTGCATGCTAGTGATTAATTCTATTTACTGTGTATGAGTTTGTGTTTAATTGTGACATGTAGAGTTAGACTGACCGTTGAGTCAGGACTTGTGACGTGACGTGTATAAGAGTCGGGTCGGTTATTCGTGAGAGCCTTGGTTAAGGCCGGATGTGTTAGTGTTTTAGGGTAGGTTGTGTTAACCCAGGGTCGAGTCAAATGTGAAATCTTGGATACGAGTTGTTAGCATAGGATGTTGAGTCTATGCTATTGGGATTGTAAGGTTGATATCATTATGGTTGGTAGTACGGGTTGAGTCTCGGGTGATAAACGGTTATGAGATGTGATGGAGTGGCAGGGGGTTAGTCATTCGTTAATAAAGGATAATTATATTTTATAAGGACCAGAGGGTCCTGGGTAAGTTAAACCGAAGAACTTTGTGTGATGGTTTTTATTTAAATTAAACTATTAGAACTCACTCAGCGTAGCTGACTTTGTGTGTACGTTAGATTTTTTTGCAGGTAAGCGGTGTATTGACGTATCTTGGCTTGGGAGCGGCATTACTCGGATCGGTGTGCAGACATTCGTAAGGTAAACCTAATAACATTAAATGGTTATAAATGTTTTAGAAAAACTTCCGCTGTAGTTATGAAATACAATAAAGGTGTTTTAATGAAAACGGCCCGTTATGAGAACCAACTGTAGGATTCCCGGGTTGGGGTCTTACAATACCTCACCAAATGTACGAAGCAGGTTAGTACACAAGACAAACAAACACCAATTACGGTATCTTTCAAGCACTTTAACCTCGCACGAAGCTACTCAAAGTCTCCACTAGAAGCCTGAAGCGCATACAAAATAACCAAGAGGAATAGACGTTTGGTTCCTAAAAACCAAGGACGATCGTACAGGAAGACAAATACCTTTAATTTAAAAGACGATATACTGTTGAAATTTAAATTTTATTTGTATATTATTATTTTTTTTTAATGAGAGATTTAGTATTAAAAGTTTAGCGAGATTTTTCGAATACAAGTACAAATAGTATCCGTCAATCAGAGCATCTTGATGATGATTTTGATGAAAGTTTATAATCTCCTGATTTTCTAAATGGACCTACATTATCAGGTTTGTCAAATTATAAATTTGTTTTCAGTGTCAGTGTTTTCAGTCATGCTATTAAGAAATATTAGAGAAAAATGGTTTAGGCAATCTAACAGTCACGCTATTATGAAATGTATCTTCATGTATTTTTTGATGTTTTGATTACTCTCATCAATATAATCTTAACATGTAACAAAATGAAAGTTACAAATACAATATCAAATTTGCATAAAAAAGTTGTTAAAATATTTATCAATATAATCTTAACATTTTAACCCGTGTAACACACACGGGGTTAAAACCAGTCTAGACTAATAAATAAAGGTTCAAGATGGACACTTGTTAGTTAATCGTGCCTTCTCACATTAGTTTTCCCGCCTCTTTCTTCTAATAAATACGCATTTATCTTATTAAATAATAATGATATTATAAATATATTATTAAAGAAAAATACTAATTATAGTAAATAAGAATACATAATAGGAAATCAAAATATAACTAATTAAAGAAAAATATTAATTTGTTATACACACATTTCCACTATATATATCTCTAGACGATCATAATAGTCTAACAAGTTATAATATATTTACAAATTTATAAGTTATATCGTTTTCAATATACAATTCGTGTAATACACGGGATTCTAACCTAGTTAGCTATTGAAAAATGAGTTGATAATGTGTTTGTTATATTGAAAAATGGTTGTTTAGAAAAGTTATAAATGATGTAATGATTTGGGTTCAAAAAATGAAAACTCGTTAAGAACAATTATAGGGATATTGTTTTTTTTAATTATGCATTTCCAATGACAAACATCGTATTATTATTGTCCGTTTATAATTTTGTTAGTTTTCCTCATTTTATTGTGTGACCGACCCGACTCGGGCCGAAAAAATTAATATTTAATTATTGATAATCGACACCAAAAATCTTCGACCCCAATAAAAAACTCATGGGTCCGCTACTGTACCCGTCCTGATCCCATAAGGTATTTTAATGACTTATTTGTGAGCAAGGACAGCCACAGATAGGCCTGTAAATGAACCGAACGTTCATGAACTGTTCGGCGGGAAGTTCGTTTATGTTCGTTCATTTAATAAAATGAACGAACACGAACAAATTTTTTTTTTCATTTAACTAAACGAACGAACATGAACACATGTCATGTTCGTTCATTTATGTTAGTGAACTCTCATTTATGTTCGTTCATATATGTTTGTTTATTAACGTTCGTTTATGTTCATTTATTTGTGTTCATTTGTTTTTGGATTAATCATGTACATTTGAACCACTATTTTACATGTGTTTTTTGATAAATTATTAACTATTAGACTTGTTCATGTGTGTTTATTAATGTTCGTTTGTATTTTTTTTATCTTTGTTCGTTTGTGTTTGTTCATTTGTGTTCGCTTACGTTCGTTTAGATTTTTAACGAACGAACATGAACGAACATGAACGAACACGAACAATTCTATTTTCTTAATGAACGAACACGAACAAAAAAATGTGTTCGATTATTTATTCGTGTTCAATAAAAATTAAATAAACAAACACGAACACACCGATGTTCGTGTTGGTTCGGTGTACAGAGAGACTTGATTAGAGACGCTCTTACAGGTTACAATACAAGGCCGCCGAAATCATTTATTTGTCATAAAATAATTAATTAATATCAATAAAATATAATAGAATAAACCCTTTTCTTATTTCTTTTTCTCTGTTTCCACATTATTCTCTCCTTCTATCATGTCATCCTAATTCAAATCCCCTGTTCCAGTTTCCCACCATCAATACGTCCACTCCTGCGGTAGCCAGAAACCCTTCTCCGCCTGTTGCCGCCTCTGCTCCGTCATCTCTGCACCTTGTTTCTTGTGGGGTTCAGTCAGAGCTCCGATTTGCCGAGGCAAGAACACACCAGTGCCAGCACATTCTCGTTTTGCGTTAGGGTTTCCAAGGAAAACAGCCCTCTTTCCCGGTGGCTGATGTAGCTGTTGCTGAGCTTGTTGTAGGGTAGGCCAAGCGGATAACGACTGTGCCGCCAGCTTCATGTTTCCTCCGACGTTCCTTACCCTGCTTTGTTGAACAAATTGCTGCTGTTGTTTAATCGTCTGTTGCTGTTTCAATGAAGACAAACAAAGTATGAATTTGGAAGTGAAAAACTAGAAAATTTAAACAACACTAGAAGAGGGCTTGTAGTGTAATGAGGGGTGTAAACCAAAGTTACTTGAGATCGGCTTGTTAAAATCTTATTCAATGAACGAGCCTCAGCTTCACTCATCAAGTTCCAGCCGACTCACAAGCTTACTATTTATATAATTTTTATTTAAAAATTTAACATATATTTATATAGTAATTTTTATTATATATAAAATTACGATAAAAAAATTAACTAAATAATATGTTTAAAATAAAGATTATAACAAAATAATTATAATCTTGTATAAATTAATTGATAAATAATAAACGAGTCGAACTCGAACAGAGCTTGTGCTTAAAAAACAAACGAGTCAAACTCGAGCATGATTACGTATCAATATATATATATATATATATATATATATATATATATATTGTTTGAGCTCCCGTTTAAAAAACAAACGAGCCAACAAACGAGCCGAACTCAAGCTTCATTACGTATTGATATATATTGTAAAGGTGTTTTTGCCAGGTTCTAGTCCTATGTTAAACCATTTAATAATAATAATAATAATAATAATAATAATAATAATAATAAACTACTACTTACTTGAGCAGCTTTAATTTGGTGAAACTCAAGCTTCATTACGTATTGATATATATTGTAAAGGTGTTTTTGCCAGGTTCTAGTCCTATGTTAAATAATAATAATAATAATAATAATAATAATAATAATAATAATAATAATAAACTACTACTTACTTGAGCAGCTTTAATTTGGTGAAACTGTAGGTTAGGGCTTGGAATTTTGTGAGGTGGTGGTGGAGAGATGTGATTTCTAGTTCTACTGCCGTTATGGTAATTGAAACCGGTCATCCTCATCTTCGCAACTTCACCGGCAGCGGCGCACAGAACATCCCATGGGGACTCTTTCTGATTCAACGGCGGCGTCGGCACCGGCGACGGGCAATTGGAGCTTCCTCTGCTTGAAATCTGGTTACAACCGAACAGCGTTGATTTTGGTGACCATGCCATAACCGTTGTTGTCTGTTAAAACGGCAACAACAACCACAAATCAGAAATCATAACAAATCATAATTCATAACTAAAGAAGAAGGAATTATCAACCAAAATCAAACGAGAGAAGTAAATTAAACCTTTGAGTGGAGATTTTCGAAATTAGTTTCCATCATCGAGAAATTGTCTTCAAGAGTAGACTGAGCCACATTTCGAGACAAATCGTTGAGATAATCTTCTGAATTCAACTCTTCGTCTTCCAGGAAGTCCGCCGGCAGCCAAAACATACCGTCGTCCAACTCTTGTGCCATTGAAGGTTTAACAAAAAAATGGTTGATGGAAAATTGATTGCGAAAGAGATGGAGGAAGTTTGCTTCCTGCTAAAGAGTAATTTATAGACCTGAGTTCCTCCGTCGTGGTTGCCGGAATTTTTTAACGGCGGACACAGGCGGGGAGGGGTTTAGAGAGAGGGAATTGGGGGAGGGAGGCAGTGGCGGGGGTATTAAATACAAGTGTAGGAACCCTAAAAGATGTCTCTAATAATTTTAAAGATTAAGGAAATCTTTTTACTTTTTAAAAACATTAGTTTTTTTTATTTTTTAAATGACATCAGTTAGATATTATAAAATAATTAGGTTTTTACATGACAACCCTTATAATATCAAAAGCAGCCCATTTCAGGAGAAACCATAGAACTGCGTAAACTCCTTAACCTGACTATAGAACATTTTTTTTTGCTTTGACCCGGATTCGAACCGACGATCTTTCATTTAAAAGTCACCACGTCAAGTTAGAACAAAACCCCTTTGAGATTTAAAAACTTTAGTAACCGGTTTACAAATTACAATCATTATTTCTTTTCCTGCAAAACTAAAAAATAAAAACATTCTTTTTTTACTTTTCATGTATATTTCTTTGTTTTTTCACTTTATATTATTTAAATATTATTAAAACTTGCGCGTTGAAACCTTTAAGCGTTGTCACGTGTTAAAGCGTAAAAAAATTGCATTACGGTGATGTTAAAATTTGTAATGCCTAGTCTCGACAACCCAAATTTAAGAGCATGTTTGGGATTGCTTATTTGAAGCTCCTTATTTTTTTTGAAATGCGAACATTGAATATTGTGACGTCACACCCCCCAGTCATATGAGAGAGTCTCGTCCAACCCCGGCCAATAGGTTGTCTTAACCGGACCCACTTGGCGTCAGAGTTGGAGAATTTGAATCTCCTTATTAATTTTTGTAAAAAGTTATAAGGAGTTTTGAGAAATAACTTCCCCTTACTTCTCAAAAACTCATTTTCCCTCTTTTAAAATGTTAAAAAAAGTAGCAAAAGTCACATTTTTCAACACATTTTTAACTTATAAAAGTTAATAAGTAGTTGCCTCTCTCTTATTAAATACATCTTTATTTTTGAATAATAATATATTTTAAAGAAAATACTAATTAATATATATACTAATAACACACATTTATTTTAAATTATCACTTATTATAAGAAATTTTGAAAATCTAATTATGTAACTTTTATTTTCAATCAAATAGTAATGAAAGTCAAATTACATTAATTAGTAATAAATGTATTTTCGAAACTCAATTATATACTAATTTTTACATATTTTGAATTTTATTTTTTATCCTTAATATATGTAATACATTGTTACACTTATAAAAAATATACACAAAAATTTAAAAATTTTATATATTAAAATTTTTCACCCTATATGTAAACAAGAGCTCTAGTAAAGATTAAAAGAAAGATTAGCTCAACTGTAGCTTTTCCATTCACTTTGTGTCATCTCATGGTAAGTATTTTTCTTTTCTTTTTTATTTTTATTTTCACCCTCATAAGTAATATTATAATCTATAAAAGGTAAGTTATAATTTAAATAAAAAAAATTTAGAGGCATATTATTATTATTTAAACTTTTTTAGATTTGGAGGTGTTAAACCAGGTTGTATCGTTTTTTTAGTTTTCATAATTATTATTTTCTTTAGATTAAGTTATTTAGTCATTGTTTAAATTCTTTAGAGAGGGAGTAACACTTTTTGCGAGGATATGTGGTGGAGGTGGTGGGTGTTGTTCGTGGGACCCAAAACCTGAATGACGGTGGTCACGCGACTTGCATGTGATATGAGTGGGACCCGCTTTCCGATTTTGTTGATGTGCGAGGGTCATTGCTCCCGCCAAGTAAAATGGACCCCACAACTTTACTGCCACAGTACCACTCCTTACACAACGTGTTTACGTGCTCGCTCGTTTCTTTAAAAAGGATCAATTGCTTCGCAAGCAAGTAATTCACATTTTTTTTATGTATATTTAAAATCGTTTGAAATCGGGTGTGGATAGAGGTGGGCAAAAAAACCGGTTTCAAACCGGGTCACCAGAACCCGACCCGAACCGGTTTCACGACCAAACCGGTTTCACGCAACCCGATCCAAACCCGTAGGTGTGTAACTAGTTTTAAAAAAAAATTTGGAGGCCGGTTCTTAACCCGACCCGAACCGGTTTCACCCTCAAACCGGTTTCGGGCCCGACCCGGTTCTCAAACCGGTTCGAACCGTTGGGATTTTCGATTTTAACGGCTTTATAGCCGTTGGAACGGCTATATGACCTTTTTTTTGGTTTTTTTTGTATTTTGGAGCCCCTATAACTTGTATAAATAGGTGTGGGTTGTATTGGTTCAACCACACAATTCCAAAACGCTCTCATTTCTCAAAAACGCTCTTATTTCTAAAAAACGCTCACGCTCGAAAGTCGAAACTCTCAAAATGGCAAACGAATCTCAACAATCTAATATTTTTGGTGCTTCTCAAAGTGTTAGTGCTCCTCAAAGTGTTAGTGCTCCCATGGTTGTGCGGGTTATTCCTACAACAAGGAATCCCAATGTTTGGCAACATTTTGATTTATGCGAAATGTCGAATGGTGGTCATAAGGCTCGATGCAAGTTGTGCGGGCATTTTTTGGAAAAGACGCAAACACAACTTTGAAGAATCACATTGAAAAAAACTATTGTTCGGTTATAAAGGCTTAAGCTTCGCAAGGTCAAGCAAGTATGACAACCGAAGGTAATAGTTTTGCGTATAATGTTGACTTGGTTCGGGAGAGGATGGCGCATTTTGTGATTCAAGAGAGTCTACCTTTCAAACACTTTGACAACGAGCGTTTGACTCGGCTTATTCAACAAACGCTCCAACCTCGCTACACTCATGTAAGTCGTGCTACTCTTAGACGAGATTGTATAAATATGTGAAAAAAAGCTAAAGTAGAAATAATAAATGAATTTGAAAATTTAAAAACCGGTATTAGTTTAACTTGTGATGTTTGGTCGGCTCCCCACAATTTGCCGGATTCTTACATTTGCGTTACCGCTCATTGGATAAATCCGGAAAGTTGGCAAATGATGAAACGTACTATTGCGTTCGATATTTTTGCATACCCCCACACCGGTGACAATTTATTTTATATTTTAGACAAAGTTATAAGAACTTTTAAAATAGAAACAAAAGTTTTTTCAATATCGTTTGATAATGCCTCGAATAATATCGTCGCGGTAAACCAACTTATTTTAAAATATAACCCGATTTGTAATGGTATTTTTTTCCATAGCCGATGTGTTGCACATATTATTAATTTAGTTGTGCAAGATGGTCTTAAACACATTAACGATGTTAGAAATCAATTTAAACAAATGTTGCGTGACATTTTTCATACAAGTCAAAGAAGATATCATCGATATATAAAATTTTGTAAAGACGGGCAAACCGAATGTTTAGGTCCAAATTGGGACGTTTCAACACGTTGGAACTCAACGTGTAACATGTTCGAAAAAGCCATTCAACAAAAACGAAGTTTGCAAATGTTTCATGCCCAACTAGCAAGGCAAAAAAAAGTAACAAAATTTCCGACAACGGGTTGGGGTATCATTGAAGGTGTAGCCGATATGCTCCATATTTTTAAAACCGCTACAACCTATTTATCGGGAGTTTACTATCCCACAAGTCCTTTGGTTTTAAATCAACTTTTTTTAATGGTCGAAAAATTAAACGAATATTCCATGCGAGGCGGCGTATTTAAAGAAATGATACCGCCAATGAAAGAGAAATTTAAAAAATATTTTAAAGAAATGCCTCAGATTATTACTTGCGCCGCCGCCTTAAACCCGTGCTTAAATGTTTCGGGTGTTGAAACTTTAATTGAAAAAATAATTTACGGTTTGGATTTATACGAAGAAGACATATTTTTAACGGATAGAGCAAAAACTATTTTTACACAAAATTTGTCTACTTTATTTACTGTTTATGTTGAAAAATATGGTACAACATCTACCGTTCATGAGCAATTTAGAAACGCTCCATCAAGTGCAAGTACTAGTCGGAGTTCAATGTTAAACTTATTTAATACTATACTTAATGAAAATAGTAAACGTCAACGGGGTAATACCCCAAGTAGCGAATTAGGTAGATATATCGGTTCGGATTTTTTAACCGGTATGAATGCTCATGATTTTGAGACATTTGATATCTTGGCTTGGTGGAAAGGGAAGGAAAACCAATTTCCCGTCCTATCCGCTATGGCCCGTGATCTACTAACCGTCCAAGTTTCTACGGTAGCTTCGGAATCTGCTTTTTCTGTTAGTGGCAGGGTTGTTTCTTTACGAAGAACAAGACTAACTCCGCCATCGGTGGAAACGTGCATTTGCTTAAAAGATTAATTGGACGCGGCGGAAAGAATACAACATATATCTTCCCTTGAAGGCGAACTCGAAGTCGAGGGAGAGATATACGAGGACGAGGTGGAAGGAGGATTGATTGAAGCAATCGGCGAAGACCTCCTACGAGGGAGTTCGGGATCCGACTACCCGGATTTTCAATATATCCACGAAGAAGACTTTTATATTTATTGTATTTTTAATTTGTAAACTTTTAATTATTTGTTTTGTAATTTCTAAACTTTATCTTGTATGTTTTGTAATTTTTAAGTTAAGTTAATATCTTTAACGGTTAATTTTTTAAAAAATTAACGGTTTTTTTTAAAAAAAAAAATCCGGGTAAACCGGTTTGGGACCTGAACCGGTTTAGTAGCCAACCCGGTCCGATCCGGTTTGGTAGGGTTGGGTTCGATGATCCTTGAACCCGGTTCGTACGTCGACCCGGTCCAAGCGGGTATTGCCCAACCCGACCCGGTTTTAAACCCGAACCGGTTTCGTTTGAAACCCGATTTGTACACCTCTAGGTGTGGAGTAACAGGCACCGGAACGAGTAATTTTTAACCATAAAAAATTATAAACGGGTATACCTGGTACCTATAGGTATATACGAAACCTTAAGAGTATTAAGTAACGTGTGTCTGACATATATAAGATCGAGTATATCAACGTGTGGTGTCGGGTTCTGAATATTTTTGCCTTTTGTTTTAAAGATCTGTTGGAAGTTTATGAGTCGGCTGGTTTGATGGGTCCGGCTAAAGAGGCGTTTCAAGGTATTATGATTTAGAGGTGTCAATTCCTGACACGACACGACACGAAAATAATCATGTTTTGGGTTGGCCATTTCAATCCATTTTAAAAAACAGTCCGGGTTGACCCGTTTAATACACAGGTCGGGTTTGAGTTGATCCATTTAAAAACGGGTTGACACGTTAACCCGTTTAGGTTACAAATTTTTATTTTTTTATTTTTCACATTGTAGAAATACGGTTTTGATTTAGATAAATGAGTTAAACGGGTCAGGTTCGGGTTGACCCGAATTTAAGTATATCCAGGTTAGGGTTGAACTTTTTGATACGAATAAGAATATGGGTCGGATTCGGGTTTCATAATTCAACATGTTAACCCGTCAACCCGTCAACCCGCCAACCCGACACGATTGACACCCCTAATTATGATCGTGGCGTGTTGGTGCTTGTGGAAGTGTAGAAACGAAAGAAGATTCTCCAACAAGACGATCAAGATTGAAGAAATCATTGCGGATGTTAAGTCTTTCGGGTTCTTATGATTGAAGTATAGATCTAAATATAAGTCTATCTCTTGGTCAAAATGGTGTAAATTTGTTTTCGTGTAGTTCTGTTTGGTTTTGTGCCTCCTGTCCTGTTGGTTAAGGTGGCTTTGTTCATGAAGTTAGCCTTTCAAAAAAAATATATGAGACTGAGTATATGATATGATTTTATAATCAAGTATTGTACTTGTCACACCTCGGTCCCAGGCACCGGTTAGTCGTGACGCATGGTACAGAACACACAGTGGAAGCTAAACTATTAACTTGATATGCCCGTAACACATGACAGTTATCTAACCAGAGTAGTACCTCTAACAGAGATGTTCCCAGGTAAGGACGACGGGTCTAGGAGAGATTTATACACCGTCTTTTCCTAGACAAAATATTACGTTCGTCAGATAACTACATACTAGTCAGATGGTTGCCTTCTAGTTACTGTGTCGTTGATACTGAAAACATATATCGGAAGCTAAGTCATAATACCTTCTTTATTAATAACTAAACTGTATTACATCATAAACAAAACTTCTATTACAAACTTAACCATTTTCCAGGACTTATAGCTCTCCCAAGCGTGCCTCCGTTTATCAGAGTATTCAATCAGCAAGTCTGTCTGGAATGACGTCTACTAACCTGTCTAAAATATTTAGAAAATAACTGGGTCAACATAAGTTGGTGAGTTCTCTTTTAAAATCATTTGGTTTCGAAATCAGGGTTCACAATATCTTCAATTGAAAACATATCTTCAAATCATCTGTATCGCTAGCTGGATAACAAGCATTTCCATCATCTGCCTTATAACTGAAACAGATGGAAATCTGACCATACTGTCCAAACTGGACAATAGTCTACTGTCGAAACTGAACATTAGACCGCCCCGAAACTGAAGGCTTGGTCGACACAGGATTACTATCATAATACACCCCACCATATGAAAGCTTTTATCTGACGCACTGATATCATTGTATAATCAAAACCATTTATAAAACATTTCCCAGTTATATGAACTCACCTCGACAGTATCTCAGCTTATCGTATCAATAATATGTCGAATACTTCGGACAGCACCTTGACGTATACTTAACTGCTTAATTGAAATCTATAATAAGCTTAATAGTATAATCAAAGCTTAATGGTTAGCAACCAAGTTGTTGGAACCTTACCTCAGCACTATCTTCCGAAATTTAAAGGCGTAAGGCTAGAAATCGGACTTCTAAACGCGTATCGGAACTTGGGCACAGATCCCTATGCTAAGTGTGTGTGATTGAGTGTGTTTTGGTGTGTGGAGTATGCTCCAAAGGCTCTGGCCTTCGAATTCTACTTATAGGGAAATATGGCACCTGTAGCGGACCGTTATCCACGGGGATGTCGGTCCGCTACCGACTCTAGCCGCAATATTGCCTTCGGGCCTACGTGTCGGACCGCTACGGTATGGATGTCGGTCCGCTATTGGATTACGAGTCCTGATGAGTCACAGAGCACATGTCACTACTCGGTTATTCCTTCTTCCCTACATAACGGACCGTTATGGTCCGGGATAGCGGTCCGCTATCCCCCTCCTTTCCAATATTTTTATTTTCAGTCCTCCTTCTTTGGATAACATACAATTTAACCCCTAGACTTTAATTATTATAGAAAATTCGAGGTGTTATAGTACTGAAATTAGTTCGTTCGTTTTGCAGCCGAAGACTCGAATTTGTGGAATACTACTGATGTGTTGCAAAACACATGTATTTATCCTAGTGTAATTGTGCAAATTTGTATAATTTTGTATTAGTTTTGTATTGTTTTTAGTACATACTGAGTCTGAGTATTAGTTGCAGGTGTTCGTGTACAAAAGTAGTAGAAATCATGGTTGAATCCTGGAGAAACCGAGCACACGAGAGAAAGCTTGAAAAAGAAATAACAAATTCTGGGAATTCATGTCTTCGCGCCACGTGAAGACTCTGGCTGGCTTGTTCGCGACACGCGAAGGGAATGAAAAGGACCCTAACTGTTTTTTTCTCTCGCCACGCGAGAAACCCCATAATTTGGTTCGCGACACGCGAACTTCGTACAAAATACGTAAAAACCCTAATTTTGATTATTAATAAGTTTCTAATGCCATATCTTAGGGAGTTCGACTTTTAGCCGTCTGAGGGGAGTTTCCAGGCGATTTCAGGAGTAGAGAAGCTGTTGAAAGCCAAAGTTTGGATCTTTTATCTTCGTATTGATTAGACATTAATCGTTCGGTATTCGTTATTGATGATTTTGTGTTTGATTGGTTTGATTGCTACTATGTTCTTTTTCTTTGCTACTGATTTACTGTGTTGGACCATGTTTCTTGGCTAAACACTTAGTTGCTACCTAGGTTTTGATGATTGATTGTTAAAGATTGAATTTTTATCGGTTTTTGGTATCGTATGATGGTTTGACTCTATTGTAACTGTCTTGGTTCAATTGATATGATGTTTATGCATGCTCGGTATTAGTTTATGATCTGCATGTGTCTCGTGAATGTCTTTCAGTTTTAGATGCATGTTTAGGTCGCTTACTTTGTGTTTTTGACTATATATGGTGTTACTAGACGCAGTAGTCCATAGGAATGCTAATTAATGGTTTATTAAAGCTGAGTGTTCGTCTTATCTCGATAGCCGAGAGGTGAGAGGTAGTCGGTTAGTCTCTGGTGTTAGGTGCATAGGTGTAAAGACTTTGAAAGAAGGTTTCTCCTAGGTTCTTAGTGTCTTTGCAAACCGTGTCTTATCGATTGATATGAGAATCTCCCTTGCATTCTTTGAATGTATTGTGATAGAGAGACTGAAATGTGATCTATCTGTAAGGTACTTTAGTGTCGTTGGAGAAACTGAAAGGTGATCCGACTAACTGGTGAGCATTATACATTCCTTAGAGTTCCGATTAGGTCACACCCAGAGAGTAATTAGGGATCCTTTAGGTATTATGAGAATGTCATACTTAGAATCTCAGTTCCATCATAGTAACCATAATCGAGAAAAGTCTGAGATTTACATTTAGGATTCATACCTAGGTAGTGCTGTTTTAATTCTTGATTTCACTCGATTCTTCTGTAAGATAGTTAGTTGTCGTTAGAGAGTTCTTAGTACTTTTGATTTCATAGTTTAGTCCTAGTTCATAGAAATCCCTCCATATAATTCAGTTTAGATAGTTGAGTCAGAGTATAGATATAGTTGTCACCAGTGTCTCGTGGGTTCGATATCCGGACTTCATTAGACTTTACTACATTGATCGGTATGCTTGCCGGTTGTGTGGTCTAGTATTAGGTTGATTCTAGATTTATAAACTTAAAGCTAGAGTGTCTAGGTTAGGTTTTTACATTAGTTTTTATAGACAGTACAACACACATCAACTACGGTTAGATAGAATTCTACAAATTTTGTATCTATTTTTATCATTCAACTTTGTATACGGTTTTGTACTCGTGTGTTTCCTTTATTTAACATGAGTATTGTTATTATTATTTTAATAAAAAGTGACTCACTATTCATACACTAGGTGTCATGTCACACCCCAACCGACGGCGGAATACGTCGGGGCGGGACATGTAGACTGTTCATGAGCACATGGTTGACTAGATTGTAATAAATTAAACATCTTATTTCATTTCATAATTCAAACCAAACAACATCCAATCAAATACATAAATTGAAATACATAAGTTCTTTATTAAATTAAACTAGGTCCAAACTTAAATGAAGCATGTCTTGATCAACTCACATATTCGTACCTGAAACATGATTAAAATAAAGTCAACTAAAAATTTGGTGAGCATACATAGGTTTTTAAATAGATATCATAGTGTTGTGTGTATACAGTCCATACATATTATGGTTAATAAGGCAATTATGGAGAATAACTATTGTGTAACCAAATTGTACAATCAAACCTTTGTAACTAGCATGCAAAAACTAAAGTGTGTTGTCGGTAACAATCACCCTAACTGGGTGGGTTTGTCATACTCAATAGATCTATCATTGTTAATCGTCGGCTTGTATAGTTAATGATTTCACATGTAAATTGCACACAAAAGTAGTTAACACACCTAGTACTCAAACATAAGACTCAAATTGTACACATGAATGTAGGGTGGAATTGTATTGTGTAGTTTGCAAAACATTGTATAATTGTAAGTCATGTTAAACCCCAAAAATGTAAATAGTGTAAAAAGGGGCTATGTAAAACTCATTTGTATCAAAGATGTAGCTAGCACAAGAGAATAGGTAGCAAAGTGATCCTTGTAACTCACAAGTTTAACCTAGAGTGAAAGTGTATGAACTTGAATTAACATTATGAATTATGACTATAGTAGAGTCTAGGGTTTCAATGGGAGTGTGTACGGACTTGTACAAAGAGTTCGTGTCGTATTATGTAAAAGGATTGTGTAGGTGTTTGTGTTAGGTGTTTGAATAAGTGTTTTATAAAAATGAAAGTTGAAGTAAACGGTTTTAAAATAAATGATTTAAGGTTTGGGTTTGAATAACTAATTAAATTAAATAATTATCATTTATTTATTTAATTAGAAAAATAGAGTAAGAATTATATTTATTCAAATATAATTTAAATAAATAACTTTATTTTATTTATTCATTTATAAAAGTGTGTAAATAAATATTGGTACATAAGAACTAATGTTAAATATAATTTAAACTCTAAGTGAGTTGTAAATGTAAATTAAATAAATAATAAATTAATTTATTTATTTATTTATCCTTAAAAATAGTTATGTTATAAATAAATTCATTTATTTATTTATCATTTAAAATAGGCATGTTCTTTTTAAGAAATATGAAAAACTATATATTTAGATAAAATTTTATGTGTTTTAAATGTATATCTTTAATTTTTATAAAACTTTGTAAACTTTGTTTCAAGGAAAAATAAAGGAAAAATAATCTTATAAAATCTTGTCACATATTATTAAATTAGAAAAAAAACATTCGAATTAATTTATCATTCCAATTATTTAAAAAGATAATTGAAAATGAAAGATTAGAAAACTAAATTTGTAATAGTAGTTAGTTTATGTTAAAATTGTAAGTTTTTGTCTCATTCTATTCAAAATAATGTAGGGTTTATAAAAATAATTTTTTATAAATTTTGAAGCTTTTAAAACTGATTAAAAAATATAATTAGGCCAAGGGAATCGAACTGGGGTTTGCGCTAGGATGCCCGGACGCACGAACCACTGGGCCAAGGCCTGAACATTGGTACATGAATGGTTTTAAATTACTTTATCATGAAAACGGAGTGGGGCTGGGTCTGCTTTTAGTGTATGCGTAAAAAGGCCGGCCGGATGAGTGGGCTGTGGGTTTCGAACCCACGCCACCGGGTCCAGTGGTGCAATGGCTTACCATCTGGACCGGGTGGTTTCGCTGATTTTAAAGGGTTTCATTTATTTAAAAAGAAGACGTGAATCAAACCGCCAAATCATATGTAGCGTTATATAGGAACAAGAACCGTAGATTTAAATCGGTCTCGATGTGTTCTGTGAACACGAATTGGTAAGGGGCTTTTGACAAGGATTCAAAAACCAATCGAATGAGAGTAATCTTACTTTTTTTGGTTTGGGCACGAATGCAGTCGGCTACGGTTTCAGTCTCGAGGCTCTTAAGACTCGATTGTTGTCCAGAAGTGAAGTGGGATGTGATTTAGGCTTCAGAGCGTTTGTATGCGGTTATGCGAAGGTGTGTGTGTGGTTGAATTGAATTGATTTCATTTAATTGTACGATTCGATTAGGGGGGTTGCATAAGACAACCGTGAACACCAATTACGCATCAATTCGTTGATTTAGAAAATGAATTTGGTCGTGTTAGGGTACCAGATACATGAGAGATTGATTAGCACGTGATTTGCGGGATTTAAACGCGTTGATTTCACGAATTAAATGGTGAATTGATACGGTTTTGACTATCCAAAGTCAAATGCGTTTGAATTCTAAATCGCCTGCTTAATTGATCGAATTGGCTTGTTGTTTGGGCCTGGATTTGATAGATTATTGCTTGTGTAACCATGAGGAGTCCAATTCAACAAGAATCCGGTCGATGGCAGCCTTGGATTATCAAGGATTGGGCTGCTTTGACTTTTGAAAGTCAACTTAGTCAAAGGGGGGGGGGGTCAAAATTGATGTTATAAGTCAAAATTAAAAGCGTGGGGTTCCAATTTAGGGTTCAAATGGTTTGGGGTTCAAGCAAATGTGTAATTCCTTGTTAATTGAATAATTGTATATATGTGTGTATGTATTTGTTTGATATTTATATAATTATATACATATATATATATGCATTTACATATATATATATATATATATATATGTATATATATATGTATATATATGCATATATATATGGGATTCTAATAATGTATACTAGTGTAAAACTCGTGAATTTGTATTGTAACCTAGGGTTTAATTGTTGGTACGAATAAAATAAATCAGTGTAATAGAATTGGATTTCAACAAGATTTATTGTACTGGGATAAAGACATGAAAATCATAAATGTTACAGTATCCCCATGTTGAAGGAATTTTGACCCGAAATTTAACTAGTTGAGGCGACTGCATCAGCAAAGAGGTGGAGGTACTTGAGCTTCATTTGGTCCTCCCGTTCCCAGGTAAACTCAGGACCACGTTTTGATTCCCAACGAACTTTGACAATCGGGATACGGCTTCGCTTGAGTTGCTTGATCTCACGATCCATGATCTCTACAGGTTTCTCGACGAAGTGCATCGTTTCGTAAATACGCACATCGTCAAGCGGTATATGGAAGTTCTCATCAGCAAGGCATTTCTTTAGGTTGGACACATGAAATGTAGGATGCGCATTGCCAAGTGAGGGGGGTAACTCGAGTTTGTAAGCCATTTTTCCAATCCTTTCAAGGATCTTGAATGGACCCACATAGCGAGGTGCTAGTTTGCATTTCTTCCAAAACGGATCACACCCTTCCAAGTAGACACCTTTAGAAGTACAAGGTCACCGACTTGGAATTCCAAGGGTTTTCGTCGTTTGTCGGCATAGCTCTTTAGCCGACTCCTCGCTACTCGGATGTTGTCACGGATTTGAATAATCTTGTCGGATGTTTCTTGAATTAACTCAGGACCAGTGATTTGTGCTTCACCAATCTCGTTCCAATAGATAGGGGAACGACATTTACGGCCATAGAGAGCTTCAAATGGGGCCATGTTGATACTTGTGTGGTAGCTATTGTTGTAAGAGAACTCAATTAGGGATATGTGTGAATCCCAATTACCACCAAAATCAATTACACAAGCTATAAGCATGTCCTCAAGAGTTTGGATTGTTCGCTCTGTCTGACCATCAGTTTGGGGATGGTAAGCCGTGCTCAAATCCAATCGTGTACCAAGATCTGTTTGGAGGGATTGCTAGAAGCGGGAGATGAAACGAGCATCTCTATCGGAGATTATGTTTAATGGAACAGTGTGACGACTCATAATCTCGACAATGTAAATTCGGGCCAACTTCTCAACCCGATAGTCTTCACGGTTAGGCAAGAAGTGAGCAGATTTGGTGAGACGATCAATGATTACCCAAATGCTATCATAACCACTCGAGGTGCGGGGGAGTTTGGTAATGAAATCCATGGCTAAGTTCTACCATTTCCACACGGGGATTTCCGGTTGTTCAAGCAAACCGGAAGGACGTTGATGCTCGGCTTTGACTTTGGAGCAAGTTAGACATTTGGCAACATAGAGTGCAATGTCTTTCTTCATATCGGGCCACCAATATTGTTGCAAAGATCTTGGTACATTTTATCCGCACCGGGATGAATAGAATAACGAGTCTTGTGTGCCTCGTTCATGAGAAATGCATGGAGATCATCCCGTTCAGGAACCCAAATACGATTCAAGTAATAGAGTAAGTGTTGGGTTTGGATTCAAGCTGAAGTTCAACACCACACGACATTTCATCGTACATGTTACCTTCGGTGACCGAAAAGTGTTGAGCTTTTAGGATACGATTTTGAAAGTCGGTTTGAATTCTGACACAATGAAGCATGACATGGTCCTTACGACTCAAAGCATCGGCCACAACGTTCGCTTTGCAAGGATGGTAACGAATCTCGCAGTCATAGTCGTTAAGGAGTTCGACCCAACGTCGTTGCCTCATGTTGAGTTCTTTTTGGTTAAAGATGTGTTGGAGACTCTTGTGGTCGGTGAACACCACACATTTCATGCCATAGAGATAATGTCTCCAAATCTTCAATGCGAATATGACCGCACCCAACTCAAGATCGTGCGTCTTATAGTTCTTCTCATGAATTTTGAGTTGCCTTGATGCATAAGCGATCACCTTGCCTCGTTGCTTGAGGACACAACCAAGACCTTGGTTGGAGGCATCACAGTAGACAACTAAATCATCATTCCCATAAGGGAGAGTCAAAAAAGGAGCATTGCACAACTTTTGCTTGATAGTTTGGAAAGCTTCTTCTTGTTTTGGTCCCCATTCATAGGGTTTACCCTTGTGTGTCAAAGCAGTGAGGAGGACAGCAATCTTATAGAAGTTTGAAATAAAACAGCGGTAATAACCCGCAAGACCAAGAAATGAACGAAACTTTGGTGGGGGTCTTAGCGGCACTCCAATTTTTGACGGCTTCGATCTTAGCAGGGTCAACATGAATTCCCTTTTCGTTGACGATATGACCCAAGAATTGAACTTCCTTTAGCCAAAATTTACACTTTGAGAACTTAGCATATAGTTACTATTTTCTTAAGAGGTCTAAAACCAACCTAAGGTGTTGCTCATGATCTGATTTAGTCTTGGAGTAGATCAAGATATCGTCAATGAAGACGATCACGAATTTATCAAGTTATAGTTTGCACACACGGTTCAAGAGGTCCATGAAAACCGCGGGTGCATTGGTTAACCCAAAAGGCATAACCATGAACTCGTAGTGACTAATCCTTGTTCGGAAGACAGTCTTTGGAATATCTTCCTCTTCCACACGGAGTTGGTGATAACCAGATCGAAGATCAATCTTTGAGAAGCAGGTAGAACCTTGAAGTTGATCAAAGAGATCATCAATTCTAGGCAATGGGTAACGGTTTTCGATAGTAAGCTTGTTGAGTCTCAGGCACACCTAATTCTCTATAACCAATGCTTCGATACCAAGTCTGTCACACCCCACCGAAGGCGGAAAGACGGAGGTGAGACGAGAGCGGTGCATCGAACACTTAGGCGCAAGAGAATGCTAATGAGTACATTGCAAATTACATAAGTACCATTACTAAAAACCAAAATTTAAAACGTGTCATACAACATCCAAATTCAAACAACAAACAGAGAGTCTAACAAACAAAAGCCAAAATAGTACAAAGTTTGATCCAACGAGAAACCACAAAATCTAAACAAAAGCGTGCCCCCATGAACATTATCTTCATTTCTATTTACCTAAAAGCATGTTTTAAAAACCGGTCAACTATATAAATAGTTGGTGAGTATCGCAGGTTTTACGACTATATAAAAGTTTATAAAAATTCAAAGTTAGTACACATGTATTAGACAACATATTACCATGAGCCGTAATTAAAGCCTAGACAAAATAAAAATAAAGCACCCCATACGGAAGTCTTATGCAAACAACCGCCTAAAAAAATTGGCTAACTTTGCGCCCATATGACCTTACAAGTCTGGTTGGCGCGACCAAAGCATGAGCGGGGGTGTCAACCCAAGTAGTACTACTCAAAATTCCCAACGGCTACGCTCAGCTAATTGATTACCCAAAATTGGGGACTTTAAAGCATAAATATAAAAATAACTCATGTAATCATGTAATCAATGTATCCTGTAACATGTGACTAAATAAAAACAACTCATGTAATCAATGTATCCTAGGGCTGTGCATGGGTCGGTTCGGTTCGGTTATGGGCATTTCCAAAATCGAAACCTCGGTTATGTCCATTTCCAAAACCGAAACCGAACCGAAACTTCGGTTATGGTTGGTTCGGTTAACCGTCGGTTATGGATCGGTTATCGGTTAATTCGGTTAATTAACCGCTATAGCAAAAAAAAATTATTTGTTAAGATTATCATTTCCTATATATAAGAAGTTATAATAAAGGAACATGAAGATCATGTTTCCATGGCAATACTTTAGTGGCTTGTACCTCATGCACAGATAGTTGTACCTCTATCCATATTCCTCACTTATAGTTGTATAGAAGTTGATGTCCCAAGTCTAGAAATTAGAATCACAGATATGTCATCAACATTTTCAGTCTATGTTTAGATGCTCTGAAGTAAGTTTGTCTTGTTTAAACATGGAATGTGATACTCATCAAACAAACTAGACAGTCATCCCAAGATAGCAAAAGGATACATCTTATATGATATTTTAAGGCTGAAATGAAGTTAACTAATATGTTGTCTTGAACTATTGATCATAATATTCTTATCAAACACATAGTATTTATGTACTTTAGCAATTTGTCAACTCATAAAAAGAATTTAAGAATTACCACATCTTGTGAAACATATTCCTTGAAATTCATATCAATATTTCAGCTTAGTTGGAACCTCATGGTTCGTTAGATACCTCTTGCCATTGCATGTTGATTCATATACAATTTATGACGTGTTTTCGGTTCACACACAAAGTGTATCAACTCCAAGAAAGTTTCTACACTAAAACATGTGGGAAGCTAATCGGAATTATAGCAAAAACATGAGTGGTAATTTAAATTTATTGCAAATGGATTACATTCGGTTCGGTTCGGTTAATTCGGTTATGGCACACACCATAACCAAAACCGACCCATAAATTTCGGTTAATCACTTATGCCTTAACCGAGCCATCAGTTAATTGATCGGTTTGGTTAAATCGGTTCGGTTATGTCGGTTAATTCGGTTATGGTTCGGTTAATTCGGTTATTTGCTCACCCCTAATGTATCCTGTAACATGTATCATGTAATTCATTTGGTTGAACTTTAAAAATACCAAACACCTACTTAAACAACTCCAAAAATTATGAAATTTTTACACGAGTCTTATTTTATCATATACTAACTACTGACCAAAATCCAGCATTTTATAAAATCCAAAGGTATTTTTCCCAATTTCCATGTATTAAACTTGTGTGAATTTTAATAAAAAATCTATAAAGAGTTTAGTCGCCAAATTTTCTAGATTTTCATTTTAGATCATAAACTACTGTTTAAAACAACTTTTGGGGTGCTGGATCAACAATTTTTAAAAATCCATCAAGAACATGGATGTTCTTGACCATTCAAGCTAATTAACAAGTTTGATCAAAGATTATACCTTCCAAATCAGCTTTGTTTGATGTTGAAAGATGCTAATACCCTGTGATTTCTTGATATTTTACCTACAATCACATTGTGGTTCAATCTAAAGACCAAAAACTCAAAATCTTTTTTTTTTTAAATCAAGATGAACACTTTTATAAACACCAATTGTTCATACACTTTCATCAACAAATTTTTGAAGAATCAAACTCATGCAACTCATGGTGGATGTTCAAAAATGATTATAATCCACTAATCCTTGTTAAAATCACAAGATTCAAACTTTAAAAACATCAAAAACACAAAATTTAAAAAATCAAAGTGAGTGTGTGTGTTCTTGGTGTTCTTGAGAACACATGCAAGATTAAAACAGAAAATCAAAGTTTAAAATCATGTTGTTTTACCTTCAAATCACTGGAATGAGGATCACCAACAAGCTAGAACCAAGATTCAAATGAAAAACATGGAGTTCTTTTGAGAGAAAATGAAAAAAAATTGAAATTTGTGTGTGTGTGTGTGTGTGCTTGTGACGGCAAGAAAGGGGGGAATGAGAAGTGTTGGGTTGACTTATAAAGAAAAAAGAAATGCATGCATTCATTAAAAAAATTATGTTATAAAACTAACCCTTTTTTATAAAATTTAAACTTCTAAAGTATTTATATAAATATTTTTATTCAGCTAATTAAATCTTGTACCTAAAATACTGAATTTTAGTAGTATTTAAAGGATTAAAACTCAAAAGTTTTTAAAAAGTTATACCGGGTGAACCACCTATGATCGTTAGTTTAAATCAAGAATCACAAAAGTTAGCACATATAAAATATCATACTTAACTAAAATATAAATATAAAAATTATTTTCGAGAATTTAAATGTTGTCGTTTATTTAGAGCGAATGCGGTATACGAAGTATATGCACTTAACCGGGCTTTCTAGTTCGGACCTTATTGTTTGTCTAAGGAAAAGTTCCTATAACCCATAGAAACACTTAATAATATATAAAACCATAAAATTTAAAAATATAAACGTATAAAAGTCAAGAAACGGTAAGTACCTGAAAAACCGCAGTTGTCACATTATCCCCTAGTTGAAAGGAATTTCGTCCCGAAATTCAACGGGTGACGGTAGTAACCGCTACTTTCTCAAAGAGATGAGGATATTTTTGCTTCATTTGGTCCTCTCGTTCCCATGTGAATTCAGGTCCACGTTTCGAGTTCCAACGGACCTTCACGATAGGGATACGACTATGCTTAAGCGTCTTGATCTCGCGATCCAAAATCTCGACCGGTTCCTCGATAAAATGAAGCTTCTTGTCAATACGGACTTCCTCAGGTGGTATCAGTAAGGACCCTTCAGCTAAACACTTTTTGAGATTTGATACATGGAAAGTATCGTGTATACCGCTGAGTTCCTGAGGCAATTTCAATTTGTACGCCACGGGGCCGATTCTATCAACAATTTCATACGGCCCAATATACCTCGGATTAAGTTTACTCCTCTTTCCGAACCGAATAACACCCTTCCAAGGTGAAACTTTTAAAAGTACTTTGTCACCAATTTGAAATTCCAAGGGCTTTTTTCGATTATCGGCATAGCTTTTCTGTCTGTCCCGTGCGGCTTTTAGTCTATCACGAATCTTAAAAATCTTGTCCGTAGTTTCTTGAATTATCTCAGGGCCCGTCAAACGATTGTCACCAACTTCGGCCCAACAAAGTGGTGATTGACACTTACGCCCATACAAAGCTTCAAACGGTGCAAATTTGAGGCTAGTGTGATAACTATTATTATAAGAAAATTCGATTAACGGTAAATGCGTATCGCAATTACCATCAAAATCTATTACACACGCCCTTAACATATCCTCCATGGTCTGAATCGTCCGTTCACTATGACCATCAGTCTGAGGATGATAAGTCGTGCTCATATTCAAGCGTGTTCCCAAAGCTCGTTGTAGTGTCTGCCAAAATCGGGAAGTAAAACGACTATCCCTATCCGATATGATGGAAACGGGCACTCCATGCCTAGAAACGATCTCACCAATGTACAAACGGGCTAACTTTTCCATCTTATAATCCTCTCGGATGGGAATAAAGTGGGCCGATTTCGTCATTCGGTCAACAATGACCCAAATTGAATCATAACCGTTGGAAGTTCGGGGTAATTTGGTGACGAAATCCATAGCAATCTGCTCCCATTTCCACTGAGGGATGTCGGGTTGCTGCAAAAGTCCTGACGGTTTCTGGTATTCCGCCTTGACCTTAGAACATGTCAAGCAACTCCCAACATAACTTGCAATCTCTTTCTTCATTCCGGGCCACCAATAAAATTCTTTCAAGTCTTTGTACATCTTGTCGGCTCCGGGATGTATGGAATACCTCGACTTGTGAGTTTCATTAAAAATCAGTTCCCTCAAGTTATGGGAATCCGGAATCCACATTCGATCCAAATAATAAATTAACTCATCAATTTTCTGTTCGAATTTTCTCTCAGCACCACATAAAAGTTCGTCTTTCAAACTATTTCTCTGTAGTGCTTCCTTTTATGCCTCGATAATTTAAGCTTTCAAGATCGTTTAGATTGTCATCTCCAAAGCACGAACTCGAATAGGTTTTATTCTTTCCTTCCTACTCAGAGCATCTGCCACCACATTTGCTTTCCCAGGGTGATAACGGATCTCACAGTCATAGTCATTAAGAAGCTCAACCCATCACCTTTGTCTCATATTTAACATCTTTTGATCAAATATAAGATGGAGGCTTTTGTGGTCGGTAAAAATAGTGCATTTGGTGCCATAAAGATAGTGCCTCCAAATTTTGAGTGCAAAGACAACAGCACCCAACTCCAGGTCATTAGTTGTGTAATTCTTTTCATGCACTTTTAATTGTCGGGATGCGTAAGCAATAACCTTATCCTTTTGCATCAACACACAACCAAGACCCTGGTGAGATGCATCACAATATACAACAAAGCCATCCGTACCTTCAGGAAGAGTTAGAATCGGAGCGTTACATAATTTTTGTTTTAATAACTGAAATGACTCTTCCTGCTTGTCACCCCATTCAAACTTTCTATCTTTCCGAGTCAAGAGGGTTAAAGATTGAGCTATCTTCGAGAAATTTTCTATAAATCGCCTATAGTAACACCCGCCAAACCAAGAAATAGACGGATCTCGATTGGGGTCTTAGGCGTTTCCCACTTCTTTATCGCCTCAATTTTGGCTGGATCCACATGAATGCCTTTCTCATCAATCACATGTCCTAGAAAGTGAACTTCTCTAAGCCAAAACTCACACTTAGAAAACTTGGTGAATAATTTCTCGTTCCGAAGCAATTCCAAAATCAACTGCAAGTGTTGCTCGTGCTCCTGTTTACTTCGAGAATATATCAGGATATCGTCGATAAAGACTATCACGAAATTGTCTAAAGGTTTACACACCCTATTCATCAGATCCATAAATACTGTCGGGGCATTGGTTAGCCCGAAAGGCATAACCAAAAACTCGTAGTAACCGTACCAAGTCCTGAATGATGTCTTTGGTACGTCATCCTCCTGGACCCTTAATTGATGATAACCAGATCTGAGGTCGATCTTAGAAAAATGAGTCGATCCTTGTAGTTGGTTAAACAAATTATCGATCCTCGGGAGTGGATATCGGTTCTTAATCATCAATTTATTCAACTCCAGGTAGTCAATACACATTCGAAATGATCCATCCTTCTTTTTCATGAACAAGACCGGAGCTCCCCAAGGTGAGAAACTATGTCTAATAAATCCCTTCTCTAAAAGTTCATGTAATTGATTCGACAACTCTTGTAATTCAGACGGTGCTAGACGGTATGGGGATCTAGCAATAGGTGCGGCACCGGGTACCAAGTCAATCCGGTACTCAACTTGTCATGGAGGGGGTAATCCAGGCAAATCCTCGGGAAAAACTTCCGGGTACTCGCGTACAACTTGAATATCCTGAATCTTAACCTCCTTTGATTTCTTCTCAATGACATTAGCAAGAAACGCGTAACTTCCCTTTTTAAGGTATTTCCATGGCTTCATGCAAGACACAATGTTCAAACTCCTTCCGGGCTTATCGCCTTGGACAATCAGGACTTCACCGTTTGAGAGCGGAATTCGAACTATCTTTTCTGAGCAAACAATTTTGGCTCGGTTTTCGAATAACCAATCTATGCCAATAACAACATCAAAACTACCGAGATCTATTGGTATAAGGTCTACATTAAATTGGTGATTATTTAGGTTCATAGTGCAACCTCGGATAATGTCACTAGCCTTAATCAATTTACTATTAGCTAGTTCTATAGTATAGGCCTCTTCTCAATTTCTGTGATTTTAAATTAATCAATTATCTAAATTCAGTAGATATAAAACTTCTATCAGCCCTTGTATCAAAAAGTATAGATGCATAAAGATCATTGACGAGAAACATACCCATCGTCACATTCGGGTCCTTACGTGCATCTGCAGCCCCAATCACAAAAGTTATACCCTTAGCTTGATTCGCTGCGTTCCCACCATTTCTGCCCAATTTGGGACATTTGTTCCTGAAGTGATCAGTTGCCCCACATTCATAACAACCCCTTGGTGCATTAGGGTCGAATCTGTAGTAGTTCGCTATATGCCCCACTCGTTTACATTTTGCACACACGAACTGCTGGCAAGCCCCAAAGTGTTGAGAATTGCACTTGGCACAAAGAGGTGGATTTCTAGTGTTTGCCCTAAGGTTCTTTGCAATGCTTCCTAAGGTCATAGTCTAGGTTCGAGTCTCAGGCAAACCTAATTCTCTATAACCAGTGCTTTTATACCAAGTCTGTCACACCCCGCCGAAGGCGGAAAGACGGAGGTGAGACGAGAGCGGTGCATCGAACACTTAGGCGCAAGAGAATGCTAATGGGTACATTGCAAATTACATAAGAACCATTACTAAAAACCAAAATTTAAAACGTGTCATACAACATCCAAATTCAAACAACAAATAGAGAGTCTAACAAACAAAAGCCAAAAGAGTACAAAGTTTGATCCAACGAGAAACCACAAAATCTAAACAAAAGTTGGTGAGTATCGCAGGTTTTACGACTATATAAAAGTTTATAAAAATTCAAAGTCAGTACACATGTATTAGACAACATATTACCATGAGCCGTAATTAAAGCCTAGACAAAATAAAAATAAAGCACCCCATACGGAATTCTTATGCAAACAACCGCCTAAAAAAATTGGCTAACTTTGTGCCCATATGACCTTACAAGTCTGGTTGGCGCGACCAAAGCATGAGCGGGAGTGTCAACCCAAGTAGTACTACTCAAAATTCCCAACGGCTACGCTCAGCTAATTGATTACCCAAAATTGGGGACTTTAAAGCATAAATATAAAAATAACTCATGTAATCATGTAATCAATGTATCCTGTAACATGTGACTAAATAAAAACAACTCATGTAATCAATGTATCCTGTAACATGTATCATGTAATTCATTTGGTTGAACTTTAAAAATACCAAACACCTACTTAAACAACTCCAAAAATTATGAAATTTTTACAGGAGTCTTATTTTATCATATACTAACTACTGACCAAAATCCAGCATTTTATAAAATCCAGAGGTATTTTTTCCCAATTTCCATGTATTAAACTTGTGTGAATTTTAATAAAAAATCTATAATGGGTTTAGTTGCCAAATTTTCTAGATTTTCATTTTAGATCATAAACTACTGTTTAAAACAACTTTTGAGTGCTGGATCAACAATTTTTAAAAATCCATCAAGAACATGGATGTTATTGACCATTCAAGCTAATTAATAAGTTTGATCAAAGATTATACCTTCCAAATTAGCTTTGTTTGATGTTGAAAGATGCTAATACCCTGTGATTTCTTGATATTTTACCTACAATCACATTGTGGTTCAATCTAAAGACCAAAAACTCAAAATCCTTTTTTTTAAATCAAGATGAACACTTTTATAAACACCAATTGTTCATACACTTTCATTAACAAATTTTTGAAGAATCAAACTCATGCAACTCATGGTGGATGTTCAAAAATGATTATAATCCACCAATCCTTGTTAAAATCACAAGATTCAAACTTTAAAAACATCAAAAACACAAAATTTAAAAAATCAAAGTGAGTGTGTGTGTTCTTGGTGTTCTTGAGAACACATGCAAGATTAAAACAGAAAATCAAAGTTTAAAATCATGTTGTTTTACCTTCAAATCACTGGAATGAGGATCACCAACAAGCTAGAACCAAGATTCAAATGAAAAACATGGAGTTCTTTTGAGAGAAAATGAAAAAAAAATTGAAATTTGTGTGTGTGTGTGCTTGTGACGGCAAGAAAGGGGGGAATGAGAAGTGTTGGGTTGACTTATAAAGAAAAAAGAAATGCATGCATTTATTAAAAAAATTATGTTATAAAACTAACCCTTTTTTATAAAATTTAAACTTCTAAATTATTTATATAAATATTTTTATTCAGCTAATTAAATCTTGTACCTAAAATACTGAATTTTAGTAGTATTTAAAGGATTAAAACTCAAAAGTTTTTAAAAAGTTATACCGGGTAAATATCGGGTGAACCACCTATGATCGTTAGTTTAAATCAAGAATCACAAAAGTTAGCACATATAAAATATCATACTTAACTAAAATATAAATATAAAAATTATTTTTGAGAATTTAAATTTTGTTGTTTATTTAGCGCGAATGCGGTATACGCGGTGTATGTACTTAACCGGGCTTTCTAGTTCGGAACTTAATGTTTGTCTAAGGAAAAGTTCCTATAATCCATAGAAACACTTAATGTCACACCCCAAGCGACGGCGGAATCATCGGCGTGGGACATGTAGACAGTTCATGAGCACAAGGTTGACTAAATTGAAATATATTAATCATTCAAATTCATTTCAAGTATTCAAGACAAAACCAAATCAAACCAAGTACATAAAATAAAATACATAATCCTTTATTTAAAATTATCTAGGTCCAAAACTTATGTGTAGCAAGTCTTGATCAAAATAACACATTAGTACCTGAAACATGAATAAAATAAGGTCAACTAAAAAGTTGGTGAGCATACACAGGTTTATACATCGGTATTGAATAATTGTAAATGATCAAATCCTTACATAACATGATAAAATAAGACATTTATGGAGAGCAGCTATTGTGTAACCAAAGTATAATCAAACCTTTGTAACTAGCATGTAAAATTGTGTTGTCGGTAACAATCACCCCAATCTGGGTGGGTTTGTCAGACTCAATAGATCTATCATTGTTTACCATCGGCTTGAATAGTTAATGATTGCACATAAATTGCACACAAAAGTTAGCACACCTAGCACTCAGGCATAAAGCTCAAATTGCACACATGAATGTAAAGAGGATTTGTATTTGTGTAGTTTGTGTAAATGTAAGCAATAGTTTGTATAGTGTTCATGTTCCACCCCAAAAATGTAAAAGAGTAAAAGGGGCTATTTAATACTCACTTGATTCAAAAGGCGTAGCTAACACGAGAGACTAAATAGTAATATAATCCTTGTAATGCACAACGTTAACCTAGATTGGAATGTATATTGAATTAATAGTGTGCATAATAGTCTATGTCTAAGTCTAGGGTTGAGTTGGACGTGTGTATAAAGCTAGTGGTTTGTTCTTGAAAGGTATTGCAAAAAATGAAAGGTTTGAAATGGATATTTTTAGAACATTTTGATCAAGGTTTGAGTTTGAATAATTAAATAAATAAATTACAAAATTATTATTTATTTACTTAGTTATAAAAATAATGTAGGTATTAGGAGTAATTAAGTATAACTTAAATAAATAATTCTTAAATATAAATTAAATAAATAATTTTTACCTTATTTATTTATTTATAAAATATGTAACCTAGTCTTTTAGTTATAAGAATGTATCGGGTGTTTTATATTAGTTATAATTTAATAATTAATTTTTTTACCCTATTTACTTATTTAAAAAGGAGTGTAAATACGGAGTGATGTAAATAATATTTATGTGTAGGGTTATACATTTAACTTTGCATGTTATAATAAATAACTTTTATTTATTTATTTATCCTTTGGAAATAAGTATTTTGATTTTTGTAAATAAAGTTAATAATTTACAACTTTTATAAAATTAATTGTTTTTATTTAGAAATTAATTTAAATATTTGAATTTTTTTGTTTTAAAAGTTTAACATACAAATTTAACAGCTAAATTCGAAATAAATTTGAATTTATATTGAAAATTAATAAATCTGGTTTTATTCTGTTATAAACATTTCAAGGTTTATAAAAATATTTTTTTATAAAATTTTTGGAGTTTTAGAAACTGTTTTTAAAAATAATACAGACCACCCGGTTCGAACCCGGGTGGTTTCTGCATGAGTATTGCGCAAACGCCACTAGACCAGGGGGCTCTCCCGTGTAATTGAAAGGTTCTTAAATGTATTAACACGGGTCTACACAGGGACCGGGTTTGGGTTTGAGGCTGTCGCAAAAAAAGTCCGGTGTTTGTAGGTTTCGAACACACGCCACCTGGTTCGGCGGCGTAGTGACTTGCCTGCCGGACCAGGTGGTTTCGCTGATTGATTATTGATTTTAAAATTTTAAAACATGATATAAAAACACACCAAATTCAAATCCCATCCAATCCGCCATGAACCCTAGCCCCAATCGGTCGTGATTAGCTTTGATAACACGAATTGGCATAGGGCTTTTGATAAGGGTTCAAAGACGAATCAAACGAGTGTATTCTCACCCGATTTGGTTTGGGCACGAATGCGAGCGCCTACAGGATTTCTCCGATTGTTCTTCGTGATCGACAGGATTCCAGAGATGAAATGAGAGGCGATTAGCGGTTCAGAAAGGTTGTAAGGGAATAGGCGAAAGTGTGTGTGTCGTTGAATTGAATTGATTTCATCTAAATTACACGATTTGATTTCGATTTGACCGTAACAGTCGTGGGGCTGATTACGCGTTAATTCGATTAATTGAGGATGAATCGAGTCATGTTAAGGTGTTGAATACATGAGGGACTGGTCTACGCGTGATTTGCGGGATCCATTACGCGTCATTTACACAAATCGATCGGATATTTATACGGGTTTGACTATGCGAAGTCAAATTCTTTTGAATTTGAATTGACCGCGTAATCGGTCGAATTGGCTTGATGTTTGGGACGGGACTTCGTCGATTCTTGTTTGGGTGAACATGTGGAGTCCAACTCAACCGGAAATCATCGAGTAGCAGCCTTGGATTAACAAGATTTGGGCTGTTTGACTTTTGAAAGTCAATTGAGTCCAAAAAGTCAAAATTGAGAGTAGGTTTCCAATTTAGGGTTCAAAATGGTTTAAGGTTCAAACAACCGTGCAATTCCTTGTAAATGTATCTATGTGTGTATGTATTTGATTGGAATTTGTATAAATATATACATATACAGGATTTTAATAAAGTATACCCGTGAAAGGATTTGCGGATTTGCTTTGGAACCTAATATTTGGTACGAATAGATTAAACCAGTGTACTAGATTTTGAAATTTAAATGAGTTACATTGAATTGCAAGAGATAATAAAATCAGAAATGTTACAGTATCCCCATGTTGAGGGAATTTCGTCCCGAAATTTAGCTAGATAGGGCGAATGCATCAGCAAAGAGGTGGGGGTACTTGAGCTTCATTTGGTCCTCACGTTCCCAAGTAAACTCCGGACCATGTTTTGATTCCCAACTAACTTTGACAATAAGGATACGGCTTCGCTTGAGCTGCTTGATCTCACGATCCATGATTTCTACCGGACTCTCAACGTAGTGCATCGTTTCGTCAATGCGCACGTCGTCAAGAGGTATATAGAGATTCTCATCAGCAAGGCATTTCTTCAGGTTGGACACATGAAATATAGGATGTACATTGCCAAGTGATGGAGGTAACTCGAGTTTATAAGCCACTTTCCCAATCCTTTCAAGGATCTTAAATGGACCAACATAGTGAGGTGCTAACTTGCCTTTCTTTCCAAAATGGATCACACCCATCCACGGAGACACCTTTAAAAGAACAAGGTCACCGACTTGAAATTCCAAGGGCTTTCATCGTTTGTCGGCATAACTCTTTTGCCGACTCCTCGCTATTCGAATGTTGTCACGGATTTGGATAATTTTGTCGGATGTTTCTTGAATTAGTTCGGGACCGGTGATTTGTGCTTCACCAATCTCGTTCCAACAGATAGGAGAACGACACTTGCGACCATAGAGAGCTTCTAATGGAGCCATGTTGATACTAGTGTGGTAGCTATTATTGTAGGAGAACTCAATTAGGGATAGATGTGAATCCCAATTGCCACCAAAATCAATTACACAAGCTCTAAGCATATCCTCAAGAGTTTGGATTTTTCGCTCGGTCTGACCATCAGTTTGGGGATGGTAAGCCGTGCTCAAATTCAATCGTGTACTAAGAGCTGTTTGGAGGGATTGCCAAAAACGAGAGGTGAACCGAGCATCTCTATCGGATATTATGTTCAAAGGAACACCGTGACGGCTCACAATTTCGTCAATGTAAATTCGGGCTAGTTTCTCAACCCGATAGTCTTCAGGAATAGGCAAGAAATGAGCAGATTTAGTGAGACGATCAATGATTACCCAAATGTTATCATAGCCATTTGAGGTGCGAGGGATTTTGGTAATGAAATCCATAGCTAAGTTCTCCCATTTCCACACGGGAATTTCTGGTTGTTCAAGTAGACCGGAAGGACGTTGGTGCTCAGCTTTGACCTTGGAACATGTTAGACATTTTGCAACATAGAGGGCAATGTCTTTCTTCATATCGGGCCACCAATATTGTTGGTGAAGATCTTGATACATTTTATCCGCACCGGGATGAATAGAATATCGAGTCTTGTGGGCCTCGTTCATGAGAAATGCACGGAGATAATCGCGGTTGGGAACCCAAATACGGTTCAAGAAATAAAGTAAGCCATTGGGTTTCGATTCAAGCTGAAGTTCAACACCACACGACATTTCTTCGTACATGTTACCCTCGTTGACCGAAACGTGTTGAGCTTCTAGGATACGATTTTGCATGTCGGTTTGAATTTGGACACAATGAAGCATGACATGGTCCTTTTGACTCAAAGCATCGGCTACAACGTTCGCTTTGCCAGGATGGTAACGAATCTCGCAGTCATAGTCGTTAAGGAGTTCAACCCAACGTCGTTGCCTCATATTGAGTTCTTTTTTGTTGAAGATGTGTTGGAGACTCTTGTGGTCGGTGAACACCACACACTTTGTGCCATAGAGGTAATGTCTCCAAATCTTCAATGCGAATACGACCGCACCCAACTCGAGGTCGTGCGTCGTATAATTCTTCTCATGAATCTTAAGTTGCCTTGATGCATAAGTGATTACTTTGCCTCGTTGCATGAGGACACAACCGAGGCCTTGGCTGGAAGCATCACAGTAGACAACTAGATCATCGTTCCCATCAAGGAGAGTCAAAATAGGAGCATTGCACAACTTTTGCTTGAGAGTTTGGAAGGCTTCTTCTTGCTTTGGTCCCCATTCATAAGGTTTACCCTTGTGGGTCAAAGCGGTGAGGGGAACCGCAATCTTAGAAAAGTTTGAAATGAAACGACGATAATATCCCTCAAGGCCAAGAAATGAACGAACTTCGGTGGGGGTCTTCGGAGCATTCCAATTCTTTACAGCTTCGATCTTAGCAGGATCAACATGGATTCCCTTTTCGGTGACAATATGACCAAGAAATTGAACCTCCTTTAGCCAAAATTCACATTTGGAGAATTTGGCATATAGTTGTTCTTTCCTCAAGAGGTCCAAAACCAAACTAAGGTGTTGCTCATGGTCGGCTTTAGTCTTGGAGTAGATTAAGATGTCGTCAATGAAGACGATTACGAATTTATTAAGGTACGGTTTGCATACATGATTCATGAGATCCATGAAAACTGCGGGTGCATTGGTTAGCCCAAAAGGCATGACCATGAACTCGTAGTGACCATACCTTGTCCGAAAGGCAGTCTTTGGAATATCTTCCTCTTGTACATGAAGTTGGTGATAACCAGATCGAAGATCAATCTTCGAGAAACAAGTAGAACCTTGAAGTTGATCAAAGAGATCATCAATTCTAGGCAAGGGGTAACGGTTTTTGAGGGTAAGCTTGTTGAGTTCGCGGTAGTCAATACACATACGAAATGATTCATCCTTCTTCTTGACGAACAAGACGGGTGCACCCCACGGTGAATGACTTGGACGGATGAAGCCCTTGTCGGAGAGCTCTTGGAGTTGACTCGCAAGCTCTTGCATTTCAGAAGGTGCAAGACGGTAGGGAGCTGTAGCCACGGGGTTAGCTCCGGGTATAAGGTCAATGCGAAATTCTACTTGTCGAACGGGTGGAAGACCGGATAGATCTTCGGGGAATACTTCGGGAAAATCCCAAATGATAGGAATGTCTTGGATACTCTTCTCTTTGACATCCTTTTGAACAACATGAGCTAAGAAGGCTACGTACTTCTTTCGTAAGTACTTTTGAGCAGTGGAGCATGACATTAACTTTAGTCCTTTGCAAGGCTTTTCACCAAAGACTCTTAACGTTTCTCCCGATGGTAGAGGTATTCGGATGCACTTCTCGAAACAGATGACTTCGGCATGATGATTTGATAGCCAATCCATGCCTATGATGATATCAAAACTTCCTAGTGGCATTAGTACAAGGTTGATTGGAAATGTATGATCATTAAGTTCTAGAGAGCAGTCATGGATAACATGGTCAATTGTAAGGGAGTCACCATTTGCTACTTTGACGGTAAAGGTTTTCTCTAATTGGGATCGTGTCTTTGCAAGTAAGGGTTCAAAGTTAAGTGACACAAAAATTTTATCGGCACCGGTATCAAATAAAATGGAGGCATATTGACTATTAACAAGGAACGTACCGTTGACCACATCAATGTTGGCTTGAGCTTCATTGGCGTTTATGTTGAAAGCACGCCCACGAGCTCCGCCTTGTCTAGCATTGATTAACCTTGGGCATTGATCACGGAAATGATTTGGGTTGCCGCATTCATAACAAGCATGCCCATTTGCAATAGCGGGAACACCTTGATTTACCACTTGTGGGTTGATTCGGTTTGGTGGGTTGACTTGGCCTGCAAGTGCTTTGGCTCTACAAACGTTGACCGTATGGCCATATTTCCCACAGTGAGTGAAAAGACGACAGGGAATGTTTTGGAGATGGTGATAATTGCATGTGACACAGAGTGGGTAGATCCCCACATATGGCTTCTTGACTGGTGCTTGGGCCATAGGAGCAACTTGGTTAGCGGGGATAGCAGGAGTGACCACAACATAATTTCTAGCCTTTCTTTTCTTATTGTTGTGGTAAGGTTCAGTTTTGGCTTCTTTGATATGAGCAGGAGGGGTTGTCGTATCGGGAACTTTCTTGATACCTTTTCTAGTAAGAGTCCCTGCTTTCACATGGTTGTCGGTTAAAGTAGCAGATAAGCGGATAGCATCTTCGAGTGTTGCGGGATTTCTCCTTAAGACAGTATCTTGAATTTGTCTAGGTAATCCACCGATGTACTTCTCAATGCAGCGAGATAAAGGTGTGACCATATGGGGCACAAGGAGACTTAACTTATGAAACCGAGTTGTATAAGCCAAACTTTCACCACTATCTTGGGCAAGATCCCAAAACTCGGCTTCCAGTTTCTTCACCTCATTTCGAGGACAGAATTCTTCAGTCATTAGCCTTTTAACCTCATCCCAAGGTAAGGCCATTGCTACATCCACACCTCTAGTTCTCTTATCCCCATTCCACCACGTGAGTGCCCGTTTTTGTAAGACACTTGTGGCATGACGAACACGAAGGTTATCAGGGTAGTCACTATTGAGGAAGGTACCCTCAATACTTTCGAACCATTGAAGGAGTCCCGTAGCCCCTTCGGTACCATAGAACTTAAGAGGATTACATGAGTTGAAGTGTTTGAAGGTGCATTGTGATGGGTTGGCACCACCACCACCATTAGCTCCATGGTTACCATTTATGGCACCATTAACTTGAGTGAGTTGAGTTACAAGTTGTGCATGGATAGCAGCAATGTCGGTGTTGTTGTTGGTCACGGCAGCACGATGGGGAGGCATTCTACAGATTTGCACAACATAAGAAAAGATGTAAGAACTTATGAAGATTGCTTGGATTTAAAAGGGTAAGATAACAAGTAAAATAGTTAATCATAGTTTGGATTGTACTCAAATGGTGATATAATCACTTGAATACTATGACACATTAATGTTAATTAAACTAATAAAATTTTCGAGGAGACATGCTTTAGCCTATAAGTAAACACTCATCCCAGGAATTCCCAGGAAAGCATACGGGTCCCTCGGTTGATTGGGATTTATACGAAATGCTTTCCTAGCCAGAAAACCCAGAATACAGGTGTCACCCTTCCAGATTGCACGTGTCCTCAATAATTAACAAAGTTTAAAAGCCTTAACGAGGAAATAAAGAAATTTTATAGATTTAGATTTATGAAGTTTCCACAAGCTAGGAAGATGATGATAGAGAAGTAGATAAGAAGGTTATGAGGATTTAGGGTATAGGTAGGGATATTGTTTATTTAATTTATTATTTAAGTATCTCTTAATAAGTCATGAATTTTAACGAGTAAGGCATCAAAATGAAATAATAACTAATCATAGTAAGCATGTAGCACATAGCATGTATCACATATCACATAATCATGAAGCATGGCATAAGTGGGTGTCCTAAAGTTATAGTCTAGGTCAAGGGTGTCTAATAACCTAGTTCCCTATAACCAAGGCTCTGATACCAATCTGTCACACCCAAACCGACAGCGGAATCATCGGGGCGGGACCTGTAGACTGTTCATGAGCACAAGGTTGACTAAATTAAAATATATTAATCATTCAAATTTATTTCAAGTATTCAAGACAAAACCAAATCAAACCAAGTACATAAAATGAAATACATAATCCTTTATTTAAAATTATCTAGGTCCAAAACTTATGTGTAGCAAGTCTTGATCAAAATAACACATTAGTACCTGAAACATGAATAAAATAAGGTCAACTAAAAAGTTGGTGAGCATACACAGGTTTATACATCGGTATTGAATAATTGTACATGATCAAATCCTTACATAACATGATAAAATAAGGCATTTATGGAGAGCAGCTATTGTGTAACCAAAGTACAATCAAACCTTTGTAACTAGCAAGCAAAATTGTGTTGTCGGTAACATTCACCCCAATCTGGGTGGGTTTGTCAGACTCAATAGATCTATCATTGTTTACCGTCGGCTTGAATAGTTAATGATTGCACATAAATTTCACACAAAAGTTAGCACACCTAGCACTCAGGCATAAAGCTCAAATTGCACACATGAATGTAAAGAGGATTTGTATTTGTGTAGTTTGTGTAAATGTAAGCAATAGTTTGTATAGTGTTCATGTTCCACCCCAAAATTGTAAAAGAGTAAAAGGGGCTATGTAATACTCACTTGATTCAAAAGGCGTAGCTAACGCGAGAGACTAGATAGTAATATGATCCATGTAATGCACAACGTTAACCTAGATTGGAATGTATATTGAATTAATAGTGTGCACAATAGTCTATGTCTAAGTCTAGGGTTGAATTGGACGTGTGTATAAAGTTAGTGGTTTGTTCTTGAAAGGTATTGCATAAAATAAAAGGTTTGAAATGAATATTTTTAGAACATTTTGATTAAGGTTTGAGTTTGAATAACTAAATAAATAAATTACAAAATTATTATTTATTTACTTAGTTATAAAAAAAATGTAGGTATTAGGGGTAATTAAGTATAACTTAAATAAATAATTCTTAAATATAAATTAAATAAATAATTTTTACCTTAGTTATTTATTTATAAAATATGTAACCTAGTCTTTTAGTTATAAGAATGTATCGGGTGTTTTATATTAATTATAATTTAATAATTAATTTTTTTACCCTATTTACTTATTTAAAAAGGTGTGTAAATACGGAGTGGTGTAAATAATATTTATGTGTAGGGTTATACATTTAACTTTGCATGTTATAATAAATAACTTTTATTTATTTATTTATCCTTTGGAAATAAGTATTTTGATTTTTGTAAATAAAGTTAATATTTTATAACTTTTATAAAATTAATGGTTTTTATTTAGAAATTAATTTAAATATTTGAATTTTTTTGTTTTAAAAGTTTAACATACAAATTTAACAGCTAAATTCGAAATAAATTTGAATTTATATTGAAAATTAATAAATCTGGTTTTATTCTGTTATAAACATTTTAAGGTTTATAAAAATATCTTTTTATAAAATTTTTGGAGTTTTAGAAACTGTTTTTAAAAATAATACAGACCACCCGGTTCGAACCCGGGTGGTTTCTGCATGAGTATTGCGCAAACGCCACTAGACCAGGGAGCTCTCCCGTGTAATTGAAAGGTTCTTAAATGTATTAACACGGGTCTACACAGGGACCGGGTTTGGGTTTGAGGCTGTCGCAAAAAAAGTCCGGTGTTTGTAGGTTTCGAACACACGCCACCTGGTTCGGCGGCGCAGTGACTTGCCGGCCGGACCAGGTGGTTTCGCTGATTGATTATTGATTCTAAAAATTTAAAACACGATATAAAAACAAACCAAACTCAAATCACATCCAATCCGCCATGAACCCTAGCCCCAATCGGTCGTGATTAGCTTTGATAACACGAATTGGCATAGGGCTTTTGATAAGGGTTCAAAGACGAATCGAACGAGTGTATTCTCACCTGATTTGGTTTGGGCACGAATGCGGGCGGCTACAGGATTTCTCCGATTGTTCTTCGTGATCGACAGGATTCTAGAGATGAAATGAGAGGCAATTATCGGTTCAGAAAGGTTGTAAGGGACTAGGCGAAAGTGTGTGTGTCGTTGAATTGAATTGATTTCATCTAAATTACACGATTTGATTTCGATTTGACCGTAACAGCCGTGGGGCTGATTACGCGTTAATTCGATTAATTGAGGATGAATCGAGTCATGTTAAGGTGTTGAATACATGAGGGACTGGTCTGCGCGTGATTTGCGGGATCCATTACGCGTCAATTACATAAATCGATCGGATATTTATACGGGTCTGACTATGCGAAGTCAAATTCTTTTGAACTTGAACTGACCGCGTAATTGGTCGAATTGGCTTGATGTTTGGGCCGGGACTTGGTCAATTCTTGTTTGGGTGAACATGTGGAGTCCAACTCAACCGGAAATCATCGAGTAGCAGCCTTGGATTAACAAGATTTGGGCTGTTTGACTTTTGAAAGTCAATTGAGTCCAAAAAGTCAAAATTGAGAGCAGGTTTCCAATTTAGGGTTCAAAATGGTTTAAGGTTCAAACAACCGTGCAATTCCTTGTAAATGTATCTATGTGTGTATGTATTTGATTGGAATTTGTATAAATATATACATATACATGATTTTAATAAAGTATACCTGTGAAAGGATTTGCGGATTTGCTTTGGAACCTAATATTTGGTACAAGTAGATTAAACCAGTGTACTAGATTTTGAAATTTAAATGAGTTACATTGAATTGCAAGAGATAGTAAAATCAGAATTGTTACACTTAATAATATATAAAACCATAAAATTTAAAAATATAATCGTATAAAAGTCGAGAAACGGTAAGGACCTGAAAAACCATAGTTGTCACACATTGGTACGAGGTTGAATGGAAACATATGCTCATTGATTTCTATGGAGCAGTTATAGATAATGGAGTCAATTGTGAGGGAGTTACTATTTGCTACTTCAACGGTGAATGTTTTCTCAAGTTTGGATCGTGTTTTTGCAAGTAAAGGTTCAAAGTTAAGTGACACAAAACTCTTATCAGCACCGGTATCAAATAATATGGAGGCATGTTGACTATTAACGAGGAGCGTACCGTTGACCACATTATTGTTGGCCTGGGCTTCATTGGCGTTTATGTTGAAAGCACGCCCACGAGCCCCGCCTTGGTTGGCATTAATAAGCTTTGAGCACTGGTTAAGTAAGTGATTTGGGTTGCCACACTCATAGCAAGCATGTCCATTTGCAATGGCTGGAACCACTTGATTAGCCACTTGTTGGTTGGTTCGGTGTGCTGGATTGGTTTGGTTGGCAAATGCTTTGGCCCGACAAATATTGGCTGTATGGCCATGTTTCCCACAGTGGGTGCAAAGGCTGCAAGGGATGTTTTAGGGATGGTGATAATTGCACGTGTTCCAAAGTGGGTAGCTACCCACATACGGCTTCTTGGCTGGAGCTTGAACCATGGGTGCAACTTGGTTAACGGGAGTAGTCGGAGTGACTACGGCATAATTTTTATCTTTTCTCTTCTTATTGTTGTGGTAGGGTTCAATTTTGACTTCTTTGATGGGTGCGGAGGGTGTTGCGGTGTCGGAAACTTTCTTTGTGCCATTTCTTGATAAGGTTCCCACCTTCACATAATTATCTGTTAAGATGGCGGATAGACGGATAGCGTCTTCGAGGGTAGCAGGATTTCTCCCTAATTCAATATCTTGAATCTGTCTGGGCAAACCACAGATATACTTTTCAATGCAACGGGACAGTGGTGTGACCATATGGGGCACAAGGTGACTCAACTCATGGAAACGAGTTGTATAGGCCAAACTCTCACCGTTGTCTTGGGTAAGATCCCAAAACTCGGCCTCTAGTTTCTTCATTTTATTTCGAGGACAGAACTCCTCGGTCATGAGTCTTTTCACTTCATCCCACGGAAAGTCCATTGCCGCATCCATACCTCTAGTCCTCCTCTCACCATTCCAGCATGTGAGCGCTCGTTTTTGGAAGACGCTGGTGGCATGACAGACCTAGAGGTTGTCGGGGCAGTCACTATTAAGGAAAGTGCCCTCAATACTTTCAAACCATTGAAGGAGTCTCGTGGCTCCTTCGGTACCATAGAATTTGAGGGGATTGCACGAATTGAAGTGTTTGAAAGTGCATTGTGGCAGGTTGGCACCACCACCACCATTAGCACACCTGGTGCTTCCATTGTTGTTGTTGGCTTGAGTGAGTTGGGTAACAAGTTGGGTGAGAAGTGCAGCAAGATCAGTGTTGTTGTTGTTGTTGGCACGACGGGGACGCATTCTATAGATTTAAGATAACATCAGGAGATATGTGAGAATTTATAAGAATTTCTTGGAAACAAATAAATGGATAAATAATTATAAATAATTCATAGTTCGGATTGTACTCAAATAGTGATATAACCACTTGAATACTATGCCACATTAAGGTTAATTAAACTCATATAACTTTCAAGTAGACATGCTTTAGCCTATAAGTAAACACTCATCCCGGGAATTCCCAGGAAAGCATACGGGTCCCTCGGTTGATTGAGATTTATACTAAATGCTTTCCTAGACAGAAAACCCATAATATAGGTGTAACCCTTCCAGATTGCACGTGTCCTCTAATAATTAACAAAGTTTAAAACATTAACGGGGTGTTAAAGAAAATTTTATAGACATAGGTCTATGAGTATGAAGTTTCCACATGCAATGATGATGATGACAGAGAAGTAGGTAAGAAGGATATGAGGCTTAGGGTATGGGTAAGGATATTGTTTATTTAGTTTATTATTTAATTATAGCCTAATAAGTCATGAATTTTAACAAATAAGGCATTAAATAAACTAACACATAACATAGTAAGCATGTAACACATAGCATGTAGCACATATCCCATAATCATAAAGCATGGCATGGGTGGGTGTCCTAAAGTTATAGTCTAGGTCAAGGTAATAACCTAATTCCCTATAACCAAGGCTCTGATATCAATCTGTCACACCCCAACCGACGACGGAATACGTCGGGGCGGGACATGTAGACTGTTCATGAGCACATGGTTGACTAGATTGTAATAAATTAAACATATTATTTCATTTCATAATTCAAACCAAACAACATCTAATCAAATACATAAATTGAAATACATAAGTTCTTTATTAAATTAAACTAGGTCCAAACTTAAATGAAGCATGTCTTGATCAACTCACATATTCGTACCTGAGACATGATTAAAATAAAGTCAACTAAAAAGTTGGTGAGCATACATAGGTTTTTAAATAGATATCATAGTGTTGTGTGTATACAATCCATACATATCATGGTTAATAAGGCAATTATGAAGAATAACTATTGTGTAACCAAATTGTACAATCAAACCTTTGTAACTAGCATGCAAAAACTAAAGTGTGTTGTCGGTAACAATCACCCTAACTGGGTGGATTTTTCAGACTCAATAGATCTATCATTGTTAACCTTCGGCTTGTATAGTTAATGATTTCACATGTAAATTGCACACAAAAGTAGTTAACACACCTAGTACTCAAACATAAGGCTCAAATTATACACATGAATTAGGGTGGAATTGTATTATGTAGTTTGCAAAACATTGTATAATTGTAAGTCATGTTCCACCCCAAAAATGTAAATAGTGTAAAAGGGGCTATGTAAAACTCACTTGTATCAAAGATGTAGCTAGCACAAGAGAATAGATAGCAAAGTGATCCTTGTAACTCACAAGGTTAACCTAGAGTGAAAGTGTATGAACTTGAATTAACATTGTGCATTATGACTATGGTAGAGTCTTGGGTTTCAATGGGAGTGTGTAGGGACTTGTACAAAGAGTTCGTGTCGTATTATGTAAAAGGATTGTGTAGGTGTTTATGTTAGGTGTTTGAATAAGTGTTTTATAAAAATGAAAGTTGAAGTAAACGGTTTTAAAATAAATGATTTAAGGTTTGGGTTTGAATAACTAGTTAAATTAAATAATTGTCATTTATTTATTTAATTAGAAAAATAGAGTGAAATTATATTTATTCAAATATAATTTAAATAAATAACTTTATTTTATTTATTCATTTATAAAAGTGTGTAAATAAATATTGGTACATAAGAACTAATGTTAAATATAATTTAAACTCTAAGTGAGTTGTAAATGTAAATTACATAAATAATAAATAAATTTATTTATTTATTTATCCTTAAAAATAGTTATGTTATAAATAAATTAATTATTTATTTATCATTTAAAATAGGCATGTTCTTTTTAAGAAATATGAAAAACTATACATTTAGATAAAATTTTATGTGTTTTAAATGTATATCTTTAATTTTTATAAAACTTTGTAAACTTTGTTTCAAGGAAAAATACTCTTATAAAATCTTGTCACATATTATTAAATTAGAAAAAAAAACATTGGAATTAATTTCTCATTCCAATTATTTAAAAAGATAATTTAAAATGAAAGATTAACAACTAAATTTGTAATATTAGTTAGTTTATGTTAAAAATTGTAGGTTTTTGTCTCATTCTGTTCAAAATAATGTAGGGTTTATAAAAATAATTTTTTTTATAAATTTTGAAGCTTTTAAAACTGATAAAAAAAAATATAAACATGCCAAGGGAATCGAACTCAGGTTTGCGCTAGGATGCCGGGACGCACGAACCACTGGGCCAAGGCCTGAACCACTGGGCCAAGGCCTGAACATTGGTACAAGAATGGTTTTAAATTACTTTATCATGAAAACGGAGTGGGGCTGGGTCTGCTTTTAGTGTATGCACAAAAAAGGTTGGCCGGATGTGTGGGTTGTGGGTTTCGAACCCACGCCACCGGGTCCAGTGGTGCAATGGCTTACCATCTGGACCTGGTGGTTTCGCTTTCGCTGATTTTAAAGGATTTCATTTATTTAAAAAGAAGACGTGAATCAAACCCCCAAATCATAATTAGCGTTATATAGGAACAAGAACCCAAGATTTAAATCGGTCTCGATGTGTTCTGTCAACACGAATTGGTAAGGGGTTTTTGACAAGGATTCAAAAACGAATCGAATGAGAGTAATCTTACTTGTTTTGGTTTGGGCACGAATGCAGTCGGCTACGGTTTCAGTCTCGAGGTTCTTGAGACTCGATTGCTGTCCAGAAGTGAAGTGGGATGTGATTTAGGCTTCAGAGCGTTTGTATGAGGTTATGCGAAGGTGTGTGCGTGGTTGAATTGAATTGATTTCATCTAATTGTACGATTCGATTAGGGGGTTGCGTAAGACAGCCGTGAACACCAATTACGCATCAATTCGTCGATTTGGAAAATGAATTTGGTCGTGTTAGAGTATCAGATACATGAGAGATTGATTAGCGCGTGATTTGCGGGATTTAAACGCGTTGATTTCACGAATTAAATGGTGAATTGATATGGTTTTGACTATCCAAAGTCAAATGCGTTTGAATTCTAAATCGCCCGCTTAATTGATCGAATTGGCTTGTTGTCTGGGCCTGGATTTGATCGATTTTTGCTTGTGTAACCATAAGGAGTCCAGTTCAACAAGAATCCAGTCGATGGCAGCCTTGGATTATCAAGGATTGGGCTGCTTTGACTTTTGAAAGTCAACTGAGTCAATGGGGGGTCAAAATTGATGTTATAAGTTGAAATTAAAATTGTGGGGTTCCAATTTAGGGTTCAAATGGTTTAGGGTTCAAGCAAATGTGTAATTCCTTGTTAATTGAATAATTGTATATATATGTGTATGTATTTGTTTGATATTTGTATAAATATACATATATACATATATATATATACACTAGTACGGAACCCACGCGATGCTACGGCAACGACAAGTTAATATTGTGTAAATATTTGCTTAATTAAACAGATACCTTTATTGGTTTAAGGTCTATTTTTGTTTGTCGCACATGGCCTCCAAAATCTACGGAACAGCATGATCAACCAGTTTCTACTTTCTAGTTGTACCAATTTAAAAGTGGTGAACCAGATTCTACTTTCGAGTTGTAGCAAAATAGGCGAGTCAGGTAACATAAAGAATCATAAAAAATACACATGTTTGTATGTAATATTAAGAAAATGATTGTAGAAGAACCTTAGGGAGACCTTATTGAATTTGAATAATCGGTGGCTTTCTTTGGTATTTTTGAGGGGTTTGTGACGACCAATTCACCATTATACTCTATGGTTGTCTGTTTTTGACTTTATACGACGGTAAACTTCGATGAAACTTGATTAGACCGTCTGAAAGCAGAGTTATACATTTAAGCAATACCTCATCATCTGAAGTTATACAAAATGGTTTAGATTTTGTAATTGAAGTTGTCAGGAAAAAACAAATATATGAAGTCTGAATTAACTAAAATTACAAATTGAATATCAATTTAAAGTCAATACCTCATCATCTTATCTATATTTTCTTGGCATAACATTGCATTTGATTACACGTGTAAGGAAACAAAGCTTATCAAAAATCTGTTAGCACTGATGAACAAAAAATGAGAAAGGAAAAGGTATGGTGAATCAAACCAAATACATATTCTATACACCAATTTGTCTTCAACAATGAAAGGGTTGGAGAACAGACCACTGGAACCTTTTCCGGTAACTAACTACGGCGGTTTGTAATGGGTGACCTGATGGAGATGTCCGCTTATGTCAGACTACCAAATTTTCTGGTCCAATGTATTTGGGCCGGGTAATCGAGTATGGGACCGGGTTTGGGATTATATTTGAAATTTTTTGCGGGTTTGGGACGGGTATGGGATATGGTGATATACCCGTTTACCCGCCCCGGTTACCCGATAACATATACCCGTTTACCCGATTATATACCCGACATATCTTTCTTTCTTTTTTATTTAATTTAAGTGTATATGCCGCATTTATTTTAAGTAAATATACCGTATTTAGTTTAAATAGATATACCATACATGATTTTATCTTTTTTCTTTTTTATTTTAATTGCATCTTTATATATAGCCGATAGATACCCGACGTGTTTGGGTCGAGTATACCCAACGGGTATTTTTTACAAACTAACGGGTTTACCCGATACCCGACGGGTAATTACCTGATAGAAACCCGACGAGTTTTGGGCCGGGTATGAGACAATATTTTATAACCGGCTATGGGGTTGGGATTACCTAAACCTCTCCCAAACCCGACCAATTGTCATCCCTATATAGCCGCCGCCTCCCTTTTGTCCAACCATATGATCTGCACTCCCTGTAATCAAACCAACAAATTGCAAACATTAAAAAAAACATAATGCAAATAGTGAGTTCTAAAGCTGATAACATGTTGACGTAAAAAGGACGCTAAAATGTCCAAATTGTATCAAATAGAAGGCGAACCGTTAAGAGATAATACAAAACCCAAATAAGCACATTCTTAAGTAAAATATCCAAATTCGAGCTGCCACCGTCTTCCCCGATCTCACCATCCGCCGCTGCCACTGCCGCCGCTTAACCCTCACCAGAATCACGTCAACGATGCTGGCGAAGACGCAACGTGATTTACAGGGATGAAACCGTGAATCTGAGTAGGTAGAAAAACCCCATATCAATCATCTCCTTCTCA